>OZ022395.1:16479447-17117225 GCA_963989295.1 Ametastegia equiseti
TCCGAACGGGGAAAAAATTCGTCTGAATTCAGGTACGGTTTAAAACTATTTCTATTTAGGTTATGTAACTTGTTTACTTTTAGGTTATGATAGGTTAGGAATTGACCTAATATTATTTCAGGCTCCCCGTTCCCGATAGCATATTATCGCTGCAAGGCGCTAAACACCACGAAGACGTGGACGACGATCCCTCACTTCATGACGGACGTACAAGGTCGTTCAAACACGAGCGAGGAAATTGGGCGACTCTTGTCTACGTAGAATGTAAAATTAAAAACGCGATTTCTCCCTCTAAATAGCCAATTATTCATTTATTTATTGATTTATGCCGAGATGCGAATTAAAAAAAACTTAAAACTTAGTATGCGACTAGTTTCTGTCTCATTCATTGATTTAGCATAAATAAATGCACATTACTGTTCAGAATACATATAATTGGCAATGAAAGAGGAGCAAGATTCCTCCCCGAATGCAAATCGTTTTTTAAACATTTTTCCGCAGATCTCGCTAACGACGCGGTACGTTCGTGGCTGAGAGAAGTCGAGGATAAACTTGGTCCAGAAAAGGGCCTGAAATCATTTAGCGAGTTTCATTTGAGCCTGACTAAGAGCTTAGTGTTAAAATTCCACTGGATAGAATCGTTCGTCGATAGTATCAGAGTCCTGTGCCGAAGAACTGGTAGGATATTCGTTGAGTTCACCGACCTCAAGGTATATTGCAACGAGGATAGAACTCGGACGTTTATTGGCATACGATGTGAAGACAGGAGCAAACGACTCCAAGAATTCGTCCACAGTCTCGATAAACTGCTTGCCGAATATCAGCTACCCCCTTTTTACGAGGCGAGTTAGTTTCCTCGCTATTGAGATCGACGAATTTCTATTAAATGGATAAAATAACTTGACAATGTTTCATTTATCATTATTCATTATTCATAGTTTTACACAATTTTACAGCCTTCTTTTTAATTCACAGGAGGCGTCTTTCCACGTAAGCGTTATGTGGTGTTTGGGAGATGCGGAGAAGACGCTCAACGTCCGGCTCAATTCCCTTAACGAAAGTCTCAGTCGGATCTTAGCCGAAGATCCGACCCAGAGTTCCATCGAGATTAACAATATTCATTGTAAAATTGGAAATAAAATGTACACATTTAATCTTAAGTGATGTAACGGTATTGGTCTTCTAATAAAATTGAAAAAAATCCCACTGAGGGCAAAAGTATCTCAAGCTCTACCCTTGTTGTCTCCTGAAAAGAGATTTGTTTTGCTCAAAATTACTAAGAATCATATTAATATTCTATCTTCTTCCCTCTCTCCCAACTTGTAGGAGTTGAATGATCTTCATCTTTAGTGGAGAGACTCTAGTCAACAATGAATAGTAATAATCTAATCACGTTTAAAGACAACAACGTGATGAGGCAAGGTCTCTTTCCATCCCTTTCCTGACCAAAGTTTCGTAAGCCACGATTCTTGAACTTCGGGTGCCATGCTGATAATCAGAGTACAAGTACCCCGGCTAGAAATATCAGTTCCGAGATCGGGGGGTTCGGTAATCTCTGAGCATCCGCTGAAATCGATGTGAGACAATGTCGGTCTATGCTGCAGTACTTGTAATATAGATTGTCTGGTCAATTTCGGATTACCGTTAATTGAGAGTCTGTTCAGATTAGCAGTCTGTAAAAGAATCCGGGACAAATCTAAGTCGTTGAGATCACACGACGACAATTCCAGAGACTCCAATGTCGCGAGTGAAAATATAGGGTGGGAAAGCAGCTCGTCTGCAATCACGAAGGGTTTTTCAGCTCCGATTGAGCCCGAGGCGTTGAGAGAGAGCATGTGGGGCTGTAATAAAGAGCGAAGTCCTTCCTGAGAGACTGGGTTCCACGAAATATCCAGATTAGTAAGAGCAGGACCGGTTATTCCGTGGATGAAGTTTTCCAGTTCACAATTACTCAGATTTAAAGTCTGGAGATTTTTTAGTGGAAATAAAAGCTTGTGCAATTGATCAGTCGCCCCTTTACCCAGCGGGTTATAGCTTAGATCTAAAACCCTGATTTGCGGGGGGAATTTATCAACTTCGAACAAGCAGCCTTGGTCTATGTCGCAACAGCGTAAATGCAACTCTTGCAATGATGTCAAATTAGATAAGCAGCGACTGAGCGTTTGGCCAACGTCGTTGAACGAGCCTCCGGAGAGATAGAGAACTTGAAGTCGAATCTGGTACTCCAGGCTTTTTAACAAAGGTGATATCTCCTCGTCCGATGTCTCTCGACCTCTGAGTCTGAATATCGAAGTGTTTTCACAAGTCTTGAGACACTTCATTGTCCCCTCTTCTACATCTGAAATGCAGAACTCATTAAAACAATGTTCTGCGTTTAATGGAAACAATAAACGAGCTCGAGGGGTCAATCGCTCTGGAAACTTGGAGTGCACTGGTTTGTGAAATCTATTGAATATTTTGCAATCTTCTGAAGAGACGTGAAACAATTCAAAATCTTTGAAATACCTTGAAGTAATGCCAAAATTAAGATTTCTTTTAGATCGTTGGAAATCTTTTAAAGTCATTTGAAACATTTCGAATTTTTCAATGGAATGTAAAATTACTGAGAATCTTCTGAAATATCGGACATCACATCTAGAATCATTTGAAATCTGGAATTCTGTTGTTCACCAAAACTCATAAATGGTTGACTCATTGACCCGGATATTCAACATTTTCTAACGTACCGACGTTGCAAGTGCTGCAAATCTGTCTATACCGATCAGAGATCGGAGGAACGTCCATCTTCTTCAGCTTGCTATTGAAAGTGGGTGAGTTCCCAGTAAGAAGGAGAGAATTGATGCTTTCCTGAGGGGATATAGCATCTCCGTTAGGTGCCACCAATTCAAACTGCGGTACGCAGCCCGTGTCTTCTTGAAATTGCTTTTGAACTTCTTGAACGATCCTTTGGGCGGTGATTTCCTGTTCCTCGATGACTGTGAGCCGAAGTTTAAACATTTTTTCTTCTACCAAAACCCGCAAATTCACATCTTCCGGCACGATTTTTTGCACGGATTCGTACTCCTGTGGAATGGTGTAGATCGGAGATGGTGTTCGAGACACCGAGGACTTTGAAAAACCCACAGACAACAGAGAAGACTGTTTTTTCCTCCTTTTGACTTTCCCAGGCTCTCTAGTGTTGTCGAATGTATCTCTGCTGCTGCTGTCGCAACTCTCCTCTTCTTCATCGCAGATGTTAATCGGCACCAAAGTTTCAGATTCTATTCGAATTCTCTGCCGTTTACTTTCCCTCTCTCCTACAGGCGCAGAACCGCCCGATTTTCTTTTAGCGGTAGACAAGGGGTCACTGGCATTGTTTTTTTTCTTATTTGTATTAATCCCTAAGTCGTCGTCGAGCCATTCTTCTTCCAGGACTTGCTCAGAGTCTAAAAGAGGAGCGAGGTCCTTTTGCGAGGATGATTTTGTTAAAACCGGCAGCTGTGCTCCTCTATTACGCAGTACAGCAATAGTCCTCTTGTAATCTTCCCCAGCTGATAAATTCAACATTTCAAACTCCTCGTCTTCCTCCTCGTCTAGCAAACCGCTGCGATTCCTGCTCTGGTTGGCTACAGGTCGATCTATTCTCTTGTTTTCTTTACGCTTAGGAACTCCCTTTGCCAATAACACGTTTCGGATGTGTTTGAACTCAGATTCGTCCGCAGGAGACAAATTCTCAACTCTTTTACGCCATCCTTCAAGCGCGTCCAGAGTAGAGTCACCCTCTTTAGTAATGGCATAAATATCCGCCCCCTTTTCAATCAGCAAATTCATAACAGAAAAGTTTCCGCATGCCGCTGCGTCGTGCAGAGGAGTGACTCCTCCGCAGGCCGCACCTCCAGGGTCGTTTACATTCGCTCCTGCGTTTATCAGCAATCCGGCTATCTCCGCAAAGCCATGATTGGCTGCCTCGTGCAGGGGGGTCCATCCACAGTGGTCTCTTACGTTAGTTGGATGCCCTCCGTCAATTAATTTCTCTACTCTTTCGATATTCCCGTTAATACACGCGACGTGAAGCTGCGTTTCTCCTTTCTCATTCCTTCGGACGACCAATCCCCTTCTTGCGTTACGCGTAGATCTTGGTCTGGTTGGTTTTTCCCTGTTTTTTTCATCCTCTGGCTGCTCCAAGTCGGATAGTTCGTCGAGGTGGATCTCAGCCCCGATATCTGCGCTGTCTAGGATTTCTTTTTCGCTGTCTAGCTCAGGTATCGTGTCTAGGAGCAGATCTAGTCTTCTCTTGATCTCCCCGGCTTCCTCGGATTTCTGGCTCTCTAAGTAATGGAGATATTCCTTCAGGGCTGTTACTTCTAGCGAAGGATCTTTGCTGATCTCTGCTTTTGAAATAGCCAATTTATACACATTTATTATCTCCGAGCTCCTCGATCCTGTAGACTCCAATAAATCTGCGAGAAACAGAGCTGATCTATACGCCTCTCGAGGATCTGAGCACATCTCTAATTCTCTCTCAGCATACGTTAAGGCTTCTTCACATCGGCCTGCGTCTTTGAAGGTCTGTGCTAAGGAAACCAAAGCTGCGGTTATTCCCTCGTTCGATGCGTCCTGTTCCGCGTAATAGAGCATTTCTTTGTAATATTCCAAGGCTTTATTGTAACAGCGAGCGGCTGCTGCTGCGTCACCCAAATTTTCGTAGAGTTTGTAGTTATTAAGCTTCGCGTTTGTAGATTTTAGTTTCTCTTCTCCTCTGCAGAGAGTCACAGCTGTAAGTAAATACAAAAAAACTGTTAGTTCCAGTTGCTGCAGATCTATAAAAACGATTCTAATATCGACATGGCTCTCTACCAATGCGTAAAAGTTTTTCTAGCTGTTCTCTAGTTGACTGAGAAAGAGTTTTGATTGGATACAGGGCCACCAGGACCTTCCTCGCACTCGTCCAGTCTCCGTTTCTCAAGAAGAGCTCGGATTTGGCCAGCAGAGCATTCGCCTTCATGGACAAGTCTTCGGTTTTGGCTGCTAGGTCCAAATGCTCAAAAGCCAAGTCTGTGTTCCCCTGTCTTTCGTGGAGAGCTCCAAGCGCGAGATGAGCTCTATGTAAATCTTCAGTCAGTTTATACTTTGAGCAGATTTCAATTGCTGATTTGATCAAATTGATTCCCTCGTGGGGTTCCATTTGAGCTTCTTGTACCAGACCCTGGTTGAGAAGAAGCCTTGCACGCATCGTCATTAGTTCCTCTCTTGGAATGCCTTTCAGACTTAACGGTAAGGGAAAATATTGAGTTAGTTGAGTTATATCGCAGTTTTCAAAAAAAAAAAAAAAAACAGTCTTTTGTATCCGGTAGATCATAATCAGTCGACAAATCTCATTTTCGAAGATTATGGATTGGAACAATCATAAAAGAGCACAAGCAAAGGTCTATTGCTATGCTATTTGATTCATTTGATTAAAATTGACGTCAATTTCAATTCTCCTGGTTCTGTTTACTGAAAACGACGACAATTTCTGTTCTACTGTATTCCGCTCAGTGAGATTAATCTGACTTTTGGTTCAATTTCAATTCATTCTAATTCCGTTTAATAAAATTGATGTCAATTTGCCTTTTCTTTGATTCTGAACATAAGAATTAATATTATTCGAATGAATGTCAAGCTTTTCATCTCATTCTCAATTCATTCAAGCAAATTTGGAAAGATATTCTGGTAATCATTGACCCGGAATAAAAGATTTTGCCAAAATCTCACTTCATGCAAAGTTGTATGCTCCTGCTATAGGCTTTTCTAGCATCGGCAAGAGCTTCTTTCCGCTCTTCACATTCTTCAGGCAAACTTTCAGCCAGACAAAAATACGTCCTTCCCAAAGTAGCAAGTGCTCGTTGTTCCTCGACCTCATTCTTCACCTCTTTGGCTCCCTCTGTTCTGTCGGCATCAATAATTCCACAATATTATCAAACAATATTTCAAAAGAACCTAATTAAATCACATACTATTTCTAATTACAAACGTATTCCCAAATAAATTCACTCCAATATCAAAATGTTCTCCGATATTTTTTTGAGTTGCTTTGTGTTAAAATTTTGAAAACTCATACCGAGGTGAAGATTTTGGTGTTTTAGAGCGCTTTCGTATTCTCCAAGGGAGGCGTGGATTTCTCCTATCATTCTGTGAGCGACTGCGCAGTTTAACTTGTCTGCGAGGATCTCGCAGGCTCGAACTTGCTCTGAATATTCATCTAGAGCTTCATCCAATCTCCCTAATTGAAAATATAGGTCTCCCAGTTCGTTCGTCGCTTCGGCCAATTGGCGTACGTTTCCATCGCGCTTGGCGCGCGTCTTCTTCTTTATGAGTCCTTGATTTATAAAGAATTTCGTTATTCATTCATTCATTCTATTCATTCATTCGGGTTTGATTGAATATCTTTCATGAATACGTGAATAAACAAAAAAATTCAGAGGTTATATTAGGTTAGGTTCGGCATTTACTACTCACTTTCTTTGTCCATTTTATTATAGCCGCTGAGATTTGCTTGGACATGAGATCAAACTAAATCAGAATTAATTTTCCAAGTTGCGATCATGTTATTACGGTAATTACGATTGTAGTAATTGTGTCTTTAAACCAAAATCATCAATATACTTGAGGATTTTAGGTTACGATCGTCCCGCAAATCGTGATTGTATCGCGATTTCTTTGGTTGGATCCGCCCAATCATGTTGCATTCATATGGCGCTGTGTTTCAACTTTTGTCGCTTGAATGAAAAGCGACCGTTACAATCGCGGAATATTTCTCTTTCGCGTTACCGACCGAGCATTTCGTGTGGTTCAACGATCAAGATTTTACACGTTGTAGTCAATTTTTGCCACATATCAAACAAGTTTCTTCAAAAGGAAGATAAAAGGTGACAATGAGTTCATGAGGGTTGTTATCGGTTTATTTTCCTTAAACGAATCAGCGAAAGGGCGAAATTTCCGGAAATCCGAGTTTGAATTTCGCGGGGATATTAGACGATAGGTGTAGACTACTAGCGACATCTATTTATCTTTCTCGTTACATTTTACCCAGAGTTCTTGCAGACGATCCCCTGTGATCGAAAACTGTCTTTTGATCGCGACGAAAATGGCCTGCTCGGCGGTTCGAGCTCCTATTTTGCGTAACACAGCCGTAAGTTATAATTATCTATACAAAATACAAATTTTACCCATGAAAATCAAGACATTTGCGATAACTAATATCACAAATATCCTCAAAAGACTTTTCCTGCCCGACTAAAATCCGCGATACGCGAACGCACACACTCACACACATTCCTCGTACAGCTTGAAAGCTATTATGTAAAAGATTGTAATAGCAGGTATCTCTGTTCTTCTAGTCAAAAAGTGTGAAAACCGTAATTGAATAACTGAACGAACAAAAGGAAGACTTTTATCCCCCTTGTGCCATATCGTTTAAGATAATCGTCATTCTAATCAGTTTGGCATATTTTATTTAATATATGTTGTTCCGTTGTCACAGGTCAGGCATTACGCCGCTGCGGCTGCCACGCAATCCGCACCTGCTCCAAATATCGATGTTCAAGTACTGAACAACAAGATCACCGTCGCTACTATCGACAACGAGAGTCCCGTCACTCAAGTTTCCATCATATTTAAGTATGAACTAGAAATTTGACTCAGATCAGAAATCCCTTGCATAATGTATACAGGATTATCGTTTCTGGGACAGAAATTTGTACCACGTTCGATCATCAAAGAGATTTGAATAGTTTTCACAGGTTTTCCATCACACAACTTATATCTGTTCATGGAATTTGTATAAAAAGTCGAGTTTGTCAGGAGAATGAAGTCTAATGATTCAAGAGATTACAAAAACTTGTATTTGTTCTTTGTAATTTCAGTGTATTTCACATTATAGATGAATTCATCAACAGAACTCGAATTTGTATGTTTCCAAAAGTGTAATTCCTTCATAGATTCATAGATTCGGGATGGAACGATAAAAACGGACCTAACACCAACAGTATTTAGCAAAACGAGTCGTAATAGAATATATTTCGAAACTCTAATTGTTGTGAGTGGTTTCTTTTCCAGGGCAGGACCTCGCAATGAGACCTATGACACTCAAGGCACGAGTCACATGCTTAGATTGGCTGCAGGACTAGCCACTAGTCGTTCATCCGCATTTGGGATAACTAGGAACATCCAACAAATTGGAGGAAATCTAACTGCTGTTTCTGATCGCGAAAGCATCGCTTATACTCTTCAATGCACTCGCGATAAATTGTGAGTTTTCACTGTAAAAACTCTATAATTGTTCAATACAACAGATAGATATCACTTTTGTCCTTCAATGAGCAGATTCAGAAGGAAAAATCAAACGCAGTTGAAGTACATCAACATATTTTTATAGTTTAATTCAATGGGAAGAGAAAATTGATCGACTCGAGAATAAAATTCATGATCCTCTGCATGTTTTTTCATAGCTCTTCATATTCTACTATTTGCTGTTTGGTTTCATTGATCACGGAACACGAGGCCTTATATTGTCTGAATTCTTTTTGCAGGGCAGTGGGCCTTCAATATTTAGAAGATGTGGCAACACGTCAGGTCTTCAAGCCCTGGGAATTGGAAGAACAACTTCCCAGACAGCGTTACGAGCTTTCTTCAATTCCAGACACTACTCGTGTTCTCGAACTCCTCCACAAAGCCGCCTACCGCAAAGGCCTCGGCTACTCCTTGTACTCCCCTAAACAACGCATTGGCAAAATTGGACCAGAAACCGTAAGTAATCATCTGACTTTTCAATTCCAGCTGACAACGTCTGGCAATTTTGTCTTCGAGCCATAAATTCTTTGAAAAACGTAGTAAAATAATTATTTTTACAAGTAAAACGCTCAGAATAAATCCTCAAGTTTTTATTATTTTTACAGCTTTTTGTATGAAATAACCAATGAAAATCATAAATTCTGGTCTCAAACGACATTTCAATCTCTTATCTCGTTTTCGCAGAATTTCAATATTTCAGAAATCTTAAATGATCGTTCAACGTAAATCCTCAATTATCGATGTCAATAGAGCCAAATCATAATTCTATTTCTTCGATGTTTCAGCTCCAGCACTTTGTAAACACCTGGTACACAGGTCCAAGATGCGCAGTAGTAGCAACCGGAGTATCTCAAGCTCAATTGGGCGAATTTGCTTCCGAGTTGCAAGTAGAATCAAGCGACGCAGGCGGACAGGCAGCCCACTATTATGGCGGTGAGCTCAGGAAGGACCGTTCATCAGCATTGGCCAGTGTAGCAGTTGCCGTCGAGGGAGCAGGCCTGAACAACTACAAGGAAGCCGTTGCTTTTGCGATACTGCAGAGAGCAGCTGGAACCGGACCTCATGTTAAATGGGGAGGAACCTCCGCCCCACTTCACAAAGCCGTTGGAACTGCGGCTGGCAAAGACCCCTTTGCTATCTCTGCTCTTAACGCCAGCTACTCCGACTCTGGATTGTATGGCTTCATCTTAACTGCTCCAGGAAACATTGCTGGCAGTGTGAGTCGATTGACAATTCGGATTTGTATAATTGCTTATTCAAAAGACAAATTTAAAGCCTTTCTGAGAATTAAGGAAATCGAAATTGTTGCTGTTTTTGGAGAGCGTAATTTCATTTCTTAGATATTTCAATTGAAAATGTTTATTCGAGAATCCTTCAAATTACTAAAAGTAATTGTTTTTCTTATTTATTTTCCAGCTCACCACTACAGCCAGCAAGTGGCTGTTGAAGTCTTCGGTGACGGACGCAGACATTGCACGTGGTAAGGCAGAACTAAAAGCGGCAGTTCTGTTTGCTGCTGATAATTCAGTAGCGAGACACGAGGGACTAGCCCAACAGGCTCTGTTCAAGGGATCAGTCGCATCGCCCAGCGCGATCGTAGCTGAGATTGAGAAAGTTTCTGCAGCAGATGTCAAGAACGTGAGACATACTTTTATTTTATTTTTATTTTTTTATTGAAAATTTCCGGTAAAATCCAATCAGTAATTATACAAATTTTATGTTTTCAGGCTGCGAGTAAAGCCAGCAAAGGCAAACTGACTCTCGCTGCGATCGGTGACCTCAGCAGCGTTCCCTACGTCGAAGAATTGAAGTAAAGCCCACAGTCGGTTTTTTTAGGACCGAAGATCGTATAGTACTAATTAAAAACTCCACAATATCCATCTATTTATCAATAAACCACGGGCGGGTGGCTCTGCGCCATTGATTATGGCAGTGTAACTAGCGTGGTGTTGCAATTCTTGTAATTGTGTAAATATTAAATAAAAAACAAACAGTTGAATGACTTTAACACTGCCAACTCCCATCAACATTCCGATAACAAGTTCTGGCAATTACTTAAAACGAAAAATAGGTAATTAAAAATGAAAAGGAATAATTGTTTGTTCTTTTGAATAGGAAATCCAAGGTCTTTTGGGGTAGATGATTGAACACCGGGCTCGTAATTAACGATAAAATTTCTTTATTACGTTTTATTATCAGCGTACAAATCAAATATATATATATATTTAAATAATTCTAAGCTCTGAAAGGCTGGTGTAAGTCGGAAACGTCAAATTCGTACGACGTAAACCAGTCTTGATGCTAAAAATTGGAAATCGTTCGCTTGTCGCCTAGAACAACTTCACTTCTTCGATACAATAATATTTTGAAGAACTCGTCGGGGTTGGTACTAACGATTTTCCATTCCTAAGTCTCTCTATCAGCGGCCTCAACGTCTCTAGATCATTTATGATCTGAAACTGAAACAAATTCACATAATCAAACAAAGATTCAATGATTATAGTCATTAAAAACTATAAAATTCGTTTCATATTTAGGTAAATTAATAATTGTAAAGCACTTTTTTCTGTATTTGACTAAGAGATGTATTCTCTTTGGAAGAATAATCATTCTCACATGTATATCTAAGACCTTGGTGAGCTGTTCGAGCAACAGGCAGACCTTAGGATCTTGGGAAAGCAGATACTGTTGGTAATGCGAATCTAATAGAAGACTAGCCCAATCGACGAACTGTTCTTCAGTGGGCTGCGTTTCTCCCTGATGGTAAGATGCACATTCTTCTTGATTAGCGTCCAGAGCGTGAATCAAGTAATTGAGCAATACCAAAATCTCGCTGAAACCGATACCAGTCTTTAGATGCGAAAGTAAACAAATGTCCGAATAACTGACGCTGAGAATATGATTGAGAAAAACTGTTCTCCCAGCCGGGGATACGATCTTCGGCACATCCGTAAATCCGTTCTGGATAGAATCAAATGTGTCGTCATCTGTTGTCAGACAAAACGACAAAAGTTTGATCAACAGGTGTTCGGGTACGTCTCGAAAGTTTTTCAAGCACCAAATCAGGTTTCTTATATCTTTGGATTCGATCAAGGGAGGGATAACAGTCTCTAGAATGGTTGCTTCTGGTAGTCCTTCTCTGACGAGTGTGGAAATCTGCTTTTTCAATTTCTGAGGTACAGATTCAGCAAATTTCGCTTTCTTTTTAGCCCCTGAATCCCAGCTGGCTATTTCCATCTCGTGTATAACAACGATCTCGTTATCATCTCCGTTTAACTTGTCGTTGTCAACCGGCTTATGCCGCGAAGAACCGACCATTGATTCTATCCTCTGAGGAGTTAAACTGTATGGCGCTATAGCCAAATGCCGATTTGCCGCTAGTAGAAGCTTGTCTTCTACTCTCCACATCTTTGCTTCTCTCGTATAAAGCTTTAGCTTCTGAGTAGCTTGTGCCAGTTTGAATCCTAGATTGTATATCACTAGGACTGCTCCTTCTTCCGAAGGATCAGCGCCGTAAGCAGCAACGGTTATTTCGTTCAACGGAGTCATAACAACGGGATGTTTTGTCGCCAGGGCTGTTACTACGGTCAGTAAATTACCTGGAGGTGGATTCGCGCTCTGGCCAATGAGCGGAAAGCTGTAGAGGCGACCGTGAGACCCTGAAAATAGTAAAAAGGATAAAATAGTGGTTGGATTTTGTATTCTGTTGGATTTTTCTCAGAGTTTAAAACTCACAGAGAGTGAGAAGATAGACGTTGTTCTTGTCCTGAGTGACGACGTGGCCTACTAGGTTTTCGGAAGTCCTTTGAACCTCAATTCTTGTTAGATTTTTAGAGTTTTCTGTATAGGTGACATCGTCCAGAGGAACTACTAAGTAGTTGTGAATTTCTTCCAGCAATGTTAACACGCAGAGGTACATTTTACCGCTGAAATTCATCAGCTTGCAGTCCTTTATCTTTTCCCCTTTTCTCAATATCCCGCTTTCCGCTTCCCATGTTTTTCTGTTCGTTAAAGCCCAGCTCAGAGACGCAGTGGAACCGTTTTGCCGGACTAGAATCGGCGGGTAATGGTCGATTTTTAAAATAGTGTGAAACGGACTGCGGAATTTGTGCTTCTTCACTTTGTCCAAGTCGCTTTCATTCTCCTCCCATACTCTGATGCAGTTTTCATTGAATACGGCCACATAACGCGTGTCGATTTCATCGTATATCACCTGAGTTGTTAAACGATCTTTGCTCGACCAGCTGCCTAACTGTTTCAGATCTTGTAGCTAGAAAAACAGGTGAAAATTATGGAAATAATCGAGAAGTAAAGAGGCAAATTTCTTCATTCTACGTTGGCTTTGTTCAATTTGTTTCTTAACATTAAGAGATTTGAGGATAATAATTCTACTTTCAAATTAGGAACGCTCTGCTTTCATCTGAGATGGATTAGATTGAATTGTAACCTAACCTAACCAAACCTAACCTAACATCGAATTTTAAGGTTATGGTGATTTATCAATGTTGAAATAATTTCTCATCATCAAGAAGATGGAAAATAACGATTTTTTCCGGAATTTTGAACGTTATTAGGACTTATTTGATCGGTTAAATCTAATCGCGATCATTTTAATCCAAAGAAACATAACCTGACCTTGTATCTGATAACGATGTTTTTTCCTAAAGTAACGATAACACATCCGGAATTCGCGTCTTTTTCTACACCCAGGAGATTTTGTTGATCTATTAGGGGGCAGAGGGTGTAATACGAACTAAGCTTAGCCATTTTTCAAAGAATGTAATAAACTTGACAGACTACGGTGTGCACATGATTGTATTTGAAAACACGTTTCTTCAAATTACGTTTGTTCGGGCGTTCTCGGGATTCTCCGGTTCTCTTTGATAAGTTTGCAGTTTTTTCTTTCTGCTAGAGGTCGCCCCTGATTCTCGTGGATTTTCAGTCATAGATCCTCAAGATCTGGATAGGAGCGGATTTTCTAATGCGGACCTCTAGTTCAAATCGATAATGATTGGCAATCGGAGTAAAAAAGAGTGACATTAGAGGTGAAAAATGGTTTTTTAATTTCAAGAGAGCATTTTCGTCACAGTTTGTCGCCAAACTAGGTCAAATTTCGCTTCAAAACACAGAATCAGTTTTTCATCTCAACGCCTATCTGCACTCAAGCGTTTCCGTAGTCTATGGAATTTGAAAGATCGGTAATGGTGGTTACGTCTGGCGATGCGTATTTTGATGAGTGACATTGGCGAAGATGGTGTTGATTATTGCAAACTTTGGTAGTTCTATACCGCATTCAGACTGACAGCATCAAACAAACCCTGCAAAACATAAATACGAACCGCGACGATTCATCGTGTTTTCACTTTCGTTAATAAACAAGCAGTGTTAACTTCATGTCATTTCTACGCTCCGTGATTCGATTGGAACAGTCCTCGTTTTTCGACTGCAGTTTCTCACTTATTGCTGCTTATGAGGTAAATTGATGTTATTTAATGTTGTACTCACCAACAACGTTATCAACAGTGTACACAGCTAATTACCAGAAGGTAAATTTCCCCCTTTTCTTTCCCTGTTGAACACGATATTGTTGCAGGTAACTGAAATCAAATTTTCAGGTTAAAAAATCCCCCGTATTCGATGTATGAAGTTTTTTTTTTCTTTTGTACGCAAAAAAAATGTATGAAATCAACAAAAACAAATTCAATTTATAAAATGATTTTATTTACCCTTTTTCCAAGCTTAGAATTAACCACGAATATATTTCCGGAGCATGAAGGCAGCCGCACATGCAGCTGCGAGGGTAGATTCTATGCTAATGGCTAAAGGAAAGCTTCGTGGGTCAGAATCCAGTAACAAGGTGAGAGAAACGAATCAGATTTTCACCCTTCTTTCATAGAAAGTTGATTTTTGTTGCTATGAGCGGAGTAGGAATTTCGTTTTCCTCATATTAAGGTCTTCTCTCTCATTTTTTTTTATCCAGTTTTCTGCAAATGGTGGATTTAAAGGTCAGGAAATGTACACGACGGAGTTTGAGATCAACGAAGCACCACCGAGTGCCAGAACTCTACTTACTAAAGGCTATGTTCAAGAGGAAATTAATTCGTATTCTGGTAAGTTGGGAGAAATTGAAAGTAGACTGTGTTCATTATTATCAGGAAGTTTGGTTTCTCTGCTACGATATCAGTTTCGTAATTTTTAGCATCTATTTGTTAAATTCAGAGAGGACTTTAATGGTCAGAAAACATTCTACAATCTTGTAACAATTTACCAACCCATCTCAAAGTCCTGGCGTACACTGTTACCTAGTTTCGGAAGCTTGGAAAGCCACAATTTGTGTATTGGGATCTCTATTTCTTAATCTGTGTCATCTATTTAATCAATTTGAATAATAATCAGGTCTGAATTAGTCATAATCCTCATAAATTCATTCTGCCATCTTCTAAAAATGATAAGAAACTTGAAGTAAAACAGGAAATGTTAATTTTGATGTTACCATAGGTGCCATTGTGTCAACTCGCGGACGTTTTATGACCGAACAAGAGAGACTACATTGTTCTAACGAGAGATCTCTCTATTTGTACATACAGGGGCATACGAAGCATAATATTGATCGTGAGTGTATTTTTTTTCGCTAATCATTGGTTATTTTCTAAATGAAAATTATGGATATAATATTGGTTCATTTGTTCAACTAGATTCATGCAGAATTCGGTCCATTAAATATGGTTCCACTCATTGATATCAACAAATTGCATTTTTCTTACAGTCGCTATTCAAAAAATTGGAGAAATAATCAAAACTGAGCACCAAAGTTCCCTAAACAGACCGAGCAGATTCACCAACGCTCCACCACCTCTGATGAGCCTACATTCGGCTGTACCAACCGTCGTAAGAGATTTTGAAATCATTTTTACAGGCAAATTCAGGATTTTATATAATCAGTGATTAATGTGACTCCATAACTCGGACCACATTTTCAATTATCGTATTGTGAAACAACCGAATTCAATTGAAAACATAATATATAATTGAAGATACTTGAATGTAATAGGTATACTTATACTCTTCTTTTTTTGTAGGAAAAAATATGTGTAGGAATTGAGAATGCCCCTCAAGGTTTTGATTTAAGAGGTAGGATTATTGGCGCTGGTGGTTCAAATCTACTCTATATTCGAGGGGAGACTGGAGCAACGGTCACACTGCGAGGGAGAGGCTCGCAATTCATTGACCCAGTCTTAGGTGTCGAATCCCCAGAGCCGTTACATTTATATATCGAGTAAGGATTGGGAATTGAGAATAATTCTTGATTACCTAGTTTATGAAATTATTCTACCTGTTCTGTTTATTTTTTGGTGAATTAATTACCTCAATTATGTGATGAATATCATAGTTACGAGGGTTTTACACAAGGATTCAGGGTTTTTGTTACTTCGCCGAGATGAAATACGCGACTTTTTTTTACTAACTGAGCAATTACTTTTATTCTCAACAGACATCCGAAACCGGAAGCACTTCAAAATGCTAAGCAATTGGCAATCAACTTGATACAAACAATGCAGTCTGAACTACAATCTTATATACAACAACAACCGCCTCCTGTTCAACCTCAGCAAGTCATAGAACAGCCCCATATACAGCAAATACAACAAGGTAGAAGCGCCAAATGTCGATCATTAATTTTATTCATTACCCAAAAGATTATGAAGTGTCTAGAAAAGTTGACAAGGACTATTGAAAATTTGTTAATAATTCATTTTTAGCACGCCACGAAATTAAAAAACTTCCAGTAATTGATCGTTTATTTTCTTCACAGCCCAATTTCAGACCATGAACATCGGTGCTCTGGGTCAACCTAATGTAGTCACTATTCAACATCAAGGTATGCAAGGGCGATATGAATTCATTTTGTGGATTGGAGATTTTTTGCCTATTGTAAAGACCAAAAGCTGCTTGAGTGGAATAACGTTTACTTGATTCCGCAATATTTTTTGCCAGAAAATTCACTTCTCTCTCTTTTTGTGGTACGGCATTCCAAATATTTAAGTTCTGCTTCATCTATGAATGAATTTCGAACGAAAAATCAGCTAGTCAATCCTGATAATTTGATTTCAGACATTATACAGCATCCTCAAAGCAGCGTAATGACTCTCCCTGCAACTATACTCACAGCTACCGTTGCCGGAGCTCCTGGAGGAGGCGTTAACGTCCCTCCACCTGGGGTACACATACCTGCTCATTCAGGGCCTCTGGTACCATCTGGTCAACCTCAGGTAAACACCACATTCCTAAACAACATTATAGAAATGGTCACAAAGATCGAAATTGGGAATAAAATTAAGACATTGAAAGCCAGCGACTACCGGAATATAATAATTTATGTTGCTGATCATAATTCACGAGATCTAATGAGTGGAAATGGTTTTTTCTTTTCAAGGAGATGCAAACTTTCATGCCTCCTCCACCAGTTGGTCAAGTCCAATTAATCGGCCCTCCGCCAACAGTGAGTCAAGTACAGTACCAGATTCACCCAGCCCAATCCCTCCAGATCCAGGGAATCCAAGTACCACCTCCAGGCTCTCAGTCTTCGCCGCAATCCGTGACCCAAATGTACGTGATGAGCCAACCTCCGCCACAATCGCCTTCTCAACAGAATTTCATTGCCAGCAGCAGCGTTCCAGTTAGCGGAGCTGTTTCCTACGTTTATACACAGCCTAATATTCAGCGGCCTTCTACACCCTCTCAGAATATTATCGAGACTGTGAACGTGAATTTACAACAGCCTCCGCCTGCCTCGCCGATGAGTATGACCCAACAACCTCCTCCGCCTCTTCTTCATCTTCATTTTCCTCCGCCTAACTTTCCCCACAATCAACCGCCACCCCCAATACCTCAGACCTATCAAATTCAGTACCAGCAAGTACAAGCTCCTGGATCTCAGGGTCAGACGCAGTTCGTTTTACAACCTGGGGAACATATTGTCCAGCAGACTCACGAACCACCTCCGTCGCAACATTCGATTCCTCAATTTGAGGGCCAGGGGCCTCCGCAATTTCATTTGCAAGTCCCTCCGCCTTCGAATCAGACCTTTTTGGTTCCTAATTCGCAGTCCGCCCAACATCAACAACCTCCTCCACAGTTGGGAGAGATTCCGCACCATCAACACGATGGCGGTATCGAACAGGGTCCTCCGCAGCCTGTTCCTCCTCCTCAAATGGTTCCTCCGCCATGCGAAAATCAAGGACAAACTTCTATCAATATGATTACCAACATTCCCCCTCCTACTCAGGTTCCTCCTCCTCAGGCTGCACCCTGGCTTTATCAAACTCAACAACCGCAGCAAATTCAACAGTCCCCAGCTCAAATACAGGTTCGTTTATAGATTTTAGAGCACGATTTGTCGATAGTTTTAATTAATTTCCAAGACCTTTAATCTTCCTTTTTGATCTTACAGGTTCAGATACCATCCGGAATGCACAATGTACCACCACCCCAAATTCAGGCACAGATACAGTATCATACACAGCAAATTCAGTATCAAAATGGACAAATGCAAGCCCAAGTTCATTACACTATACAACCACCTCCCATGCAGCAACAGCAACCTATGGATCAAAAGCCTGGATCTCCTGAACAAAAGCAACACGGCGTTAAGAGAAGATTTTCTGACGGAGATGGATCGCAGGTGATTTTGAAAGGCAATATTTTGTTTGGTTCAATGAAATTGATCGAATAATTTTAATAACTGGTTTATAATCCTTTTTCAGGACTCGCCCTACCCTTGCGGACCTCCGCCTCTTCATCGACATGGAACAGGGTAAGTCCTGACGATATTTCCTTCACTTGTTTTCATACCGATCACTGATATTAATCTAAAATTAATTACAACGTTGTAAGATTCTTCGAAAAGTAAGGCTTTGATAAAATATTCTCGTTCATGTATTACTTGTCAAGCATTTTTTCTTACCACTCTGGGTAAAGTGGAATTATTATTTTTATCAGCCAGTGAATTAGCAAAGCCTTATTTGTCGATGCGATCGTTTCTGCTCTCCTCCCCATTCCCCCAACGATGTCTAGTTGCTGAAAATGTATTCGGTTCGATTCAGATCTGGGATTCTGGAATCGAGATAGAGAGATTTAATCAAAATGAAATGAATAAGCTCTCGAATAAACCGTATTACCGTACCTATGTTATTGAGATTTGTTTTTGCACAGAGGTCTGCATCGCGCGCTATGATGAGCCTCTATTGTTGTATCAACCGGCGACAAGAACTGCGGATTATATATCAGTAAAATAAATCACTTGATATTATTATGAATTAACGATACGAATTTTTTTTCTTCAGGAAAAAAGACAAACTGAAAAAGTGAGAGAAAGAGAAAGAGAGAGAGAGAGAGAGAGAGACAGAGAGAGAGAGAGAGAGAGAGAGGCAGGCAGGCAGGCAGGCAGGCAGGCAGGCAGGCAATTCTGAGCCTTATTCTGCAATTATGAGCCTTTAATTGCGCAGATTAAAATATCGATTGATAGAATGAAAAAACAAAAAAAATTATAATCTTTTCTATGATATATTTTTTTTACAGAACGAATCAGGATCATAGATTTTACTTATCTTCGGGCGTTTCAAACGGTCCATAATTTAGACAGGAGTTGTTTTATCAGACTCAGACGAAAACCAATCTTCAATTGAAGTCATAAACATTTCGCATATATGGCGGGGAATGATATCTGATATATTACGATTCGAATTATAGATCAGGCAAAGCCTAGACGATGTTAAAAAAAAATGATATTCGTTACATCTCAGTCGTTTAACGCTTATATTACACAACTGTGGATCTTAGATATGAATCAATGGGTTTTTGAGATTCAATCAGTCCAAGATTCGTTTCAAACTTTCATATCTGTACAATTGTGGATATTACATATCATGAACTATATTGATCTTGAATCTGAAATCAAAGATAAGAATTTCTTACTTAATGTGATCTATTTTGTTTTTCTCAGATATCAATGGAACCGTTGTGTTATTGCGATAAATTCAGTGTTTGGTTACCTGCCAATTTATTTGAAACACATGCTAACGCCAGTCGCCATAGTATTTCACATTCTGTGGCGCAGCCTAATTGTTGCTAATTAGGATTTGAATTACATTGTTTATTATCGAGTATTGAATATAGGAGTTGGAGTACACATAATTATGTGAATAAGTTTTTATTCTGCTTGCTCTATCTAATAAGTAAAGAGTAATTCATTGAATGTAAAGAGAGAAGAAATTCGACGAGTAGATGTACACTACCAGATTGATTTCATTATTTCAGAATATTCACGGATGTATCCGGTCAATCGTAACGATCATTGTTGTTTGAAAGTTTCATTTTTATTCAATATTTAATTAAACTTACTGACTGAATTGTTTAAGCAGAGAAAGTGAACGGCATCACCTTATCTCAAATGGCCCACCACCTGGATCTATCGGCGCAGCAAACGGCGCCAGAAACAAGCTGCTTATGCCACCTTCACATCCAGGTCTGTAGCTAAGAGTATTAGAGGAGGAAGAGTGCTGGATACCAGGATGAAAACCCCCAAATAAACACCAGAATTTATTATCATTCAGCTTTATTCAAACCATATACTTTTTCATTCGCTCCAAAATACCTTCCAACATTTTTCAAGCTTGAGCTGAACTTAAGCCAAAGGCAGTTACTCAGATTCATAAATGATATTCTTATTCATTCTAGATATTGATAAGCAGTTTAAACTGAGATCCAGCACACTAGCCGATACTCTTAGACTGTAGTATACATTGATAATATTGATGGGATGATGAAAATCAGGGATAAAATATCAATTGTCAACTATTTTCAGGCATGAACACCAACTTATCGTTTTAAATATTGTTCAATTTGTCCGATGATTTTGAGTACTTTGATAAACGATTATCAATTTGATTGATTGATTGATTTCTTTCACAGAACAAACTTGTCTTTCTCCATTTATTTCAAATTAAAGTGTACAGGTTTAATTTGTTGAATACAGCCACCTCATAGATCTTTTAATAACAATGATGTTACGTATCTGTAATTCACTGCTTATCGTCAATTATTTTCTTCGTTTTGTTAAGTGAAACTCTATCCATCATTTTTGTACAGTTTGATAATTAAATTTCGAATATTTTTCATTATAGTCTTTGATCAGGTACAGTTTTATCATTTCATGATAATAATCACGTTTCACATCGTGCCAATTATTCTAATCTTCGATGCTTGCAGACAATAAGCCGGGATGAAAGGATCTCTGTAGCTGAAAAACTCTGAGTTTGTTAGATCTCAAATGTATTCATGTTACAGGTTTTTCTGATTTTCGTCACAGTATCGTCCAGCCAGTTTCTTCAATCCCAAGACCGAAGATCTTTGCTATAAAGAAGAAATAATTTTCTTATTTAATTATCTTGCAGTCTGAAACTTCTTGATCGAGCTTAGCTTCTGAGAGGAGGTATTTGCACGACTGGTATCCGGAAATATTTGATTTTATAGAATCTACATGGCGCAGAGGCATCTTATTGATCATAAATGTTGAATTTTTGGATAGTTTCAGCTTGCTGAAGAAGAAACATCTTTATTAATTGATTCCCAGAGGCACTTGAATAACGAACATCTGTATTAATTGTAAATTGTATAGAAAACATCTGTTTATCCTGTTTTGATACATTTTCAATTTATCAGATTCTACTTGAAGGTGGAAGAGACTCCTTTTCAACTGCGAGGATGCAGCGTCTCTTATCCTTTTTATCAAGCTAACAGTTGTTATTGCAGTTTCGCTGATCGCTGGAGCAGAACAAGATTTAAACTCTTTCTTTAGTTTCAGGTCCTAGGTCCTAGGTCTAGGAAGTAATCGCTTTGCGGATCTTTGCAGAGTTACAAATTCTCCCTTACATCGATGAGAATTTTTTATTTTATTTTTTTCCTTATAGACTTTGAGATCGAGCTAAGTGAACGATAGCAGAAGCGCGGCTGGCTAGATACTCATTTCTTTGATTCGATATCTTTGAAAGAGTTTGGGAGTTCTCATGTATCGATTTATCTGTAGAATCAAATTTCCTCTGATTATATACTTATCCATGACGTTGTTTTCTGCGTTATTTTAAATATGAAAACTTCTTTTGATTCAGGTGAAAAGCGAAACGGGGAGAAAAACCTCATTGGACAAGGTGAGATCTGATAATATTGAATTAATAACTCTTCTTCAAATATCATTTCCTTTTTCAAATAATTAATCAAAGCCTTCACCATCTTGACAGCAAACGAACAAAATCATTCCCCTGAATCAGGCGGAGGAATTCCGGTCGGTCCTCCGCCTCAGGCTCCATGGCAAGCTTATCACGTAAGGACTCCTTGGAGACGGCCTCCTCCGCCACCCAGAGAAGGCGAACATGTACTTTACCCGGCACCCCCGCCGATCAACATGCCCCCGCCTCAGATCAGGCCTTTGAGAAGTAAATTGAAATAGTTTTTCAAATTTTGTGCGGAAATTTTTGCTAAAAATTAACTCGCTTTTCGTTTTCAGGTCAAATTGAAGGGAGCAGATCTCCACAAGGGCATCAACATCCGATGACGGATCATCTTTCTGGTCCTGAATACCACCAACTACCTCATTACACAACAAAACCACCTCCGTATAACTCGGTACCCTTGATGCAATCGATATGCAATCCTCCGCCACCACCGCCGCTGCATCATAGACAACAGCAAATGCAACACAGTCAACCTTACCAAGTTCCGATATCGCAGTCTTATCAACCGCCTGCTTCCTGTCCCCCTTGGATGAACTAGGAAGAGATTTAGATCGATTATAGTAAGGATATGATAGCAAAAGGCTTATTGTTCATTGGTGAATATTCCTAATGGTAAAAATTTTGTTTTTCAGATAGCTGGAATTAGCTCCGGAACTTCTATTCTGTCTTCAAAATGTTCATTTATCGCTAGTCAATCTTGTCGGGCTTAGCGACTTACTAGGAGCTATAAGAAGATTGGAGTTCTAGATCGTTACTATGTTGTATATTCAGTCTTTTAAATGGTTGTGATGAAAGCGTTCTAACGAAACAATTCGTTATCTGATTATATTATATACATATAAATTACTGATAAGATGAATATCGACGAAATTTTGTATATATAGATGTTAATATGTTAGTCAATTAATATGATTGTCTAAATCGGTGCTACTACGACTCTGTGTGGCTTGATCAGAATATTTCGTGTGTTTCGAAATTAAATCGGGAACAAAATTACCGTTGAATGAATTCGTTCATCGCAATTTCGAAATCGAAATTAAACGAACAAGAATCAACAAATAAAATGATAATCATTTAGTGAATTTCAATTATACAGTGTAAATTATATATACAGGCATAATATATTTATCAGCAATAAATAACGAGTCGTCAATCACTCGTTGACTTGAACTTCACGACTTTCCTTCCCGAAACAGTCAATTTTTCTAATTTTTATGTGTCTTTTGCACTCAGTGGTCTTTTGACACGAAAATTATAATAAAAGAAAACTGAGCATGTGAAACGTGGAATAGATGAAAACAGACGTCGGGAATGTGTGCCAAGTTCAGATCCTTCTTCGACCTGAATCCATGAACCCCGGAATAATTTCTCCGTGTCAATTACCAGCCATTAAAAGTCATGCCGGTGGTTAAAAGATCTCAAAGGCGATCCTTGATCCGATAATCTACGTTATCGCATGATTATGCCACAGATATGTCCCTCTTCTTCGCATCAGCTCGCTGCGGCTGCTCTTGCCTTTCATCGGGCCAGACGCAAGTTTCCTAAGAACTTGGGGAGCCCCGCCTGCTATGGAGACGCAGCCAGCACTCCTCTGCACGTCTATCCTGCGGTAGAATATAAGACATTCTAATCGTTCAGTTCTAGGAACTGATATCAACGATGAAGATACTTTTTCATGAATTCAAAAGCCGGAGTCACTCTGTTTTAGACTCTGCATTTTGTTATCTTACTTTTCTCTGATCTATTACTTGAATTTTGCCTTAAACCACGATTCTCTACCATCGTTTTATTCTATTTGTTTTTATCAATCCGATTCACAGATCGTCAAAGACAAAGTTCCAGGAGTTTCCAACGTCTTGTCAGGTTCAAAGCAGGACAATACTTCAAGAACAGATCTTTCCTTTAGCTCAAATCCACGAGGGAGAAGAAACTATGCTTCATATCAGTCTCTGTCATCATCCAGGACGGCTTCTAGATTGTCTAACGATTGTCGCAGAAATATAAGAGGGCGGGTAATCAGCAGTTTGAATGTTACGAGACCAGAACTGGCCTGCGCCGCTCATATTAAGGGGCAGAGTTGCACCCAGGGAAGAAAAAGCGGAGTCTATGATCTTCGGAAACGCCAGGAGCAGGAACCGAGGATCGGAGGCTTTGCAGGTGGTTCCCAGACCTCGACTATCATATCTGGGAAAATCTGTAGCAGAAGGAAACCGGTGGAGTCCAGAGAATCGAACCAAAGCCATGTTGAGACTGCTTCTAAGTCTACACACAGCTCTGCCGGATCTGAGAAAAGAAGACACGCTAGAAACAGACGACCTTGTATTCATGCAGGAAGAATTGGGAGATCTGCAAGCCGATCTTCTCCCAAAATCCGAGGCGCTAAGCAACTTTGTTATCTTCATGGATATCCTGGTTCGTTTTGAGCCATCAAACTTATCCCTCCGATTCTTTTTTCTTTTTTTTTTCCAAGGAACTTTTTTCCAGTTCCTTAGTTCAATTCTGAAATTCTTGTCTATCGTCTTCAATTTTGATTAGTATTTTAAAGGCTTATCTGGATACCAAATGGCAACTTGGAATGGAATCGTATTAACTATTAACGCATATATTTCATTTCTTGATTCATTTCTTTATTTTCTAGGTACTAGGCAACGGTCTTCGATACCTCGAGAACCTCAGACTGTAGAATGTAAGATTGCCCATTATTCATGCAGTCATTTGGATTTTTATTCTGTGTTTGTCAAATTATTGATTACAAGTATTTGAATCATTCATAGTCGCGGAACGACAATTATTGTTTCATTTTTCCAGACTACAATCGAAAAGGATCAACTGTACGAAATGAGGTGGTCGTGGAATTGCCAGATAAAGCTTATTCCAGTGATTCTCCGACTGCGGCTGACTTTCCTACAAAACTTCAGACCTGGGAGCACCGAACACAGCAAGGATCCTTGAGAGAAGATATCAGGAGGCGAGGGCGAATGCTCTTTTGTGAAGGTCCAAATGAACAGAAAACTTGCTTTAAAGATCAGCCGATGAACTTATTACGGAATCGTCAAGTTCTACACAAATCACATTCTCATCAAAAAGACACTAGGTGCCGAATTTAGCTGCGTAAAGATTTTGTTTAGGTAGAATTTATTTAGCTAATGAATCTAATTCACTTTCAAAAGAAAGTCTTTGACAGTTTACTTTTCGATATCCCTCTCTTTGACGGCTCGAAACCTTGAACTAACGACTGTCTTTTTATTATTGAAGCATGAAAAAGCCTCAAAAACTTGACTCGAAAGTAGAGATTTGTCTTCGCCCTTCTCTGATAAAATCAGCGCAACGAAAAGTGGACTTGGGGGTTCGAGAAAGAAGCAAAATATGTTGTAGTGGTCATCTATTAAAGTATTCGGATGTCAAGTCGAACTGGGATGAGAATTTGAACATTATAAATCACAAGGACTCAATGTCGTTACTGATGGACAGATTCAGAGGAAACAGCCAGCACCACAGTCTCAAATTGAAGAATATATCCGAATTGAATTTTGTTCTGGGGAGCAAAACAAGATGCGGCGAAGACGACCCCCTCCTTCGATCAGAGAAAATCAAGCAAGCGACTGATTCTGCCACGAATGAAACCCTCCTGCAGAATTTTGACGACACGGGTTCCGTAAAGACGTCTGTTTGTCCACCTAGGAAAATCTCTTCCACAGTCAATCCTGTTACTAAATTGGGCAGGGTAGCTAATCAAGCAATAAGAGAAAACGAAGCCTGCTTTAAGAACGTCAGATCGCGCCTTAATAAATCTGGGGTTTGCTGCTCCTCCAAGGAAACCTCCTGGCGACGAGCTCTTTAGCTCTCGATCAAGTATCTTGAAGGCATTTTGAGGAGAGGCAAAGTTGTAGGAGAAAGAAACGACCAGTTTTATTGTAAACTTTTACATAGAGTATTTTGTAGAAGAGAATATAAACCAGAACAATGTTTGGGTCCAACAATATACAAAGCTCTAGTTTTCTCGTGTTCTTTTTCGCTCTCTCTGCGAGATCCCAAAGAAAAGGAGCTTATTTTCAACAAATAGAAAGACTACTTCTTCAGGCTTCTTCTTTATCACTAGACACTATTTCTTCGTGTTTTTCGTGTTCTTCGTGTTCTTTGTGTTCCTCTTGCAAATCTTTGGTCCCAGTTTCATGTTCGGATTCTGCCTGTACATCTGGCTCCTGCGCTATGGCTGGCTCCCCTTCTTTCTGTTCTTTTTCTTGTTCTCCTTCAGCTTCTGCTTCTGCTTTCATCGTTACAGCAGAATCTTGAATATTTCAATCAGAATAGTAAATCAATTAAATTATTCGTTCAATTTAATTTCGTTATTTGTGTACTTCTATTTTAGAACTACAATTATTCTACTTTCTTTATCCTCTTCAGGATTCTGCCCTGCGCTTTCTACTCTATCCTCATCGTCGTCATTGGCAACTTCAAAATCCGTTGCAGCCTTGATTCCTGTCTCCTCTTCGGCACGTGACTCTAACATTTCGTCAAACTCATGTTCCTTGACTGAAAATTAAAGCTCTTAGAGTAATTGAACTTTTTATGGTTTTTCAAAAGTTTTAACTTCTTTCTACGCTTTCATTTCAATGTTATACCTACGCTGTTCGGATATTTTTATCTTCCTTTGTCTGTTTTTGTACTCAGATTCGATTTTATTAACAGTTTCTTCCATCTCTTCACGTGAGCCAAATTCCTCTGGATATTTATCTATCAATTTCACTTTGCTCCATACTCTAGATCGCAGATTATCCAGTATCGCTTCTACTACCATCGATTGCGAAGACTCTACATTAGTAACGTAACGAATTGACCGGGTACGATATCCCCTAAAAGCAGACTGTAATCGTATGTTAGTCGATTGGCTTTTTTTAAATCTCAGGAAATTCTGTTACAGCTGAATTTAACTAGCCTGAATGATCGTCGCTGCTTCGTTAACGCGTTCTATAGTATGCTTAGAGTCCTCGAACATCATATCCATCCAAGCTACTGCTTGAATAGTTTCTCTAGGTTCTGGAATATCTTCGTTTTCTTTGCTCTCTGTATCTCCAGCCCCAGAAACTGCGTAATTTCAATTTATTACAAGTTTTCCAGGGTAACAGTGAGGAAATACAATATTTCTAATCCATTAGTAGACAATTTGAGACTATAATGATATACCGGAAACTTACGTATGTTTAATTTTACGTTTCTTCTCGTGTAGTAGCCACGATAGGAAGACTGTAATAAGAAAGAAGAAGGCTGTGAAATCTGCTTCTTGCTCTGCAAAGCTATTTGTGATAGTTTACACACCAGTCAGTGATCGGTATACTGTCGAATCCAATAAAAAATATGTTTTTAGAAGATATCTATCTAAATATTGAGAATACATCTCAATTATGACATGTATCGTGTTTTAATACTTGGATGAGAGTAGCAGCTCTCGCAGCCTCTTCCTGCGATACTCCAGCTCTTCGGAGTATTGCAACAGTGTTAACAACCGCTCTTTGCCACTGTACTTCGCCTCTAGCTTCTCGGACCAGCATTTCTTTGTAGTGATTTCGAAAGGCAGCCTGTATGGACACAAGGTAAAGAACAGAAAAGAAATAGGAGAGAAAGATACGGGAGATTATTGGATGATGTAATTATACTCGATTTTGATTACACAGAAAACCGATATGTTACTTGAATTGTTGAAGCAGCCGCTTCGGCCTCTTCCCAACTTGTACCGGTACTCTCTAAAATCTTTCGAATGCATACATGGCTATTTTCGTCAATTCTTTCTGTAAAATTATGATCAGTTTTTCGTTATCTGATGAAAGAAATCGATCAGTCTTCTCTCTCTTTGGTCACTCCAGAAGTACGTAGAATTGCTACAGATTAGTCTTTTGTGTTAAGGGAAGCAGTATGTCCCGGTCGAAAAAATTGAACATACTCCAAAATCAATTTGTTTCATCACCAAAGTTCATTTTGCATCATTATAATCATCTTACTCAAAAACGGTTGCTGCACGAATTCAGGCACACCGTAGGTCCGATTCGACTTATCTATTACCAAGATTCGAAGGGATACAGGCCGTTACTAATCGAACGAGGGAAATTGGAAAGTTTAATTTTTAGGCTGAGTTATTTGCGAATGAGTGGAATAGAATTGTTCGATTTTCGGAAAATTGGCCATATCTTGTATGATAATTATTTCAATTCAATTTCCCTCCTTCAATTCATGACGGCGCGTCTTCCGAACAATTCGGATCCTGAGAAAGTGAAATCGGACCCACGGTGTGCCTCAATTCGTGCAGCGACTGATTTTTAGTGACATGATTATAATGATGTGAAATAAACTTTGGTGAAGGAAGAGATTGATTTTGGACCACGTTTCATTTTCACAACCGCGACATAATGCTCCCCTTAAGCTAACTCACTCTCGTGGACTCCGGCCTGATGTACGTCTACAAGGTCCAGATAGGTCCGAAATGCTTTCTAAAACATTAATAACAGACTAACTATAGTGTATCAAGTGCGGATATATAATCCTCAGAATTTTGATACTCTTTTACCTGAATCCTTGGTGCTGCGACAGCGATTTGCTCGAGGTTCAAACCACTCTGGTGAAGAATTCCCATGATGGATTCGCTCCCGAGTAAGATATTGTGCACGACTCTAACGGCGACTGTTATTCGTCAGTCAAAATATACCATATGGGTAAGTAGAAAATAAATCTAGTAGTTAAAAGAACGTTCACCATTTTACCTTTTGCGTTTTCTCGCGTTATTAAGAGCGCGTCTACGTAGTCAGCGATGAAACAGTAAATCTCCGAAGGCTGGGCTCTGAGTACCTGAGAAATGTATCAGCGAATGAACGATAAATGACGTAGACTTAATTCATTATGGGCCTATGTTCAAATTAATATGGTTCCGCAGTGTTTTATCAAACTATGTGTTTGGTATTTTAGAATACTGATAACAATCATTGTGTTTCTATGTTGTACAAAAATACTTCGCGGGAAATGTCAGCGCACAGTTCGCGGAGGCCTTCGGGCACGCGGTAGATGTGTTTAGCGCCGTGTTTCTGCAGAGCGACGTCCATTTCATCTAGTTGCTGGATCTTCAAATAACTCCAGACACGTGTTACAGGCGTTTTTTGCTGGAATCAGCCCAGTAAACCAAAACGAATTAAAACGAATTGAGTTTGTCAAAAACAGAATTAACACGAATAAATACATTTTAAAAGAATTGTGTGGCAATTCTTTTTGATTCTAAAGAATTGACTTAAAAGTCCTCCGAATTCTGTTTAATTCCGTTTTCACATACTCAATTCGTTTTGGTTTACTGGGAGATCAGAGTCGGCGTGAAATCGTTCAATACTGGCGATGGATCTTTTTAATTAGTAGCTTGTTGGTTCGAACATATGAATGACAAGACGCACGAATATAGCTACGTTTTATAAGAAATTCAAGAAAATCGATCAATGACCGATTTATACCGACACTGGCGATTAATGCGCACGTTTGCGCGCGTCCCGTTTTCATTGTTTTTTTTTTCATTATTATTATTTTTTTTTATCGTTACAATATTTTGACTTTTCCAACGCTGAATTTCAATTTTGTCATTCTCTCCCGACCGCGACCTATAGTAGAGCTACCAAGATCGCTGTGGGCTCGTTGGATTCGGCTTGAAATTTTGCGATCCCGCAATTTTTTAGATTTTCGATATGACGAAAATTGCGGAAGTAGCGGCCAAAAAACTGTTGTATCAATTGGAAAAACAAAGGTATATGTGAGGGTTTCTTCGTGAAACGGGCCACCCATTTATTCGATGTCTCCGAAAATTTTGTAGAAATTATGTTTACGTTCTTGGGGATGAGAACAAATTTTGGGAATTTTTTTAGTTTTTTTCTTTGGTCATTGCATTCCAAAAATCATTTCATATAATCATTTCCACGTAGCGTGATAAATAAGCGCAGGAGAGAACTAGCGGTATGAACAAAAAAAAGCTTCGCTTTTTTGCAACAGGCACGATCGTAGGTTTTTAATATTCAAACCGATAGTGATACTTCACTAAAATTTCGTTGAAATCGGTTGAGCTGTTTTTCCCAGACTTGAATGTTTAAGCACTCGCCATTTCGTAACCGGAAGTGGAAGTGTCTTCAAAAGGATAATTGAATATCTTTATCAAACAGTTGATTTTCCCTCCAAATTTCATCCGAATCACACACACACACACTTTGGAAAATGCTAGAAACCAATTGTGTGAGTATTACAACGGATTTCTACGTTGAGAGAAACTTTTTTTCCGATTCGATGTTTTTCGCGATGACGAATGTAATAGACACTCCGCTATGCCATCGTGCCTAACAATTGTTATGGAGAGAAGAAATTCGATGTAAGCATTTTTGGGCTGCAGGATCAATCACATCTTTATTTCCTGTATGTTGCGAAAACCGCGGACAAAAGACGGAATTGAAGTCAAAAAATGTCATTTCGAGGGCTACAAATAGGAGGAAATAAATGGAAGGGGTTAAAAAAAAACAAAAAAAAACTAGGACACTCTCCGCCCCAGATGATAAATTCTCAAAAATCGCTAAGAATATAAGAAAAAGTCGAGAATTATCTTTCAGAGGTCTAAATATAGAAGTTATAAGGATCGGTTAAGTCTTCACATATTTTATTATTATCATAGACGAATAGAATAGAAATTCTAGTTAATAAATAATATTCGTCAACAAAACTAGATATTTATCAACTAGTTCTATCCTATTCGTCTATAATTTCGTTGACTTTTTTTTCCTTTTTTTTCTGCGTTTTCCGAAACATACAGAGAATAAAGATGTGTTTTATCCAGCCTAAAAATGCTTGTATTGAATTTTAAAAAATCCCTCAAAGAGGCAAGATTACTGTCAACATTTCCTGAGAATTTACGATTTTTCAGCTGATAATTTATAGGGCAACGGTGAAAGAAAGATGAGGAAACACAATAAATCAATGCTTTTCTTATGGGAAAAAGTAAGGCTTCCTATAGGGCCGGGTAAATACGGAGGGAAAAATTTTTTAAAAATCTGGTATTTTTTAAAAATTATTCCAAACGATTTCGAGAAAACTATCTATGAAATGATTCATTCCGAAAAGTCTTTCAACAGTAGACGACTCTAAACTCAGAGTAAGTATCGGACTAGAAGCTTATTCTCTGCAGCACAGGACTGTTTGAAAATGTATGCTAATACTTAATGAAAATAATCTGCGAAATAATTATACATCGAGATAAATCTACGCCGCGCCTTTGCAGTGTTCGATTTAAGGCATTTTTTTGCGAGCCTCTGGTATAGGTACCAAACGCAACCAAAGTATACCAGAACAATAGTGTGTGTCACGTAAACTATACTCTGGTACATTTTGGTTCCTGTATCCGAGGCTCGCAAAAAAATGCCTTTAGTAGTAATCATTACGAAAATTTCCGCGATTTCAAAGGTGTTATTATAGTGGCGAGGTAGCAGATTTGTGTACTCTTGACTGGTGAAATCACTCGATTGAAGACAATCTATCAGTCGTCTCGATATTATGACCTCTGGAGAGCTGCATGCAGGCGAAAAGATACGGGCTAATCCGACCGGCAGTCGAGGAAGTAGTAAAAATCGTAGCTAGTCAGACTCACAAGTAGTCGCAGCCGTCTGTGGTCGGACTAGAGTCGCCTGTTCAATAATCATGTACGCCTACAGTGAGTCTAACGATGGGATTCGACTTCCGTCGATGGTACGAGTAGGTTGTTCTGGGTTTGCTCTGTGCGTTTAGGAGCGGTGGTTTGATTATAATTTTGGTTATCTTCGGGTTTTGACTTGAGTTTGTGGTTTTGCCTTCTTGCACGAATTGTGGGAGGTTTTTTTCTTTGTGCCAAGTGGCGTGTTTTGGAGGTGAATTTCGCGAGTTTTGGTGTCGGCTTCGCTACCTAGTTTTTGTGATCCGCTCACTTATTCTACGGAGTTCTTTTCGCCTACATCTTCGGACTTTGAGTGCTTTCGGCCTGGAAGAGATTTGCACCATTGAAGAATTGGATTCTTGGACTTAATTCGCTTTTCCAACGAGGATGTACAGATTTTCTGTGCGGACTGCAGCACACTTCTTCGCCGTTTTTGGACCTCGACCCTGAGAAGGACAACTGATCGGGCTCTAACGTTGCTTCCCAAGTCAGATTAAGTATTCAAATTTTTTTGCGTCTTTGAACGCCTTTGTTTACTCTTGAGCTTGCCTATTATATTTTCTTGCTCATTCCTTCTCTCCTTTCCTTTCTAGTTTCTGCGGGTATGGGTTGTGTTTGGGAGTTTTTCTTCATAGCATGGCTGCTGAAGCCTCGTCGTCACGTGTTATTCCCTCTCCTTCTCAGGTTGTTCAATCAATCAAAAGAAAAAGACTGGTGTCTCTCTCCTATAGGGGACCGGAGTCTACAGATTCGGGGAGTGGGAGTGTTTTGGGTTGGTCGGGTTCTGCTCGCCCGACTGTTGAGTATTCCGAAGAAGATTCTCCTCCTTTTTTTGTGCACCTTGTTGACACCTGCAGAGAGGGTTTCTTTATATAGATAATTATCATCCCATTTTTATTGGAAAGAAACTCCATAGGGCTATAATTTCGAGATCATTAAGATATGATTAAAAGAGGGCAAGAATAAAGTGGTCATTGTTTTTGAGTCTGCTGTTGCGGCAAATTCCTATGTTGAAAGCGGTGCAGAATAAGTAGCTGTCAACATTGGTCGGCGTTTATTCCGGAACAGGAAGTTTGCCGGCTTCTCCTGGTCAGGGATGTCCCGTTAGAATTGTCGTCTGATGATTGCACCAGATCGCCGGCGTAGGAGAACCACGATTGCTACCCTGTTCTGAAATCGAAGGAACCCTAGCCCCCGTTGACTTCAGTATCCGAGAGATAGAGCTGATAAATTCGCTATAAGTGGAAAGGAAGTTATCCTCCCCTGCCTCCATGTTCCTGCACTCTTCTTCTAGAATTAGTCTAAATTTCGCCTTACTTTCCACTTTATTCGGGACATAATTGGACTCTGTAAAAAGGAAGGTTTAGAATTTTGATATAAATCGGAAAATGATCGCTACCCATCGGTTCCTCGCCAAGTGCCCATTCTATCAAAGCACTCAAGTCCGGGGATGGCAGGGAAAGATCCGGAACACTCCTCACACCATGCTCCACGTGGAGCCTGATCGTAATACCTTCCCCGGAATTTTCCGTTCGGATGTCTGTGTTTGGACGTCTGTGTTTACTTTTAAGCTTGCCTGGTACTATTATTCTGACTGTTTCCTTCTGGATTTTTCTGGGGCTGAACTGTACTTGGGGTTTTTGTTTTCAACACAGCATGGATTCGGTTCCCTCTACGTCACGTAACATTCCGTCTCCTTCTCAGATTGTTCAGTCAGCTAGAAGGAAAAGGCCGGTGTCTCTCTCCCCCGGTGTGCCGGCGGCTTCGGGTGGGGAGAGTGGAAGTGGAGGGAGTTGTTCCTTTTCGCTCTACGGTTAAATTTTCTGAGGATGATGCTCCTCCGTTTTTTGTTCATCTTCCAGATTCCAGAGAGGGGTTTTCCATTGATATAAGTATTATCCTACTATGATCGGTAGGAAATTTTTCAATGCTAATTTCGAGATTTCAAAGATTTTTAAGGGGGGGAAAACATTGTGATCGTCATTTTCGAATCCGCTGCTGCGGCCAATGCTTTTGTAGAAGGTGGTGCGGAGAAGTTGTGCCCTTTTTGGTCAGCGATCATTCCTGAACAGGCTGTATGCCGATTACTTTTGATTAGAGATGTTCCTTTGGAGCTTTCTATTGAAGAATTCTTAGAGGGCATTGACCCTGAGTTGCGTCATATGATTATCAGGGCTGAGCGATGTAAAATAAGGAATCAAGAGTTGAAAGAGACGAGTATGTAGATTGGGAGGACTCTGAAGATATTAAGTTGTTTTGTTCGGGGGATTTGCCTTGTGAGATAGACATTTACCATTGCCCTGTTAAGGTTCTGGAATTTGCAATTCCTTCCAGGAGGTGTTTTGCGTGCCAGAGATTTGGTCATTTGCAGACGAGGTGCAGGTCTGACCCTAGATGTGCTAACTGCGGTATTTCCCACTCGGGCAACTGTCTTTTTGAAATTTGCTGTGCGAACTGTGGTGAGCCTCACACAGCATCTAGTAAGGATTGTATCTTTTGTGGTAATACAGAATGAATCATTGCAAACACCTGCAATATATAAGTTGAAAAGTCCAGGACTTAGAATAGACCCCCCTGCGGAACACCACGATTGGTAATGGCAGAACCCAGAGGAGAACCGTTAATAAAGGCCTTAATGACCCTGTAGCCCATAGAAATTCTAATGAAATTAACAAAACGGAGTTAATACCCAAATCTTTTAAGATCAGGCACAAGGTCTCAATGTTGTAAGAGTCATAAGCGCCTTCAATATCCAGAAAAACAACACCCGTATGATAGCCCTCGTTTTTAGCAACCTCAATTTTGGTGCGAAGCAAAGCCAGACAGTCATTACAGGATCTACCTCTCCTGAAGCCGAAGGAGTTCGAGGGAAACCTACCAAGGTTCTAACCAAACCAAACGATACGATCGTTAATGATCCTCTCAAGAATTTTTAAAAGAGCGCAAGAAAGAGCGATAGGTCTAAATCCAGATTTATTCGATTTGGGAATGAAGCAAACGTTGTAATGTCTCCATATATCCGGAATACGCCCGCAAAGAAGAACCAATCTATAAAAAACAGTGAGCCATTTAATCATAGAGTCGGGAAAACAAAGAGTCCTGTAAGAAATATTATCTGGCCCAGCGAAGATTTCGCTTTTGAACATTCAATAGCCGCCTTAACTTCCACAAATAATACCGGATTACTCATAGCCATATCCTGATGACCCTCGTTCTCGAAGGGAACGTCAAACTGATCCGAATAGTTGTATGAAACAGAAATTTTATCAAAGGCCGCACCCAGAAGCGGGTTGTTAACCGAGCTCCAGCTGTCCGTAGATTCAGCAGGGGGATTGGAAAATCTTCTCCTAGAACCCTTAATCTGGCTCGAAATCTTGTCGATCGGAGCCTTAGGAGAGAGAGAGAGAGCTACGGAAAATTCTAAAACCCATTTTTTTGGCCTTAGCCAAAACTTCTTTTGCGCTCAATGTTGCTTTACAAAAGGAAGCCCAATTAACGAAGGTGCAGTGGGCCAAATACTCATTTTGAGCCGACGCCTAAGTTCAACCGCCTCACTATACACTCCGAAGTCCACCAGACTGCAGGGCTAGGAGATTTGGGCCTACGACGATCTCTGCTAGAAAATTAAGCATTAGCAGATTTTAAGGCTTCGTAGATGAACTCAGTAAATTTCTCGTGTACAAGCAAAAATTTGTTTTCATCCAAATTAAGATCCTCCAGAATAAAATCCAAATTGAGCGAAGCCTTAAATTTTGAGAAAGACAAAATCTATCACTCACAGACAGTCCTAGCATCTGAGTTGAGAACGTTAAGACCCATTTCGTTGACAATGTGTAAAACGTTGCTTAATCTCAGCCGAGTTTGAGGATTTTCGGGAGGGGATCTTCAGATAGACCGGTCGAATATTACAGTTGAAACAAATCAGTCTTTTTATTGAGCACAATATAAGTTTAACGACACGAGCGATATTTTCTTCATCTATAGGTATACGATACAGACTCACTCTCGGTCTCACACGCACTCGCACACGCGAACCGGACTCGGACGTTTCGGACTCACAATCAGACATATACACCGTACTCGTCTATTTCGCGCACACGACTGCCTAATTCACACCTTACAGGTGTCGCCTCTCCGCGCGCTACACACACGCCTAACAGTCGGCCATCCTTTCTGTCAGATCGTCCTCGATCTAGATGTGTATCATACTCCAATCCTTCATTCCAATCACTCTAATGCTTCGCATGCATACAGGTGTAAATACAAATAGTACACAGACTTCCGAGATTCATCATATAATCGTAATACTAGATATGTTTCTTTTGCTTATACTATAGATAACACTTCCTCTTTTTATTTTATTTTATTTATTTATTTTTTTTCATTTTTTTATTTTTTTTATCTCAACTCAACTTTCATGCATAACATTTCTCAAATTATTTTTGTTCCACTGCCACTAATTTTTAATAGGTCATGGACCATACAAACACGTGTTCCGTGGCGTTAACACTTTTTCTATTATTATTATTTTTTTTCAATAACACTGTCACTGGCGGTGATCATGCGTGCTCGGGGGAAAATCGGTCGTGCTGTCGTCGTGCTCGTTGCGGCGTCCGGGTGGTTGCCGTTTTCTCGTCCGGATCGTCCTCAGGTTGGTCTCTCATGGTTGTCGCTGCTTCGGTTGGTTCATCGTCTGGAGCTTTCCATATTTTTAGCTGGTTCGCATGAGCGGTGCTCGCGTATATTCTTCCGGGTACGTTTGTACGCAGTTGGGTTACACCATAGGTATCATTCGACATCACTTCGGTGATTACCAGCGGTCCTCGATACGGCGTTTGCAATTTTGTGCTTTCTCCAGTATTGACTGCTGCGGTAGACATAAGTACGATGTCTCCTTTGAAAAATTTCGCATTGAGATTCCGCCCTGTGTCGTGGCGGGCTTTATATTTAGCTTGTTCGATGAGAATTCTCTCGCGCGCTTCGGCTTGCAAGGTTGCTGGGGGGTGGTATCGCAGGTCGCTCTCACTCGTCAGGAGGCGTATTGCACCTTCGTCAAATCGGGGTGCGTAACCGTGGAACAATTCGAATGGACTCTTTCCGGTAGTTTGATTCGGCGCTGCATTGAGGTTCCGTTGTACTTTTTTCGAGATGCGCGTCCCAGTCTTTTCCATCGCTACGTTGCAGGCTGGCTTGGATTACCGGTAACATCGTAGCATTTATACAATAATGGCTACTTCCCGAAAGGGTATATGCCCAAGCAACGGAGTTGAATGAATGAATGAGTAGCATTTATACTCGTTCTACCATACCATTGGCTTGAGGATGTCTTGGGGAATTTACGACGTATTTGATTCCCTGAGTTGCGCAGAACTCGCTAAATTGTTGAGGGGTGCACCGTACTGGAGCACGAAATCGTTAAGAGCTTTGATGACTCCGAACGTCTTCGTATATTTTGCTGCGCGAAGTGTTACAAAGCGGGTTAAATTATCGATGATAACAAACACGTATTTGTTTTTCCGCGGGCTGGTTACGTAATAAGGTCCTGAATGATCGATGTGGATGGTTTCAAACGGTCTCCTGCCTGGAGGAATTGGGTGAAGCTGTCTCCCAGGCTTTGTCTTATGCAGTGCACAGTGAATGCATGCATTGATATGTTGACGTAGGTAGCGTTTCATAGCGGGGAAATAATAATATACTCACTCATCTGTTTCAGGCATCGAATTAGTCCGGGGTGACAACGGAGGTCGTGAAATCGAATCACCAAACTTTTACGTAATGCGCTCGGTACCGCGTACGTTCGTTTATTGTCTATTGTTTTGTATACAATCCCGTTATGTAGTTCGTAATCGCGCACTTCGTCTTTCTCTGATTGTAATCGTTCTCTTTCGGGTTTTTCGAGAATCACATGTTTACGTTGAAGGGTCTCGTCACTACTCTGGTACATAGCCACCTCATCGTCTTCGTTGATCAACACAAACACGGCTCGGGCAGGCTCGAGGCTGACCTCGGTATTTTCTTCGGTCTCTATAATTCCTTCCGCGGGTGCGCGACTTAGTGCATCGACATGCACCATTTCCGTTCCGGGTCGGTGACGTATTTCGACGTCGTATTCGCTGAGTTGCTATGGCCCAGCGCGCGATCTGAGATTGTTTCGTCCGTTGGGCGTTTGAATACACCAATGCTTGGCAATCGGTCACAATTGTGAACGCGATGTTTAGCAGCATAGGTCGTAATCGGTTGATTGCCCACACTATGGCCATAAATTCGAGTTTCGAAGAATGATACAGCTTCTTTCTATTTCGCTGGTTCGTCGGCTAATCCCCCCCCCCCCCCCCCCCCCCCCCCCGGTAAAACGACAGACGGAAAAATCCTGTCATACTGCAAGAAATCTCTTAAATAGAGCATTGAACCCCCAGCGCTAGAGCCCCCCCCCCCCCCTATCAGCGCGTATATGGTTGAAATCAAAAAGCCTGACTTATAATGATCCTTATATTCGGTTTCAGAGATATACCAATTAAATCAAACTCCGAAAAGATGTTGAGAAGATCAGCAAACTTGTTTTTCTGCTAAATTCACATGGTTGTACAGTAAGTCAACGGACGATAGAGTCATCACATACAAACACTGACATTGAGACTATGAATATGTCAACACAATACAAAGTGAGAATTGAGTCAAGATTCCTTCAGTCCCTCGGTGGTCTAATTGGATAAGGCGCCGCAGTACAGATGCGGAGGTCCCGGTTCAAACCCGGGCTGAGGGAATTTTTACTTGATTCTCACAAAATCAATTTCTTCCACGTTTTTTTCAATCAATCCGGAGTCTGTACGCTCTTGATAACTTTATCAAGAGGAAGAATCGTTCTCCGGATTAGATACAGTTGCATATTATATGTAACTTTGGTCCGTCTCGTCTGCTAAATTCACATGGTTGTAAAAATAAAAGAAGACGCTAAAAGCACCTAATCAAACACCCACGGCCCCCAAAACTAGTCAAGAGCAGGACCTTCCTGGGAAAAATCACCTAACCTCTGATTAGCTTGAGGAGACGAACCACACCAACTGGAGGAATAGACTCCGAACCCGCTTTGTCAGAAGCTTGTTCATCCCCTACAGAGTTTGACAGATCGAGGACACTTTGAGAGGGAGGAATAACAGTAAAATCAGAACTATCAAGAGAACAGAAAAGTCTCTCTAATTCGTTCGCTCTATCTGCCCCAAAAGACTTTTTAAAGAAATCCCTGGCTAAGTTAATGGCCTGAAACTGGAAGTTGCCAATTTTAGATTTAATTCGATTAACCTCTCTATAAAAGAGAAAAATATTTCTCTTGCCGATGATCTGACCTTGGCTGTATCTTCTCATTCGATCCCGGAGATTTCATTTGCTTTGTCGCAGGATTTGGATAAGGTGGTTAATGCGCTGAATTTCTTGAGCTTGAAAGTCTCTGTCTCTAAAACGAAATTTTTATTGTTCCCTAAAAAAGGCTCTTCGTTTCCTCCTAATTCTTGATCTTTAACTATCAATGATCGTCCTATCTCTAATGTGCTGTCTTCTGTGTATTTAGGTGTCCTCTGGGATACTCAGCTTAATTGGGATGGACATATATGAATATGATTAAGGCTAAAGGGGATAAGATGTTAAATATGCTTCGCTGCAGGATTGGTGCATATAGTTGAGGGGCCCATTCCTCCACTATGCGCTTGTTTTATACTGCTCTGATCCGTCCTGCTCTTGAATGGGAATACTTTCTTTTCGCGGAAGCAAAAAAAAAACTATCTTGTATAAACTCGAGGTTATACAAAACTCAGCATTAAGAATTTCGTCGGGGTGCTTCTGTACCACTCCTATTAATTCTTGCCACTTGCCATTAGCCGTATATGGATGGCAAAGAAATTTCTTGTCAGAAATTTTCGTGTTAGGGGCAATACCTTATCTTCGCAGCTTTCTGCTCTGGAGGTTCTGCGGTTGGAGAGGGGTATGGATCGTGTGGTGGATCATTCTTTCATTTCCAAGATCTGGCTTCCTATTGAGGAGTTCTGTAACAGGGTGTACTCCAATTCCCTCCTTTCTTCCATTTCTACCCCTTTCTTTTTTCATTTCCTTACGAACGTGTGCATCACAGATCTCGGGAGATCTGTCCAGAATTCTGCGGACCCGGTTGGGGTTTTCTCGGAATTGATTTCGCAGCGGTTCCCTGGTGCGTGTCTGGTTTTCACGGACGGGTCTAGGGATATTGCTAGTAACTCCGCTGCCTATGGCATTTGGTCCAGAGACCTTAATTTCTCATACACAGGACGTGTTAATTTTGACTCTTCAATCTTTTCTATCGAGGCTTTTGCTATCTACAAGTCTCTGGATCTAGTTCTTAGAAAGGGTAGTGTTAAAGATGTTGTGATTTGTTCTGATTCCCTTAGTGCGGTTCTATGTTTGCACAAAAACGGCCTTGATGGTCGTATGCGCTATATTATTGGCGAGATTAGAAGCAAGATATTCTGTTTATCCTCGCATAATTGTAAAGTTCATATTTTGTGGATTTCTGGTCATAAGGGAATCTGGGGAAATGAACGGGCTGATTGCCTGGCTAACGAGGGTCGGTCTCTGGAGTTTTCTAACTGGGTAAAACTTGACTGTTCCGACCTTTTTCCCATTTTTCGTGCGGAAGCTTTCTCCCTGACTAGGGATAAGTTTGATAATTATGGTCGCGATGGAATAAACAAATAAAGAAATAAAAATATGTCGGAGCCAAGCTCAATTCACCCGGCATATTGGTACTATGGTGACTCTTTTCCACAATGAAATTGCTAACGAATTCACAATCTCGGGACCACGACCGAACTGCTCGGTGAACAGATCAAGACTGCCTCTCTTATCACAGCTCAGAACAATCGCCACCTATCCTGTTTATCGACACTCGCTCCTCAATCGCTCCTCGATCCCGAGATCGTGACTACGTTCGGCGGTAATCGCATAACACCCAATTCCATGTATAACCTTACTCGCAATAAGTTTACTTTCAATGAATAACCTGAATCTCTCCATTGAAGAATTGATGGAATACGGCCTGTTCTCCGACAAATAGTATAAAATAAAAAATAATTAGGGAGAAATAAAAATATATCTAATGAAATAATATTAGGTTTTATGAATACAAGTGGTTCTGAACGTACTTTGGTGTTTAATTCGCTATTGAGGAGTGCTTTGGGTTGGGTAGTTGGATTTAAACCAAACAAACCATTTCTATTTCGTATCATTGAAAAATTCTTCCGGTTAAATATAAATCATTCAGTATTCTTTGGTTTTGGTTTTGGTAATCTCTACTTCCCGAAAGGGTATAAGCCCAAGTAATGGATCTGAATGAATTAACCGAGGTGTCTTGCAAGGATTTATTTTGAGTCCGGGTCTTTTTAACGCATATATTGCTGGTGTCTGTAACGGTCTATCTCGAATGACTACTAATATTTCTTTCGCAGGCGATTTAACATTTGCGGCAGTATCCTCTAACTCTATCCCTGAGATTCTCTCGGTTCTTTCTGAAGATTTGGGGAAGGCTTCTGATGTTCTGAACCATTTGAATTTGAAGGTGTCATTTTCTAAAACGAAATTTATAATGTTTCCAAAGAAAGGTTCGTTGTTCCCTGCGCAGCCGGCGCTAGCTCTATTTCATTAGTTATTAATAGTCCCTCTATTTTCAACATTTTATTCTCAATGTACATACTTAGGTGTATAAGTGTATTGTGGGACACTTGGTGAAAGTGGGATGGTCACATAAGAATGATTAAGGATAAAGATGATAATCCATGATTAAGGGACTCATCCTTCCGTGATGCGCACTTTTTACATTTCTTTGATCCGTCCTGCCCTTGAATGGAGTTATTTTCTTTTTGCTGAGGCTTCTAAGGGTATTCTGTATAAACTTGAAGTTATTCAGAATTCGGCAATGAGAATTTCTTCAGGGAACTTCTGGTACCACTCCCATTATAACTCTTTGTTGCACCTCAATGTTGTTATGCCTCTTGCCATTAGACGTTCCTGGATGGCTAAGAAGTTTCTAGTCAGGAATATTATCGCGTTAGGGAAAATGCGCTGGTCCGTTTGCAGTTTTCTGTCTTAGAGCTTCCGAGGGTTGAAAGGGGAGAGGATCGTATGGTTGATTGCTCCTATATTTCTAGGCTTTGGCGATCTTTTGATGGGTCTTTTGATATGGTTAATTCTAACTCTTTTCTTTCTACTTTTATCATTTCCTTCTTTGCCCACTTCTTTGAGGGGTTAGGTTTTTTGGATCTCGGGAATCTGAATCAGAAATCTTTGGATTCGGGAGTTTTCTTTCTGGAGGCTATGTCTCAACGGTTTCCTGGAGCAAGTTTTTTTTTTCTGATGGTTCTAAGGATGTTGGTTCTAATTCCGCTGCATTTGGGATTTGGTCTAGGGATCTCAATATTTTTTATAAGGATAGAGAACGGCTTATTGGTAAACTGAGAAGGAGGGGGGTGTCGGGTTCTGAGACATTAATCGGGCATTTATAACCATTCCAGAAACTAGAAGGCTAATTTTGAAGTATCTCATTACTAATGTAAGTTCATTATTATGTTGTAACCCTGTTGCTGGGGTTTTGGCTTGCTTTCAGGGTTTACAAAGAGTTCCGGGGGCTGCATCATTGCTAATTTTTCTTTCTTCTATTTTTTGCACCCCTACTTAATTTTCTTGCTTTTGTCGCTTTTCATTCGCTTTTTTCTTGGTTTACTATGTTTCGTTTGAGTTATGCTTTTGCTTGGGTTGTGACTTGAGTCCCGAGAGGCATCTCCGACTATGTCCTCATAGCATGGTGTGGAATGATTATTCCGGGGATTCGGCGGGCACATCTGCTTGGGGGATTGTGGATATCAATCCCTTACAAGCCTCAGTGTCCAGCTTCCTGTCACCCCTGAGCACTTCGATCTGAGAACTTCAGGTAAGATTAATGAAAATGAATGAATAATTATAAAAAATAAAAATAAATAAATAACTAATCAAGATTTTCAGCAAGTTTTTCGGTTCTTGTCTCGAGTACGACATTTCGTTTAATTTTTGGAAAAATGTACACCTGTTTCATGATTATTAAGGAAAATCTCTAAACCTGAACGAGAGTGGATTTTCGATTATTCTTGATTTTTTCAGCGTGATTTGAATATTTCATCTTTATCATTTGGGCCGGAAATTCTTCTTTGCAAAAATTCAGTTTTAAAGCGAATGGTTCAAGGAACTTTTTAATTGTAATACAAAACGTTTTTACGAAAACATATCTAAAATTCACGATTTTTTCTGCATTTTTTGAAATTAAAAAATGTTCGAAAACTGAAATTTCAAAATAATGGTAAAATTTGTGAAAAATGCATGTGGAGTCAGAAAAATCAACGAATTCATTTCACATGACAAAAACAAAAGATTCCCTAAAAATCTCTCAAATAATGTTTTATTTCAACAATTTATTATTAATTTTTGGGCATTATCCTTATTCAAAAGTAATCTTCTTATTGTCTTTATTGTGGTTGAATTTTATCCGATTTTCATCTTTTCACAAAGTATACAATATTGTAGGCGAAACGTCATTTTTGGTTGGGAAGGTAACTTCGAAGTATTGGCCATTCTTCGTATTAGCTGTATTTTCAAATTGTGACCCCTACCCGCGTACTCTGAAATCAGCGGATTCCTGTGTCAAAATCCCAATATTGCTCATATCATAAAATCGAGGAAAAAAATAAAATCTTATTTTAATAAGATCAATCGAATGAATATCGCTCATTGGCTTTCCCTCCGAAGACGGGATAAAAGGAGGGATCTTGCAGCTCGCAATCAGAGCCAGGAGTCTGAAACTCCAACTTGGACATTTTTTTCACCGAAAAACCAATAGAGCGATTACCAGCGATGCTTATTGGATTTCGCGTGAAATTCCGCGATGTCGCTTAGGTATTTCTAGATTACTTTATAATGGACAATTACGGATTTGGCAAGACGAAAGCGAACCGAGGGTGACGAACACAGAGTCTAATCGCGCAACCCTTTACGCCTGTCTATTGCATATATGGTCTTTAATTGATGGGCACGTTGTATGAGCCCATTCAGGAAAAAGAAGAATTGATGGGCACATTGGAGTTTTGAAAAGGCCCAGAAATTGGCGCACCATCTTTTCGCAGCTGTCTTCTTTGCTTACGCTTTACAGAAAATACCAGCGGCCGATATCCGTCCCGTTTTTCCACTATTCTGTCGGTAAGCAGTAACTATAATATACTATTTCATTCAATATTCGTGTAGAAATCTACACATTCGCGGTAGAAAATTACATGCGTAATCATGGGTGACTTATAGTATCTACTAAAAAAATCTATACAATCGCATCAATCATCGTGATCAGCTTGAAAAAAATGTATCAATCACTATATAAAATCATTCCGTTTGCTACACGATAAAGAATTTGAAAATAACTCCGTGGTCATGAATGAATTAAATTATTCGTTTCACGGATTTGCATTATTTTAGTCAAATTTTTACTATTTCATACCTTCGTTGTGAATTTGTGATTAACAAATAATATACATATACCTCGCTACGATTTTCAATCACCGTTCGCGAAAGTACAGGTCGATTCTTCAAAATGATTGCGATTTCCCATTTCATCGATCTGAAGGCGCGATGGTGCGATGGTGCGAGTAATTGAGAATATGATGATTTATACATATACATACCATGTATGTACACAGCGGTATATATTCCTCATTATACTTGAAACTTATGCAATTCTCTTACTTCTTGTACCATAATTAGAATAATACCTATCACTCCTCTATGGAGGAGACAATCTAATAGGAAAATGTTTGCTTGAAATTATATTAGGATTTCCTTTTCTCGTGCGGTCAATGGACGTATTTTGCGGTCATTGAAACTTATGATTAATGCACCAACACTAACTGGGGGCATCCGGAATAATAATTAATCATACTCAGGTCCTATGAATACTGACAGTTCTTATATGGAGGAGTGTAACTATGTAATTGCAAAACAATACAAATATGTATGTATTGTATATTAGTGTAATTGACATTAATAATATAATGTACATATACGTAGGTATTAGGGCTGTGCGAATATTCGAATTTTCGAACTATTCGTCGCGAATCGAATAGTAAAATTCGGATCGAAATCGAATCGAACAGTTCGAATAGTCGAATAATTCGAATGGTTCGAATGGTTCGAATATTCGAACACTATTCAAATAGTTGAATCATTTGATTCGACTTTCGAATAACACGAATTTTCCGAAAGACGAGGATTTTTACAAACAACTGTTTTTTTGTTTGTTTGAAGAACAAACGTTCAATTTTCTGACAAATGGAATAGCTCCTAACACAATCAACATGGAATCTGGAAAAATGTGTGAGCACATTCAGAAAACAATTTAGAAGAAACAGGTGTTAGATTTTTGCGAAATTGCAATTTAGACCGAAAATAATTTTGCTCATACGAAAAAAGTTCAACCTCGTGAGCGTAGGAAGTGGCCTCTATCGGAATACAAAATAAAAAATGTTCGGTAGTCGGATCGAATAATGCGAATCCTTCATGAACTTCAATTATTTCAATTTTCGGGAGATCGGACTCTTCAATAATTAACCGCTCGAAAAGTTCGAAAAGTTCAAATAGTTTGAATAGTTCGAAGTATTCGAAAATTTGAACTATTCGAAAACTCGAATATTCGATGCGATTCGAACACTATTCGCACAGCCCTAGTAGGTATACATGTTATACCCTCGCCTGAATTTCTACTACATATTCCGAAATTTTTGTACAACATTTTCGGGGATCTCGGACCTTCCGCATATGTTCTTCGTTGTACAAAGTTATGCCGTTTTGCATAAGAATTTTGTACAAGACATGACAAAAATTGGCTGGACATTTTAGAATTATAATGGATTCGAATAGTTTCTTCCAGAAATCATAATTTGAAAAAATATCAAAATCAATTCTTTGGAATTCTGTTAATTGTTTTCTCTGAAAGTATAATTTGTATAAAAATAAATAAGAAGAAACAAGAAATTGTGAGAATACCTAAAAAATTTTCGTCAATTTTGTTTTACGATTACGATTTCTTCCGCTCGTATGATATAGTGTAATTCTTATACGTAATCGTAATAGTAGTAATTATCTTAAGAGAAAATATAGGAAGTTCGAATTCCCTTAAGAATTTGTAAAAATCCTTAGAATTATTTCCGCTAGTAGCAGACTCGTATACCTATAATTTTCGTATACATATATACGTGTATATGATACCTACACGTATAAACGGTCGATGTTATTTTTCTCTCTCTCATTGCCATACTACATATATATATATATATATATATGTATTTCATTATACATCCCTATACATATATGAATACATTTGTACAAGTATTTTTGGGAGATAGTTGTCAGTATTCAAAGATGACGCAATACCTCGCATCAATACACGTATACGTATTGCCCCGGGCTTAATCAACGTATAATAGAGTATCTCGTATACATACAGCTAGCGGGGCATCCCGGCTCTCGACCCATCACATACACATACAAAATATAGGTATACATATCTGTATGTGTATGTACTATACTATACTGACCAACGCGATAAAGGAAGCTAATGAAGAGATCGAAATACATGTATTCATCTATATATCTATCTACTACATACGCATAATGGTATGCATGTATTTAGGTACGTACATATGTATATTCATATATAATACATACATACGTGTCATAGGAAACGGGAATGGGACATAGCACTATATGTACTCCACAAACTCACTTACTTACTTACTTGCTTACTTAGTTACTTACTTACTTTACAATTAGTTTTCGGTGACGAGGACGCCTCCGTCCCACACACGCATTGAAACCAGTCAGTTTCTTTTAGTTCATCTGGCCGATCGGTCAGCCGGATCACTATTATCGATTCTTTATATATACACATACCTAATTGTAGGTATATAGCCATCAATCGGTTTATTGATATTTCTGTACTCTGTGTACCTATATCTATATACATACCTGTACATATAACTTATTTACTTATTTATTTATTGTTATTATTATTTGACTGGCAGTAATGATAACTAATTGTGCAAATAGGTATAGTACGCGTACATCGGGTATATAATACACAGATATTTGTTATATTATATATATATATATATGTATAGGTATTGCCGAATAAATACGTCCGGTATTCGAGTTTGTGTCACGTGCGTGTATATGTGGGAGTCCTACCTGTGAGTTAGGACGAAAAACCCGTTTTTCTCTATAAAGAACATTATACCTTCCTCTGCTGACCACCGTCCATATCTATACCTGAACTTCTGCTGCAGTCTGCCCTGTGCTGCTGCTCACACCGTTTTCTACATGCGGTGTTATTATAGTTACATAGTCATTTTAATCCTGGTCGCTGTGGTCGTCGGCCAGGTATTCTGCGGTGAGTACAAAATTTCATTACACCTATTGCGAACGTTTTTTTTTTTTTTTTTTTTTTTTTTTTTATAATATCAAGGGGAAATAAACAACACATTGGAAATTGGAGTATAATTTTTTTTTTAAATTACGTATTTCTTGTGCCGTGTTGACGTGTATATATGAATAGTAAATTAGTAATCAACTTAGAACAATTTAACAAAAAATTAAGAAATCAAAAAAACCAGTTGTTCGCAAATAAATACCCAGCTGGCAAACATTTTTACTCCTCTATGAATTTCTACAAAATTTATACAGGGAAAATCGAACATGTCATAGTATTTGTTCGTAAAAAAATGTGCGGTTTTTTTGGAGTTTATCATTTTGTAGAAGTTTTAGATCTTCACAGTTTTTTATTGGACAAGATTGTAGACTTTCGTAATCCGTTGTGAACAAAAAAAAAAATTAGATATCACTTACAGTTTGTCACATAAGAGAAACATATCTTTGTCGATAAATTTCTTATAAAATATTTCAATTTTCTCATAAAAAAAACTATAAAAGGCCGCATATTTATCAGGATTCTTATATTATGTATCACAGATATGTGTATATATATGAAATAAATGTATAGTATATTCTACCTAGATGCATGCAGCAAGCCTAATACTATATAGTGTTCCCGGATCCTTCGGAGACGTCTTGCTAATATAATTATGACCATGAGTAGTAACTTTCCGTATGATCTTTTACGAATTATTAATATAGGCGAATACGTGTTTTTAGTCCTACATGTATATATATATATATATATATATATATATATATATATATATATATATAATGCAAAATATATTGTTTTTTCTTCATCGGTTTTCCTCGCATTTACTATTACTATTACATCGAACAACAGTTATGCATAGTACAGGATGCGAAATACCGTAGGGTGTCATTAACTGCCTGTGTAGTTGGAATTTTGAATTCTACATTATGTACCTATGTACCTATACGCACACAAATACTAACGTACAGACAAATATTTGCAATATGTAGAGTCCGATTCTACGAATTGTCGAATTCTTGCAATTTTCGAGTATACATATTTTGTGCGTGTAGAAAGTATTGCTGTATATACCTACTGATCTCTAATATACAACCCGTGTGGTTAGTTTGTTATAAATCGTGATGTTACGGTTGTATCTATGTACACCTGTGAAAGTTTGAAACGAATTTTGGTAACTCACTGCAGGATTTGTGATAAATGAATAATAGTTCATGACGTGTAAGACACTGTTAGTTAATTTTTTTCAAATATTGCAGTTTCCCGCGGTTACCATACTACGTCATAGAAATTCGAACTAACCGGACCTTTATATATATATACCTACGTAAATAAATGATATATACGATTGCTCATTGTGTTATGACACGTATAGTCAGTTTGCTTTTTTATCCTGAATTCTTCAAGTTCGCGTATTACGCATACATAATGTATCTATGTATGTATAGTATATGTATACAGGTATATATTACGTATTTGAGCAAAAGACATAAAGTTCAATGATAGTGTGTACGATTTATAAGCTCTTACATAGAATTTATATTATGATTAATACGTACAGGCGTTTGCAGGCTATAATATAATTATATGAATACGTATACTGCTACGGTGGTTTTGTTCGAAAGTATAACGTTTCGCGTAATGAGATGGGATTTTTTTTTTCCACATAGTTGTTGTAATAACCGCAAATGAGATAATATACGTAGATCATGGATAATATCTGAATGTATCTATGTATTTCCGTGTGTGTGTCCTCGGTCAGTTCTTCTCGATTCTTTCACACACACACACACATGTATAGATTGTTTATTCGTTTTTATACACATGTATAAACATACACAAATATATAAGTGTATACGAATATCGCAATGTCTTTATATAATTCTTGTAAGAGATGACGAATTTTTTGTTTCTTTTTCAATCAAATCAAGAAAGAAAAAAAAAACTAGAAAAAAGCTCACGTCGATATAATACCCGATCATTCGTTAATTAACCAGTTCTGAAAACTATAATCATTGATCATCATAATATCGTTTAATTTGTTCATTTTAAACAGTTTTTGTTTGGTTTTTTCCATGCTTTCGATGTATTATAGACATGTAGTAATATTTGCACATCTTTCCTTTTTATCACGTCTGGATAACAGTATATGTATACACTATACATGTATACCTATACGTGTCTGGCAACGTGGTATATCTATATAATATGTATTCAAAATCCCGAAACTATTATACGCGTATAAAATATGTACAGCTATAGTTATATCAATACTAGGGTGGATAGAAAAAAAAAATTTTCTCGGCTACCCTCAAAAATCGAACATATCGCTGAAATGAAGGTCTCCGTAAAAGGATTCGATTTTTTGAATTTTTTTACGGGGCCCGCGGGACGTACAAAAGTGCCATTTTTTAGCGTCAAATTTACGTAATCGCTGATCAACGGAAATAGATTCATCCGAAAATTCTGATTTTTTTATATAAGATGCCCAGGTATCTACTCTTTCGAACCCATACTCACAGACCACTAGCAATTGTTTCATATCTTCGAAAAAAAAATTTGAAAATCAATATTTTCACTATTTTTCAGGTAATTATCGTTGAATTTTGATTTTTTTCCTTCTGAACCGTTTTTTTATTTCTTCCATCGTCTTTTTCTTGTGAAACTATCTATCAGTATCGCTTACAATGCAAAAATTGCTGAAAATTGCTGAAAAATAAAATTTTGATATTTCGGATATATTTCGAAATAAAATTTATTTTTCAGCAATTTCTGCATTGTAAGCGATACTGATAAAAAGGTTTACAAGGAAAAAACGATGGAAGAAATTCAAAAACGTTTTAGAAACAGAAAAATCAAAATTCAACGATAATTACCTGAAATATAGTGAAAATATTGATTTTCGAAATTTTTTTTCAAAGATATGAAACAATTGGTAGTGGTCTGTGAATATGGGTTTGAAAGAGTAGATACCTGGGCACCTTGTATAAAAAAATCAGAATTTTCGGATGAATCTGTTTCCGTTAATCAGCGATTACGTAAATTTGACGCTAAAAATGGCACTTTTGAACGTCCCGCGCGCCCCCTAAAAAAATTCAAAAAATCGAATCCTTTTACGGAGACCTTTATTTCAGCGATATGTTCGATTTTTAAGGGTAGCCGAGAAAATTTTTTTTTCGATCCACCCTAATCAATGCAAAAATAAAAAATAAAAAAATAAAATAATAATTTCTTAAATGCTAATCGTAATCAGTATACGAACATCACATCGCAGAAAATAATAATAATAATAATAATAATAATAATAACAATAATAACAGTAATAATAATAATAACAGTGATAATAATAATTATGGTGGCAATGATGACGATGATGATGATAATTTGATGAGAAAAACCGCAGCTTGTGTAAACTTGTATGTATACATCCTAGATATGTATAGTAAACGATTAACGTCTGAATATTATAATTAAAATATCGGAATTCTTCGAAAATTATTTCGTCACGGTATTTACGATTCTATTATACAAAATTGTATGTAGTATACGATCTATATTTTCATTTTCGTTCGTTTCTCATCGGTTGAATAACTATTTTTTGGGTTATTTTGTTTTTGGAAAGTAATAGCGTTTTAATTACCATTTCAATTATACTGTTAATCGATATTTCGAATGATGTACAGACAATCTATAGGTTTATGTACATTTTTTGAAATACAATCGCATTATTATAGTCTAAAATGAAATATTTTGTGACTCGGTTATACGTACATTATGGGGACGGAAAAAACTTATCATTTGATTTGATACTCTCCTCAATTTATTCAAATATTCTACTTATCTATCAAAAACATAATGATATATACACATTGACCCTGAAACGCGACCGGGTCACTCGCAAGAGACGCGTCTTCATTTTCATTTTAGGTATATAGCGGTATACTTATTTCTCAAGATTTTAACAACCGCTTATATTATATCTATACATGAATTTTACATTCATACGATCAAGTATAAATCTATATACATACGTAAATTCATACACATATGTATACCTACATCTATTAAGTATGTGGCCTTTTCGTGAATTCGAATACTGCAATACAATATGTTCGTCTGTATAAAGTAGAGAATTAAATTATAGTAGACCTACGTACCGATACTTGAAAATCATATTCATATAGATATTTAGCTATTGGTATACAGTAAAAAATAAATAAAATAAAATAAAAAAAAAAATGGAGAAAAAAAATTCACGCGAGGAGATCATCTTGAGCCATGAACTTTTCGGAGAATTAAAGACGAAGGCCGAATACAGGCATGTCTTCGTGAAAAGAACTGTTCAATAATATACAAGCTGTAATATAAATAATACATATACCGACGATTAGTGAACACAGTCGAAAGATATTTCATAATTTTGCTTCTCTTCGTGTCAAGATATGTACGAGAAGACGAGACCAAAACCATTTCGCCAATAAACCCAATGCTCGTTCATCTGCAGCTATTGTAATACAATTGAGCTGCATGAATAAGAATTAGAATAGAGATAACCACAGAAATTGGAAGAAAACTGAATGAAAAATAATTAATTTCCTCACTTGCGGAATCACGGCTAGATCGAGAATTCAGAATAAAAAAGGAAACTTCGGGTGTATTCCGAAATCGAATCACGGTTACGGTTGCATCGTTTCATCATTGTTTGTCAAACGCAATAGAAAAAGACACAATGATGCGACCGTAACCGTGGTTCAATTTCGGAATACAGCCTTCGTTCGGGTATATAGTTAATTTGCGTTTTAATTTACTTGTTTTCTTTCTATTGGCTAATGGCGAAATCGTTTTGGTGACATCTTTTCCTACGTAGCCTATAACTGTATTGAATTTGCAAATGGGAACGGGAGTGTAAGAACCGGGCGCATAAAAGCCCGTTCAATAAACAAAGTGGTTATATAGTTATAGCCCAAGTTCCGGCTCTTCGCTGAGCCACTATTAACGATCATGTTTTTGAAGCGTCGTGTTCATTCCAATATCGTTGATGGCCAGGTTTTGCGGCTGTTTATATGTATGATAACAGGTTTTTCCCTATTCGAGAAATCGTTTCTTCGCAACCGTTGATTCTGATTTCGACTATGAAATTTCCGGCTATTTCATAGATTTCAAACTATAGATTTCCTGGTGAAAATATTTCTACGAATTATCACGAATTTTTTAAATTTAAATTCGAACTACTCGTACACGTCATGTGTAGTTCTTCACCAGAAATTTGTATCTCTGATCCTCGGCCATTGCGAAGCAACACGATGTCAATGACCTATATGTCTGAATCCGCAGATGAAGCGACGACAGAAATTTACAATCGCGAGAAGCGACAAGAATTTCGCGAGCCCGAAGGTCAACGAGGACCGCCACATCGTCGAGAAGGAGGAGGACCTGACGGACATCGCAATGATTTCAGGGGCCCGCAGGGCCCAGGAGACGAAAGATTTGCTCAGCCACATCGTCGGGAAGAAGAATTAGGACCTGACGGACGTCGCGATGGTAACAGAAGGCCTCCGCGCCCAGAAGATGAAAGATTTGCTGAGCCACATCGTCGAGAAGAAGAAGGACCTGGCGGACGTCGCGATGGTAACAGGAGGCCGCCGGGCCCAGAAGATGAAAGATTTTCTGAGCCACATCGTCGAGAGGAAGAAAGACCCGAAGGACATCGTGAGGGTCCCAGGCGGCCGCAGGGCCCGGAAGATGAAAGATTCGCTCAGTCAGAATCGTCATCGCCAAACGGTCGCCCTGACGATCGCGGGAATAACGGAATAAACAACGCTCCAACCGTAGAAGGGCGTTTCGGAGAAATGCAGCAGGACCAGGGCTCCTTGGGGTACAACAACCTCATGGGTTTTGGAATGGGACTGGGAGGGAGTAATAGCGCCCAAAGTGCTTCGCAAATGGGCTTCCAAGCAGCCCGACAAGCTGCAATGCTAGGAAATGGTGCAGGGGGTTATGGGGGCATGTCAAACCTCGGGGGTTTCGGTGCAGCCCAAGATGCTTCGAGCTACGGGTTCCGGGCTGCCCAAAACGCCGCCAATGGTGGTAGCTTTGGAGGCATGAGCTACCCTAGTACAGCGGTTCCAAATTCGGGCCTTTCGAACCTCGGAGGACAACAGCAGGGTGTGAATCTTTTAAGCCTTGGCGGTCAGTCCAATGGAGCTCTTATCAACATTGGCGGTCCAGGACTGATCAGTTTAGGCGGTCAAAGTATTCAGCAAACTACACATAGGCCACAGGGACCAGAATCCAATAACCATCAACAGGGTAGACCTGGGAATAACTCACCAGGCCAACAAGGCTCTAATAGACCCTCCGGACAACAGTCTGCGAGACCTGGAGAAAGACCTGGACAGCATGGCGGAAGACCCAGTGAAGGGGAATCGTTTCAAAATGGGAGACCAGAAGGTGGTAGCCATAATCAAAATCCGGGACATAGTGGGTCGAACGGAAGACCTAATGGTGCATCGAATGACGAGCATCACGGAGGTGGAAGCAATGGGCATCCCTCGGATTCGCATAATCAAGGTGGCGGAGGAGGAGGTGGAGGAAATAAAAAATGTCGGTATGTATAAAATTTAAGTATCTGCGATGTATTAGGGTCTCGAAAACCGCATATTTCAATATAGTATATTACGTATTACGGACGTATTCGTTTCTCTACCCTATGGGAAATTGAAAATATAGTTATGTCGAAACTTATATTGCACTGCTGACTGTGGTTCAGACCTTGATTAGTTTCTGATTTTCGATCCTTGGCTATCTCTTGCCACACCGCATCTAGAATGAAATCAAATTTCGGTTGAATTTATTTTTTGTTTTTACAGTGGAAACCAGTGGACGTGCCGGAACCGAGAATGCGTGGCGAGAAATGCGAGATGCAATGGCGTGCATGACTGCCGAGATAGATCCGACGAATTCGACTGCAACGTAACAGAGTGAGGCTTATTCTTATTAACTATTTAATATTTATCTTGTTGATGATTAGTTTGCTTTTAAGATGAGGGGAAAAGGCCAATGAATATTCTCCATAAAGTTCTTATAGACAAATACGTATTAAAGTAAAGAGTAAAGTGAAGATAACAACCGAAAACTGTACCATTTTGTGTATTTAAAACTGGTATACGAGAAATGGGATCACGGTCGCGATAACTTTATTTTTGAGGCAATGCGAATAACATACAAGATAAAGAATAACGGTTCGATAAAAAAAAAGTACATATGTTTGTCATTAGTTTTATTCCACGGGCTTACGATCATTCTCGGAATTCATGTATAGGTATCCACCGTCATAATTATGTCTTTGTTAGAAAAAAAGATTGAATCGGTACAGTTTTTTTTTGTTCCTCTAATTATTTAAATCGTTTTACAATACTACGACACCATTTTACGAGTTGAACTTTTTGATAAAAATGATCAAGACAGGCTAGAAGGACGTCATGTAAGCTTTCAAATTCTATCAAATTTCAAATACTCTTCATATCTATAAGCAAAATAAGAATTCTTTACACATTTTCACCCAGATAAATCACCGGAGTATTCATTTCGAACGATAATGAAAACAAACAGAAAATGTGAAAGATCGAATTCGAATTGAAAATGAGAATTTTTTTAGAAACCGTGACGGAGGACAAGAGTCCACAGTCGATCGCGCTACCACAGCTGCACCACATGGTGGTCACAGCACGTCGGACTCAACAGATGGTTGCATTCTACCCGAACAACCAACAGGTGGAAGTTACGAGCTCGGTTCGTGCCAAAAACCGTGTAGACACACAGCAGGGGACAGAGTCCCGATCACCAGCTTCCTCACATACAAATGCAACAACGGGTACACCCTCAATGGTAACAACGTGTCATTCTGTCACGATGGTGCATGGTATTTGCCCCCCACTTGCGTCAGTGAGTATATTTTTATACTTAGATATTACAATAGTTGAGTAGTGCAAATCGATTAATTGTTATTGTTCTAAAATAATCTAATGGCCGATCACCCGAAGACTTTATACGGAAAAGTCTGATGACTTACGAGCTGCTTTGTCGCATTTTCTGACTTATACACAATTGTTTTTACCATGACTGAACATTTTGATATCAGGGATGATCAAGATACTGCAGGGCTAGAGTGATTTAGTCAATTTTATTCTGACTCTTTAATGTTTTCACAGAAACCTGCTCACCACTGAAATCGAACAGTGTTGATATCGTCTGTAAGTTGGACGGGAAAACTGTTTCCTGTGAATCAGCGATCGCTCCTGGAACCACAGCTACTTTGGCCTGTAAACCATCGTTCAAAATTCCTATCACTGACGATCCAGCTTACAGAGAACTCAACTGTCTCGAAGAAGGAATTTGGGATCGTACCCTGTTCCGATGTCTTCCTGGTATGTTTTCCGATCAATTGTATTGAATTTTGTAGCTCTGCAGATTACTCAGGAACAAATAATTATAAAAAATCATATATCCCGAGAGTTCAAGTCCAGAGCAAATTTTTGCTGATGAAATTTTTGCCTTTACAGAATGCGGAACGGCAGTGTCTCACGGAAATACTCTAATCGTTAACGGGTTCACGGCTAAGCTGGGTGTATTTCCTTGGCACTGTGGTATATACCAGAAAAATGGGCGGGGAGGTCACGAGCAAATTTGTGCAGGAAGTTTGATCAGTCCCAGCCTCGTTATTTCCGGTAATTAGCAACGAACTCATAATTCAGTTCATCGTTTAGAGTCGGCAATAATTATACATGCAAAAAATCAGCCAATTATCTAAAGAAAATAACAAAAAAATTGGCATATCTCTATACCATATACTGAACTACTTTCTATTCTATTCTTTCGATATTTAATGTCATATTTTAACCAGCCGCGCACTGTTTCTACGACGATGCGACAAACCAGGTGATGGACGCGAGCCAGTACGCTGTGGCAGCAGGAAAACACTACCGGCTATATCTTATGCCTGAAAAGTACGCCCAGACGTCAACCGTGAAGAGTATCGAAGTTGCTTCGAGGTACTTCGGTGCTAGCGGTAATTTTGCCGAAGATATAGCTCTGGTTACATTGACTAACCCGTTTACTCTGACCACATTGGTCAGACCGGTTTGCATGGACTGGGAAAATGTTCACGAAAGGGAACAGTTCCAAAGCGGTCAGAGCGGCAAGGTTCGTTTATACATTTTCATTAAATAGTTAATTAAGAATGGGAGATTACGAAATTTTGCGAAATGTAAGAAAAATTACAATTCGCAAGGATGAGACTTCACAAACGTATTCAGTCAAATTCTCAAGTCATTGGAGCGATATAATGAATCTGAAAAAATTGCGGATTGAAAAAATTCAATTCAATTTCATTCGTTCTGATTTGGAGTAAAAAAATCCGTTTCAAAATGATTCTGAATGAATTTGTTCCAAATCGATTTTTGTTCAAGGGGACCAGTACAGCTTCGTATTAGAAATTCAAACCAAGTCCAGAATTCATTAATTTTTCGTCAACGTTGATTTGATATCAAAACAGAAAGGATGTGTCGAAAGGATTTTGGAGCACCGTTGGTCCGATTAAGGTCGTTGAGGGAACATTTTGTTCGGACGGAAAATCCGCATCATGCGAATGAAGGGATTTGAAAAAAATTAACTGAGTGCAAACTTACAGTGAATTATGCAAAGTTTTCAAAATTTGGACCATTAATTTGCAAATAACTTAGCTGAAACAAAAATATTGCAAAATTCCCTCGTTCGCATGATGAGGATTTCATTTTCGAATGAAATGAGCCCTTAACTAACTTAATCAGACCAACGCTGCTCCAAAATTCTTACGACACAGGTTTTGGAAGAGAACATTATACTGTTGCTGTGATATGAACTTTGATAAAGTATCAATGAATCCTGGACAAGTTTAAATTCCCGAAACCAGGCTGTACTGGTCCCCTTGATTTATCGGAACTGGTACAATTTTTTAAGTAGGTCAAGTCTTCGGTCGAAGACCGCCAATTATTTTTGTTTTAACGTACCTACATACAGAAGCGTGTCAATTTTTTTCGGATAAAACAGCAAAATCTATATTTTCACGCTCTATTCTTGGCTATTAAATTTACATATAGGGCGAAAGATTGCAAGTTATTGATACGTTATTAGTAATAATTATTTCTTTTTTAACAGGCTGTTGGATGGGGTAAAACTGCTGAAGGAGAACCAAGCACTGAATTACAAGAAATAAATCTACCCTACATTCCATATCAAGAATGCGTCTCTGCCGTTCCAGAAGAATTCAAGGGCTACGTAACGGCTGATAAGTTTTGCGCTGGATACTTGAATGGTGTGTTCATATTGTATATAATTATGAAGATAAATGATAGTCTTCAATGTCGTTACATCCAGTTGGTAGTTATAATTGTTTCGATTTTCCATGGAAATTAGAATTCACCAAAGTTTTTCACAAACAAAATAGTTTTTCATAGTTTTTCATTTAAAAAATTGCAAATTTTCGCGATCAAGCTGAAAAATACTGCAATTTTTTTATGAAAAACTACGAAAAGTTCCGATTATTTTCACAAGTGTTGTGAATTCAAGTAAAAAATTTTCAAACTGATTTTTTTCTCTCCTCTCTTTTTCAGGGTCGAGTCTTTGCGAGGGAGACAGTGGCGGTGGTCTTTGTTTCCAGTTAAATGGTCTCTGGTATCTCCGTGGTATAGTGAGCGTAAGTCCGGTATCCGGAAATACGTGTGACAATAATTATTACACCGCTTTTACGAACGTTGGACGTTTTCGCGAATGGATACGCAACGCGTACGTCAATACTAGTTGAATCGTATGAGGCGCGCACAGGATGTATGTACCGAATCTTAGGTGAGAATTCTCCTAATCGAATTCACCTATAATTCAGATTTGCGGAAATTCACTTTTCAATCTGAATAATAAATCCACTACACAATTACGATCATCGACTGTCTATAAATAACCGTGATTTTATACCGTTATCTTATTGTATAATGTTTCGTGTTTCACGCGGAACTACAGGATAACAAAAAAAAAAATAATAACAAAAATAAGAACCAAAAGCACAAACAAGCAACAAATACATACATAGATAAATGAATATATACTCACGTAGAGCATGTTTGTAATAAACAACGAAGATCATTGTAATACATAAATTATTACAGTTATGAAATATTTTACTATCAGTTGTGTTTATTCATAATGTTACCCGCATGTATATTATATGTATACATACCTATGTATAAAACACGTCGATATATCGCTAGAGGTTTTTGAAATGTAGCTAATGAGCGCCGAATAGCGCGCCTAATTTTATACAACCCGCATCGCGTCGAAATGAATCAAGTAGCGTACGTTATACAGTTAAATTTTGAAAGGTACCAAACCTAGTGGCAATTTTCCGAACCATGTTTGCCGCAAAATCCTATGGCGGCAATTATTTGATTTCCGTATACATTAAGTTAATTTGTTATTTACGTTATTTCAAACAACGTGAGTAATATTGGTAGAGTAATTGTACTCGGGAAAAATACTTGCATGGTAAAAACTGAAGCCAAATCTACCTTCTAAAATACTAATAATTCACAAATTCTGATTGTACAATTAGCAGAGATAATTGTTATCTGATTAATATTATTGTTATTTATTATTATTAGTTAGTGTGATGATTAGCCTAATTTGTTCTCCAATTTGCCTCGAAATGAACTTCAATACCATCGACCAGTTTGGAAATTTGCTCCATTTAGTTTTCAGTATTTCAAAAAGTAAATCAGTGACTTACAATCTGGTGTATATGGTTACTCAATGGCATTACGTAAGATGAGTGTTTGAGTGCTGTAAAACCCACTAGGCCAGTGACCTTAGCTATGAAGAAGTAATGGAGTTGTACGGTTTGTGAAATGAAATATGGGAAGGGGGAAGTAAAAAGCCAGACATAATTCACATATATCAGATCATTTTATTAATTTACGTATATATATATGTATAATGTATATATTTATCATAACACAAATGGAGCTGAACAATGAACATAAAGCTCGAAATCTGAGCCAGTCAGAGTAACTGTACATGTATAAAGCGATAAAAAATATTGAAAATCAAGATAAATGCTCAACATAGCTGAACTTCAGCTTATATCTTATACCTCTGCATTTTGCTTTACAACACAAAGTCATGATATTATAATGTTGTTCGTTTGGTCCACGTTCAAGATTCACTTACATATACGCACAAGTACATATGCTACGTAAGGAACACAGCATATTGTCATGGTGGTTCGGTTCGTATTTTTTCTTTGTTTTCGTATCCTTTTACTCGATGACTAATTCCGTCTTATTGGCCTTAGTCACCAGCTGGAGAAGGCTTCCATTAACTGGCCTTTCCTGGTTATGACCCCACTTCAGGAAAAGTCTATAAAAATACTCATTTCCTTGTTGATATGTATCATGTACATCATTTGCACAAGTATAGTCAAGACATGGCAATCAATTTTACATTTTCTAATCACATATATCTTACCCTGCAACAAACTCCAGTGGAGTCCAGGTCGACGTGTCAGCGTCAGGCATCCACTTTCTGTTCATGGGAGTGTCTAAAGTAATGGGTAAAATTGTAGCAACCAAGGAATCCTTGGGCAAGCCGCTTCCCTCGCTCGACAATGACTTTGTCAGCTGGTGAACAGCGGCTTTGGCCATTCCGTAACCGATCATGCCTAATTTCAGAGAGTAAAACATGAATGGGCAAATTCTATTAGAAAAATGCAGAAGAAAAATAGCTTTTCTTTGAAAGGTGGGAGCTTCAGAAGACCACTAACCAGGCGTTCCAGACAGAGCAGGCTTCGCTCCAGTCAGAGTAAGGAAGCCACCTTGTTTGAGGTGGTGGGCAGCTACGCTAGATGCGATTACCGAGCTCCATACGCTCTGCTTCCACATCAAATCGCTGTTTTTGACGTAGTCTTTGCTGGCGGCGTTACCGCCGGCCCAGCCGCCCGCCACACAAACAACCCCATCGAGTTTTTCCCCTTTAAGAATGTCTTTGACTTGGGCCAATATTTGGTCTTCCTGTTTAGGTAAGTTTATAGTTATTTTATCGTTTTGGAGCAGGTTTACTACTTTATCAATGCCTATTTTCACTTGTTTTTACCTGCTCCTGCCACGTCGCGTCGATTGGAACAATTATATTAGCGTCGGCCTGTTCATTCTCTTTCATATCGATTGAACCGACCCACTGTAATAATAATACATCGTTTTATTTGAATATGTACCTATATTACTATTTTTATTATTGAAACGAAAAATAATATTTAAAAATTGGTGTGATTAAATTGATTATTTATCACGTGTTTGTGTACGAATATCTCATTAGCGAGTGTTTTATTATGTTATTGGGCCTTTTTTTTCCCTTTTTTTTAGTGTTTAATCAATACCGTAATGTCGTCAAATCCGATGACCTCTCTTGGACAATATCTTATCTTTCGTTATTATTTCAACATATGTATTTCTGAAATTATTATGTATTAAAATGTGTGGATGTTTATCTAAGAAATTACAATCAAGTTTCATCTGTTTCCATCAGATTTATTGATTGATTTTTTTCGTTTTCAAATATACACATGTTCCGAATTTTTTTTTTTTTCGAAACAAAAATACAAATTTTATGGCCGAGGTGATGAAAAGAAAGCGAAAGATTTATGGAAATATGTAAAAGGAAAATCGTAGAAACGATTATGGGGTTTTTTCAGAAATTCTAAAACCTACAAATTTGAATTCAAACAATTCAGATGTAGATTATTTATTGATAATATAGCGAATATTATAGAAATAGTTGTGAATACAGCTACTGTAATTATGATATGAAAAAGTTTTACGGTACTGTGTACACATAGGATAAAATAGAATGTTTAGTAAGATGAAATAAAATAAAGAGCAAGATTGATATCTTGCATGTGAAAGGTTCCGGTTGAATTCCAGCCTTGGCCTTGATATAGTTTCCCTATTAGTTTCAACATTCAAGTATACTACATGTTAGAAATATTTCATAATATTAGTAATAATAACAATAGTTTTAATAACGAATGATATATTTTTCAAATTATAACGATTAAAATGGGAATAGTACGCATTCTCGGATTTCATTTCACACATTTCAAAATGATATGATAATTACGAGAATGTATGTACCATCGCAATGTGTGTAGTACGTGTATGTTAATGCAAAATTCTCGTTCGTAATAGGTGCGGGTAAAAAACATCGCATAATCGCGATGCATTCTGGGAATACGTACATATATGTATAACGACCGCAAACGACGATGTTTCAAAAACCATATGTGTGTGTCGATATCACTGGTCGGAATTATAAAACCGGTATCAAGCATATATTAAACAAATGAAAACCGGAGAAATTATAAATAGGAACGAAAATAACGGATATTCTTAGGCGCAATTATCATCGAGTTATTATTATTGTTGTCATTTTTGTGATATAACAACGCAAGGAATTAAAAATAAAGGAAATTCGCGAAAAGAAATCGCCGGTCTGTTATAGATTGCAATCATTAAATTCTATCAAATATACTCTAGATTTGGAAACTTGTGAATGATATTTGATTGAACTTACTATTAGATGAAGACATTTGAAATTTGGCGAAAAGGGCCATAAATCTGATGTACATAATATACGCGAATGAAGTGCGAACTGAAATTTACGTATGTATTGATAAACGCCGTGAAAGTCACCGGCTGTATTATATAAATAAACAGAGAGGCGGAAGAAAAAAAATCAGAAATACCGAAAGAAATAAAAATAAAAATGATCGATAAACTCACCCAATTTTTCGATTTGAACTGACTGACGCATACCGAACCGAGGGCACCCTTGCCTCCGTAAATAAAAACGCGTCCTAGTGCAGCGGCCATTGTTGAATCGAATGAATAGCTCGAGTGTGAGAATAGTGATAAATCTGGCAATAATCGTAGCGCGAAAGTTAGCGAGTTTGACCGAAGGTTGCCGAATGAGTTTCGCGAGTTTCCGAAGGGATTCGTAACCGCTCGTCGATTTCCGTAGTCGTTCGTTTTTCTGGGTAGCCCCGCAACGCACTCTGGGAGCGTAAATCTAGTGTGACGTCACAGTAGCAGTCCTAGTTGGGTTAGGTTTTACGCTGGAATTTGTAACGAAAAATTTTTTGTTTAACGATTAATGTTTTTCACGCGTTCCACCTGTCCTATTAACTGATTAATAATATACAGGCGAATATCGGTGCCGTTTAAACCTAGTGTTTCGCATTAAGTGATCGCGCGCGGCCCGTGCCTACGCGGCGTATATGAGATTATTAAATAGAAAATGAGTCGACATGAAGGTACGTGTGTTCAACTTCTTCTCTCCTTTACTCTCTCTCGCCGAGGCTCGCGGTCACTCTCGTCAAATATATACCCCAATTATATTATTAATTGACCCTTTAAAGCCCAGGGAGTTTATTCAGCATGTTAAATGAGCCCTGGTTATTAATCCTCAGCTCAATATACCCTGTTACCGCACCTAGAGACATGGAAATATATTTTCATCGCTAGCCAGGCGGCTGCCAGTTCGCGATCATCAGCAGTTTAGCCGAGCCATACATATACATATACATATAATGTCATAGTACAGATGGCACCACCACCACCTTATAAAGAGAAATTTACAACTATTTTACATCCTTTTCAACCGTCCTCCGTTCATTCGAACTATAATTATCGGTTTTTTTTTATCCTTCTCCTTTCTTTCTTTTATTCTCATTTCTTTTCCTTATACCGCATATCACCTTGTCTACAAAGGATTGCGTAACGCGACAGACGCGGGGCGAGAACGACTTTCGGTCGTATAAAGGATTTTTCGATAATACATATATTATCTTGATGTACGCCAGTCGCGAATCTTATATGCTCATAACTGTCATCAATTATTCAATATTACCCAAGACAGACAGATAGAGAGAGAGAGAGAGAGAGAGAAAGAGAGAGGAAAAGAAAGGGACTGTATTTTATGGTCAATTTCTTCAACCTGTTCCCTTCACCTTTTCTATGCACATGAAACAGCCTCCAACATATTGGTTGTTTCAGTTTCTTGCCCCTATCTTATTTCTAGGTATCCAACAATTTCTTCCTATAACACGATACGGTTTTCTGTAGGCCTGTGGTTCTCTGGTTTTTCTTGAAACAAACAATCACTGCGTCTTGACCTTGTCTGGCGAATATTAATATTGTCTCTCGTTCAGCCAGGGTACGGATTTGTTTATTGTCTCATGATTTTTTACCGACAATTGTCACCTGCATCTGTACATCTATGTATGATGCATTTACACATAAAATATTGATTATATATTCAGTTCAGTTCAATGAATTGAGGGAAAGTTCCCATCTCGAAATGATTTCCTCCAAAATCCATTCGCATAAAACGTCAAACAGGGAATCGGCGGTAACATTCTACCAAACACCAGCTAATTTACCAAAATAAACCCAACTGGGGAAATTCTTTTGGCTCCTATCCAGCCTACGAGTTGCGTCTCAATATTCAACTGAACTTATTCTTACTTTATTTGTTGTTTGTCAACAAGTTTTCTCTACGCGCTATATCCTCTTTTTATATCTGCACAAGTCTTCCTTTACCTCCATTTCCCATCAAGCACGATATTGTATATATATATATATATATTTGTATAACAAACACTTCAATCACACTCGAGATATTTGGATAATGCTTTATCTCATATCACTAGTTTACAATCGCTGAAACACTCCGTTTGGACATTGAACACGTACTGAAACTGTAGAACGATGAAGATATCGGTCACAAACTACTCTTTTGGACTATAGAAAGAAATTTCAGATCAAAGAAACTTTTTATTTTCACCATTCAATCATTATTTTGTTGAGCCTGCGTTCAAGATCGGAGATTTATGCCCTACGGTCACGTGCGGTATTAATAGACTGGTTGACACAGTAATCTCGACCCAGAAATCTAAACTCACAGGTTGCCGTCTATTTAGAGTACTCCTATTCGATTATGTCTCCAGATCATCACAGTCTACTCTACAAACGGAGTCTCAAATACACAGGATCAATTTCAAACACTATCGATTCTAGATGTATAAAGAACTTTGATTCCTCTTATTCAGATATGGTAATCAAGCCTTTGGAGGCCAAAGTTCAAAAGCTTTCTTCGATGTCTTGAATGGTCTAAAACACTGGTTTTTTTCACATTTGAAAAGCTGTATACTGCTTTTTTCGTCAAAATTTCAAGCAGACGTTGAGATAGATTGAAACTAATGCAGAAAAGTTGATAATTTTTATCTAGAATCACAAATCCCCGGATCCTCTCGAAGACTAAATCTTGTTTTTTGTTTTAGGCGTGAGTTGCGACTCCTGCATTAAGGGAAACTTCAGAGGACGCAGGTACAAGTGCCTGGTCTGTTACGACTATGATTTATGCGCAAACTGCTATGAGGCAGGCGCCAACACTACTCGGCATCTCGTCGATCATCCGATGCAGTGCATTCTGACAAGATCTGACTTTGGTAATGCAATTCAATCGTCAACAAGATTGCACTGTATTATTTTCCAGTCTGAACCATCAATAGAGACGGAGTATCGTCCTAAATTCATTCGTATCACTTTCTAGTCTATCATATCATTAATATTTTACTGCAATAAACATTATCGTGAACTTTGCTGCTGAGAATTCAACCTGTTATCGTCTAATCCCTGATCTTTAATCAAACAGAGCTATACTACGGCGGAGAAGGAGTCAGTGTTGAGCAGCCACAATCACTAACGTGTCCATATTGCACCAGGATGGGATTTACGGAAGCAACATTGCAGGAACACGTAGCTGCCGATCATCCGGACACTTCATTCGAAGTGGTAATTGATGATCCAATTTGTTATTTCTTTTCGGTATCTGGAGGGGCAAGAATTGTCTACTTTAGAAAAATATGTATTCATGCATGAGAGAATCGAGACCAGATCTTTGTTCTTTATGATCTTCTTGAGCGTTTATCGTGACTTCTTTATGTCCAGGTATGCCCTGTGTGCGCATCTCTGCCTGGGGGAGACCCGAACCATGTAACAGACGATTTTGCGGGACATTTGACGCTTGAACATCGCAGCGGTCCTAGAGATCTAATATCATTTCTTGACGAGCCTACTTCTAGTCGCCACAGCGTTAGACGAATACCTCATCCCTCTCGGGGTGTTGGTGCCCCCAGGGCACGGAGGTATGGTAGATCCGTAACAGGGTCATGCAGGCAGAGGGAGAACCGACTCGCACCGAAAATCCGGTCTTCTGAATACTTGAGTCTCCTTCAGAACTGCTCTGCATAATCCTCGTTCATAAATATCACTCACAAGCAGCACTGCGATTTGTTCATTCCCGATGTCATTCAAACTTACAAGTCCAACTTTAACTGGTCAAAACCATAAAGCGCAATACTCGGTCATTTCGGAGCAAATAGATTTCAAAAAATAAAAACACGGCTGTTACCGAGGGGTGAATCACGGAGGAGATATGGTGTACAAATTGCAGGAGATATTCAGGAAATATTGTCAAATATTGGCACAGAAGTGCTGCAGAATGTTGAAAAATGTTGGAAAAACTTGAAAAAGAGTTTAAAATATCTAGAAATGTTAGAGAAATGTACGGGAGATACTGGGAGATATTGAGAAATTGGAGATATGGTGTACGAGTTTTTGCCTCGTGGTTCACCCCTCGGCTGTTACTGATATTAGATACTAATCAAATACTGATGAAACACATTTGCATTGTTTGAACTCGATTTTCTCCCTGTCTTGCCTACTCATGAAATACACGGACCATACAGTTTGGCCAAAATCGGTGATGAACAAGCGCTGTCTCAGAATTACACATCATATTCCATTTAAGATTTCCACCTCCTTTTTCTTAATATGAATTGAAGAAAAAAAAAAAAAAAAAAAAAACGAACAAGTGTGTTTTTGATCAGGAAAAACTCACGCGATCGTATCATGGTCACGTATTTATAATGTGAATGATGTAGAGGTTGAACGAAAAACATCCAACTCATGATATGCATTTGGGTTGTTCAAGCTCAAGTTTCTCCCACATAGCTGTGTAATGCACTTTACTGCTTTGCCTGCTTTTAGTCCTAGCGATAAATCACATAGTCCATAATTAAAGTTTCGTACAGGCATAGTGTGTGTATGTTTGCAAGCAGATCGTATTCTATGAAGTTTTCACCTCCTTTTTGGAAATCACCTCTTTTAAAATCAACTAAAGTCTAGTAATCCGGGATTATCACTCCGTCTTTTCACCTCATCTTAGATAATGTTCATTCGAATGACATTGGACCTGCAGGTCCAACATGCATTTCAGTTCTTCGGGTGGACTCAGCCCTAGCAGTCGAGAGGGGATCGATCCTATAGCTGAACTCTTATCCCAGCTTTCTGGGGTTCGTAGGACCGGGGCTGGCGGTGGTCAGGGGTCCTCGGCACCTTCACAACTTCAACAATTACAAATGCAATTGCAGCTTGAGCGTCAGCAGGTCAGGGTACGTTGGGAAAGGAAATTAAATAATCGAGTTTTGGCTTGTTTATTATCGACTAATTATCGAGTATCTAACTCTGTGGTGCACATATTGCATCTCATTATATATTTGGTACAACTCCAAGAAGTTCGGTACCACTTCTTAATTTACATTCGACATTATAACTGTGTTGATGATAATAATAAGATGATGAATTGTATATAAGAGTCAAATTGATCCACAGGCTGCACGACAACAGCTAGAGAGACTGCCAAGGAGGCAGCCTCAAGTGATTGGCACAGTTAGCGGGGGTGTGGCTAGCAGCGGACACTCGGCAACCATGGCTAGCGTTGTCGCAAATAGCTCTGCAAGCAATAACAATACTGCTGTTAATGCTAATAACGCAGCTAATCCGTCTAACGCATCATCGTTGAACTCGCAGAACTCTATGTTCCTCTTACCCAGGTGAGTCCTATTTTTTTCATACACTCATTACTACGGCCAATTATAACTGTTTCATGTTTTATTCGATATCTGTGTCAAGGCAGTGTCTGAACTATAGAAACCGCGCCAAAGATCTTTGGGGCAATAAACGCAACGTGTTTTTATATCTTGGTATTATTTTTGTATGCATTTATTATTTTCTCAAGAACAGCACAGAGGCTCGGAGATACAGATTCTATATATAAACTGCAAAATCGCATGTCATGTTTTGGTGGGCGTTTGCCAAACGATCAACGAGAAGATTAACTTTCACTTGAAAAACTTTGTCGGTCTATCAAATCGATCTACGGAATCCTTAATCAGAGTTTCAGAATCGTATAATTTTTCAAAATCATATTTTCAATTTACCCAGCCATCCCGAGTTTCAATATTATGGAATTTTTTTTTACCATCCAAAGATCTTGAGACCAAGGTCGAAATTGTGTCTGAGAATCATCGAATTTTGTAGAATGAGCATGGATTTTGATATCAGGAAACTACATTGCGTTTAGAAATTACAGTATTACCTAAAATTGATGTACATTTTGATTCTGGGGATTAATATTGTAATTAAAATTAGCAGAACTTTATAAAATTACTGGAGATTTTGAGATTGTGGTTTAATATTCTGTTGAGATAACGATTAATCCTCGTCTTCCTTATTCTCGATTGTACAGATGCATGACGAACACCCTGTCCGACTCACAGCTGCAAAGTATCGAACGAGAAAGCGCAAACAGGAGTTTATTTGCACGTGAAATAGTTGTTGGTACATTGTCCCAAGCTTTGCCTGAGCTTAATTTACAATCCGGAGTACAGACGCCTGTTTCTTCGACGACGACTACTTCGCCGGATACTCCTAGCGCAGCTGCTGTGCTTCCTCAGGCCAAGAAGAGCAGTAGCTCATCCAATCAGGAAGTCAAGAGGGATCAAAATAATTCGAGTAAATTTGCTGCTCAACAGAATCCACAGCAGCAGCAGCAGCAGCAGCAACAGGCACCTCAGACTTTACAAAATATCGCTGCCGCTGCCGCTGGCAGTCAATCCCAAAACCCTAATCTGATCGGAAATCAGAATCAAGGACTCCCTCCTAATCCTAACGCTGTTGTTAATCCTCAGAATACACCCATTGTTCAGACTCTTATGCACAGCGTGTTGCCCCAGCCACTGGTAAGAATCTTTATCTTCGTTTTATTATTCAGAGTCTTTTATTATTCATTTTATTCGTCACAGACTATTTTTATTGTACTTTTTCATTCTAGAGTCTGCATTTAGTCGATTTTATATTCTTAAGCAAATATTTGGTAGAGGGGAATTGTAATATAAAAAAATCTCCTGAATATCGAATCAAAATGGATTTCCATTGCAAAAGCATAGCGATTTATAATATTTCTTAAAAAATCATCAAGATCAGAACTTGAGTCAATATTCTTGAATTATTCTCCACAGTTGGACCCAGTTCAAGTGAAACGATTTAATTTTTGAACAAAATCTAATGGGTTAGAGAGATGAGCATAATGAAAGAGGAATTTTTTTTCTTATCCGAAATTAGGTCCATCACGTTAGATTTGCTTAAAACTAGCGAAATTTCACCTTGAGATTGATAATTGAATAAGAACCTCGGCAGTTATTCACTATCAAATATGTACTGAAACATTCTGAGTTTAAAAATGCATCCTGCGTTTCATGGAGTTTCTCGGAATACAAGGCTCAAAATATTCCAATAGTGTATTTGAAATTGGATTCGTAGTTCTCCCTGAAACAGTAAAAAATCAATATTCCGTCAATCCTGGCAAAAGGAAGTCAATAAAAAACGAGGGATCCAATCCCAACTCCGATTCTACAATATTTTCGTCTTTTCTATTCATCGCCATGTTGAGATGCAATCTTAGGATGAGATATCGTTGGTTGTAAACAGCACTAACACGATGTAGACCAAATTTCCATTTCAAATTAGAGATACTTGATTTCCACCTTGGGTAGTCAATGAAAAACGACTGCTTATGTACTTTCATACATACCGCCTAATAATTGATAACAGATTATTATTTTTGGAGTAATTTGATTACACGATTGTGAGAAATAGGGAATGTAAATTTTGGTTCAACATTGGGCAGGTATTGCAACAGCCTCTTTCGCCAGCCCCGGTAAGGAACACGGGTACCGGAACGATCAGGGAGCAGCCAGTAGCTGCGCCAGCGCCAGCCTACCTTCGAGGAGGTGTGGGACCGGTGAACGTGACGGGAGCTTCGCGTAGAAAACCGGTACGAGCAGTGGATGGAAGGAACCAATCGACGGAGCCGCCACCACCCCACTAACCCGCCCCCCAAATATAAGGATTAAAAACTACCCCTACAGGCCCTCTAGCACTAGTCCTAGCACTGTTTAGAACACCTCATCTTTATTGTTATTATTATTATAATATTATATATTGATAATTATTTCAAACGACCTCCTTCCCTACCCCTCCCTGTTTCCCATATTATAACATACCTCGATGATGATGATGATGATGATGATGATGATGATTGCCTACCCTACCCTTTATCGATACCCCTTTCTATACAATTTCAGACATCCCATCCACCGCAGACATCTAATTACAATGATGAAAGAAAAAAAGTAAAAGAAAAAACACTAAATCAACAAAAAACACCTTGGTAAAAGGTAGTCTGCCCCTTGGAAGAAAAAAACAAACAAACAAACAAATAAAATAACAACAATAAGAAAGAAAAACATTAACAAACACGGATTAACGCTGATATAAGAATTATACATGAATAATAATTAATTAATTGTTAACGATATATAAGGTAACGATGATGAGATCATGATATTATAAACAGTCGTGTTTCGCGCGTATTATTCGATCGATCGAAAGAAAGAGAGAAAGAAAGAAAGAAAGAAAGATAGAGAGAAAGAATGAATAAGATATAAAAAAAAATAAAAATGATAAATAAATGAATAAATAAATAAATGAACTGGCTTACACATACCCTAGACTGTGATATGATGGAAATTGTTTAATGCCGATTAAAAGACTAGAGATATGTATCTGTTTTATTTTTATTATTTTTTTTTATTTTATTTAATTTTGTTTCGATTTAGAAGAGAGAAGAAGAAGGAATCTCTTTTTCGTTTTTTTTTTGTTCTAGAGGAGCGGATTAATAGGAGGATAATAGATCTTCAACGGTTTATGCGATATTTTTCATTACCTTTTAATTTCGCAAAATTTGTTAACTTGACATACTATATGCTTACGGCGGCGGACTACCTCTTGCGCAACTTACATATTACTACTATTAACAAAAGGAAAAAAAAACCAGAAACAAAAGCAAGAAAAGAAAAATACATAAAAGGCTTTAGGAAGAGAAGAAACTAAATAAAATAGGGAAAACAAAACAAAACAAAATAAACAGAGAAGAAAAAGAAGATATAAATAATTAACAACTGTTGTATTATATTATTATATCGTTTCAATATGAAAAAGTCGTAATCGAATATCGTGGTCGGTTTTTTCTCTTTTATTGTAATATGTATGCTATAGCTACTACTTCTACTAATACTACTTCTACTACTATTGCTACAACAACGTGATGTCAAGAACTAATTGGGTTTGAGAGAACTTGATGCTGCTGCGTGGAGTTTGAAATATACACATTATACATAATATGGAAATGCTTTTACCTTCAACGAGTGATAGTAAAATTCCGAACGAAAGAGAAAGAAGACAAAATGTATTATCGTTGATTTTGATTCTTTTTTTCGTCGACACACACACACACACGCCAACTATTATCTATTATTATTCGGGAGTATTTGAATGAGAATGAAAATAATACAATAATAATAAAGAAAAAGAAAAAACGAAAAACAGAATATTATTATTATCAAATACTTGCTTTTGGAAGAAAGAACAAAAAATAAAAAACAAAAAAAAGTAAATAAATAAATATATAATTGATACTTTAGCATACGGATTTGTTCATTTTTCCATTAAAAAAGAACCGAAGCATAGAAAAATCAGAAGAAAAACACGAAGCAAATAACAAGTCGGTGATATAAGTAAAATGAAATAAGATTAAACAGAACTACTTATCGATGATTTATTAGTCGTTGATTGAGTTTTGTGCATCCCCGGTGTGCTATCAGTCCTCGAATGATTCAAACCTCCGGTTTTACATGGCGGTTTCATAATTGACGGACTCAGATGTACATACATTTACATACACAAACATATAGTTTAAGAAATAACAGAAAAACACGTAACCAGAGTCACGCTTTGATAGAAAGTAAAGAACGAACAAAGAAATCAATCAATCAAATCATTTGGTGTGTCAGATCAATTTAACAATTAACGGTACATAAACAAAAAAAAAAGCTTTTCAACGATTAACACGGTGAGTATTATTATATCGTCGATGTGAATTCGATGTAAAAAAAAAAAAAAAGAAAAAAAAAACAACAAAAAAATGATTATCTTTAATGCTTTTAATATTGGAAAAAATTCTGAAAGGAGAGATGAATGAATGAATAATATTGAAACGAAGAAAACGGTAAAATAGGTATATTATTACAATGTAAAAGGACGAGTGATATAAGAAGAAGAAGAAAAGGAACAACGACAACAACTTGAAAAATATACATTTTATTGAGAGCATTATAAGATCCTTCGTTTCCGCCAGTGCGGTAACAGTGTGTATTATACATACAAAGGTACATATAGTACTCGCTCCGATGTGATTCTGATTTATCGGAACGAAAAAACGGAAAATAAACAAACAAAAACAATACAAAAAAGAAAGATATGAAAAATGGTAAAAAAAACATTTGTAAAATAACTTAAGTTAAATAAATGATAAATATAAAGAGTTTTAAAATATCTAGAATTTAGAATGTGTCGTGTCAAACTTAATCTTTTTCAAACACATCCCTCATTGCCGATATTTAGACATTATTTTTATGATTAATTATTGTTGGATACGTTCTTATTTATTATTATTACTACTATTATTATTGGTATTATTATTATTATTGTTATTTTAAACTCAATTTATTCCTCATCAATTATTTTTATGAAAAATTCAGTTTACTATTTTATATATTCAGACTCGTAAGTAATATAGTTATTATCTGTTGGCTATTTTCGGTTTTGCGCTTAACATATGTGTAGCTAAAAATAAAAAAACAACAAAGATAAATCTTCTAAATATCAGTTCTTTGATGCAAAAAGTGAATACCGAGGGATGAAAAATAAAGAAAAGCTGAACAAGTCGATCAAAACTTTTCTCCGCATCGATTGCGTGGAGTATGAACAAGTTACAGACAGTCAAGGGGTAGCTGGATTATCGGACTTGGAGTAGAAATCTATGTACTTTATATCGTTCGTACACCTGAGTCTCATCTTGGAACTTCAATATTGTCCTACTAATTTGATAATGAAAAAAAAGACACGTTTATTGTGTAAATTGTATATATAGCGGTTGAATAAAACATCGTTATGCAATTAAATTGCCTCATAGTTTTTACTTCTTATCACAATTATTCGTAATTTCATATGATATATTATATAATTGTTAGTTATTTTCATTCCTAGTTGTTTTCTCTGTTCATATCATCGAACTAGATTTCGAACAGCGTATCCACATTGAGAGAATTAGCAGTGCTGATTTTACACCGGGATTATTTATTCAATTTTAGATCTTTTGAGTCTTCTGATATCAATAAATTCAATATGAAATAATTTGGGGTGTTTTTATTTATCGGTATACATACATTACGCTACTCCTATACTTTCAAAAAATTGAGTAGTGCAGGATACGAGATTAGAATAAATTAATGCATCGCGTTGTAACATATATTCTCTGCCTCTGTTATTATGTATAGTTATACCGTCGATTGGTGATTGTGACTGGATATACAATGAATGGAATATGTAACTATAGATGTAATTTTTTATGTTTAAGTATAAGGGATAACAAAATTATGTAAATCGAAGTTTGTTTTTAATAGAAGTCTTTATTGATATCATGGTTTATTACATTTACTAATCAATACAACGCACAATGCTTGTATTTATCGTTTATCTCCAAAGCTCATCCTGGGCGCTGCCAATTGTAACATTACTATACAAATATACCGGTAACATAATTAAACATACTAATATAATAGCAATAATAATAATCACATAGCAGAATGATTATTATTATCTTTTCCTGGGCATTCTCGCTTTACACGTTATGCATTATTCATATGTATGTATGTATATTTCTGTATAAGCTGCAGGGATAAGCTATATCGATGATAGAATGAAGCATAGAAAAAAAAAAAAAAAAAAACTACGAGAAAGAATAAATGAATGTAAAATTGTAGAATGGATATCGTGAATTCAAATGTAACGAATAATTGAATTTCCAGTCTTAATGTACTAACGATAAGATGGGAAATTTCTTTGTGTACGGAATCCGCAAGTATGTTACGGCAATCATCACAATAAAAAATCGTGATACTTCATTCTTTAATATCTCAATTGATAGATTAAATTGTCTTTTTTGTGTACGTGCGATGTACTGAATAATTCTGTTGAGAATTAACTCTCATGAAAACTTGATTGTATTTCTTGCCAATTATCCATATAAATATTTAAATATACTTATAGAAACTACATGGTAAGCTGCAACGACGTGTAAATATAAATAGTTCGATTTATCAAGTGAAATAACTATGATATTTAGTAATTATATCTATACAGGTATTATTGAATATATAATATAATATACGCTATGTGATCAGTTTTTGAAGCTTGTAACAGAAGAATATCATGATAGAATACCTAACTATATTGACTAACTATAGGAGAAATGATTGAACTCATCGGTATGAACGTCGTAATTACATAATGACTTAAGTGGTATATTGTTAATCAATACATGAGCAGGTATCTAAATTAATTAAAATAGGTAAATGAAATCGTAGAATATTGATATTCTCGAAGTTTATACCGTTATCAATACTGTATTTTGTGTAGGATGCCTGAAAATGCCGATATGTGTAATGACATACGCAAAAGTAATGTATGAACTGAATAAATATCGTTTTTTTTAGTACATTAGGAATATTCATGATAAGAAAAATAATAAAATCTAGGAATTGATACTATTGATAGTGTCAGATTATTCAAATAACAAATGAACATGAATCGATACACAACGGGAATAAATAAGTTCGATCATCGCGGAATTTTGAACTTCTTTTTCGTATTTCAAACTCTTATTTCTCTTTGGCGCTATTGTAGGTCTGCCGATCTGATTGGTCTTGAGACAGTCGGTGGCTCGCATATACGTCTAAGGGTGCGTTCGTTTATGCAGCCAGAACAGGAGCTGCACGCTTTCATTGGCCATTTCCGCTCTATTCTTCGGTCCGATTGGATTAGCAGAGCAGATCAGCTGCAGTCGCTGCATAAACGAATGCAGCCCTTTAGATCGAGCTGTCGACTGCGCAGCCCCGTGGCGCATCCGGTAACTAAAGGAACAACATGATTTTCAAATTCCTACTGCTAGAGAGAAACGTGGCGGTGTCAAAGTTCTTGGTAAATAAATTCATTCAGTACAGATTGATACGTATCCCAGAAAGCATGGGGCCTCTCGAAAGCGCAAAAAAGGCAGCCGCCTACAAAGCGGTCGACGAATACGTCAAGGTAATTAAACCGGCCGGTACTAAACCAAAAAATGTTCATAACCTATTCCATATAATGTGAGTGGGGATGGCAATTTTCTCCGCATCACCCGGTGCATCTTTCCTTATTGTATTCTTTTATTTTGTATATTATTTCATTCCCCATGTATATTATTAGTAATTATTCAATATACTACGTGGATATATTTGCCAGGATAACAGCGTGATCGGTATCGGCAGCGGATCTACAGTAATCTACGCTGTTTACAGATTAGGTATTGTATTATATTATGTGATATTCTGCGTATTTGCCTCTTTTACACATATTCATCTGTACTATCATCTGCCCTTCAAATCATACGTGTTTCTTGTTATTTTTTGTTCCGAACTTCTGTTTGTTGCTTCCCGTTTTTCTTTTCCTTTGTTTTATTGCTCTAGCTGCTTTCTTCCTCTTCTTTTTTTTCGTGTTTTCGTTTTGTTCGTGTTTGGTTTCTTCTCTTCTTTCCTATGCGTTTTGTTTTTCTACGGTATTTTTTCTGACTACTAGCTACTAGATATTGTTTTGTTCTCAATTACATAGTATTCAGCTTCATTTTTCTTCACTTTCTTCCATTTCTTATTTATGTTCTTTGGTTTTTCGTGTTATTTCGATTTATTTCCTCCTTTCCTATTTTGAATTTTTGTTTTGTTGTTGTTATGTTTTGGATTTGTTGTATTTTATGTAACTATATTGCGTATGTCTATTCACATCGTATGTATGATTTCAATCTGTAGAATCTCTCGTGTGAAACTTCTCTATAGAAGCAAATTGAAATTTATGACTTATTTACAGCCGAACGTGTGAAAGAAGAGAACTTGAGTGTTGTCTGTGTTCCTTCATCGTTCCAGGCGCGACAGCTGATAATAAACCACCAGCTGGTCTTGGGAGACCTTGAAACGCATCCAAAAGTAATGAATTCTGGTATTTTGCTGGTTATTGTTGTAACTTGATATCATTTCGGATCAAGAAATAATTCGCTGCTGTTTATTTAATGAAAAACTGCTCAATATCGTTCCATCTCCAGAAATATATTCATTGATTGTTATATGCCTAGATCGATTGCACCATCGACGGGGCTGACGAAGTCGATGCAGAATTGAATCTTATCAAAGGTGGAGGCGCCTGTTTGCTGCAGGAAAAAATCGTTGCCTCTTGTTCAGAGGAGCTTATTATTGTCGCCGACTACACGTGAGTCACATTGGAATCGTCCGAGTTTATTATAAACCAGTTCAAACTTTGTACTCAACTCTGCAGGGGACAGAAAAAGGTTCCAATTTCCCGTCATCTGGTTCATATTGACGAAGATTCTATTCGGTTGACGAAATTTCAATGACTTAAACGATTCTAGCTGAGATACATCGGCGCTTCTAACAAATTCTTGAAATCTTATTCGAGAATTGGTATCGAGCGAGTAAATCTTGTTCACTCATGCTTGACAAATTTTAGGAAGAACTCGGAACGGTTCGGCCAGCAGTACAAGAAAGGTATACCGATCGAGGTAGTTCCCATGGCCTATGTGCCAATAAAACAAAAAATCCAAGACAATTTTGGAGGCATCCTCGACCTCAGAATGGCAAAAGTTAAGGCTGTGAGTACAAGATTCGCTACTGTAGTGCATATTGTCATACAGTAGGACGTTTGGCAATCGATTCTTTCCTCTTAAAGAGACAATAGCAATTCGGTCCACGTTTTGGAGATATTTGGAGGCGTGATGGGATCATTTACATTCCTAATCATGTCGTTGATCCATTTCAGGGGCCAATCCTGACCGACAACGGGAATTTCATCCTGGACTGGCACTTTCCAGATGACATCATAGACTGGGACAAAACGAATACGGAAATATCGTTGATCCCCGGGGTAGTGGAGACTGGAATCTTCGTCAAAATAGCTAAGAAGGCCTACTTTGGGATGGCAGATGGCAGTGTCAAAGAACAGTCTCGAGTCTAATTACCTGCGAGATTTCCAAAATCAATCTCTATCGCTAACTCATATTGTTACAATAAAGAACATTTACTATACCGTGTCCCCAAGTGCTGATACAGCTGGACCTATTTTTTGAACGTCTACTTTAAGCAACTAGCAGTTAAAATACATGATCCAAATAGATTTCTATTTGTCAAAGATTCTCTCTATTTATAAGAAACTTTTCAATGATTATTAAATACTACGATTGTTTATTTTTTTATCTGTAAGATGTCCTCAGGCATCAGAATTATCATTTTTTTTAAATATTATTTAGCTTTAATTTCAGTACAAGAATTAAAAAAATAATCCATTTTCAGAATAGCTCAAGTGTCAAATGTAAATGTAAGTTACATGTGTAAAAATTAATGATCCATGAAAATTTTGTTGAAAATACTCATTGTAATTTGATAAGTGTTGAAGAATTTAAAGAATTTTATCACCATATCCAAGATGATCATAAATTGCGGTCAAATCGGTTTATTATCTGATTTGACATAATTGACAATAAAAACTACGTATTTCATAATGGAACTGTAGTTTTTTCTTTAACATTGCGTTTACTCAAGAAGATAGTCCCATTCCTGATTCTATTGAGAAATTTTCTCTCATGTCACCGCCATTTGAAACGTTCCAAATCGAGCTCGACTTCGATACGAGCTCATAAAATATGATTTTCAACCTCTTCGTCAAAGAGGCGCTTCTCCATCCAAACGAGAGTTTCGGTTCATGTTTTATCTTCATTGTAATTTACGAACATATTTACGAAGGTTGATAAGTTTCTCCCGCTACATCAATGGAGAAAAAAATCTTCAAGATGAAATGGTTTATCTGTCCATCTGGTCGACCGATTCCAAAGACAAACTCGTTAAAATCCTAAACACGTAATTACCTACTGGTCTATTGAATTATACTCGCGTGACCTTTGCTACCGCGGGAAACAAAATTATCTGTTGTAATTTCTCAGAATTTTACAACAGGACCTGGGCTGGAAATTTTTGTTACGTAAAAACGACAGACCTTCGTTGGTTCAAAACATTTATTTTAGGACACAAATCACTTTTTATTAACTCTCATATGTGGCTTTTTTTATCCAACGCGATACACCCACGTATGGGGAATTCCACGGGAACTCGACCAGTCCCCGAACCTCGACTTTTTCAAAATGACTGATTTTTTTTGTGGATTTTATTATTCAAAAAACCTACCTAGCCTATTTAGCGGTTTTTCTTACCGTGTCACGGTTTCGATGAAACAAAATTTGGAAATCTCACGGTTTTTTCACGATTTTGAGATTTTGAGTAGCTATATCTGCAAATCTGTTGGCTGTATCAAAAAAGTTCGTTGTACAAAATTTCTTGGTATTTAAGTGAACTATTTGGAAATGATTTGTTTTTGTTTATTTTCGATCCATCTGAAATGGCTTTTTATACGAATGAACACCAAAAACCCCTTTATTTCATGAGAGGGACGCGTTTGATTTTTTTCGTACATTTACACAAAATTATGACTGGAATACAAGAATTTCAAGACCTTTTGAAACTTGGGCCGATTTTTATTTCAGAAGTTATGAATTATTTTGTGTCCAAGTATCGGTACAGCAAAGAGGCAGACGCGAAGCCCCATATTTCGGCCACGAAATAATTCACAACTTCGGAAGCAAAAATCGGCCCAGGTTCCGGAAGGTCTTGAAAGTTTTGGTTTTCAGTCAGGAATGTTGTGTAATTTTTAGAAAAATAGGAAACGAGTACTCCTCATCAAAAAACGGGTTTCGGTGTTCATTCGCATAAAAAAAAACATTTCAATCAGATCGAAAATGATTAAAAACATCATTTCCAAATAGTTCACTCAAATACCAAGAAATTTTGTTCAATGAACTTTTTTTGACACGGCCAACAGATTTGCAGATACAGCTGCTCAAAATACCAAAATCGTGAAAAAACCGTGATACTTCCAAATCTCGTTTCATCGGAGCGGTGAGACGGAAAGGAAAACCGCCAAATAAGGGTAGGTTTTTTTTTCAGTCGTATAATAATCCATTTGAAAAAAACAATCATTTCGAAAAAATCTACGTTTGGGAACTGGTCGAGTTCGCGTGGAGTTGCCCATACACAAGCATGTAAATGGAAGTGTCGTTACTTGTTAACACCGTATATTTAATCTAATAACATTCCGCGTTACAGCTTTCCTATAGCGAAATCGACATGCTGTAATTAAAAAAATCGTTGAATAATTCAGCTGAACACTTTCCAGGCGAATTATTCCCATAGCTCTAGAAGACTCGGAAAACAGGTAAATTGGGGGGCTGGATGGTATAATTTTTTTTAAATGTCACAAGCCTCAAGTTGTCGACGATTTCCCGACAATCTAACGTACTCAGGTATAATATTTCACTTCATTCTTGCACGTTCGCGTATTCGTCATCATGTGCGAATCACGAAAAGTCGCTCCGATCTCGACCTCGAAGATCGAATCGGTACCAAAATTAGCGCCAGAAAAATACTTCAATCTAATCATGACGATATTTCTCTTTACTGGAATGTATCCGTTGAGTTCTAAGCGGGGGTTTGTTGCTCGTTTCCTATATTCGATCTATTTCTGGTGCGTTTATATTTCTTTGATTGTACTCAACCCCATAAGCAAAGCAATCGCCCTGCCCTACCAGGAAAACCTTGACGACTTCACAGACAACGTAAGCCTCGTGATCAACCATTCAATTGCGGTATTTAAAATCGCAGTTTTTATGATCAAGAGGAAGGACCTCTTAAGGCAAGTCGAATGCTGTTATTCCATCTACATCTAAGAAAGACTAATCTTTTTTGATCATCAATAGTCTCGTAGAGACGATGGAAAGCCAGAGATTCAGACACAAGGACTGCAGCCAGACGTTTTCCGCAAACCGCTTAGTCCGCGAAGCTGTGCGAACCTCACAGACGACGCATTGCTTCTTCATATTATGCTTCACGGGCATGATGACCAGCAGCATTTTATACGCGATTTTCAAACGATCCGAATCACAAGTATGAATGTTCACAGAATAATAGTGTCCATTGCTATTGCTATTATACCTATTTAGGAAATCGCGGATGTGAACGGTACCGAATCTGCGGAAGCCACTCCACAGCATCACAGAGCACTGCCCTTCCACGGCTGGTACCCATTTTCTACCCAAACATCACCGAATTACGAAATCGTATTCGTTTATCAAATGGTCGGATTATTCGTCGCGGGTCAAATGGTCTTAGCATTGGATGCCTTGATATTTAGCTTCATGATTCGCATTGGGGTACGTATGAGAATTGAAAGACCACTGCATGAGTACTCGTGAGTACCGCAAATAAGGGTTTCTTCGTCAAACGGGCCCACCCATTTAATTCCAGGTCTCTGGAAATTCCGTCAAAATTTCAACATATTATTGGAGATGAGAACAAATTTTTGGAAATGTTTCAGATTTTTTGGTCATTGCATTCCAAGAATCATTTTATTCAATCATTTTCACGCAGCGTGATAAATACGCGCCGGAGAGAAAAATTATTGGAAAAGAGTGGAAACTTCATTGCTCTCCCAGAAAAAAATTATTGAATAGATTTTATTCAATTCCAAAAATTCACAACATCTATTCAATAATTTGTTCCTGGGAGAACATTGAGGTCTCCATTCCAAATTTTTTTTCCCAAAACTCTGCTATGAATCTTCCTTCTTCGACATTTTCTTCAAGACAAAAAAACTGTCCAAATTTGGAATACGCACATTTTCAACCGTTTTTTTTTTTCTTAAAGGGGATTCAAGTAGGTCGGAATTTCGACTTCTTTAACTCTACCGAAAAGTTGAGAAAAAGACATACATATTCCATCCCAATAATTCTTCTCTCCTGCGCTTATTTATCACGCTACGTGAAAATGATTTTTGGAATGTCCAAAATATTTTGACCATATAATCTGAAAAAATTCCCAAAATTTTCTTCTTATCCCCAATAACGAGTACAAATTTTTACAGAACTTGCGGAGATATCGAATTAAATTGGTGGCCCATTTGACGAAGAAACCCTCGTATTTTATGGATCAAAATTGCCAAGCAAGAGTTTCAGATTGCGCAGCACGTTGTGTTTCAACCTTCGGGTGTATCGCAAAATACTTGCGTCTATTAATTTGCAGGTACAGTTTCGAATACTTGCACACAATTTGCGGTTTACCAAATCACACGCAAAAAATAGACGGAAAAATATTTTTGAATCTACTGCTGAAGCTGCTAAGAGAGTTTCGGACCAAACTGAAGACTCGCTGACTGAAACGATAGAATTATACTTGGAAAGGAACATTACGCACCATCGGGCAATCATACAGTAAGACCAGAATAAGAGCGCATTTTTCCATCTTGGGACGCACATCAAACACATGCATCGTACTAATTGTAATTATAGATTGTGCCAAAACCTGGAATCTGTGTTCACCCATCAGCTTCTAGTCCAATTCATCTGTAGTTTAGTAGCAACCTGCATGCTGATGTGGCAAGTCTCGAGTGTAGGTATTCTATTATCCGAAAGGAAAGTCTCGAGATCGTCTCACTAGATTCTCGACCTTGTCCAGTTATCGATCTTTTCACTTTTGATTTACAGACACCAGTTTTCTCAACCAGATTCGCATGAATGCTAACACACCTGGCGACTTGTGCCTTCCAATTGTTCATGTACTGCTGGTTTGGAAACGAAGTCATTGCTGGAGGTAATTGGTAGCAAAGTTATATAGAAAGGCAAAACTAGAAGATTCTCATCATGTTGATATTTTGACAAATTATGAACCAGATATTTCTTCTTCTTTCCTTTTTCTCCCCATTTTGCTCTATAATTATTGTACCATCATTCGCTTGAACGCCATTACAAAAAACGCCGAGTTCATCGATCGCTGAAGCTGTATTTGAAAGCGGATGGTGCGAAATATCGTCTCGACGCTATTGCTACGGAGTAGCCATAATAATTCAACGCTCTCAGAAAGTTATCATAATCACTGCCGGGGGGTTTGCTGGTCTAACACTCGAGACTTTCATGACGGTAAGCGGATTAGATCTCCTGGACATGTATTTCAAAATGTGCTTTAATTTTTTTTTTCTAATTTGGGCAGTTATGTGACAAAAGGACGTCACTATTTTTCTTCAGTTATCATACTACAGCAGCTATATAAATGATTGAAAACCGCTTTTCAGATGTCGCAAGCAGCCTACTCCTGTTTTGCGCTCCTCAAGAAAATGGACGGTTAAATACAAGACTTAATTCGTGTCTAAATGTGTCTTCTATTTTTCCTCTCCACAGATCGTACACTAGTAGAGTTTTTCGAAAACCGCTTGATAAATTGTGTGTAACCCGTACAACGAATAATTATCTATGTATGTACCAGTGTGTAATTGGAAGCTTTTTTAAAGGAGTAAAACGAGTATGCGGAAAACTATGTCTTTTTGCGCCTAATTCTATTGAGACCATCCCAAATCCTGTAAAACAGATCTCATAGAATCGAATAAATGAGAAAAATGTTATGTGAATGTATGTGAGTTACTCTAATGATGTAGTAGCTGCCAAGAAAAATTGATCTATGGCTATCCGACAATTTTACCGAGACTCGGGGATCCAGTTTCCATGGGATGATTAGAAAAGTCTAGAATTTCAATGCATACATGGTGATTGACATAATTCTACTCCGGAATAACTGTGAGTTTCGTTGCTATTACTCTTATGCTGTTCTAATAAGAATTCACACTCAATTTTGTGACGATTCTTAATTACAGTGGTTACAAAGCACTTTTCCTTTTTTTTTTACCTGATGTTTCTCATCCAACGCTTGAATATGTGCTGACGAACCGTCAATTAAGCGTATCGCGATTTGGTTACGCCATGTATTTAATGTAATAATAACATTTTGCATGACAGCTATGCTTCTGCTAAATCCTCATACAGCAATTAAAAAGCGTTACATAATTTATCTGAACGTTAACTAGACAAAGTATTCTCGTAGCACTGGGGGACTCAACCAATTGGTGAATTGTGGGGCTGGGTAGTACACAATTTTGTAATGTTAGAAGCCTCAAATTACCGACTGTTTTCCAACAACCTGAAAGATATACGTGTAATATTTAACTCATTGTCAGTTTCAACAGATTCGCGTATTTGTCGTCATGTGCGAATCACGAAAGGTCGATCCTACCTCGAGCTCTAAAATCGAATCAGTCGAGAAATTAGCCCCAGAAAAATACTTTAATCTAATCATGACGATATTGCTTCTAACTGGCATGTATCCTCTAAGTTCTAAGCGTGGCTTTGTCGCTCGTATTCTGCATTCAACCTACTTTTGGTGCATTTATATTTTTCTGGTTGTACTCAACCCCCTAAGCAAAGCAATCGCCCTACCCTACCAGAAAAACCTTGACGACTTCACAGACAACACAGGGCTTGCGATCAGCCATGCGATTGCGGCTTTGAAAATCGCGGTTTTCATGATCAAGAGGAAAGACCTTTTGAGGCGAGTTGAATGGTGTTATTTCATCTGCATCTAAATAGACTAATCCATTTATTGACAATCGATAGCCTCGTAGGGACGATGGAAGGCCAGAACTTCAGGCACCAGGACTGCAGCCAGACATTTTCTGCAAATCGCTTAGTCCGCAAAGCTGTGCGAACTTCGCAGGCGGTGCATTGCTTTTTCCTCTTGTGCCTTGTGGTCATGGTGTGCAACAGCACTTTGAATGCGATGATGAAACGATCCGAGCTCCAAGTATGAAAGTTTACAAAAGCATAGTGACCCTGAATGTCCAATGCTAATGCTATTATACTTATTCAGGAAATTGCGGATTCGAATGGTACCGAATCTGCGGAAGCCACTCCACAGCATCACAGAGCGTTGCCCTTCCACGGCTGGTACCCATTTTCCACCGAAACATCACCGAATTACGAAATCGCATTCGTTTATCAATTAGTTGCATTACTTTTCACGGGTCAGATGGTCTTTGCTGTGGATATGTTGATATTTAGCTTCATGATCCACATAAGTGTACGTACCAAAATCAAAAACCACTGTATTAATGCCGCATCTATAACTGATTGACAAGACAATTTTTCTATCGCACGTCACATCGTGGATCAAACCTCCTTTTGTACCATGCAAAACACATGCATTGATTCTCGAAGTACTGCGCTGCAGGTACAGTTTCGAATACTATCGCACAATTTGCGGTTCATCAAATTGCACCTGAAGAATCGGCGGATGAATGATTCTGCGTCTAACGCCACAACTCGTCAAACAATTTTGGACGAATCTGAAGACAGGCAGCTCACCAAGTCGATAGAAGCAGAGCTCGACAGAATCATCAGGCACCATCAGGCAATCATACAGTGAGTAAACTACGAATGGGAATATTTTTTTCCTCAAAACACGTATGCATGTTACACATGTCTTCCATCGCCCATATTAATTGCAATTACAGATTGTCCCAAGACCTGGAGTCCGTATTCACGTACCAGCTTCTCGTCCAATTCATCTGCAGTTTATTAGCAATCTGCATGCTAATGTGGCAAGTTTCAAGTGTCGGTATTTCCTTGTATTCGAGAAAAGTTTCCAGATCGTCTTACCGACTCGGTATCCGCGTCCAGTTGATTTTTCATACTCAATTATTTACAGACGCCAGTTTTGTCAGCCAGATTTGCATCGATATTACCACAATTGTTCGGCTGCGCTGGCCAAATATTCACGTACTGTTGGCTGGGCAACGAAGTTATGCTGGAGGTAATTTCGGTCGTGAAATTTATGCAAAACCAAAATTAGGTGACGTTCTTTATATGATAACGTATTCGGAAATACTTTCTCCAAAGACTTCTTCTTCGTCTCTTCTCGTAAATTGTTACACCATTATTCGTTTGAACGCAATTTTGAAAGCGCAGAGTTCATCAGTCGCGAATGCTGCTTGGGACAGTGGATGGTACGAAATATTATCACAACGGTATTGCCACGGGATAGCTCTGATGATTCATCGTTCTCAAAACGTAATCGTGATCACAGCCGGTGGGTTTGCTGGTCTGACACTTGAGACCTTCGTGACGGTAAGGGGACTAGATTTTGCGAAAATGTGTTACCAAATATCCAGGCTTCAGAATTCATGGACCTATTGCTAGATAACAGGAAGTTACATTTTTTTCTTCATAGTTATCGGTTTTTCAGATAACGCGAGCTGCCTACTCGTGTTTTGCGGTCTTGAAGAAAATGGACGGTTGAATGCAGGCGATTTTTTATAATCGAGTTCGTTCATCTTCTCTTTAATGCTCAAGAAATGTACTACCACCGAGTTGTAAGCCAGTGTTAAGAGAATCTGTGAAAACGATCTTGGACCTGGAAAATTATGAAATACAATATGCACAATGATAATTCACTGGACAGAGTCGTACCCGTATACTTTATTATCCTCAATCCATCGTCATAGTACGGAAAGGGACTTGATTGCAATTGGCAACCTTCGATTCTAATCAGATCGATTATTCGATGATCACTGGTGATTGAGCACTCGTAGAATAGAAAATTTTTTTTTTTTCCCTACTGTACCTCGGTATCCGTTGAGTACTAAGCGGGAGTTTGTTGCTCGTTTTCTATATTCGACCTATTTCTGGTGCGTTTATATTTTTTCATCACTCTAACCTCAAAATCGCGACTTCGTCGCGATTTCTCGGCTTTTGTGATGAAAAATAATGATCGTTGCTCGTACATACGTAAAGACTTTTTGCGCCGACAGTAGTCGATTGCATGCTAGGTTAGGTTTGCGCATGCGCAGTCCACATTTAGCTCACTTTCGTCCCTTCGGCGAATTTTCATTTAGGTTTGTCCCCACTGATCTCTCAGCGTGAAGCCCCACTTTCATGCACTTGTCATGAAAAGTATCGTGTGTAACGCGGGCTGAAGTTGGCGGTGATTGCGAGTCGTGTGATTGCCAAACGGGCAAACTTCACACTCGTCCGCAATCGCCAACTTTCGGCCCTTGTCACACAATATGTATACTATTTTTTCAACACCTGCATGAAATAGGCCCTTTTTCTCGCATGTAAAGTGGATGGGAAGTTACGCGTTTCTAGCATGGACTACATTACCCCCCTCGGTAGGAATCCATTTCTTTGGGTCCATTCGGGTAAACATGTTTCAAAAATTTTGCAAAATTATCAAAATTTTTCCAAATTTTCAAAATTCCAAAAGTTTTAAAAATTTTCCAGATTAAGAAAATTAATCAATTTCTTCTTTCTTTCGCGCTGAATGCTCGGAAAAGGGCCTGTACCCGCACTTGTTGAAAAAAGCACGGTGTACAACATGGGGGGAGGGTAATTTTTAGCTCGGGTAAGATGATGGTGCACTCGACTTCGTTTCTCGCGCCTTCGGCGACCTCGACTCCGACTCGTGCACCATCATCTAACCCTCGCTAGAAATCGCCGTTCCCCCCCCCTTGTTTTACAATGTACTATTTGATTGTACTCAACTCCATAAGCAAATCAATCGCCCTGCCCTACCAGGAAAACCTTGACGACTTCACAGACAACGTAAGCCTCGTGATCAACCATGCAATTGCGGCATTTAAAATCGCAGTTTTTATGATCAAGAGGAAGGACCTCTTGAGGCAAGTCGAATGCTGTTATTCCATCTGCAACTAAGATAGACTAATCTATTTTTTGATGATCGATAGTTTCTTAGAGACGATGGAAAGCCAGAGATTCAGACACAAGGACTGCAGCCAGACGTTTTCCGCAAACCGCTTAGTCCGCGAAGCTGTGCGAACCTCAAAGACGACACATTTCTTCTTCATATTGTGCTTCACGAGCATGATGACCAGCAGCGTTTTATACCCGATTTTCAAATGATCCGAATCACAAGTATGAATGATCACAGCTGATTAAAAACATCATTTCCAAATAGTTCACTCACATACCAAGAAATTTTGTTCAATGAACTTTTTTTGACACGGCCAACAGATTTGCAGATACAGCTGCTCAAAATACCAAAATCGTGAAAAAACCGTGATACTTCCAAATCTCGTTTCATCGGAACGGTGAGACGGAAAGGAAAACCGCCAAATAGGGGTAGGTTTTTTTCGAGCAGTGTAATAATCCATTTAAAAAAATCAGTCATTTCGAAAGAATCTACGTTTGGGAACTGGTCGAGTTCGCGTGGAGTGGCTCATATACAAGCATTTGTAAATAGAAGTATCGTTACTTGTTAACACCGTATATTCAATCTGATAACATTCCGCGTTACAGTTTTTCTACAGCGAAATCGACATGCTGTAGGTAATTTAAAAAATCGTTCAATAATTCAGTTGAACAGTTTCCAGGCGAACTATTCCCATAGCTCTAGAAGACTCGCAAAACAGGTAAATTGGGGCGCTGGATGGTATAATTTTTAAATGTCACAAGCCTCAAGTTGTCGACGGTTTCCCGACAACCTAACCGTACGCAGGTATAATATTTCACTTCATTTTTGCACGTTCACGTATTCGTCGTCATGTGCGAATCACGAAAAGTCGCTCCTATCTCGACCGCGAAGATCGAATCAGTACCAAAATTAGCGCCAGAGAAATACTTCGATCTAATCATGACGATATTTCTCTTTACTGGAATGTATCCGTTGAGTTCTAAGCGGGGGTTTGTTGCTCGTTTCCTATATTTGACCTATTTCTGGTGCGTTTATATTTCTTTGATTGTACTCAACCCCATAAGCAAAGCAATCGCCCTGCCCTACCAGGAAAACCTTGACGACTTCACAGACAACGTAAGCCTCGTGATCAACCATGCAATTGCGGTATTTAAAATCGCAGTTTTTATGATCAAGAGGAAGGACCTCTTAAGGCAAGTCGAATGCTGTTATTCCATCTACATCCAAGAAAGACTAATCTTTTTTGATCATCAATAGTCTCGTAGAGACGATGGAAAGCCAGGGATTCAGACACAAGGACTGCAGCCAGACGTTTTCCGCAAACCGCTTAGTCCGCGAAGCTGTGCGAACCTCAAAGACGACACATGTCTTCTTCATATTGTGCTTCACGAGCATGATGACCAGCAGCGTTTTATACGCGATTTTCAGACGATCCGAATCACAAGTATGAATGTTCACAGAATAATAGTGTCCATTGCTATTGCTATTATATCTATTTAGGAAATCGCGGATGTGAACGGTACCGAATCTGCGGAAGCCACTCCGCAGCATCACAGAGCACTGCCCTTCCACGGCTGGTACCAATTTTCTACCCAAACATCACCGAATTACGAAATCACATTCGTTTATCAAATGGTCGCATTATTCTTCGCGGGTCAAATGGTCTTAGCATTGGATGCCTTGATATTTAGCTTCATGATTCACATTAGGGTACGTATGAGAATTGAAAAACCACTGCAGTACCTACTCGTGAGTACCGCATCTACGTATGAGGGTTTCTTCGTCAAACGGGCCCACCCATTTAATTCGAGGTCTCTGAAAATTCCGTCAAAATTTCTACATGTTATTGGAGATACGAACAAATTTTTGGAATTTTTTCAAATTTTTTGGTCATTGTATTCCAAGAATCATTTTATCCAATCATTTTCACGTATAGCGTGATAAATACGCGCCGGAGAAACACATCGTGCGAAAAGAGTGGAAACTTCAATGCTCTCCCCAAAAAAAATTATTGAATAGATTTTACTCATTCAATTCCGAAAATTCATAACATCTATCGAATAAATTTTATTGAGTTCCGAAAATTCTTAACATCTATTCGATAATTTTTTTCTGGGAGAACATTGGAGTCTCCACTCCAAATTTTTATCCCAAAACTCTGCTATGAACCTTCCTCCTTCGACATTTTTTCAAGACAAAAAACTATCCAAATTTGGAAAACGCACGTTTTCAAACGTTTTTTTTTTTGAAAGAAGGGGGTTCAAATAGGTCGGATTTTGGTTTTTTTAATTCTGCCGGAACGCTGAAAAAAAGACTCACAAATTTCATCGCAACAATTTTTCTCTCCTGCGCTTATTTATCACGCTACGTGAAAATGATTGAATAAAATGATTTTTGGAGTGCAATGACCAAAAAATCTGAAAAAAATTCCTAAAATTTCTTTCTCATTCCCAATGACGTGTACTAGTATATTGTGCACCTAGGGCGAGAAGGGGGTCTTTCTCGCCCGAGTGCTGCAAACACACGAGGGCAGAAAGCCCTCGCCCTAGGTGCACACCATATTTTTTGTAACACATGTGAGGTTTTCGCGTTTTTTCTTGGCCTTGCGCCTTCAGTGATATTGAAACGATTAAAAATAATATATATGGTATATACATATTTACAGAAGGCACATAGGTATCGCGTAACTGAAATCAAAAGGGGTTAGCGCCAGAAAAAAACTCTTCACGCCCGCTAAAAACTCTTTACGCCCGCTAGAAAACTCTTTACGCCCGCTGCCGGAGTTTGTCGCCCACCGGTCAGGAAACGGTTACTTTAGGCCCGGTTTTTAGGTCAAAAAACGCGAAAATCGTGCATGTGTTACAAAAAAATTTTTACGGAACTTTCGGAGACATCGAAGTGGCCCGTTTGACGAAGAAACCCTCATATATGGATCAAAATTGCCATAAACAAGATTTTCAGATTGCGCACCACGTTGTGTTTCAACCTTCGGGTGTATCGCAAAATACTTGCGTCTAATTTCCAGGTTCAGTTTCGAATACTCGCACACAATTTGCGGTTTGCCAAATCACACGCAAAAAATCGGCGGAAAAATGTTTTTAAATCTACTGCTAAAGCTCCTGAGACAGTTTCGGACCAAATTGAAGACTCGCTGACTGAAACGATAGAATTAGACTTGGAAAGAAACATGACGCACCATCGGGCAATCATACAGTAAGACCAGAATAAGAGCGCATTTTTCCATCTTGGAATGCACATCAAACATATGCATCGTACTAATTGTAATTATAGATTGTGCCAGAATCTGGAATCTGTATTCACCCACCAGCTTCTCGTCCAATTCATCTGTAGTTTATTAGCAATCTGTATGCTGATGTGGCAAGTCTCAAGTGTAGGTATATTATATTATCCGAAAGGAACGTCTTGAGATCGTCTAACGAGATTTTCGTCCTTGGCCAATTATCTACCTTTTCACTTTTGATTTACAGACGCCAGTTTTCTCAGCCAGATTCGCATCAATGCTAACACACCTGGCAGCTTGTGCCTTCCAATTGTTCATGTATTGCTGGTTCGGAAATGAAGTCATGCTGGAGGTAATTGGCGGCAATGTTATAGAAAGGCATAACTAGAAGATGTTCATCATGTTGATATTTTGAAAAATTATTTATCATATATTTCTTCCTCTTCTCTCTTTCTCCCTATTCTTCTATATATAATTATTGTACCATCATTCACTTGAACGCAATTACAAAAAAACGCAGAGTTCATCGATCGCTAAAGCTGTATTTGAAAGCGGATGGTGCGAAATATCGTCTCGACGCTATTGCTATGGAGTAGCCATGATAATTCAACGCTCTCAAAAAGTTATGATGATCACTGCCGGGGGGTTTGCTGGTCTAACACTCGAGACTTTCATGACGGTGAGTAGATTAGATCTCGTGGACATGTATTTCCAAAATGTGCTTGATTTTTTCTCCTAATTTGGGTAGTTTTGTGGCAACAGGACGTTACTATTTTTATTCAGTTATCAAACTACAGCAGCTTCATAATTAATGATTGGAAACCGTTTTTCAGATATCGCGAGCAGCCTACTCCTGTTTTGCGCTTCTCAAGAAAGTGGACGGTTGAATACAGGACTTATTCATGTCTAGGTGTATCTTCTATTTTTTCTCTCCACATACCGTACACCAGTAGAGTTTTTCGAAAATCGCTTGATATGTAAATTGTGTGTTACCCGTACAATAAATAATTATCTGTGTATGTACCAGTCTGTAATTGTAAAAAAATTGTCTTTTTACGCTTAATTCTTTTGAGACCATCCTAAATCCTGTAAAACACATCCAATAGGATTGAATAAATACAGGAAAAACGCTATTTGAATGCATGCGAGATACTCTAATGATGAAGTAGCTGCCAAGAAAAATTGATCCCTGCCTATCCGACAATTTTACCAAGTCTTGGGGATCCAGTATCCATGGGATGATCAGAAAAGTCTAGAATTTCAATGCATACATAGTGATTTACAGTTTCGTTGCTATTAAACTCATGCTGTTCCAATAAGAATTCACACTCAATCTTGAGACGATTTTTAATTACAGTGGTTACAAAGCACTTTTCCTTTTTTTTTTTACCTGCTGTTTCTCATCCAAGACTTAAATACGTACCAACGAACCGTCAATTAGGCGTATCGCGATTTGGTTATGCCATGTATTTAATGTAATAACATTTTGCATGACAGCTATTCTTCTGCCACATCCTCATACAGCAATTAAAAAGCGTTACATAATTTATCTGAACGTTTACTAGGCGAAGTATTCTCGTAGCACTGGGGGAGTGAACCAATAGGTAAATTGTGAGGCTGGGTGGTGCACAATTTTTTCATGTTAGAAGCCTCAAATTACCGACTGTTTTCCAACAACCTGAAAGATACACGTATAATATTTTACTCAGTTTGAACACATTCGCGTATTTGTCATCATGTGCGAATCACGAAAGGTCGCTCCTACCTCGAGCTCTAAAATCGAATCAGTCCAGAAATTAGCCCCAGAAAAATACTTCAATCTAATCATGACGATATTGCTTTTTACTGGCATGTATCCTCTAAGTTTTGAGCGTGGCTTTGTCGCTCGTTTTCTGCATTCGACCTACTTTTGGTGCGTTTATATATTTTTGATTGTACTCAACCCCATAAGCAAAGCAATCGCTCTGCCCTACCATAAAAATCTCGACGACTTCACAGACAACACAGGGCTTGTGATTAACCATACGATGGCGGTTTTGAAAATCGCGGTTTTCATGATCAAAAGGAAGGACCTTTTGAGGCGAGTTGAGTGGTGTTATTTCATCTGCATCTAAATAGACTAATCCATTTATTGACAATCGACAGCCTCGTAGGGACGATGGAAAGCCAGAAATTCAGGCACCAGGACTGCAGCCAGACGTATTCTGCAAATCGCTTAGTCCGCGAAGCTGTGCGAACTTCGCAGGTGGTGCATTGTTTCTTCCTCTTGTGCCTTGTGGTCATGGTGTGCAACAGCACTTTGAATGCGATGATGAAACGATCCAAGCTCCAAGTATGAAAGTTTACAAAAGTATAGTGACCCTGAATGTCCAATGCTAATGCTATCATACATATTCAGGAAATCGCGGATTTGAATGGTACCAAATCTGCGGAAGCCACTCCACAGCATCACAGAGCGTTGCCCTTCCACGGCTGGTACCCATTTTCCACTGAAACATCACCGAATTACGAAATCGCATTCGTTTATCAATTGGTTGCATTAATTTTCACGGGTCAGATGGTCTTTGCTGTGGATGTGTTGATATTTAGCTTCATGATCCACATAAGTGTACGTACAAAAATAAAAAATCACTGTTTCAATGCCGCATCTATGAATGATTGATAAGATAATTTTTCTATCGCACGTCACATCATGGATCAAACCTTCTCTTGTACCATGACACATGCATTGATTCTCGAAGTACTGCGCTGCAGGTTCAGTTTCGAATACTTTCGCACAATTTGCGGTTCATCAAATTGCACCTGAAGAATCGGCTGATGAATGATTCTGCGTCTAATGCTACAACTCGTCAACAAATTTTTGATGAATCTGAAGACAAGCAGCTCACCAAGTCGATAGAAGCAGAGCTCGACAGAATCATCAGGCACCATCAGGCAATCATACAGTGAGTAAACTATGAATGGGAATATTTTTTTCCTCAAAACACGTATGAATGTTACACATGTCTCCCATCGCTCATATTAATTGCAATTACAGATTGTCCCAAGACCTGGAGTCCGTATTCACGTACCAGCTTCTCGTCCAATTCATCTGCAGTTTATTAGCAATCTGCATGCTAATGTGGCAAGTTTCAAGTGTCGGTATTTCCTTGTATTCGAGAAAAGTTTCGAGATCGTCTTACCGACTCGGTATCCGCGTCCAGTTGATTTTTCATACCCAATTATTTACAGACGCCAATTTTGTCAGCCAGATTTGCATCGATATTGCCACAATTGTTCGGCTGCGCTGGCCAAATATTCACGTACTGTTGGCTGGGCAACGAAGTTATGCTGGAGGTAATTTCAGTCGTGAAATTTATGCAAAACCAAAATTATGTGACGTTCTTTATATGATAACGTATTCGGAAATACTTTCTCCAAAGACTTCTTCTTCGTCTCTTCTCGTAAATTGTTACACCATTATTCGTTTGAACGCAATTTTGAAAGCGCAGAGTTCATCAGTCGCGAATGCTGCTTGGGACAGTGGATGGTACGAAATATTATCACAACGGTATTGCCACGGGATAGCTCTGATGATTCAACGTTCCCAAAACGTGATCGTAATTACAGCTGGTGGGTTTGCTGGTCTGACACTCGAGACCTTCGTGACGGTAAGGGGACTAGATTTTGCGAAAATGTGTTACCAAATATCCAGGCTTCAGAATTCATGGATCTATTGCTAGATAACAGGAAGTTACATTTTTCTCTTCATATTTATCGGTTTTCAGATAACGCGAGCTGCCTACTCCTGTTTTGCGGTCTTGAAGAAAATGGACGGTTGAATGCAGGCGATTTTTTATAATCGAGTTCGTTCATCTTCTCTTTAATGCTCAAGAAATGTACTACCAACGAGTTGTAAGCCAATGTTAAGAGAATCTGTGAAAACGATCTTTGACCTGGAAAATTATGAAATACAATATGCACAATGATAATTCACTGGACAGAATCGTACCCGTAAACTTTATTATCCTCAAACCATCGTCATAGTACGGAAATGGACTTGATTGCAATTGGCAACCTTCGATTCTAATCAGTCCGATTATTCGATGATCACTGGTGATTGAGGACTCGTAGAATAGAAAAAGATTTTCTTTCCCCTATTGTACCTCGGTATCCGTTGAGTTCTAAGCGGGAGTTTGTTGCTCGTTTTCTATATTTGACCTATTTTTGGTGCGTTTATATTTTTTCATCACTCTATCCTCAAAATCGCAACTTCGTCGCGATTTCTCGGCTTTCGTGATGAAAAATACTGGTCGCTCCTCATACGTAAAGGCTTTTTGGCTCAACTCGTTACAGCACTCACCTTGGGCTCGTGCCGTAAACCTCTCCTTTCGCCAAAAAAGCCTTTCCGTAGTCGTGCTGAAATGTACTATTTTTCAACACGTGCATGAAATAGGCCCTTTTTCTCGCATGTAAACTGGATGGGAAGTTACCGGTTTCTAGCATGGACTACATTACCCCCCTAGGCAGGAATCCATTTCTTTGGGTCCATTCGGGTAAACATTTTTCAAAAATTTTGCAAAATTATCAAAATTTTTCCAAATTTTCAAAATTTCAAAAGTTTCAAAAAATTTCCAGATTAAGATAATTAATCAATTTTTTCTTCCTTTCGCGCTGAATGCTCGGAAAAGGGCCTGTACCCGCACTTGTTGAAAAAAGCACGGTGTACAACATGGGGGGAGGGTAATTTTTAGCTCGGGTAAGATGATGGTGCACTCGACTTCGTTTCTCGCGCCTTCGGCGACCTCGACTCCGACTCGTGCACCATCATCTAACCCTCGCTAGAAATCGCCGTTTCCCCCCCCTTGTTTTACAATGTACTATTTGATTGTACTCAACTCCATGAGCAAATCAATCGCCCTGCCCTACCAGGAAAACCTTGACGACTTCACAGACAACGTAAGCCTCGTGATCAACCATGCAATTGCGGCATTTAAAATCGCAGTTTTTATGATCAAGAGGAAGGACCTCTTGAGGCAAGTCGAATGCTGTTATTCCATCTACATCTAAGAAAGACTAATCTTTTTTGATCATCAATAGTCTCGTAGAGACGATGGAAAGCCAGGGATTCAGACACAAGGACTGCAGCCAGACGTTTTCCGCAAACCGCTTAGTCCGCGAAGCTGTGCGAACCTCAAAGACGACGCATTGCTTCTTCATATTATGCTTCACGGGCATGATGACCAGCAGCGTTTTATACGCGATTTTCAAACGATCCGAATCAAAAGTATGAATGTTCACAGAAGAATAGTGTCCATAATTGCTATTGCTATTATACCTGTTCAGGAAATCCCAAATGTGAACGATACCGAATCTGCGGAAGCCACTCCACAGCATCACAGAGCGCTGCCCTTCCACGACTGGTACCCATTTTCCACCCAAACATCACCGAATTACGAGATGGTATTCGTTTAATATCAAATGGTCGCATTATTTTTCGCGGGTCAGATGGTCTTAGCATTAGATGCGTTGATAGTTAGCTTCATGATTCACATGAGGGTACGTATGAGAATTGAAAGACCACTGCAGTACTCGTGAGTATACCGCATCTAGATATGAGGGTTTCTTCGTCAAACGGCCCACCCATTTAATTCGAGGTCTCTGAAAATTCCGTCAATATTTCTAGATGGCATTGGAGATGAGAACCAATTTTTGGAATTTTGTCAGATTTTCTGGTCATTGTATTCAAAAAATCATTTTATTCAATCATTTTCACGTAGCGTGATAAATAAGCGCCGGATAGAAAAATTGTTGGGATGAAATTTGTACTTCATTTTCTCTGCTTTTCGGTAGAATTGAAAACAAATATACCGACCTATTTGAACCCCCTTTTTCCAAAAAAATGATTGGAGTTATGCTTTTTCCAGATTCGGGCCGGTTTTTTTTCTTGAAAAAAATGTCGAAGAAGGGTATTCATAAGAGAGTTTTGGGAAAAAAATTTGGAGTGTAGACTTTAATGCTCTTCCAGAAAAAAATTGTTGGATAGATTCATTCAATTCCGCAAATTCATAACATCTATGCAATAATTTTTTTTCTGGGAGAACATCGAAGTCCCCACTCCAAATTTTTTTCCCCAAAACTCTGCTATGAATCTTTCTTCTTCGACACTTTTTTTGAAGTAAAAAAAAAACTGTCCAAATTTGGGAAGCGTACATTTTCAAGCTAAAATTTTCTTCTCATTCCCAAATAACGTGTAAAAATTTATAAGGAACTTTCGGAGACATCGAATTAAATGGGTGCCCCGTTTGACGAAGAAACCCTCATATATGACACAAAATATGGCAGCAAGATTTTCAGATTGCGCACCTTGTTGTGTTTCAACCTTTGGGTGTATCACAAAATACTTGCGTCTAATTTGCAGGTACAGTTTCGAATACTCGCACACAATTCGCGGTTCACCAAATCACACGCAAAAAATCGATGGAAGAATGTTTTTGTATCTACTGCTAAAGCTGCTAAGAGAGTTTCGGACCAAACTGAAGATTCGCTGACTAAACGATAGAATTAGACTTTGAATGAAACATGACGCACCATCGGGCAATCATACAGTAAGACCAGAATAAGAGCGAATTTTTCCATCTTGGAATGCACATCAAACATATGCATCGTACTAATTGTAATTATAGATTGTGCCAGAATCTGGAATCTGTATTCACCCACCAGCTTCTCGTCCAATTCATCTGTAGTTTATTAGCAATCTGCATGCTAATGTGGCAAGTCTGAAGTGTAGGTATATTATATTATCCGCAAGGAACGTCTTGAGATCGTCTCACAAGATTTTCGTCCTTGGCCAATTATCTACCTTTTAACTTTCGATTTACAGACACCAGTTTTCTCAGCCAGATTGGCATCAATGCTAACGCATAGCCAACATAACGGAAGAAGAAGAAGAAGAATGCTAACACACCCTGGCGGTTTGTGCCTTCCAATGGTTCATGTACTGCTGGTTTGGAAACGAAGTCATGCTGGAGGTAATTGGCGGCAATATTATAGAAAGGCATAACTAGAAGATGTTCATCATGTTGATATTTTGAAAAATTATTTGCCATATATTTCTTCTTCTTCCCTCTTTCTCCCTATTCTTCTGTATATAATTATTGTACCATCATTCGCTTGAACGCCATTACGAAAAGCGCAGAGTTCATCGATCGCTGAAGCTGTATTTGAAAGAATAAAATTTCAATGCATACATAGTGATTTACATGATTCTACTCCAGAATAACTGTGCACTCAATCTCGAGACGATTTTTAATTACAGTGGTTACAAAGCACTTTTCCTGTTTTTTTACCTGCTGTTTCTCATCCAAGGCTTAAATACGTACCGACGAACCTTCAATTAAGCGTATCGCTATTTGGTTACGCCATGTATTTAATGCAATAACATTTTTCATGACAGTTATTCTTCTGTTAAATCCACATACAGCATTTAAAAAGCGTTACATAATTTATCTGAACGTCAACTAGACGAAGTATTCTCGTAGCACTGGGGGAGTAAACCAATAGGTAAATTGTGGGGCTGGGTGGTGCACAATTTTTTCATGTTAGAAGCCTCAAATTACCGACTGTTTCCCAACAACCTGAAAGATACACGTATAATATTTTACTCAGTTTGAACACATTCGCGTATTTGTCATCATGTGCGAATCACGAAAGGTCGCTCCTACCTCGAGCTCTAGAATCGAGTCAGTCCAGAAATTAGCCCCAGAGAAATATTTCAATCTAATCATGACGATGTTGCTTCTTACTGGCATGTATCCTCTAAGTTCTAAGCGTGGCTTTGTCGCTCGTTTTCTGCATTCGACCTACTTTTGGTGCGTTTATATATTTCTGATTGTACTCAACCCCCTAAGCAAAGTATTCGCCCTGCCCTACCAGAAAAACCTTGACGACTTCACAGACAACACGGGGTATGCGATTAGCCATGCGATTGCGGCTTTAAAAATCGCGGTTTTCATGATCAAGAGGAAGGACCTCCTGAGGCAAGTTGAGTGGTGTTATTTCATCTGCATCTACATAGACTCATCCATTCATTGATAATCGATAGCCTCGTAGGGACGATGGAAGGTCAGAAATTTAGGCACCAGGACTGCAGCCAGACATTTTCTGCAAATCGCTTAGTCCGCAAAGCTGTACAAACTTCGCAGGTGGTGCATTGTTTCTTCCTCTTGTGCCTTGTGGTCACGGTGTGCAACCGTACTTTGAACGCGATGATGAAACGACCCGAGCTCCAAGTATGAAAGTTTACGAAAACATAGTGACCCATGAATGTTCAATGCTAATGCTATCATACGTATTCAGGAAATCGCGGATTTGAATGGTACCAAATCTGCGGAAGCCACTCCACAGCATCACAGAGCGTTGCCCTTCCACGGCTGGTACCCATTTTCCACTGAAACATCACCGAATTACGAAATCGCATTCGTCTATCAAATAGTTGCATTACTTTACACCGGCCAGATGGTCTTTGCTGTGGATATGTTGATATTTGGCTTCATGATCCACATTAGTGTACGTACCAAAATCAAAAACCACTGTATTAATGCCGCATCTATAAATGATTGACAAGACAATTTTTCTATCGCACGTCACATCGCGGATCAAACCTCCTTTTGTACCATGCAAAACACATGCATTGATTCTCGAAGTACTGCGCTGCAGGTACAGTTTCGAATACTATCGCACAATTTGCGGTTCATCAAATCGCACCTAAAGAATCGGCTGATGAATGATTCTGCGTCTAATGTTACAACTCGTCAAACAATTTTGGACGAAACTGAAGACAGGCAGCTCACTAAGTCGATAGAAGCAGAGCTCGACAGAATCATCAGGCACCATCAGGCAATCATACAGTGAGTAAACTATGAATGGTAATATTTTTTTTCCTCAAAACATGTATGAATGTCACACATGTCTCCCATCGCTGATATTAATTGCAATTACAGATTGTCCCAAGACCTGGAGTCCGTATTCACGTACCAGCTTCTCGTCCAATTCATCTGCAGTTTATTAGCAATCTGCATGCTAATGTGGCAAGTTTCAAGTGTCGGTATTTCCTTGTATTCGAGAAAAGTTTCGAGATCGTCTTACCGACTCGGTATCCGCGTCCAGTTGATTTTTCATACTCAATTATTTACAGACGCCAGTTTTGTCAGCCAGATTTGCATCGATATTGCCACAATTGTTCGGCTGCGCTGGCCAAATATTCACGTACTGTTGGCTGGGCAACGAAGTTATGCTGGAGGTAATTTCGGTCGTGAAATTTATGCAAAACCAAAATTATGTGACGTTCTTTATATGATGATGTATTCGGAAATACTGTCTCCAAAGTCGACTACTTCTTCTTCTCTCCTCGTAAATTGTTATACCAATATTCGTTTGAACGGAATTTTGAAAGCGCAGAGTTCATCAGTCGCGAATGCTGCTTGGGACAGTGGATGGTACGAAATATTATCACCACGGTATTGCCACGGGATAGCTCTGATGATTCAACGTTCTCAAAACGCGATCGTGATCACAGCTGGTGGGTTTGCTGGTCTGACACTTGAGACCTTCGTGACGGTAAGGGGACTAGATTTTGCGAAAATGTGTTATCAAATATTCAGGCTTCAGAATTCATGGACCTATTGCTAGATAACAGGAAGTTACATTTTTCTCTTCATAGTTATCGGTTTTTCAGATAACGCGAGCTGCCTACTCGTGTTTTGCGGTCTTGAAGAAAATGGACGGTTGAATGCAGGCGATTTTTTATAATCGAGTTCGTTTATCTTCTCTTTAATGCTCAAGAAATGTACTACCACCGAGTTGTAAGCCAGTTTTAAGAGAATCTGTAAAAACGATCTTTGACTTGGAAAGTTATGAAATACAATATGCACAATGATAATTCACTGGACAGAGTCGTACCCGTAAACTTTATTATCCTCAATCCATCGTCATAGTACGGAAATGGACTTTATTGCAATTGGCAACCTTCGATTCTAATCAGATCGATTATTCGACGATCACTTGTGATTGAGCACTCGAAACTTAGATAGAATAGAAGAAAGAATGTTTTATTCCTTTTGTACGATGTTTTCGAATGTTGTAATTACTAGAGCAGCGAGCAACACTGTTCAAGGATAAAACCTCGCCCAGATTCGTACTGATGTTTTCCAAAGAGATCATGGAGATTCCCGATAGTGCCATAAAGGCAGCAGCCTACAAAGCTGTCGACAAGTACGTGAAGGTAACGTGATAAGTATTATTATCAAACTATTAATTACCTCTATGCAGATTTTTAGAAACGAGATATCTATGTCATCACCGATTCGCAGGATAATATCGTCATCGGAATCGGCACTGGCCTCACGATAGTCCACGTTGTGCCTAGATTGGGCATGGATGTAAAAAGCCATCGACTTATCACTTCCCAGATAACAAAATGCTTGGCATATGATAGGCATTAAGCACGCACGCGTGCTGATTAATCCGGACGTCGTGCCTGCAGTTGGTGGCTTCGTACGCGCGCCTTCGCTGGCTAAATCGCTCACACTTCGTGCTAGTCGCACGCGTGCGGGCAAAATGCGATCTTTTAGCGGAATGATTGAATAATAATATACAGACTGCATACTTCCATTTATAGGTTTGGATATATTTTTCATGATATTGACACGTAATATTCTGTGTAATAAAATAGCCCAATTAGGAATAAAATGAATGTATTCAATTATCTCACCAAGTTACAATATTATTCATTATACTATATCACATCACAGCCTTCGTAGGAATAAAATAGCCCATGTTGTTGTTGGACATACACAGTATGTTTTTATTGCAATGAATTTTTTTGAACTTTGAGTTACCGGGAATATTTCATAATGTCGCTTACGACGGCCGAAGACCAGCAGATATATATATATATATATATATATATATGCTGGCTGCTGGTCCAAATATTAATTAAATAAGAATCTATAATTTCAATAGGAAAAGACTTCGAAATCCATTAAGAAAAGTCTTATGAAGTTTTCTTATAACTCAATTAGTTCAAAAGTTATAAAGTATAGAAGCTCATAGAACATTCTAGAACATCCTATTGTGTCATAGAAGCCTATAGAACAATTCGGATTAACGCGCCGACGACTATATAAACAGCGCCGCGCTGGACACAGCAAGCCAGTCGGTAAAGCACCGCACTGTGCGAAATTCAGCTCTTATAGGTTCAAATTCAAATCCTATTTCAACATTGGTTATATCGGGTATCCGAACTACGGCCCAGAATTTATATTCAGAAAACAATCAGATTATTGTAAAGTCATTGCCTACCTGATAAATAATTAAGTGAAATAAAAGAAAAATATCAAATTAATATCAAAACCTCCACCAAATCCTAAAAGTATCCCCGATTTCGCGAGCAGTTATAGTTGGCCGCTACGAGTCAACCGCTGATCCCGCGAAATTCTAAATAACCCAAAATCCCAGTTTTCGTGAGCAGTCCTTGTTGTCCATTACGGGTCAACGACTGATCTCGCGAATACCAAATCCTCAGCTTCGCGAGCAGTCAATGTTGTTCAATGAGAATCAACGGCTGATCCCGCGAACATTGATCCCGCAATATTTGCACAAAACCGAACCTACTGTTATCCGTACCCAGCGTACGAAGAGTACGTCCCTAAATTTCTCATAGACGAAGATACTAAATAAAACGGATATATAAATATATCCGAGGCGGCGAGAAGGAGTCGAGGGACGTTACACGCTTGTTGATTTTTTTAAAGATAATTCATTATGGAGTTTCAAAAAATTCAACGTCTTACACGAAAAATTTATTTTGCAACGAACATTGAAATGAGTAGAAGATTCGTAAGACTGAAAAAAGAATTGGGTTAAAAATGTTCTCGACGTAAAATATTTTGGACAATTTCCATGGAAAAAGGACCTCCATTGTTTCATATTCTCATATTTTTATTTGCAGATATTCCATTTTTAATCATATAGTATGTATTGCTCCACGATATGGGATGTCCAAGTAGATTTTGTTTTATTCCGAATGCCAATCGCAGGCACAAATCATAATTATTTTGAAGAATAAGAGGATTATCATTATCATAGCACTCCGGGCGACGCATAGTCCTGACTCTACGTGATTACACTGGTGACTGCATAGTGTGAGGCATTACGCACGCACCAAGTGCCCATAACACGTTGTGCTGGTAAAAGAGATGCATTTTCGCACGCAGATTGTTATCTGGGTAAGTGTGAGAATTGAAAGACCACTGCAGTACCCGTGCGAGTACCGCATAATCTAGATACATATATGAGGGTTTCATCGTTAAACTGGCCACCAATTTCATTCGAGCTCTCTGAAAATTCCGTCAACATTTCTACACGTTAGAAGACGAAGGGGGTTCAAATAGGTCGAAATTTCGATTTTTTTAATACTACCGGAAAGCTGAGAAAATGACGTACAAATTTCATCCCAACAATGTTTCTCTCCTGCGGTTATTTATCACGCTATACGTAAAAATGATTGAATAAAATGATTTTTGAAGTTCAATGACCAAAAAATCTGAAACAAATTTCCAAAATTTTCTTCTCATCCCCAATAACGTGTACTAATTTTTACGGAACTTTCGGATACATCGAATCAAATGGGTGACCCGTTTGACGAAGAAATCCTCATATATATGGATTAAAATTGCCAAGCAAGATTTTCAGATTGTGCACCGCGTCATGTTTCAACCTATTCGGGTGTACCACAAAATGCTTGCGTCTAATTTGCAGGTACAGTTTCCAATAATCGCTTGATAAATTGTGTTTACTCGTAGAATTAATCGAGCAATTAATAAATATCTATGTATGTAACAGTCTGTAATTGGAAGCCTTGTTTGAACGAGTAAAACGGGAATGCAGAAAACTGTCTATTTATACGCTTAATTCTTTTGAGACCATCCCAAATCCTGTGAAACACACCCAACAGAATCGAATAAATAGAAAAAACGCTGTGTGAATGTATGCGAGTTACTCTCATAGTGAAATAGCTGCCAAGGAAAATTGATGTATGCCTATTCGACAATTTTACTGAGATTTGGGGACCAGTCCTCATGGGATAATTTGAAAAATCTAGAATTTCAATGCATACATAGTGATTGACATGATTATACTCCGAAATGACTGTGAGTTCGTTGCCTTTACACTCATGCTGTTCGAATAAGAATACACACTTAATCTTGAGACGGTTTTTGATCACAGTTGTTGCAAAGCACTTTCCTTTCTTTTTTATTTGCTGTTTCTCATCGAAGGCAAATCGACGAACCGTCAATTAAGCGTACCGCTATTTGGTTACGCCATATATAATCAATGTGATAACATTTTTCATGACAGCTATTCTCCTGCTAAATCCACATACATACAGCAATTAAAAAGTGTTACATAATTTATCTGAACGTTTACTAGGCTAAGTATTCTCGTAGCACTGGGGGACTCAACCAATAATAGGTAAATTGTGGGGTTCAGTGGTGCACAATTTTTTCATGTTAGAAGCCTCAAGTATCCGACTGTTTTCCAACTACCTAACCAATACACGTATAATATTTCACTCAGTTTCGAAAGATTCGCGTATTCGTCGTCATGTGCGAATCACGACAGGTCGCTCCTACCTCGAGATCTAAGATCGAGTCAGTCCAGAAATTAGCCCCAGAGAAATACTTCAATCTAATCATGACGATGTTGCTTCTTACTGGCATGTATCCTCTAAGTTCTGAGCGTGGCTTTGTCGCTCGTTTTCTGCATTCGACCTACTTTTGGTGCGTTTATATATTTCTGATTGTACTCAACCCCGTAAGCAAAGCAATCACCCTGCCCTACCATAAAAATCTCGACGACTTCGCAGACAACACAGGGCTTGTGATTAACCATGCGATGGCGGTTTTAAAAATCGCAGTTTTCATGATCAAGAGGGAGGACCTCCTGAGGCAAGTTGAATGGTGTTATTCCATCTGCATCTAAATAGACTAATCTATTCATTGATAATCGATAGCCTCGTAGGGACGATGGAAGGTCAGAAATTCAGGCACCAGGACTGCAGCCAGACATTTTCTGCAAATCGCTTAGTCCGCAAAGCTGTGCGAATTTCGCAGGCCGTGCATTGCTGCTTCCTCTTGTGCCTTGTGGTCATACTGTGCAACAGCACTATGAATGCGATGATGAAACGATCCGAGCTCCAAGTATGAAGGTTCACAAATACATAGTGACCCTGAATGTCCATAATGCTAACGCTATTATACCTATTCAGGGAATCGCGGATTCGAATGCTACTGAATCTGCGGAAGCCACTCCACAGCATCACAGAGCGTTGCCCTTCCACGGCTGGTACCCATTTTCCACTGAAACATCACCGAATTACGAAATCGCATTCGTCTATCAAATAGTTGCATTACTTTACACGGGTCAGATGGTCTTTGCTGTGGATGTGCTGATATTTAGCTTCATGATCCACATTAGTGTACGTACAAATGTCAAAAACCACTGTGTTAATGCCGCATTTAGAATGATTGACAAGACAATTTTTCTATCGCACGTCACATCATGGATCAAACCTTCTCTTGTACCATGACACATGCATTGATTCTCGAAGTACTGCGCTGCAGGTTCAGTTTCGAATACTTTCGCACAATTTGCGGTTCGTCAAATCGCACCTGAAGAATTGGCTGATGAATGATTCTGCGTCTAATGCTACAACTCGTCAAAAAATTTTGGACGGAACTGAAGACAGGCAGCTCACCGAGTCGATAGAAGCAGAACTCGACAGAATCATCACGCACCATCAGGCAATCATACAGTGAGTAAACTATAGATGGGAATATATTGTTTTCAAAACATGTGTGCATGTTACACATGTCTCGCACTGCTCATATTATAATTGCGATTACAGATTGTCTCAAGACCTGGAGTCCGTATTCACGTACCAGCTTCTCGTCCAATTCATCTGCAGTTTATTAGCAATCTGCATGCTAATGTGGCAAGTTTCAAGTGTCGGTATTTTCTTGTATCCGAGAAATGTTTCGGGATTGTCTTACCCACTTGGTGTCAGCGTCCAGTTAATTTTTCATACTCAATTTACAGACGCCAGTTTTGTCAGCGAGATTTGCATCGACATTACCGCAATTGTTCGCTTGCGCTGGCCAAATATTCGCGTACTGTTGGCTGGGCAACGAAATCATGCTGGAGGTAATTTCGGCCGTAAGATTATTGCAAAACCGAAATTAGGCGACGTTCTTTATATGATAATGTATTCGGGTATACTTTTTCCAAAGACTTCTTCTTTTTCTCTTCTCGTAAATTGTTACACCATTATTCGTTTGAACGGAATTTTGAAAGCGCAGAGTTCATCAGTCGCGAATGCTGCTTGGGACAGTGGATGGTACGAAATATTATCACAACGGTATTGCCACGGGATAGCTCTGATGATTCAACGTTCTCAAAACGTAATCGTAATCACAGCTGGTGGGTTTGCTGGTCTGACACTCGAGACCTTCGTGACGGTAAGGGGACTAGATTTCGCGAAAATGTGTTATCAAATATCCAGGCTTCAGAATTCATGGATCTATTGCTAGATAACAGGAAGTTACATTTTTCTCTTCATAGTTATCGGTTTTTCAGATAACGCGAGCTGCCTACTCGTGTTTTGCGGTCTTGAAGAAAATGGACGGTTGAATGCAGGCGATTTTTTATAATCGAGTTCGTTCATCTTCTCTTTAATGCTCAAGAAATGTACTACCAACGAGTTGTAAGCCAGTGTTAAGAAAATCTGTGAAAACGATCTTTGACTTGGAAAATTATGAAATACAATATGCAGAATGATAATTCACTGGACAGAGTCGTACCCGTAAACTTTATTATCCTCAATCCATCGTCATAGTACGGAAATGGACTTGATTGCAATTGGTAACCTTCGATTCTGATCAGATCGATTATTCGACGATTACTCGTGATTGAGCACTCGAAACTTGAATAGAATAAAAGAAAGAATTTTTTTTTCCTGTTGTACAATGTTATCGAATGTTGTAATTACTAGAGCAGCCAGCTATCAAATACTTCCCATATCTCCTCAGATCTGTAAAGATATGTGAAATCTGATAACTATTAGATACACAGGCTCTTACTCGCAATTCAACGCCGATAACCTTACGGATATTTGAATTGGACATCGAGCAGATCGGACACACATATCGCACTAATTTACATTTACACCGGATGTCCAATGTGTATTCCATCGGCTTGGTCAGGAGAATCGATACATTGAATGGATTCGTTTCATGTAGTTTACCTAGTTCAGTAGACTATCCTCGGATGAAGAGTGATCGAGAGGTAGGTGATTGATAATAGAATTTCTCCAAATATCCAAGATTTTAAAATGTGGCTGCTGAATCGGTTGATCTGCCAGGGCTTGAGTTACAAGATGCACAAACTTGTAGAAATTTTAGATTATGATTAACTCGAGTTTCACGATTCGCAATGTAGCTGACCTTTCGCTTTTATTCGCGTCACGATCATTGGTGATAAGAATTAACGGTATGATCATTCGCTAGTGTTCAATTTCGACGCTGTTTCGTTCATTGCAGTTCTTTGGAAACGAGCTGAGCATCACCGACGTTCAGCCGAAGAAGATCAACACCATTCAAAGATAAAACATCGCCCAGATTCGTACTGACGTTTTCCAGAGAGATCATGGAGAATCTCGATAGTGCCAAAAAGGCAGCTGCCTACAAAGTTGTCGATGAATACGTGAAGGTAACGTGATAAGTATTATTATTGAACTATTAATTACCTCCATGCAGATTTTTAGAAACGATATATCTATGTCATTACCGATTCACAGGATAATAGCGTCATCGGAATTGGCACTGGCCTTACGATCGTCCACGTTGTGCATAGATTAGGTATGGATATCAAAAGCCATCTACTTATCACTTATGATACTAATGTCGACCTTCATTTTTTACACCATTCCGCGAACAACCTTTAATAGTGACTGATAAACAAACTTTGAATTCCCATTTTCGTATACTTCTGTGTCTGATGCTTTGATAGTATGCTTTGTAAGGTTTTCAGAAGATTCAATTTCGGTTTCAATTTTAAATAGATCTAATTTTAATGATTATATTCTTCACAGCCGAACGTGTGAGAAAAGAGAATCTGAGCGTTGTTTGCATTCCAACTTCGTTTCAAGCTCGTCAACTGATAATAAGCAACCATTTGGTCTTGGGAGACCTTGAAACGCACCCAAAAGTAATGAATCTTGTTGTCATTATCGTCGCTGATTGATATCAATCAAATTGAACCCATAATGCGTTGGAATTTTTCAATGCAAAAACGGTTTAACTGTTTTCCCGACTATTGAAGCATTTCAACTATTTTATTTCACGTGCAGCTCAATCTCACAATCGATGGAGCTGACGAAGTGGACGCAGAATTGAATCTCATTAAAGGTGGAGGTGGGTGTTTGCTGCAGGAAAAAATTGTCGCCTCTTGTTCAGAGGAGCTCATTATTGCTGCCGACTACACGTGAGTCACATTGGAATCGTCCGATTTTATAAAACAGTTCAAACTTTGTGCTCAACTCTGCAGGGGACAAAAAAAGGTCTCAATTTTTCGTCATCTGGTTCAGAATTGACGAAGATTCTATTCGGTTTACGAAATTTCAATGACTTAAACGATTCTAGCTGAGATACATCGGCGCTTCTAACAAATTCTTGAAATCTTATTCGAGAATTGGTATCAAGCGAGTAAATCTTGTTCACTCATGCTTGACAAATTTTAGGAAGAACTCGGAACGGTTCGGCCAGCAGTACAAGAAAGGTATACCGATCGAGGTAGTTCCCATGGCCTATGTGCCAATAAAACAAAAAATCCAAGACAATTTTGGAGGCATCCTCGACCTCAGAATGGCAAAAGTTAAGGCTGTGAGTACAAGATTCGCTACTGTAGTGCATATTGTCATACAGTAGGACGTTTGGCAATCGATTCTTTCTTCTTAAAGAGACAATAGCAATCCGGTCCACGTTTTGGAGATATTTGGAGGCGTGATGGGATCATTTACATTCCTAATCATGTCGTTTATTCATTTCAGGGGCCAATCCTGACCGACAATGGGAATTTCATCCTGGACTGGCACTTTCCACATGACATTACAGACTGGGACAAAACGAATACGGAAATATCGTTGATGCCTGGAGTAGTGGAGACCGGAATCTTTGCTAAAATTGCCAACAAGGCATACTTCGGAATGGCAGATGGCAGTATAAAAGTTCGGTTTCGAGTCTAACCACCGGCACAGTCTCTGCCATCAATATCAAACAGCTTCAGGAATAACCCACACAATTCTACAATATAAAATGATAATGTAGCCTTACCAAAAATATAATCTTATCTACTCACAGTCAGTCTTGTTTATTCGTATTTTAAATCGCTTCGATTTCCGCCATTATTAACAGACCAATTTTCTAAACAGTATTCAAATGGATTCAGGAATTCGTAAATCAATTTTTGAAGCTCTAAATACCAGATAAAATTTCTACCCACGTGGAGAATCATATACATATTTATTTTTTACATGCTCGTTAATTTTACTATATAGCCGTCGTTATTTTAGAATGCTGCTAGTACATCTTATGAAATTCGTGGAAAAAAATGTGATAACTATAAATGACAAGCTGTATATACCACCAGTCAAATAAAACCGTAGGCAAGAAGGAACCAAAGTACCTATTTAATAGTTTTTCTTGGAGATAAGAGCAAACTGGAGATAGGTGGGTAATTGAATGTTAGGAACATAAGTAATTAAGAATCGTCGAAGATAAGACGCTTTATCGAGCAAATGTTCGATGGCCGGAGGGACAGACTTGTTAAAATTTTGACTACCGTTTCCTCGAGTTCTGACCTTTGGCCTTTGTCTGCTCCAAGATCATCGGCCATACAAACTCGAAGCTTGATATAATTTCTCTGGTCCGAAACCGATGCTTTATCGTCTCTATGCAGCTCTTCAGACTCGGTCTCAACATCGCAGCCGTATAGTTAAAGGAGAATAGGCCATTCGAGGATAAAACACCGTGCTGATTTTTACATACGTTTTTCAAAACGAACATGGGGACCCTCGAAAGTGCGAAAAAAGCAGCTGCCTATGAAGTTGTCGACAAATACGTAAAGGTGACGTGAATAGAATTATACCAAACGATTCGAATTTTTTTGGTACAATTTTTTTCAAAAAATATACAATGTGGTCGATTTGCAGGAGAAAAGCGTCGTTGGAATCGGCAGTGGCTCAACGGTCATCTACGCTGTGCAGAGATTAGGTATGAATATAATAAACCGTATTAATTCATCACTCGTGACTAATTTTCACCCGCTTATAATAAAGTATTCAATTTGGGCTGTCATATTGAGGTACTAATCACCGATCGAAATCGATTTAATTTTGGGAATTATTTACAGCCGAACGTGTGAAAAAAGAGAATTTAAATGTGGTCTGCGTCGCGACGTCGTTTCCAGTACGCCAGATGATCCTAGATCACGATCTAGTCTTGGGAGAACTTGAAACTTACTCAAAGGTACCTAATGGCACCGATTTTTCTTTCAGTTGAATGCATAATATCAATCGGTTGCAATGGGTTTGCGATCTTCAAAATTTTTTCAAATTCATTTTCCTCACGTCTAGGTTGATTGTACTATCGACGGGGCTGACGAAGTTGACGAAGAATTGAATCTCATTAAAGGTGGAGGCGGTTACTTGATGCAGGAAAAAGTCGTGGCTTCTTGTTCGGATGAATTTATTATCGTCGCTGATCACACGTAAGCCGATACTTAAAATAAGTTACGCTCTCAAAACGATTCTGAAATCACCCTCAGCTCTGCTGGGGATGAAATGGAAAAAGGATTCTTTGTCCTCAGTTCAAATTTGGTCAAAAATCCACACAGTTGAAGAAATTCAATTCATCGACGTCATTTTTCAACCAGCTTTTTTTATTTCACGAATTTGTGTCTCGTGTTGTGGATTGGGGAAGTTCAATTCGCCTAAAATTGGCATTAGGTCCCGAAATTATATAGTATCTATCTTTTTTTATCCGATGGGGAGTTGTGATTATAAACATAATCAAGCCGAATCAAGACGCGATACCAACTCTGTTCAATTTCTAGTTTTCACAGATAGTTCGAAATTGAATGTCAACTGAATCGAATCTGATCATTTAATCATATTTACAAACTCGTAGGAAGATCGTAAAGAAGTTTGGTGGGCCATACAAGAGAGCAATAGCCATCGAGGTTGTTCCCTTCGCCCACGTACCGATAAGAGAAAAAATTCAAGCCAATTTTGGAGGCAGTATAACACTCAGAATAGCTCCGAAAACTGCCAAATATGTGAGTATGAGATTAGCCAATACATCATTGCGCCGAATACGACGCTAGAAACTCGACTCTCCGTTGCTCAATTCGACGTCTGAGCGCAAGAATAACATAGTACCTCAAAATTTGCTCCAAACACATCGGAACTCAGAATTTGCTTCAAGAACATCGTACGTCAAAATTTGAATAAAAAACATCGTATCTCACGCTAATAATTTGCTTGCCAAATTTTCTGAGGCTGCGCCACTGATAGGTACACCATTTTTTCAAGTATAAATGGGGAATTTCACGCGAACTCGGCCAGTCCTCGAACGTCGACTTTTTGAAAATGATTGATATTTTTAAATGGATTACCTACCTACACTACTCTAAAAACCTACCTCCATTTGGCGGTTTTTTTCCGTCCCACCGTTTCGATGATACGAAATTTGGAAATATCACAGTTTTTTTTTCACGTTTTTGATATTTTCAGCAGCGAGATATCTTGCAAGAAATTCTGTGCAACAAACTTTTTTTGATAAGGCCAACAGATTTGCAGATACAGCTGCTAAAAATATTGAAATCGTGAAAAAACCGTAATATTTCCAAATTCCGTTTCATCGGAAGAGTGAGACGGAAAAAAAACTGCCAAAATATAGAGGTAGGTTTTTTGAGTAGTATAATCCATAAAAAAAATCAATCATTTTGAAAAAGTCGACGTTCGGGGATTGATCGAGTTCGCGTGAAATTCCCCATTTATACTTTAAAAAATGGTGTACCTATCAGTGGCGCAGCCTCAGAAAATTGGCAAGCAAATTATTTGCGTGAGATACGATGTTTTTTATTCAAATTTGACGTACGATGTTCTTGAAGCAAATTCTGAGATACGATGTGTTTGGAGAAAAATTTTGAGATACGATGTTCTTGCGCTCAGCCGTCGAATTGTAGAATTATAATCTGATCCACGTTTCAGAGATTCTAACTAACGTGTCAGATGATCTCGTTCACCCTTTTAATCACGACTTTTATTCGTTTTAGGGGCCGATCGTGACTGATAATGGAAATTTCCTTCTGGATTGGGTCTTCCCAAACAACATTACTGACTGGGGTAAAACGAACACGGAGATATTGTTGATACCTGGAGTTGTGGAGACAGGAATTTTCACAAAATTGGCCACACACGCTTATTTTGGAATGGAAGACGGCACGGTCAAGAAACAATCTCGACTCTCATCTTGATACTAATTTTATTAAAATGATTAGCCACTGGTAGATGTAAGCACTTGTAATACTTCATTGAATTTGAAATAACGAAGATCGCAAAGAAAACATTTCATGAGTCTAGGTAATATTTGTACCTATAATTACAGTTCTGCACATACCCAAGTATTCGAAACGAAAAGGGAAAACCTATTCTTTGATGTATTGTATTTCATGTCCATGAGTTTTTCGTTTTTTTGCCACCGATCCAAACTACCCAGATACATTTTTGACCAATTTCCAATTATTTTCGGCAAATACATAAAGCCGACTTTGTTAGCAAATCCTGTTTCCTAATTTTTATTTTTACCAATTCACAATTTCAATAATAAATTTATGACTACTTGATTTTGGATTTGGCGAATCGATTTTTTGGTAAAAATCTTCATTTCTTTCCTGTTTTATTTCCTAGTATTGATACATTAATTCCTCGTGGCAATTTTCACCGATTGGCAGTGCCGATGTTCAGCTTTTGACTGATTTCCGATTTTCTGGTCCGATTTTTCGGCGTTCTCACTTCCAAAACTCAACTTTTCCAGCAAAACACATTTGAATGCCACAATATTAACTATTTAGTACTCACCCAATCCGATTTTTGCCAATTTCAACTTGTAGAATCAAATTTTGTAGCAAATTTCACTCCCGTGTTTCAATTTCAAACAGTTTTTACAAATTATCCGCAAGTTCTTACCAATAACTATTCTGACTTGCCTATTTTTTCAAACTCATCTTGGCAATTGGAGATTCCACTTTTCTGTTATCTTCAGTTCGCGTTGATGAACATACCAGCATATATTGACTTTTTATACGTACTTAAGGGGGGGCTACACCGCTCTAAGTAGCTATAAGAAGCATAGGTTACTGATTGCTGTACTTCTCGATCTGAATTACGTTTCGGATTCCGCAAATCATGCCGTCAAGTTTTTGGCGGGAAAATAATATTTGAACCTCGCCGAGTCTCTATACGCGGCCCAAAATAAGATATCTAAAATCTGCCACGATTCATTGTTCGCCATAGTGAACTGACTCCGCAAACCAATTTTCAGTCATAAATATTTAGAATTGTCGAAGTTATTCTACTTTGAAAAATCGGAACATCGCCAAAATCCTGATCCAAAACTATTCTTGGCTATTGGTCGATTGTACGGGGTACCAGTCGGAGAGAGACGTTGGATTTTCGGAATACTTGAATCATTAGATGGCATCATAGCTTCAAGGAACTTCATTGGGTTGCAGATAGCCTTATGGAATTTCTGTACTCGGCTCAAAATGAGATATCAAAAATCTGCCACGTTTGATTGATTGTCACTGTCAACTGACCACGCATGCCAATTTTCAGCCAAAAATGTCAAAAAATGTGAGAGTTATTCCACGTCAAACAATTTATTTATTTACAATTTATAAATTTGAGTCCGAATCAAAAATTTTGAAAAATCCTTGAATAACATCTAATTCCTTCAAGTTTATTCCCCTAAATGGGCATTATGAGTTGAGGATGGGTTCTATGTAAAAATCTCGTTTTTATTCCGTGACATCATGAAAAGTCACCGGACCTTTATTAATTCGATCAAACTCCGGAAACCTATTTTCCTTCGAAGAAATGTCATTTAAGACGGTTATCATTATCGAGAATTATATTACTTGTCGACTTTTTATTTTTGTGATTTTATTTTTTATTTTTGATTTTTTTTCAATTCATATTTTTCTTTCAATTGTTTTTTCCTCCACCCCATTTATCTCGTTGCAGCTGGTACAGAGCCCGTACACAGCTCGGACAGACCCCAAACGAGATAAATGGGGTGAAGCGAAAAACACTTGAAAGAAAAATATAAATTGAAAAAAAAAAAAATGAAAAACAAAACAAAACAAAAAAATAAAAATTCGACAAGTGATATGATTCTCGGTTACGATAACCGTCCTCAATGACATTCTTTCGAAGAAAAATTGGTTTTCGGAGTTTAATCGAATAAAGGTTTCGTGACTTTTCATGACGTAGCGGAATAAAAACGAGATTTTCACATTGAACCCATCCTCAGCCCATAATGCCCATTTAGGTGAATAAACTTGAAGGAATTGAATGTTTTTTGAGAATTTTCAAAAATGGTTGAATTGGACCCAAATTTGAAAGAAGTATGATTGAAATTTTGAAACCGCATTTTCAAGATGTTGCGCTTTGTTTGGAATGATACCGATATTTTTAAACGAAAGTACGGAAAAAATCCCTGAGAATACATGTATCTACCAATTTTTGCACTCCCGTTCTACTGCGACAGAATTATTTGAAAACAAAAAACGTGGAAAATCGCCCATTCCGAAAATAGAGCGTAGCTTTGTGAAATTTTGAGTTTTGACGTTGAAAACTGTTCGGAATATGTTTTTTGGACTTTCTGAAGACACCAAAAAATTTTCATGAAATTAAAAAAATCCAACTGAAAAAGTGGCCCACGTGACATGGAATGCCCAACTGCGGTCGACCTTTACCCTCTTTATCTGTTTGACAAAAAAAACTATGGGGTCTATGATGGGGCCGAGCTGATCTCAATGCTGACGGAGCATTCAGTCCATTATACGTTCATCCGGGAAGCTTTCAAGATCGGATTTACCGCATTTGACTCGGCATCGATACTTTCTATTATTATTAATTATTACACTCCTCGAAAGCGTCTGTTTTAAACTTTTTTGCAAATTTTACAAATAACCATGGGGACCCTAGAAGATGCTAAAAAAGCCGCCGCTTTCAAAGCTATTGACAAATACCTCCAGGTAATTGTTTGATAATTGTTTGGAATTTTTTTATCCCGAGTACAGAATCTACGTCTAAATTAATAAATTAGTTACTATCACTATTTCATTATCATAGGATAAAAGCGTCATTGGAATTGGCAGTGGGGCAACAGTCGCTTACGCCGTGCAAAGATTGGGTATGAATTTATAAACGAATAACTAATAACGTATAACTACAAACAAGGCTATGATCGACAAAAAAAAAATTTATTGTTTGAGTTTTTAAATTAACTTTGTACAGATAATTCCTGCATGTCACAGTAAAATCGAGATATGTATGATTTCAATCGAAAAGAAGTCGAAAAGTTGATTTGTTTCTTTCAAGAATTTCGTCTAGAGTCTACTATTAATTATTATTGCCACCATGTAGTTATCAATGGAGATGGATTTATTTTCAGCTGAACGTGTGAAAGGAGAAAATTTAAGTGTCGTTTGCATAGCCGGATCATTCACAGCTCGGGAGTTGATTATGAATCATCGTCTAGTGTTGGGGGCGCTCGAAATGTACCCAAAGGTAATAAAATTTTCCAATTTTTTACTCTTTTGTGGACACGCGCTGTACTCGTCACGTTATTTTGAACAACGACTAATTTTCGAATCATTGAATATTCTGGTGAAACTACGTGAAACATGCTCATTGAATTCCACGTACGTTGATGTATAGGTTGATTTCACAATTGACGGAGCAGACGAAGTTGACGAGAATTTGAACGTCATCAACGGCGGCGGCGGCTACTTTACACAGGGAAAAATCATTGCATCATGTTCGAACGATCTCGTAATTGTTGCCGATCACACGTAAGTTGACGATTAAAACAATTAGTAATTATAAACCGATCTCAAAATCGACCTCAGCTCTTCAGAACCCGGAAGACAAAAAGAATTCTAATTTGTCATCTGGTTCAAATTCGATGAATATTTCACACGGTTGCGAAGGAACTCGATATATCTACGTCATCTGGCGCAGATATAACATGTCATAGCTTTCACGAACTTTTTTTAATTTATGCAATTTGTGTCCGGTGTTGAATAGATTAGGGAAGTTCAATTCGCTTAAAATTGACATTAGGTCACGAAATTATAGTATCTGCCTTCATTTCTCTTGATGAGAAATTGTGATTGAGATAATCGACTCGAATCATCAACCGATAACGACGCTGGTCAATTCCTAGTTTTTAGAAATAATTCGGAATTCAGTGACTACTAAATCGAAACTTGTTCAATCATATTTTCAAAACTTTAGAAAAATCGTAAAGAAGTTTGGTGGGCCAAACAAGAGAACAATAGCCATCGAGGTTGTTCCCTTCGCCCACGTACCGATAAAAGAAAAAATTCAAGCCAATTTTGGAGGCAGTGTCACACTCAGGATAGCCCCGAAAACTGCCAAATATGTGAGTATGAGATTAGCCAATTCATCATTGCGCCGAATACGAAGCTAAAAACTCGAGTCCCATCTTCTCAATTGTAGAATTATAATCTGATTCACGTTTCATAGATTCTAGCGTGTGATAAGATCTGGTTCACCCTTTGAATCGTGACTTTTATTCGTTTCAGGGGCCTGTTGTCACTGACAGTGGAAATTACATTCTGGATTGGGATTTTCCAAACAACGTTAATGACTGGGATGAAATAAACAGGGGGATATTGTTGATACCTGGAGTAGTGGAGACTGGAATTATTATAAATTTAGCCACGAAAGCTTATTTCGGAATGGACGATGGAACCGTCAGAGAACAATCTTGACAAGATCAAAGGAAAAAAAAAATAAAAAAATAAATAAAATATGGTCTGAGATGTATCTATTGAGCATTTAATTCCACGTAACAGTTGTCGTACTAACGCGTACGTTCATAATATAGTATCTTCACCACATTTGTATATAATGTACAATATACCTACATGTATATTAGAATGCTAACAGAAATTTGAATAAAATATACTAATCAAAGATTTTTTCAAACTTTATACGAAAAAAAAACCCTGATCAACCAGTTCATCGATTAATATACCTATGATATTATAATGATTATGATTTCACAAGGGTAATAAAATACATGAATCAATTTTCTGCCGCATCTTAAGAAATTAGATTTTAGTATATTTCTGATTAGAAAAAAGAGAAAAAAAAAAAAAAATTAAATAACCAAAAAAAAACATGTTGACAGTATTGAGGTCAGTACGGCTCGATCCGTATTCAAATATGTAGAGAAAATTGTATCCTGTTAGTCGATCTAGCTTCAAACACGTTAGGTATATACTTAGTTTGAATGTCTAGACAGGCAAAAGTATCGTCCGCCCGAACAGGGACTTGAACCCTGGACCCTCAGATTAAAAGTCTGATGCTCTACCGACTGAGCTATCCGGGCGCTCGATGGTCTCGAGTTAGTTGGACAATACGAATGCCGAATTCTACGTGTGTCCGTGAAACTGTACTGCCGTAGAAGTTATACGGCAATGTTATTAACAATTTGTCAATCAACCGTAGTTTTTGGAGCAGGAATTGTATTAATAATTTATAATCATTTAATGTATTATTATTGTGAAAATAATTCAGGATACCTATAAGATTTGTATACATACATATCATCAGTATTATTATTCAATATTACATAAGTGGATTCGAAATGAAATATAAACAAAATATAATAGGTGAATTAATAAATATTTCCATTATAGGCAATACGCAGTTATGTTATTCTTATTATTATTATTATTATTATTTTGCAATATAACACTTGGTGTATTCTAACGAAAACTATTTTTATCAACTATATATGGTATGTATATAATTAGTAGAAGTATATAGTTGAAGTACCTGCGATGTTCAGACGGGAATAATATTTATTATTATCATAGTTTTCTTGTCTTATCATTGTAATAACAGTTATAATTGTGAAATAGTTATTACCAAGAATATCGGCGACCAGTAACGCATTCAAAAGTCCGTCTTTTTCAATACTGCGAAAACGGAATAAGCCGCTCTTGATATCTGAGAAATAAAAGAAGTAGCAATCATGAATGAGTGAATGGAAAGAATGAAAGAAAGACATAAAAAAAGGTTTGTATCTACAATGTACACGTAATTTTAATCAATAAGGCAATTTTCTCGATATCCTCCATACGATGGAGATTTCCATTCATATAGGAATTTTTAAGAGAAATTGAAAAATGTTCAACTGGAATTGGATTTTAATTTAAATAATTGTTATTCTTGACCATAAAACTGCTCGTAGCTTACAATTTCCTCTATGAAAAATACACTCAGAAAACAAGTTTGGCAAATTCAATCAAAATATGATTTTGTTGGTGATTTTTTGTCGATTCAATAGAATTCTGTATACAACAATTGCCAAACTGTTTTGCTATGTTAATGCACTAATTAGCGGACAAGAATCGTCTGTTAAATCAACAGAAATCTTTTGTTCAATCAACTCCACATTTTGTTGGCTGTATATCTGCCAAATTTTTTGTCTATATTCAGCAAAATTTTGGTCGATTCAACAATAGTTTTTTCTGAGTGTACAAAAAGTTTAATTTTCATTGAAAAAATTCGTGCTGACTTGATTATCCCACATAATTACCGACATGAAGGTTTCGAGTGTCAGACCAACAAATCCCCCAGCAGTGATTTGGATGACTCTTTGTGATCGATGCATAATTAACGCAATACCGTGGCAAAATCCTCGAGATGGTACGTCGTACCATCCGCTATCCCATGCAGCTGCGGCGACTGATAAACTCTGCGTTTTTTAAATCCGAGTTGTACGTAGTTTTTTTAGTTTTATTTTATTTTTTTCAAGATAAAAAGTAAATAAAGAATCAGGATAAGAAACAAGAAACAGAAAATACGTAAGGCCTAAAGTATTTTCGAATAAACTAACAACGTTGTGTGAACGTCATCTGGTTATATAATTTTTGTATTTCCTAATTAGTTTTCCCCCAATTTTCAAATGTGTAGGTAGGTATTGATTATTACCTCCAGCATCATTTCGTTCCCGAACCAACAGTACATTGATAACTGAAAGCCAGTTGCTCCCAGGTAGGAGAACATCGATCCAAATTTGGCAGTGAGAACTGGCGTCTGTAATAATTGTGGCAAAGTTTTGAACTTCGATAGAATAAGAAAAACGAATTTGACATGATCGAAATATTACAACACGATTCCGAAAATGAGCTTATAGACTTTTAATTAATTACGTACACTAGAGACTTGCCACAGGAGTGTGCAGAACGAAAATAGACTGCAAATAAATTGCAAGAGAATCTGGTAGGTGAATACAGACTCGAGATCTTGAGACAATCTGTAATAAAAATTAGTATTGTGTAATAAGGTGTACTAGGAGGTACGTGTGATGAATATGAACGTTTTTCGGAAAAAGTATTCGAATTCAGCCTCCACTGACTGAATGATAGCTTGATGATGAGCGATTTGATTTATGAGGTCTAATTCCATTGTTTCGATCAGCTGGTCTCCAGTTTCGCCGGAACTCGTATGCGCAATTGTAGCAACAGAAGCGGAAACATTTCTTCGACGATCTTCCGCGTGGGATCTGATGTAGCGCAAATTGTGGGAAAGAATTTGGAACTGTACCTGCACAAAATTTTAAAAAATTAACTGGACCGTCGATTTTCTTGCTCTACTTACAATTAGTGCATCGAATTGCAATTTTAGGATGACATCGATCAAGGAACGTTTAATTTATACGTTCGTTCCATTTCTTAGAAATTTATTTGGTACCCTATAATGTTGACCCGGGTCTTTTGTATCTAATTATTGAAATAGGAGGCGTTTCTTTTTCTATAGATAACGTACTGTCTTATTAATTAACACCAAATCCTCATTGATTCCCACGGCTTCGGATACTGAAGTTGACATATTGATAAATTTATGTAATTTGCGTGCATGATTATCCTTCGTCAATGGATTTTAATGACGTATTACGTGGTGGTCTGATTTCAGGGGTTCCTATTTGTTTGTTACGTGAACTGATTGTTATTTTGCACTACGTATTAATATGGTATACATTATAATCAAATGTCCTTGAAATGGTCTGTCTCTCTATAAGATCTGCATACGAATTGAAGAGGAAATACTTAGTCTGCAACTGATATGCATGTACGACAAAAGTACAGTCGATGCATAAACAAGCGAATAATTTCCGCTCGAATTACATTCGCAAATAGGTAGGTATATAGGTATGCATATTTACTTTAAAGACGTACTTCGCCGTTTTTCAACATCAATACATATGAAATTTAATTCAAATTGGAGGGAACTTGAAAATGAACGAAGACGCGAATATTCTCCGTTCGATTTCAATTTTCAAACAATGAAATTGTCGCTATACGTCGCGTTTTGCGGAGTTTGAATTATCACCAGGAGTTAAAAAAAAAAAAAAAAATCCGACACGATATGAAAAGCTCCAAATCCGCGTTGATCTGCAGAAGATCCCAGGAACACATATCATAGGGGACTTTGCATCTCGCTTATCAATATCCTACAGACGCGTCAATCGAAAGAATTCAAATTCCTATATCTCAGTAGAACAAGTAAACGGTTGTATAGCATGATTGACAAATTGAAAACGAACTAAAACGGTTGGGTTTATACTTCATTCCCGAAAAACACGAAAAAAAAACAAGAAATTGTTAACATATAGGATGAGATAAGTTTCCAACGGATAGATATAGCATAATTATAATCTGCTGTTTTGCGAATCGATTTTTCATGCAATTTTAGCTGCGGTTTACAATTTCACGTACTTTGATCTGGACCATGAAACCAACCACTAGACTATCTAGTGCCATGACTATCTCAGCTGTTACAAATATCGCAAATATTTGATACGTGAATGCAAGTTCGTAGTTTGGCGATATTTCAGTTGAAAATGGGTACCAGGATAGATATGGTAGCTTTCTGTCACGAGGCAGAGAAATTCCTTCAGATTCGGTACCGTTCCAATTTGGGATTACCTAAAAAAATCACAATTTCTTATTAAAAATAATAATAGTCTAATAATAAGCTGGCGTTGTACTTTTACCTCCGATTTAACGACGAACGCGCTCAAGATGCTATTGGCTATCAAGCCTACAACGAATGAAGAAAATATTCCATAAGCCACGAGCGTGGTCCTAACAGCTCCGCGGATTAAACTATTAGGAGAAAAACCCGTGCTGCAGTCCTCGTGCAAAAATCTTTCGCTGTGGATGGTCTCTATCAATCTGCCAATGATTAAAGGTTGGATCAAATTTTTTGTCTAATTTTCAAAGCACTATATATATCTTGTGTTGAATTTCCAATCTACTCGTGATCTTCAGAGATTGTTGAATACAGTTTCACGAACAAAATCAATTATCGAGTCAATTTCTAACCGTATTAGTTCCTGAGTTATAACGATTTTACCCAAACCTTGAAAAATTCGCACTTCGTCTCACGGTGCAGAAATTTGTTAGCGAACGAAAATGCTCCGAAAATTTTAAGCTGTACTGATATGTACTGATGATTAAGTTATCCTAATCCTCGAGTATTATAAATTGTTTACACATGATCTTTAATTTGATACAATAATAAAGTTTTCGTCTGAAGATACGATTTTCCCAAAATCTTTCTTTATAAGGTTTCATTTTTGTATTTTTTTTGTTCGTTTCAAATTAGACAGGAACAAAGATTATGAATTCGGGTTTAGTACAAAGGTCATAACATCATGAAGACGTCCACGGAAGGAGATTTTTCTAGGAATAAATATCAATTTCCAAAAAATTGCAAATTTTGAACTCACCTCAGAAGGTCGTTTCTCTTGAGCAAGAAAACGGCGATTTTGATAACGGCCATGGCATGATTGACTATATGGCTAATGCTGTCAGTGAGGTCATCGAGGTTGCTTAAGCCTGGCAAGGCTATTGCTTTGCTGATTGGATTGAGGATAATGAAAAAAATGTAAACGAACCAAGTGTAGCTCGAAGAAAGCAGCCGAACAAATGAGCCGGAATCTGGACTGATCGGAATGTGCATTCCAGTGAAAAGCAATATTTTCATAGGCAAATCGAAGTATTTTTCGGGGGGAGATTTTGTATCAGATTTGGCTTTGGTCACCGAAGGATAAGGTGGAGAAGAAGAATCTCCTATCTTTGCACTGGACGTCATGATCACTAATGCGAAAATATTCTTGAAACGATACGAGATTTAACATTAGCATCAAGTGGATGGAAAACAGACGGTAATTTCAGGTTTATACCGCAGAAAAGGCATCCCTTATTCATGTCCTGGTCATGTCTTCTCTATAAAACGGTCAGATGAATTATTAAACTATTTTTAATGGCGGTGGGTGGATTTCGCTATGCGAAAGCTATCGTTAAAGCCAAAACTAGGAGCCAATTCATTTAGATTAAATACATGCGGTCTAAGCCAATAAGTAATCACGTATGTATCATTGGAATTTTTTTTCTCTTATTTCTCCTCATTTCAGCACAGATACGTAAAGGCAGGTCATACGACAGGCCATAAGACAGTAATTTCATCGCGTTCTGCTACAGAGACCTCCAAAGCATTTTTTGTCGATTCGAACGACTTAAGCAGGCTGGTGAGTATCGGGTGTGTTCAAAATTTCAAAATAATTTACTTCATCATCTCAAACTTCATTCAATAATAATTAATTATCCAATTAGAATTAAGAGGCTTGCCATTTGTGATTCCAGAAAGAATTTGAAATCAACCAAAATTATCAGATTCCAAAATTTATACTCTGCTTGCAAGTATCAAGTCATTTGATTTCAGACGTTTCTGACTAAATTTTGGATACTATTTCAACAGATATTCTTTGGTTTTTTGGAATCGGATGATATTTGTTTATGAGAGAAACATTTCTTTCGATTGTTAATTTGTTATGTAACATAAGGTGTGATTTCTTATAGCGTAGTTGATGAATAATTTTCATTCAATTTTCCTCGTCTTCTCTCGAGATCCGCGAGTCCTGAAACTGAATACCAAATGATTCGAATAACATTGTGAATCGGCAAGGAGAATGTTGTAAAAATTAAATACATTGCGAGGAAAACAGGGTCGGAGGGAGACAAAGCTTTGAGGGCGTTAAAATATAGACGGTTTTCTTTAAGAATTACTCCGAGTATCGCGTACCCGAAGAGTTCTGTCTACAAGGAGTTCATCTCTAATTCTGTATAAAAATCCATCAAAAACTTTGGCAATCTCCCTGTCATAATAATAACAAAGGGTAGCCGCGTCGTGTATTTACTCGTCAATTTGGAACTTTGGTCAAAATTAGGTGTGTGTTATTCTCTGTTATAGTTAGCATCTAAAAACCAGTCGATAACGACTCTGCGAATGACTTTCTTCCACAATCAATTCAAAACAAACTGATTACGCGATGCTCGTCCACATTGCTCCACGACCAGCCGGTTGCATAGATTAAGGCGCTTTTTTATCCAATTGAAACTCAAGTGGAATTGAAACGCAATTCTTTCACTTATAATTTTGGAAGTGTACAGTTTTCGCAGCGGAAACACATCCAATTGATGTAAAAATGACATCAGTGATAAAGGGAGAAAGATCGAAGCGCAGCATTGAAGAAAAATTTTACGGATTATTTATCCGAAGTTTTCGACGAGACGGTTTTAACCGAATTGAGTCTTCGCTGTGTTTTTTGTATGAATTCGTGTCATTTTCGGGACTCAGAGGTCAAGATTCTGAATTTTATTATTAAGTATAATATCTGGTATTGATATTTCCTGTGTAGATATACGACATATATAAATCTGCAAGTTACACGCACTAATTATTTCTGCTTATTCACGATCAGTAATTACCAGAAAACTACGAAACCGACAGAAGCGTCAGAGCTCCTGTAATATTTGATAAATGATATGCTTCTGGCTAGCTTTGTAACTGTTTTCATATCAATTCCCAAAATTATTAAGAATTTATACATCAATCAGCTTTTGACGTACGAAGCGATAATAGTAAATTTTGCGATTTTGAAATTATCTCATGAATCCAAATACAGTTTGAACTAATTCAAATTCGGATGTACGTGGATAATTTTCGATAATCAAACTCGACTTCAAACTTACGATTCGAGAATTGTTTGTTCCATTCGCAGGTGTGCTAAGATCGTTTGAAAAAAAAAATGAAAAAACTTCAACTTTTCATTCCGGAAATCAAGTTCCAGGATATTCAGGTTCTAAGATTGGTGTAATGAGGTTTGGGATCCGCGATTCCCGTTCGGATCGCGTACCGTTCTCGACGTTTATACCCAGCAGGGTCTAATTGGTAAACCCTGTTACACTACTCAGCTTACTAAAAGCTTAGCTGGTTTTTTTCATGATTTATACAACGCCGCTGTGTACTCGTATACCGTAATACGACTTACTTCCGGTTTACTTATACGTTCGGTTTAGATACTCACGTATTTTTTTGATCCTTCCCCGGAGAGACAAAGAGCCGCTAAATAATTCGACTGGTTTGATGTACTTTTCGGTCTTGAAAAATTTTATTCAACAAATATAAGGAGACCATGATCTTTTTTTTTGTTTTCAACCCAAAGAGGTCGAAAACGGTCTTGAAAATTTTTTTGAACATTTTATTTCATAGTGTGACGATTTATATCCACGATAATTTTCGACGAATACGTCTGTCTATATCGTTGTGTATCTCCGAATGATGGATTACAGCCCATGACCAAACTCCGAGACCGTGACAAGCGGTTTTCGGGGGATCACTACGAATTGTGGAAGGCCAGGAAAAGTTCTTTGATATTTAAGCAGGCAAGGCGGTATCGTTAACTGAGGATATTGTCGGTTTTCAATACATTCTGACCTCTATTCTGTTCATCCTTCAGTCTCAGTTGCTTTCGGTTTTTCGTTATTTTATTTTTTTTTTCATATAATTTTTTGCTCGCTATAAAGATTTTTCATACACCATTATCGAAGAATATAGTATCCCAAGGGTTCACTCCCTTCTTCAATGAATTTAAACTTTTTTTTTCCTCGAATTTCACAACCAGCATCGTCTGGCAACAGATCAATAGACTTTTCATCATTCGCAGAAATAAAAGGTCCTCGCAGATCAGAAGGTATATATTTCACTCAAAACTTAGAATTTGAGCGATTATTTTTCAAATTCATCATTTACAGAATTTTCATTTTTCTAATCCGAAATTGATCGCTCAGTTTCATCCAAAGTCATCATTCAAAATCTATCTAATAATTTGACTACACATGATTCACTTTGGTGAAAATTCATTTCCTGGGTATGATTTTCATCATTAGCCCGATATCACATTAGAACTGATCAGAATGAATTGAGTTTATAATTTGATCATTTAGGCATTGGATTTATTCTTGCAATTGAATAATTTTGGCACTGGCAATTTTTTCCGGATTGTTGTTGAAAATATACCACCGGCAGTGCAGGATTGCAAGGAATGTGCCAATTCGTTGCGAATGGTTTATGTATATATACTTTTCGGCAAAAGGATGCCTTTTCTGGAAGCGTGGGCGGTTTTTGCTTCTTACGCGCATGGGCGCCACGCTATAAAGCGTCGAGTTTGGAACGGGATGCAACGTATAAGCCAGGAGAGCGTGCCTTTCGACCGTCAAAGACGATCGCGCGCCGATACCGTCTCCACGATATAGAAGATCAAGAATTCAGTGAACTCTGCGAAGGATTTCAACAAATATTCAAAAATTCGATATAATTTGAAGAATCACTTCTCTGCGATATTACGATGTCGCATATCAGCGCAATGAAGGTAAGATCAGCTTGAAATTCAAATTCAAAATCATATACTACAATAACGACGACAATGACGACTAGACAATCGCAGGAATACACTGATCGAAAATATCCTTCGATTCTCTTTTACTTTCTTGTTCGCGTGACTGTGAGAATATTGTGTGTCAATCGTATATGACCGATTCGTTTTTTTTCTTCTGTTTTTAAGTAATCTAAATTCACCTCAGTCCAACGATTGATTTGGCGTTTATTGTTTTTCAATTTCGGGAAGAATTACGGCCTGGGCTCAAAGACCGACCAGTTGATTAAATCGCTCTTCAAGAAACGACGGACAGTTCGTTTTTTGTAAATACCCCGTTCGGCAATCGAGATATTGCGAGAAGAGTTTTACTGTCTCGCTGAAACTTCGATTTTGCTTCTAATTTTTCTTCTTCTTCTGCCGTTTTGTCCAATGTTTGAATGATTGAATTTTTTTTGCCAACGAAGTCATCCAGGATCGCGAAAGAAACGATCTCGTTTTTCAGTTTCAGATACACTTATTAGGATATAAGATGATAAGATTAGATATAATAATAAATCTGAAATCTACTGCATTTTCTACTGCATGTATTAAGTATTACTATTATAAATAATCACACATTGCCGCATACATCATACAACAATAACTATTTCAAGTACGTTAGAGTCTGCCTCGCGAATTGAATAGAGACGCGTTTTGCATATAAGCAGGCACGTGTCGTCGACGTTACGTTCATCTAATCATATACCTTTAAGACAGTCTAGGACGAAATTGCAAAATTGTAACTGGGGTGAACGGATTTTCGCATAAAGTAGTGACAACCCAACCATTACTCTGATTCAAAACGATTTTAAGACAATTTGTTCATTTTCATCATGATATATTTATATTGATTGAGATAAATCGGAACGGATTGGTTTTAATTCTAAATAAAGGATTCGTCATGAGACTTTCTATCCATATTGTTGAAAATGAATATTTTTCAAGACTCAACTCGCCTTCGAATTGTTAAAATTGAATACACCGTGAGGCATCTAAATTCATTCATCTAAACATAGGGGTGCCTTGGGGCTTCGAGAATTTAGATATAATATGAACCTTTGCAGCACACTGACTCATACAAGTACAATGTACATAAATACGTCAAATTATACAAGGGTCAAAGCTCGGAAGCGCATAGGTCAACTGGAAAGTAACATCGTAATCGGGTTACGGAAGTTCACGCGGTCCCGCGATTTGAAACGATTGAAAAAAATAAAAATAAAGGAAGTTCTCGAACTTTGAAATTCGAACTATAATAATTGGCGCGGCAACGTGACGCGACGCGCGCATCCTGTAAGTGGTAAAATAACGTAATGATCAGACGCACCGATTCCAGAAGAGTCAACAGCGTATGAGATCAGACTGTTAAACACACGCCGCACAACTGGCAAGCATCAGACATTGATAAAAGGCGGGCAAATTTTCGCACCATTTTAAATGTCTATTTCTCGATGTTATTCTTATTTTGAAAAGATTAGGGTAATGATTATGATGACTTGAACCACTAATTTTGTCAACGATTTTCATCAAATGCCTGAAACTAATTGAGGAAAAAAAAAGAAACAAACAGATGAAAAGAAAATACACGAATGGGTGAAAAATACAGTAAAAAAGGAGAACAACTTCCGAACGGATAAGTTTTACGCATTGATGTCACCGGAGATATGCTTTTATATGTATAGGTACAATACATATAAATATATATTGTATACAACACGCCCTTGATCTGAGTATTACACGATCATGTATAATTGAATTCTGTTTGCAGTAGAGTGGTGAATTTTTTCAGGGGAAATTCAAGGATTTACCAGCTTTATTTCGAAATGTTTTAAAGATAGGATTAGGTGGTTTTACACTCATGTCAGATCGCGTTTATAAATATTTTATCTAATTTTTATTCAGAGTCCTACAGATTGTTTGAGGTGTAGGTTGAAAATTTTTTTTTTCCGAATCTGGCTTTGTTGTTGATGTGATTCTACGTATACTTCTACGTAGAAATACATACATATATGTATATATGTATGTATTTATATATACAAGATTCATGTATCGACTCGTACATGACACTTTGGCATTTCCCACACTGGAAGTTTTTTTTTTGTTTTTTATTTTTGTTTTTTGAATAAACTGAAAAGTCTACAGAGGTACGTGCATTGCCATGGTCTATTCAAGTTCAAAGGGGTATTCAGAACAATGCGAGTAACAATCTCTTTCTGTTAACTGCGACATATCCCTGCCTCTATATTATAGGCATGTACACACGTACCTTAGAGCTTTTACGGTAATTGTGGAAGAAAAAGCTGCAAAAGAAAAAAAAAAGAAAAAATGTAAGAAAAAAGACGGGTACATAGTACAATACATAAGACAGTCAGTTAACAAAATATATACCTTTAGTTATGTGAACTGAAATACAGAAAATGAGTAAAAAGGAGATTGAAATTTTGTCCAAAATAGATTATATTAGCCAATTGAGTAAATACATACATATTATAATCTGACATACCATCAAACTTTTGAAATCTTGCAACCATCGCAAATCCAAAATGAAATATGCTTCCGTATTTCACAGCGGAAGAGACTTTATATCAAATCCTATATATATATGCATATTTATACCTTATAAGCTACTATTATTCTATCAACGTTAATGCATTGGATGTTGAATATTTGATTTCAATTCTCTATATAAAGTATCCACCGCGAAGGATCCCAATTGACAAAACAAAACATTGGCTTATGGGGAATATTTTATGCATGTGATCGGAAATTTCAGACTGAGACATCCAGCTTCTAAGCCGAAGGGATACTTTCATACGATTTCCTGTTTTTTTTTTTTTAGAATCTCGAAATCTGAATTTGACGACGGAAAAGAAATGAGAATTTATTCGAAAACGTATTCTTGTGCAAAACAGGCTTTTCACATAATCTGATTATTATTATAATTATACTATTATCATTGTTGTTATTATTATTCGGAAGGCTGGGTAAATTACTTTTTGCATTGTACTTGACAGTTTGTAGAACACGGTGTCGCGACTTCTTATAACGATATTACCCATTATATAAATATGGAATTGAAAAATCAGTTATTGACAAGCTTTTATATTGAAAGCATAATTATCCTGCAATACAGACCTGGCGAAGATCTTTTGATCGAGTGTCAAGTAAAGTAATCGTTTTCTACACAATATATCGTATATTAATAGTAGGTAATTACTGACAAAATAAATACATAGGTATATATTTCATGACTTTATTTTCTACTCAATTTTTTCTTCATTCGTTTCTCATCATTCGTTTAAATATACAGTACACATATATGAGAATCAGAGCTTATAGATTCAACTGATTTCGTACTGATTCTCATTACAATCAGCAAAGAAACTGAACTTGTAGTCCATTCAACAATCAATATCGAACATTGATTACGAAACTGATTGAGTGACAATTAATTATCGGCAACTAAACACAGCTTATTGCATTGGCCATGGTCATCGGGTCATCGAATAACGTTGTGCAACGTCACGTGCGGAGGGACTAATCTTTTCTATTTCGAATTACAGGTCTCTGGTTACGTCAGGTTTGCTCTAATGATCATTGTTCTAGTGGACGTTATTCACTCCGCCGTACCTCAGGACAGGGTAATCATCATATACTAAAATCCGAAACTACGTGCTGACTACTTCAGCACTTTTTCATCAAACTCCAAAATGATGAGACTAACTTTTTTTCTAATTCCTCGTTCCGATATTCAGATAGATTCCCAGATTCTGGACCCTTTCGTCGTCGACGTCAAGGCAAAGAGACCCTTCTGCAATGCCTTTACCGGTCAGTTATTTTTTTGTTTCCTTTTAAATCCAAAATTATCTACATCGAACTTAAAATAATAAATAAATTTAAATTCTACTCTTGTCGTTAGAGACATTAGGGGAGCAGTATGTCATGGTTGTAAAAATGAAACGTGGTCCAAAATCAAATTATTTCTTCACCAAAGTTGATTTGACGTCATTATAATCGTGTCACTAAAAATCAGTCGCTGCACGAATTGAGGCACACCGTAGGTCCGATTTCACTTTCTCAGGATCCGAATTGTTCGGAAGACGCACCGTCATAAATTGAACGAGGGAAATTGAATTGAAAAAATTATCATACAAGATATGGCCAATTTCCCAAAAATCGAACATTTCTTTTCCACTTATTTGCAAATAACTCAGCCTAAAAATTAAATTTGCCAATTTCCCTCGTTCGATTAGTAACGGCCTGTATCCCTTCGAATCTTGGTCATAGATAAGTCGGATCGGACCTACGGTGTCCCTGAATTCGTGCAGCAACCATTTTTAAGTGTGATGATTATAATGATGCAAAATGAACTTTGGTGATGAAACAAATTGATTTTGGACCATGTTGAATTTTCCCAACCGCGACATAAAGTCTGATCCTTGAAGAAATTGAAGCCAAAGAAAAAAACTATGGTGATTGAATGGTTTTTTATTTGATTGTCGATTTTGAAGGTTGCGGACGGAAGCGCAGCTCTCCCGGTGTCGGACAAAATTTGAATTCGGTTTCCGGTGACGGTATGAAAATAGTACGACTTCCACTTCCGCTGTACCGAGCTCTTCTTCGCGCGGCATCTCAGGAGATGAATAATCAAATAATTGAACGCCAAGACGTGCAGCAAGGAACGGGTGGCGACTATAATAACAGACTCCTCCAAGAACTTCCGCAGCTTCAAGAATTCGAAATTACCGCCCAAAAAGAGCGCGCCCGCGATCAGTACGAAAGTTAATTTACATCGTTCACAGAACGTCACATAATTAATGCCCATGAGATATACAATATACACGTTGTACCCCAATTCCTTGCCAATTATTGTCATTGTTATTATCATTATTATTGTTAATAATTATCCATTTACAACTCAATTGATCAAACGATTCTGTGTTACAGATTCGATTCAAGTTTATTGTATTTTCATAGGAGAAATGAAATAACAAAGTTGTTGCTATTGATTATAATTGGTGTATTTGTTGATTCAAATTTTCTGTCTTTATTCATCAAATCAGATTTCAAAATTTTCCAATTCTGTTTCCAGCACTTTGTATAAACAGAGATTTTGAAATTCTTTTGGTTTTAATCAATCGAATTTCAGATTGATTCATATGATCGTTGAATAAAAAATTATATTCGTTTCACGCGCAACTCTGTTGTATTATGATTAATTCATTAATTAATTAACGATATTGTTATCCACGTAGGTATAAATTATAAACCGCTATACCATAGCCTCAACCCTGTAATATGAAATGATAATGAAATGTGTAAAACCTAATAAAATTATTATTTCATGTAAAATTGAGTAAGCCTCTTTTGATATCGGTCATTTCTTTCCTACAAAGCCTTTTATTACATCGGGCCTCCCACGAAAAATCTACCAGCTAGGAATTCGTTTTCCGTTTCACACATTTTGTCATATTTTGTTTTATTTTTTTTCTCTACCTCTTTCGAAACGTTTTTGAATCAGGAATATTAAAATCTTATTGTACAGTTTTTGTAAACTTCATTTTCCATTTAGATCATTTTAAGACCCGTCCCAATGAAGCCATTTTTGTTTTCTATTTTGCTTTTTCAACTTTTGATCATTTTTAACAAAAGAAAATTTATTGATGAATTTTGAAAATCAAAGAAATCCGAAGCCTCGTAATTTATTTATTCGTTTATTACAAGCTGTTTTAGAAAAACTGAAATTCACGTAGATTCTCAGTTTTTCATCAACATAATTATGCCATATTTAGACAAAATATTTTCCAAACAGGCTATAATCAACCGAAAGGAGGAAGAAAGAAAAATCTTCTTATTATTACAGCACCTGTTACAAATAAACAGTTAACTTGACGATCAGATCACCGTTCCAAAGATACTTGGCGGTATTTTGATCCGAACTAAACCGCTGTTCAGTATTGGTAAGGATAAAGCTAGCTGGGATAGCTATGCCGGTTTGTTCTCGATTCTCCCAATTTCCAACGCCGCTGGGTCTTGCCCAGTTATCCGGAGATCTGGATGTCAAGGGATTCACAATCGACCCTATCAAATCCCTGCCGGATGCTCGGCCAGAGTGATCCAGGATCTGGAGTTTAGAATAAAAACAAAAATTCAGTTACGTCTTTGAAGTTAGGGAATTGAAATAATTGTTCATCAAACTGGAAAATATCTCATTTTTGAAGAATTATAACAAAGAAAAATGCACTTTCATCTGATTTTCGAGCTTCAACGCGATGTGGTGAAAGAAAAAATTGTCGGTGTCTCAAGCGTAGATTAGATCGTATTACTTTTAAAGGATCGCAGTTTAGAGATAGTAGGTGCTACTCTTTGGGTCAGCTATTCCCCGAGAACCCTTTTCGCCCACTCAAGCCAAATTATCCTAATCTATAAAGGAGAATCAATTTGAATTGAACCATATTCAATTTCCTTTGAAGAAATGAGCACTTCATTCATGAATCTTTGTTCTTGAAGCGCAGTTTCTCGCCTTCTCATCTCATCACATAGCCTTTGACATTTTTATTCCTTATTCTCAGCTTTACAAAAAAACGATTCGAATTTCAGAACAGGAAATTAGAAAGTTTCTCTACTAGTTTACTGAAGACCAGAGTTTTCAATGACTCCGTTTGGCTGCATCCCGAACTGTTTGTTGACATTTTTCTAAAACCGGATAAATTTGGTGGATGCCTGCATTGAATTTTGATTTGAAATTATGAGGGGTTGTCGCTTGTTGTATATTACTAACTTCTTGGCTCTAAGGCTTTCGTCAACATCAAGGAAATGTACATAAGGGATGTTTAATAGTATTAAACACAACAGTGTCGAGAAATAATGAAAAACTGAACATTATAGAGCCCTGAGATAATATTGACAAGCTCTTCGCTCTTTCGAGCAAGCCACGTACTGTCGAGGAGCTTTCTCTGAACAAGTTATTCCCTGTCACCTGAAGACTTATAATGTACAGCTTTTAAACGGAAAAATAACACGCTTTAAGTGGGGCACTCATCTTCAGCTAGTATTCTTCTCACCTCGACTTGGTGCTTCAGTGGAAATGGCCACTCGAGAATTTCGTCGTCAATTCCACGGGTCAAACCTGCCCCGATGTTCACGTATGTCATATCCCCCTGCACCTCGCGAGGGGTGACTTTCACGTACATGGCATACCTTCTGAAGGGCAAGTAGAAGGTTGGGCTGCGCTCAAACCTCCCTGATTCCCAACGGGACGTCTTTTTGTCAAAGTCCTTGACGCGCATGAAGTACGAGAAAGTTCTTTCTGGACCTTAACAAGCCAGGATAAAGAAAATATGGCAGATTTGGAATTTTTCAAGCTTTATTCATGGCAAAATCGAGCGTAAACGTGATTTGGAAATTTTTGGTTATTTTTTTCTTGGATTGCTCGGAGAATCCTCCAGCTTTTTTATCTCTCGAAATTTTCTCTTCAAAACGTACTTTTCAAGGTAAATGTATTCTCGTGATGAGGTATTTTGATGGAAATGAATAAATATGAGGTTTGATCAAATTACAAATAAGGCAAAGATTCTCGGCTTATTACCTACCTATCGCAGTATTTACTGCATTGACGGTATTGTTCAATCGGTCGATCTCCTCTTGTCTGGGATCGATGACAGGGCCAAACAATTTTCCCGCGGATCCAGTTAGCGTATTCAGAGTCTCTTTTATCTGATCAAATTCCAGCTTTATCAGAGTCTCCAGATTTCGAAAACGAGCTTCCACAATTTCTGATAAAATATTAAAAGCAATACAATGATTATCGTACCAATTATAGTAATATCGAGAGATTTTTTTACATGGCGTAGATGTATACAGTACATATAGATGAGTATGTACAGACCTACACATACATGTATGCGTATATTTACATCCCTCCCACGGAACTTCCGGAAACTCTAACATTTATTCTGATATCGCGTAAAATTGGTTTACCTTGTGATCACATCAGACATCGAAGCAAAAAACAGTGGATATACTGGCCTAAAAATACATGAAAAATGGAATCTGTCGATTTTCTAAAACTTTTATTAAATTCATCCCTATGTACCCGGGATTGTTTTTTTTTTTTCTAATTATTTCCGTTTGCTTTGCTTGCGGGAATAAAATTTCTTTCCAAATCATGATTAATAACGTTCAACCAGAAGCTACTAAGCTGCTTTGAAACTTTACCTGCATGTAGTCACGTGTATGTATAATGTAAATATACGTACTTTTTGAAGAATATGAATATGATTATGAATGTACATATATATGTACTTTTTTCCGCAGCGGAAAAACCGTGCGAGTAAATATCGTTACTACACCTACACGAATATGCTAACTTTTGGTTTCCCCGAGAAGTTTTCCACATACCTGCTGCTATTCACATCGCATTATGTGTTAATATGTACGTATAATGTATATAGATATATCGGGCAAGTATTTACCTGGAAAAATCTTTCGCAACTACAAGATATATGATGAAAAACTAATTTCATAAATGTATAGGTATCCATAGGCAATTCCACCCTAATTATGCTACTTATCCTCACGAACCAAGAAAATTGATTGACTTACTATGTCGTTTTTCGTAGACTGTGAGTTTCAGAGCTTTGCATTATATGAATGAAAATATCAGAATTCAATCAATACTCTCGGAAATTTCGCATATTTGCTCCAATCCAAAGCATACCAATCTTTGTTATATGCAGGTATATGTATACCTACTACATATCTATACATAAAATTGGCATAAAAAAAAGTATTCTTTGAAGCGAAATCGTGATGAAAATTCCGTATCAATTAATAACCAAAGACTCGAATGTACGATTGTTTCTGTAACAATCTGTCTTTATCACAAACCTGCGTTACACACCCCAGTCAGAACTCTTGTGGCAGTCGCCTCCGCACTGGCAACCAACTCTTCAGTGCTGATCCGACAGGTTGCATGCTGAGTTTCCGATACCTCTTTACTACTATTTTTCGTTACTGTTTCAGCTGGATATATATAATTTTTTTAATAACGAATTCATACAAGAAATTCGCATTTAGAAGTTGAATACACACATACAATCAAAAACTCTTTCGTATTATTAATTTATTTTGGTTTACGACAGAGAGATTGATTCAGTGATCGATTATTGGCTAGAGAGAGAGAAAAAGAGAGACAAAAACCATTAAAATTTAGTCAAAGTATCATTAAAACCTCGCCCATCTGATTATTCTTTTTTTCATTTTTAGGTATATTATTGGTGGTCATTTAAAGTGAAAACTCCTATTTTTTTTTTACGAAAAATTCCGCCATTTTGTAAGTGGAAGACCCCCTTAAAGTAAACAAAATTCTGGAACTTAACGTTGGGAGAAGGATTTGATGATACTTTGACTAAATTTTAATGATTTTTGATTTCAGATCATTTCCAGCTGACAATGAGATAAAGTGAACACGGCAAATCGTCTATTTGCAAAGACGTTTGCTCCGTCACCGGCTTGTTGGTCGATATTTTCGTATAAAAAAATTACAGAATGTCGTTAAAATCATACTTGGTAATGTACATACAAGAGGTTTGAATAAAGGGTACCCCTGGTTAAGAGAGGCCAAATGCCCCTGTCTCGGGAATTTTGAACTATCCGTTCAAAAACGTTTCTTAGGTCGTGGAAACATGTGCCCAGTGGTTAATAATTATATAACCCCCGTCCCCCCCTCCGGGGGGGTCAAAAATGGCCTTTTGTGCATTTTATTTTCTATCTCAAGACTCAATGCACGGATCCTTTCATAAAAAATCATGGATACCTATGACTATGAGACCTTTCATGTGAATTAACTTGGGCGCGAGGGACCACTCCCAAGGTTCCGAAAAAAATTCATCAAAGTTAAAAAGCGCTATATTTCAAAATCGAACCGATGTAACAAAAACTTTTTCTCCGTCATTTCATTACTTTAGGTGTATTTTATTCCCACGAATTATTTCAGATTTTTTCGAGTGGTGCGTCACGTCGAAAATAACGATTTTCGCATTTTTTTTGCCATTTTTGATTATTTTTGACTACGTCTCGCGAAAAAGTTGTCTGAATAGCCATAGAGTATGCAGGCTCCCCTTTCAAAGGTCAGTGTACCTGATACCCAGCCTCGCCCCGTATGTATACGAGCTTTGAGCTGGCGAAATGTCCTATTTTGGGGCTGAAAATGATGTATCGTAACCATTTTTTTTCTTTTTATAATTGTTTAGTTTATTCACAAGTCAGATTCTGTGATTGATTCATAATACTAGTGATAATCATGATAATACTATACATGGAGCTGTGTCCACCTCAACACGACACACCTCCAGACCTCACCATCTCCGATTCGATCGATTTTTTTTATGTTCTTCTCCTAGCTCTAAAACACACTTCTGAATTTTTTTGGATTTTTTTGGCCAACCCTTTTTGAGTGATGAATTTTTTTGAGCTCAAAAGTTGCCAAAATTTGCACCATTTTGAAAATTCTGAAAAAATTCACAAAAATCCTTTCGATGATGTAGAACAACCTTCCACTTTCAGAAACGTGGGTGGAAGTTTCCTTACATTTTTTTTCGATTATTCAATTGTTTTATTCGACAGAACGCGTCACCGAGGACTTCTGGTATTAAAATTATGCGGGTAAATTGTTGGCTGATGAAATTTTAGGAAAGAACGAATGAGAAAATCGAAAATTTCACATGGTTGATTACTTGAGAATTTATTCAGATGGAAGAGTCACTGTATTCATAAAATAATCTAATATTGTTCAGATCGAAACTCATATCTTGGAAACGATCATTCAACATTAAGTATAGGAACTATTCAATTTATATGAACCTGTTTCTACTGTTATCAATGCATCGATTCGGAAACTCCATCAATATAAATCGCAAATACGATTTATATTGATGGAGTTTCCGAAATTGGAGTACTAGAAGTCCTCGGTGACGCGTTTTGTCGAATGAAACAATTGAATAATCGAAAAAAAAATATAAGGAAACTTCCGCCCACGTTTCTGAAAGTGGAAGGTTGTTCTACATCATCGAAAGGATTTTTGTGAATTTTTTCAGAATTTTCAAAATGGTGCAAATTTTGGCAAATTTTGAGCTCAAAAAGATTCATTACTCAAAAAGGATTGGCCAGAAAAATCCAAAAAAATTCAGAAGTGTGTTTCAGAGCTAGGAGAAGAGCATAAAAAAAATCGATCGAATCGGAGATGGTGAGGTCTGGAGGTGTGTCGTGTTGAGGTGGACACAGCTCCATGTATAGTATTATCATGATTATCACTAGTATTATGAATCAATCACAGAATCTGACTTGTGAATAAACTAAACAATTATAAAAAGAAAAAAAATGGTTACGATACATCATTTTCAGCCCCAAAATAGGACATTTCGCCAGCTCAAAGCTCGTATACATACGGGGCGAGGCTGGGTATCAGGTACACTGACCTTTGAAAGGGGAGCCTGCATACTCTATGGCTATTCAGACAACTTTTTCGCGAGACGTGGTCAAAAATAATCAAAAATGGCAAAAAAAATGCGAAAATCGTTATTTTCGACGTGACGCACCACTCGAAAAAATCTGAAATAATTCGTGGGAATAAAATACACCTAAAGTAATGAAATGACGGAGAAAAAGTTTTTGTTACATCGGTTCGATTTTGAAATAAAGCGCTTTTTAACTTTGATGAATTTTTTTCGGAACCTTGGGAGTGGTCCCTCGCGCCCAAGTTAATTCACATGAAAGGTCTCATAGTCATAGGTATCCATGATTTTTTATGAAAGGATCCGTGCATTGAGTCTTGAGATAGAAAATAAAATGCACAAAAGGCCATTTTTGACCCCCCCGGAGGGGGGGACGGGGGTTATATAATTATTAACCACTGGGCACATGTTTCCACGACCTAAGAAACGTTTTTGAACGGATAGTTCGAAATTCCCGAGACAGGGGCATTTTGCCCCTGTTAACCAGGGGTACCCTTTGTTCAATCCATATTTATAAAAAAAATTCGCAAAAAAGTTGTTTTTTTTCACGCTGAAACCCCTATCCCCCCCCCCCCCCCCCCCTTTCCCGCCCTGCTTAAAAACCACAGAAAAATGATTTTCACACATTTTGCATACCGTTTTTGATCAATCATAGATTTGTATTGCAAGAAATATAATGTAGGAATGGGTGAATTCATATAGTGATCTGTGACTTACAATTCTTCAAGAAATTCTGAGTAACATCAACACCGAAACAACGATTATAAAAATTGTTAACGAAGATAAAAAGAAAGATGCAATAAAGTCCCCGCATGTTTTACAGGTATAACGTTGAGGAATTGTTAAAAATTGTTCTAAAGTATAATACAGGCGTATATTATCTTCACGTTGAACTTATGCCGATATGATGTTTTGTAAATTCATCCCGCGTCTTACTGCAAGCCCGAAAAGTATCGTCGAACTGACTGCTTTTCAAACTTTGCTTGTTCTATTAATGTAAACTGTGTGTTTACGTTTAAGGCGTGTATTAGGGCTTCGCAAGGGCGTGTCTTTTGAAAAATGTGCGAACTAACGAGTCTTGATACATCGGTAGTTTCATTTCAAGATTTGGTTCGCCGTAATACGACAAGATTAACTCGGTATTTTCCTCGATTTGAATTATCGAATGCACATTCTAATGTAGCAACATTATATAGATCAATCAATTTAATAAATTATACGTGAAAAATGGAGAAATTGTTATAATATGTCAAGGAAGGGATATTAGATATCTGCTATACTTCGAATGTGTAAACACGAGGGGTCTCGACGGACGAAAATAGATTTATAACATTTCCCGCTTTTAGCATCTGATCTCTCATTGGTTCCCCTTCTTGAAAGTAATACCAAAGGAATTATCGCCCCCTCGATCATCGGGATCAGATAAAAATAATAATGTTCTCCCTAATTGTTTTATTCAACAGAACATACGTGCACTTATAGGAGTATTATGGGATTAAATCTATAATCAATCGGATATATATCGGTACGTCACGATTGTGTCTAAATTTCAACTCATTCGATTAAACGATTCGTAGTTTCTCACAAACGGACAACAAATCGTAATGGAACTTCGAAAGTTGAAGCTCTATGTGAGCAAAATCTGTCTAACAATTTCGTTTTGTTGTTATTTCATCTTTGATCAAATCCTTTGCCACAGATTTAGAGAAATTGTGGAATAATTTTATGTATCTCGTAAAAAAACGCCGGAATTTTTTAATCCGATAATTATGACTCAACGAATTTTATCTCCGGAGAAACGCACGGGGAAGCCCCGTGGGACATCCGGTATTTTGAAAGATTAACCCTCATGTATGTATATGCGTCAACGGCAGCTTGATCAGTAGTAGGCGTAACTTGATTCCTAAGACCCGCTTGTGATGATTAGTGAAAGAATTATAAAACATTCAACCGCGATGTGGTAATTAATTAGACGACACCGATAGCTGACTTGCACCAAAGATCAAAAATCATGCTGACTCACCATTATTCAGGCTTATTATTATTCAAACAACGATAATAATTGATAAACAGAATCGCCCAAGTCGCGCGCGGCCGTTTCAGCAAATATGGCGGAAAATTTGAATTCAAAATATGGAACTAATCACGTGTCACGGGATTCTATAGACTGCTTTCGAGAATCTTTCCTCGGTCTTGCTGAATCGATCGATTTTTAACCAATTCTAATCCCTAGAATCTCTCCGCGAGTCACGAAACTCGCAATCAACGATTAAAACGCCGAAATGATGAATAGAATCGTCGCGCGCAACCGTTCGATCGAAAATGGCGGCAAATTAGAATTCCAAATTTGGAATGGCAACGAAATCAATGAAATTACATGCTTCCATAAGTGGTTCAGAGGTTTTACTCGTCAGTTCGAGTACAAAAAACCCTTTCAAAGGGATTTCGGTGCCTAGAGTCTCTCGACGAGTAACAATACATTGAAAATACAGCGTTCATCAGCGCCGACTGTAATCGAACGTTTTTCAGACGGTTAGTAGAGACGACAGTCCTTGACGTTCGCGTCCGGCTGATCGCAACCACCACTCTTCCACAGGCCAAGAGTGTCTCGTTCCTCCTGTCCCCGATCGAATAATTACAACACTCGCATAACTAGACCATTTGCCAAGTTGTTCTCTCACTTTCGAGCGAGTCCTCATTCATTCTGCCACGCTTCCTTCAGGCAGTCATTACCTCAGTTACTTTCGTTATCGAGTATTACAATACGTACGCGTATTGTGTATCATCTGTGGCCGTGAGTACATGTGTGATCTACCTACATACATATATACATTTAGAAAGTGGCTTTCCCCGAAACTAAAAGGGAAACATATTTCCTCGTCGTTGGCAGGCGCTTATTTGATTATGAAAATTGGTCATTCATTTTGCGAATATTATATTGAAGCAATCATTATTGTCACAGTCATGAAAATCGTCATCGACACTCGTTACGTAATTTCAAGAAACAATAAACCAGCTGATTGTAATTTAAAACGAATTCGTAAATCGACTTTTCAAATTTCGAATCAGAATTATACAGATTACCTAAAAGTTGAATTCATTTCGCGTAACAATCAGTTCTGCTTGTTCTGTGCTTGCTCGAAATTTGTTCACATTCGTTGAATTCGGTTGCAGTTTTAGGATATATTGTTTCCTCGAATTCATTACCGAAAGTAGTATAATCGATGCGTTGAGTTAACCAAATTAGACTTTTAGATTAATTAGACAAATTGAATTTTCCCGCATTCCAAATCAAATCGAATATTGTTTTAGAGTGATTTGAAATCAAATCTTGTAATTGCGGTCCACCTTGAAATCTTTGCAGATTAGATTCGAAGAATATATCTTAGGTTAATTTTTTGGTTAATTATTCTAAATCGATGTAAATTCGAGCAAATGATAGTCGCCTCCAACGTTTTTTTTTTCTAAATCCCGGAGTTTCTGCAAATCCAAACCACTAATTCGTTTTCAACTTATAATGACTCAACCTATTCGAAAAATATTCAAACCGCGATCCAATTTGACTCAATAACAATTTTTTCAAATTTCAACGGTATTTCAATAATGTTTCTTTTTTTCAATTTAAAATCCTTTCAATCCGAATCGACTAATTGGATACAGTTTATTTTTAGTTAAAACATACTTAACTCGTTCCCAGAAGTACATTAAATTGAACGGATGTATATTCGATTTCAACATATTTGAATTTCGAACAAAGTAAACTCATTCGATTTACTGTTAATCCGAAAATTTGAGAACACGAATTCCCGAGTTCCTATTAGTCGAATGAATAATCCCTCTCGACAATAACTAAATCCATTATACACCGCAAAACGAATTACACAATTGAAATTCTGCCGATTTCCAAAAGGAAACGAATTATCGCTGAAAAGATTGACAATTAATTTTTCCTGAAAATAAATTCTTTTCATTCGATTCAAGCTCTCATAAAAATCTTCAATGGTCGTTGAAAGTCGATGTAATCTTTTCAGACGATTGAAAAGAGAAACTAGAGCAGCACAAAAATGCCTTGCCCATTTTTGACACGGCTGTCGAGCAGCTTTGTGAGAAATTATGGAGCCTCGGTGATAAAGAACTACCGGCAACACTGCCCAGTTATGTCAAGACTGGCTAGTTCATCGGCAGACACAACCGCCCAGCAGGAAGGAGAAATACAAGACACATCGGAGAGGCAGTGTCCCTTTCTCTCAACCGAACAAGGTGCTGTAAAAGAGGCGAGCACCTTGGTGCAGGAGGATGTAATAAAGCTTGACTCTCGACCCCAAGTCGAGGATTGTCGCACCTTTCCATACGACGACTTTTTCCATGAGCAAATAATGCGCAAGAAGTTGGACCACTCCTACAGGGTCTTCAAAAAGGTCAATAGACTGGCCGAGGAGTTTCCTTCAGCTGTCGAGTACTCCTGGGGTCAAAAGCCCATCACAGTTTGGTGCTCGAACGACTATTTAGGGATGTCCCGCCACCCAGAGGTCACTAAATCCGTTCGTAGAGCTCTGGACAAGTTTGGAGCCGGTGCTGGAGGCACAAGAAACATATCTGGCAATTCCATGGGCCACGAGCTGTTAGAAAAACGTTTAGCAGCGTTGCACCAGAAGGACGCAGGGCTACTATTCACCTCCTGCTTCGTGGCAAATGACTCGACCCTCTTTACTCTGGCGCGAAGCATGCCGGGCTGCCAGATATTCTCAGACGCTGGAAATCACGCCTCAATGATTCAGGGAATAAGAAACAGCGGAGTACCGAAGCACATCTTCAGGCACAACGATCCCAGACACCTCCAGGAGCTGCTTTCAAAGGTGGAGAGGTCCGTGCCAAAGATAGTGGCCTTTGAAACGGTCCATTCAATGACTGGGGACATCTGCCCACTGGAGGAACTCTGCGATGTTGCCAAAAAGCACGGGGCTTTGACATTCGTCGACGAAGTCCACGCCGTAGGATTGTATGGATATTCGGGAGCTGGAGTTGGAGAGAGGGACAAAGTCCTTCATAAAATGGACGTAATATCCGGCACCTTAGGCAAGGCGTTTGGCAACGTGGGAGGATACATTGTCGGATCTGCTAAGCTTGTCGATATGGTCAGGAGCTACGCAGCTGGATTTATCTTCACCACTTCATTGCCGCCTACTGTTCTTTACGGGGCTCTTACTGCCGTTGAAATTTTAGCCTCGGATGAGGGCAGATCTCTGAGAGCTACTCAGCAGCAGAACGTCGCCTATTTGAAGTCCGTTCTCAATATAGCTGACCTTCCAGTCGAGCTTTCTCCCTCGCATATCATTCCAATAAAGGTAAAGACTGGAGTTTATTTGTCGATATCAGGAAATACTTTCTCTGGATTTATTCCAGATAGTTTTTCCCGGTCAAATACCTGGACCGTTATTCATTTGATTTGCTTATTTCCAGATAGGGGATCCTCGGCTATCGGCTCAGCTAGCGGACACGTTGATAAGAGAAAAGGGACACTACGTTCAGGCAATAAATTATCCGACAGTGGCAAAGGGTGAGGAGAAATTGCGGCTGGCGCCAACTCCGTTTCACACGCAATACATGATGGACGGTTTGGTCAGAGACATTACAGACGTATGGAATAGTCTGGGTCTTCCAAAGGCATCGGAGCCAAAACCAACTGAGCATATCGCTCGGGTGATTTCAGTTCATTGACGACAGTACCTGGGATAAGGATATTGCGTATATGTGTATAATAATGTATTTTAATAATGTGGCTATTGCGGCGAGCAAGCGTTATTGTTATTGTGCGAATACAAATTGAAATCGTGATGACTGGAGAGAATTCTTGTATTAACAGACTTGTTTGCGCCGCTGCATTGAATGCAATTGCGTAACAAACCTGCGTGTATGTTCTCTCTCTCTCTCTCTCTCTTTCTCTTGGTCAATAATTTATCCAAATTTATTTTACAACGCTTACTGACTGGCTCGGTACATTGCGTAACAATCCTAGAATGTTCTATCGTCGTTTAGTCAAGGCTGTTTCGACGGATTGAACCGGTTTTATTAGCTCATGACCTTTTGATTAATTCTTTTTATTGCAAACGAGCAATATAGAGTCGACTCGTCTACTTATTATGATAATTTATTCAAATTTGGTATTTACGTTTGTTATTCCAAAAGCATTGACGCAAAAGTCGTATTGCTTCGGGGTTCAATATCAGCTAGAACTACGACGATTGTTATAATATATTTTCATAATGAGTTCGTTTTAAGCAATCAGAAGCTGGAATTCGATCGATCTATGTTACGTTTATTGGATTATCTATCAAAAGAAAAATATTAAAATAGTCTAACAGAAAGTTACCAGCTAGACTTGTTGAATCGAAATTTATCAGAATGAAATAACGAATTTGTATGTAAGTCTGGTTGAAAAAAGCTCTCTTTGTCTTTCAAGTACGAAATGAAGTATCATTGATTATACCATTAAGACAATTTTCCTTGATGATAATTTATTATAAAATATATGAAATAAAAGGTGAAAGACATAAATATATATATTATATTACAGAAAGAAATACTCACTTTATTTTCAAATATCCAAGACCCTTCAATTTCGACAATCCTATTTCAACAAATCTGCAGAATTTTCTATTCCGAAGCAAAGATCAACAATTTTTTTAGAATTCCAGCGCTGCCTATTGTGAAACAAGATTGAAATTTCTCATCCACCCCATGTATGGAAAAATGTATGGAAAATCTGCTCTCTCACCCCTGCCTTAAAAAAAAAGCATAACTGATTGTTGCGAGGGTAGCTTGTTTCTCTATAAACAAATGTTATTGTTTTGATTTTCATCCGCAGTAAATAAGTCACAGGAGAAGCACGTCTTAGCTCCTCCATTTATCAAAGTTTGAAAATAGTTTGTATATTATCGTATCGACTACACAAAAACATGGTGAGTTATTCAAAGAGTTATTCAACAATGTCTTTCTTGTCTTCATCTCAACCAGCCAATTTCCTCCTTATCCTCTTTCCACAATCCCGTTTCATCCCAACATAAAAATTAATAAACAATGTCAAAAACATTTTTTCTGGGGATTTACGATTACTCAAAAAGATCAGATCGAAAATTCATTTCACTAACAATAAAATTCAAATAACGTTGGTAAATATACAGACAAAAAGTATGAATGTTCTGTGTTGAACCTTGGGCAGGGAATTTTATATACTCATTTAAAAAATGAAAAGGTTTATCGGGTGAATAAATTGTCAAAGTTTCCCCTAGATCTTTCCATCCTAATAGAGATCAATCATGCTTTCGGAAACACCAAAACCATGTGATTTTTCAGCGTGAGTGTCTATCCGTACACGTTGGCCAGGGTGGAGTTCAGATCGGCAATGCCTGCTGGGAGTTGTACTGTCTAGAACATGGAATTCAACCGGATGGTCAAATGCCATCAGACAAAACAGTTGGAGGCGGAGACGACAGCTTCAATACATTTTTCAGCGAGACTGGAGCTGGAAAACACGTTCCCCGTGCTGTATTCATGGATCTAGAACCGACCGTAGTCGGTAATAATTGATCGGAAAATGACTCTCTGGTTCCTCAAAACTAACAACCCCAATCCCACTATACCTTCTCTTCTACTTTCTTTTCTCAGATGAAGTGAGGACAGGAACATACCGACAATTATTCCACCCCGAGCAATTAATAACTGGGAAAGAAGATGCGGCTAATAATTACGCGCGAGGTCATTACACAGTTGGAAAGGAAATAGTCGACCTGGTTTTAGACCGGCTTAGAAAATTAGCTGACCAGTGCACAGGGCTTCAGGGTTTTTTGATATTCCATGCTTTTGGGGGAGGAACTGGCTCCGGGTTCACCAGTCTTTTGATGGAGAGACTTTCTGTGGATTACGGAAAGAAATCCAAGCTAGAATTCGCCATTTACCCGTCTCCACAGATTTGCACAGCTATCGTCGAGCCCTACAACTCTCTACTCACCACGCATACCACACTGGAACATTCGGACGCTGCTTTCATGGTGGACAATGAGGCGATTTATGATATCTGCAGACGCAACTTGGACATAGAAAGACCGACTTATACCAACTTGAACAGATTGATAGGGCAGATAGTTTCCTCGATAACAGCTTCGCTCAGATTCGACGGAGCCCTCAATGTCGACTTGACTGAATTTCAAACGAACTTAGTGCCCTATCCCAGGATACATTTCCCCTTGGCAACTTACGCGCCTGTGATATCAGCTGAGAAGGCTTATCACGAGCAATTGACTGTTGCCGAATTGACTAACTCCTGCTTCGAACCTGCCAATCAAATGGTCAAGTGCGACCCTAGGCATGGGAAATATATGGCTTGTTGCATGCTTTACAGAGGTGACGTTGTACCGAAGGACGTTAACGCGTCTATCGCAACTATCAAGACAAAACGCACGATACAGTTTGTAGATTGGTGCCCTACAGGCTTCAAGGTAAATGATCGGCAATTCTGATTATGGAGTATAACTCATAAGGAAAAGATCGTTTAGCGAATTTATAAGCAGAACTAAAAGGGAAAAGATCTATCAGATATGATCGCTACTTTAATTCGTGCTTATTTGTTTGTTTCTTTGATATTATAGGTCGGAATCAACTATCAACCGCCGACGGTAGTCCCAGGAGGAGATTTGGCCAAAGTACAAAGAGCTATTTGCATGCTAGCGAATACTACAGCGATAGCGGAGGCTTGGGCTCGTCTGAATCACAAATTTGACGTAATGTACTCAAAGAGAGCATTTGTTCATTGGTATGTCGGCGAGGGAATGGAAGAAGGGGAGTTTTCAGAGGCTCGAGAAGACTTGGCTGCCCTAGAGAAAGACTATGAAGAAGTTGGGCTCGATTCTGTCGAAGGAGAAGGCGAGGGAGGAGAAGAATACTAAGAAGGCTAACGTATAACGCCAGATAATGTTTTTGTGTAGAAAATTTAACAAAACAGACAATTTGTGTAAGCTAGTAGGGAAATATCTAACTTGTACGATGCGCGTTATGCATTATATTATCTAGTAGATTTTTTTTTATCCTGTTCTTCCGTCGTTAATAAAGGATCTTTCAAATTATAAAGTAAAGACGAAGCGACTGCGCTTTGGAGAAGTTCATTTCCACGTTTAATTATTTTATTTTCAAACTCATAGTCAACTTCTGTTTAATCAAACAATTTATTTCGGAATCTAATTCCTTACAAAAATATGTCAAATATGAAAAATAGTTTATGTGCGTAAACGACATCTTAAATTAACTTTGGAAGCGTGGGGATTATTAATATTCTTGCCTCGTCAACATTCAGCGTAAAGATTCTGCTTATTAAGTATTTAACGATGCTGGGTTAGCAAATTATGTCGTATAATAGATTCTGTTAGTTATTTACATCGCGCGATGCGTTCGGATTACCGATTATTTGATTTCCAATACTTTGTTAGAAGTTAGTATCTTAGGTGCATTCCCATCTCTATTAATCTTGAAAACAAGGGCTAGTTTTTTCGGTATGCATTCGTCAGTTTTACAAGTGACCAAGTCTATGCTAACGCAGACTTTTGTCGCTAGTTTTCCTTCGGGTACATTCAAAGTTATCGGAGTATTTAAATCGCCTTTCAATGCCTCTGCAGTCCATTTATCAGGCAGCTTAACCGCCCATCTCTGCGGTGCTTCTGAATTAAGTTTAAGATCGTTCAAGAACTTGACGTCGAGTGAAATCTGGAAGCTCCCTCCCGCGGGGCTCACTTTTTCCTCAAAAACGTAAGTTCCATCTGCATTGTCAGTTCGCTCACGTGGGAGGTCTACGGCGATCTGTGAAAAATTAGAGGGAATTGTATTTCTGAGTCATAAATTGAAGCTGGCGTCTAACAAAACTGAATGAATCAAATTTGCGGTCTTACCGTCTCGATTTTGCTATCGTTAATTCTTATCGAGACGATCCGATGATTGTTCGTATCGGCAATGTACAATGTGTGGTTTTCTGGGTCTACAGCCAATCCACTTGGTTCGTCGAACTGGAAAAAGGATTTTAGATGACTCTAGAGACATTGCTTTTTTTTGCAAAATACGCCTAAGAAAAACTGATCCAAAAATTCTGGAGAAATCAATAGTGAGGTTTTGAAAGTTTGAATTCTTTTGCTACGATGTTCTCTAGCCGAGACATTTTACTTTTTCTTTTGCTTCAAAGGCAGCGAGATGATTTCGAACTTATAGACGACATAGCTGTGCATCATAAATTCTCTAACGACAATCAAAAGTGAATAACTGTTCTCTCTCTCTACTATTTCCGCACCTTGTGGTCTTTGTGTGGTTTTCCGGCTCCGTAAAGAGTTGTACAGTTACCAAGGACATCAACTTTTTTTATCTTGTGATTATAAGTATCCGCAACGTAGACCACAGACTCTGAGGAATCCCAAGCGACTCCTAACGGATGTTGAAGCTTTGCTCCACATTGCTTTCCATCGACATCTCCAAAGTCATGTAGATTCTGCAATATAGTAATAATGATCATCAGAAACGAGTTGTTCAGTTGTTAAGCATATCAAATTATCGAGCTGCTTCCTTTCAAGATGAAGATAAACATTTACCGCAGGGTTTTTATCAGCTCCGCAAAGCCCGCTAACTTTCCCATCTTCCATATGAACTTTCCTGATAGAACTGCTTTCGCTGTCTGCAAAGAAGAGGAGATTTTTATCCTTAGCTAGAGCTAAGCCCGATGGTTGAGCCAGACTAGCGGCATGAGGATAGGAATTGTTGCGATTTTCTTCTCTCCCATTTCCAACGATCGCCATACAAGTCCGAGCCTTGATCGACCTGTGGAATTATCAAAATCAGATGAAGGGTGGTGGAAGGAGTTTGTTTTGTTTGGGAAAGAGCCTCTTTGTTACTTTTTCTTCCACCAGATAGTATCCTCCAGAAAGTAAGCCCATATCTGGTGCGTTCCTGCTATTGCGATCAGCAAAACTGGGACCGTTTTATTCCCCTGATCGTGATCGTGTATCACAACGTCCCATGGAGAAGACAAACTCTGTTTGTCGCCTGTTTTTCCTCCGGTATAATCGTGCCCTTGCTCTCCTGTGCCTGTTAACGTAGTTACTGTTTGAGAAACGAGATCAATCTGAAAAATAGAGGGGAAAAAAATAGTTATTTTGAAGCTCTGAGATCATTCTTGAACGATAAAAACGACAAAAACTCGCGAAAAATAGTTCAATTTTAGGAAAATAACGATCATTCTTTGACAGAAAAATCAATCATGTAATAAATTCGTAATTATTCTGCTGTTCAGAACTTCAAGTATCTTTTCCCGATGTTGGAAATATCGGAATCTTTAGAAACAGTAATACAATAAATTTTCGTATGAGCCGAGGAGTAGAGGTCTGCGTACTTTCCGGATGGCATGATTTTCTGTATCAGCAACGAAAAGGATATCTCCGAGGCTGCAGATTCCTTGAGGAGCGTTAAATCTGCTGGTTTCAAAATTGCCGTCTTTGAAAGCAGGGGCATATCCTCCCACGACGTATTCCACCTTCCCTTTCAGATCCATAATCAAAATTCTGTTGTTTCCAGTGTCCGATACAGCGATTCTATCCCCGTTCTTGGTCTTTGTGAAGTGTACTTTGCCTGGGAATAACAAAACGTCTCTCGAGACCGGCAGCAAGTGCTGAGAAGGCTTAATCGGCAAAGAATGATCAGAAATCTCATTTAATGACTTGAAATATGCCAGTGCCACTTTGGCGTACAAAAATAACTCCTCTCTGTGACCCTCGCCGACCATAGCAAATAAGGGCTGCCCTTTCGGTCCTGTGAAAGATGAATTAGGTGTGTCAATGAAATTCTTGGCTGAAAAAGTTCTTGATTTTAGTAAAATGTGCAAGTTTTGGTTGATTATTTTCAAGTGAAATGATAACAAGAATAGATTTTGCATTTTCAAAAGAATGGTTAAAATGGCATAGAGTTTACTTACCTAAAATTACCAAACTGGGCCAGCAAACAATCCCGATATCTCTCCACATGGAAAGTTTAGCATCGTTGACGACGGGATGTTCGATATTATATCTTTGAACAGCGGCTAAAATCTTAGCGGAATCTTTCTCGTTGGCAAACTTTGCGCTGTGAACGCCAATCTGTAAAAAGATACGAATCGAATATAAGAAACACATCAGATGTAAGAAAATCAAATATAAGTAGACATTGTATATTTACTGTGTAGCTTATGAATTTTCAATAAATTACACTTGATATCGAACTGTATTCTATGGATAGCAGTTCTAATTGAGGATAAAGACTCCAAGAATGATAATTCTATGTAAAAATGAATAACTCTAAGTGAATTCTTGAAGGACTAACAACAACAAGGCCGTCTTCGATGGAATATTTCTTCTCCAAAGCAGCCAAGTCTGGCAATATATGCATGCAGTTGATACAGCAATAGGTGAAAAAGTCCAAGATGCATATTTTCCCAGCAAGATCCTTCCGCATGGAGAGACTTTGCGATACGTTGAACCATTCTAGACCTGTGAATCGAAAATCAGCCTCAAATCAGCGAATTGTAAGCGCGTTGATTACCAGAAATCCTATCAGCTGCAAAATCTTTGTACAAAATTTCACCATATTTACAACTAACTATTATCTCAAATGGAAGACTGAGAAACGAGTCCTTCGGAAACAAGTAGAGCCGAATTTCCTTGCCTGCATATCCCCTGACGAATTTTATTCAAATTCAAGACTGGAGTTACAAGGTGTTAGAAATAAGACTGCTGTATCGGTTGTAGTTGAAATTGGTTATATACTTTAATAGTTATTCATGAATATGAAGAAGTTGAGTGTGTTATTAGTTTCTTCGACGGTAAGACAGTAGCAACTGTGGTTTTCTGGTTTGTTCGTTATACTTGATTTTTTTTCTATCATCAAAGACTTGAATAATTCCCAATCTTTGAAGTATCGTTAATCGGATCCAAGGCTGATCAGTGATGCAAATAAAACTAGAAGACTGATGAAATACAAGAATAGAAATAGTTTATTAACTCGTTAACAACAGGGATCCATCCAAAGGTACAAAAGAAGCTAATCAACCATGGGGAGATCGTATTTTTCATGTAAAGTAGCGACGGTGACTCCATTGGCCCTGGCCATAGCGCCAAGAATGACTTGGGCAGCGTCTTTGACGTCGTTGTATCTGTGGAGGAGATCCATAATGTCTTTCATGGAAGATCCCTGGCCACCACAGTCAACAGTTAACTCTGTGATTTCTGCGTCTAGTTTTTCCTCCACTTTCAAAAGTTCCAAATATTCCTCAGATATTTTCGTCTTATTCTTTTCATTTTCGAGGTCAGGACCAGACGCTGCAGACTCCGGGGCAGGAAATCCTAAGAAATCCACCTCCTCGTCTCCAGAATCTTCATAGTTCGAAGATTTTTTTTGAAGAATCTTCTCAGTCAGAGACGAAGACATTAGAGGATATTTATTCGACGACCTGTGAGGTGGGAACGAATCTCTGTCTTTATGATATGTGATTTACAAATTTTGTCAAACAAGGGATTAAAAGGTCTGAGTATCACAGATTTGATTCATGTTCAAAGTATGAGGGGGTCAAGATGAGGATCGAGAAGTCAAAACAGGACGCCGCAGTTTTCAGCTGCAGTTTGAGAAAAAATCCAATTTTTCAAATTTATCGAGCTGATTTCAAAGTCGGTTTTTTCCGAAACCACTGCATATCGCGCCCTACTGTTTCAACCAGCGGAGGTCCCGGTTATGACCTTTACATGCTTGCAAGATCAATGAAATCAGTGACGCGCGGGTCGGGTAAAGGCCTTGTAAGACTATAATATCGTGTACTAAATGGTAATGAACTTAACCTAAATAGATAGTAGTTGGTTAATATCAGCGTTTAAAAATATTCATACGAATTCTGAAGTGAGTGGTTATTATTAGAGTAGAAGTGGTTATGAAATATGAATAATATTAGAGTATTGAGAAATTGTAAATATGTATACACACCCTTTTGGAATTCGTTGACATAAGCCTCTTTCGAAGCGAATTGTTTGATGTGCCGTAAAGCGATTTTTTCTTTTTCTTTCTGATCCGTGAAGTTGTCTAGGTCCCGCCTGACCTCGATTGAAAGTTGGGTTAGCTCCTGGATAGTATCACGAACACTCATTTTTCTGGTTGAATTATCGCGGGATCTAGTGCAGCATAAAATATTACGAGTAATCATACGTCTGCGGATAATACTAGACTGTAAACCGCGGTGACAAACGCCTTAATGTGAGTCACACGGACTCCGATACGCCTGTCATCGCGACTTATCGTCTGCTAAGGATTCTATCCCTATCAATCGAAGCTATCTACCTACCCTAGAAATATTATCGGTAATCTTTTAGCTACGGTCCTAAACAAGCGGTTCATCGTTTCATCGACACTTTTACGCAGTTTTTATTCAACATTAACAAAGGGATTGACATATGTATATCAAAGCGAGTTATAGTTTGTTGATAATACGATACGTAACTTTCGCCTGAATCTAGGCAGTCAAACTTACAGGCGAGTAAGACTGGCTGCGTGAATATTATTACGCGCGCTTTTTCCCCATTTGAATAGTAAGATACAAACTCGTAACTATTCACCAAATAAGGTTGCTAAAACGAATTTAAAAACTTGTACAAATCTCTGGTTAATAATTCTGCTGTAATTTGTGATTCATCGAACATCTAAATGATGGTAAAATAATAATAATAAAGAATAGATAAGATCGCATCAACGGAGTGAACATAGCCTCAAGTCGATCTTCAACGTACTGCGGCGTATAATCGATGGATCGTCTCCAGTTTATTTTATTATTTTTTTCGTTATACAGCAACGTTCACTGAGTTCGAATCCAATCTCGAAATATTGAGAAGTCAATTCTGACGATCTGAGGTTAGAATTTTGCGCGTATTAAAATAATAAAATCGAGGTAGCAGTCATGGCAGATAAGTTAAAAGAATTGGACTGGGTGAAATTGCGTGAGGATATGAACGCGGTTGGTGGTTTCACGCAAGAAACATTCGGAGAAAAAGCGAAGCGTAAATTTTCGGAAAATCCATTAGTTCCGTTCGGTAATTTCTCCGCTTATTTCTCGACTCGGTGCTATTGAATCTACGCGACTCCAATAACCAATTTCATGCTATTTTATTAGGCTGCCTCCTCACCGCGGGGGCATTGTTCTACGGATTGTGGAGCTTCAAACAAGGTAACCGACAAATGTCGCAGTACATGATGCGACTTCGTGTTTTCGCCCAGGGATTTACCATTGTCGCTTTCGTCGCGGGACTTGGGGCCGCGGCTACGATAAAGAAGTGAAAATAAATTGACGGGCCAATGTTTAGCTTTTCCCATAGTCGCCCCTAGATGTCTATTTTCTAATGTGCGTAATTTTAAGAAGTTTATACAACCACGTCAAAAATGTATAATTAATAAAAAGGGGGAAAATATAGACGAATTTATCCTTTCTGATGCATATAGATATGATGTAATATCCTCGAAAAACGTATAGATGTACCATATGTTATTGTTATTATGTAAATATTACGTATGTATTTTTTTGATTAAATAACGTTTTGAAGAACAGCGATATTTTCATTGACTATAGCCTCGAGAATTCGTTCCAATAATGGCGCCAAGATCGAATGTTTGAAGATTCGAGATTACCCATAACTCACCGCACTGGGAACTCGATTTTCGCAAGGAGATTTTAGCATTTTATACAAGTAATCGAATAATCCCATCGACCGATAGAATCACCGAAACGGATGAAGTATACGTGATTTTATTCAATAATGCAAGTTTTTCGTTCATTGAATATGTCGAAATCAAATACTTGAAGGAATTGCGACTCTGATGTTGTTCTTTGTTCTATTGGAATTTGAAAAAATCGAACGGACAAAGGAATTCGAATAAAAGATATGAATGTAATAAACCTTCACATTGGTAAATCAAAGATATAATCGACACCGAGTTGAATGAAGATTTTATAAATACTCTGCTTTATTACACTTACACATAACACATTGTTAAATCAAATAATTAATGATAGTAGATCTTGATAATATGTATAAAGATTAGAATGTAGTAATATCATATCCTTAAATGACGATTAATATCAATCAATGTATACACACTCAGCTCAACCGTGTGAATGGTGACAAACAAAAAAAAAAAACAACCAAAAAGGTAAAAAGAAAAAATTTAATACAAAACTGTCTGTCTATCTATATAATGACTACGGTGTATAATAATATAATTACATAGATATAATAGCTGACGAACAAGCGGGATCGAGAAAGAAAAATATCTACCAGGCATATTATTTCAAGTAAAAAATTAAACCTATACGTCATCCTATTATAATAGCATTTAGCGCTATATATAGGTATAATCTTTGATTATCGCAGAATATTTTATTACCATGAATGAATTAGGTATACATTCAGTCGGCAAAGGAAAAAAAAAACAAAACAAAAATGGAAAAGAAAATGAATAATGATGAGAATAAAACAAAACGGAGAACTCATAGTAGATGTAAGTTTATATGGCAGTTTTCTAATGGATTAATTATAATAGACATTAGTTACATAGAAGATAATTTTTCAATTCTCCATTCTTATTTATTTATTTTTATTTTTCGAATTCATTTTATTTTATTATTATTCCGCGCATTGTGAATTAGATTCGTACAATGCGCTTCGAAATATGAAATGCAACGTTCCACATAATATTTAATCGATTTACAATTAATTATAGAGATTTCAGAATATCTTAGATCGTATATCAAAAAATGGTGCATATATAGACTAGGATATTCATCAATTAATTAATTAATCAACGATATTTTTTAAAAACGGCTCCCATTGAAGTCTATAATACGTTTTTTTTTTTAATTATTTGTCTTCTCTTGTTGCATTCAAAATATAGATACTAATGCGATTTTTTTCTGTTAATTTGACTAATTTTATTCGATTTCTTTAATTTATAGACACTTCGAAAATCGGAGTACAAAAAAACTCCATTTATGTTATCATCGATTCCTTATTACGAATCTAATTAGATTTTTGTTTTTCAAGGGCACTTGTATAACATCGCAATCATGGACCCTTCGGTTACGTTTCATAATATTCGCATAGAAAACCAAAGAAAAAGAGGATAGACATGTAAATCGAAGAAGGAAAAAAAACAAGAAAAGAAAAATAGAAATATCTCGTTAGATATCATACAATTTCACGACATTTGAGAATTGTGTTTTGTATATGATTTTTTTTTCTTTTATTTTTCGTGTCTTGTTTGAAAATTTTCATACCATTTCATTAAATTGTCGCGTTTTTTCTTCTTTTTCAACCGTATCTGTTAATGTTAATTAATTAATCAACGAAAATGTGTTATAATAATTATATATCATAGATTTTTACCCTATACATATCTATATAATATATAATTGTTAAACTTTGGACTGAAATTATGATATATTATATGTATATTATATTATATTTATAATATACAATATAAATCTATACAATGTTTGTTCGTTTTATTAATTTCTTTTTTTTTTTTTTTTACTCTCGACGCAAATAAACCAGGCGATTTATTTGTGGGAAACTATATATTTAACAAAGTATACTTGTATTCATACTATTATACCTACTATATGTTGAGAGATATATTATTCATTGATTCAAAGAGACAGAGAGAAAGAGAGAAAGAGAAAAAAAAACATTACTATAGAGTCTCTCTCCAGCTATACAAATATGCACATTTATATTGGATGTATAATACGTAGAAAAGTGATTATCTATTACAATTATGCAGGAATAAGAATCAATTTTTCAATCAAACATAGAGAGAGAGAGAGAGAGAGAGAAAGAGATAACATAATAATAAAATAAAAATCTCGATACTTTATATACTTATTCACTTATTTATTATTCACCTATATGTTTCTCTTTGAGGATATATAAAAGAAACTGAGTATTGACTCGCGGAATTATTAATAATTTCTTAATTTTTGTTCTTCCAATTTCTGCACATCTATATATACTATATACTATACTTCGAATTATCGATGAATAAAAAAAAAAAAAAGATGAGAAAAAAAAATTATCGAAAAACAGAAAAAATGGACCGCATTTTTCACTAAGCTATTACTATTATTAATAACACTTCTTTAGAAATTATATTTTAATTAATATTTCTATCGACGACGTTATCAGTCTTACTCGCATATATATATTAAACACACAAACTATTTCATGATATTTACTTTTCGACACCTTCTGATACAGTTTCCGATCGCTTATCAAAACAAAAACCACCGACTTCTGAATTCCTGATTCTGCATTTACGCAACACCTATTTCATTCAAATTCCCTGATCGGAGAAACATAAATTCTATTTCATTTTCACATTAAATGAAAAAAAAAATACACATCAACAGAAGAAGTAAAAATTCTTCAAACAATAATAATAAATTACAATGCTGTAGTTGTTATTTTTTTTCTCTTTTACTCGGTTATTATTCATCACTCGTTTCAATCCCAGACTGAAGTAATTCAATATTTTCCTCTGAAGGAAGCAATTTTCAAAAATTTCATATTTCTAAAAGGTAAATCTAATCATGATTCTTGTTTGAAAATGGCCAATGCGATCGCAGGGTATTTGTACCGGATTTCCTTGTCCCACTGGTACTCAAAGATCGAGAACGAAGGCTGGGAGGACTGCTAGTTGAGCTACAGCTACTCAAACTAGTGCTCGGAGTAAGTCCGAATATTTCTTGAACGGTCGGTCGAGTAGCTGGGTTGAAATCTGACTGAACAGATTCTGAAAAACAGAACATTGAAATACGTGAAAATTGTTTATCGATGACAGAACTCCAAAGTTATTGTTTAATAAAAATGAATAGAATTGATCAATTTAACAGAACTTTGAAATTCAAATTCAAGTTTCAAATTTCAGATCCATAAAAAGGAAAAAACCTGCACATCTTGTTCATTAATAGTGAGATTTTGAAATAGTAATCAAAAATATGAATCTTGCATCTAGTTTGATAACGACGAAACATTGAAATTCATATTCAATTATTCATTTGTAATTCAGAAGAAACAAAAAGAACAAATTTTCATTTGGTAAGAGATCTTTGAAATTACTTTCTGATATCAAAAGAACAAATTTGTACTCACCGATCAAGGGAGTTTCGTCGTACAAAGATCCCTGCCGTTTGTTACAGATGAAAGAATTCCTTGCGCTTTCGACGGATGGAACGTCTTGAATAGTTTCAGCCGCGTGTCTCCATCGTAGATGGTCTTTAGCGTGGGCTACAAGTTGTCTTACCCATTTCTGAGCCTCATCCGCAGTCTCTAGTCTGATGGTAGTTATTTTATCCGAGCCTTCGATCGTATTGCTGATCCTCAATTCCTTTGAGGACGACTTGGAGGGTTGGATTAGAGTTTCCTAAAGTAAATGGAAGCAGAGAGGGATCGAATTAAATTACGAATCGATAATGAAAAATTAAGAACCTATAATTAGCCCTGGTGAAAATAATTATATGATTTCTTTCTGAAAATTTGGTCTTTTCCTATCACTTTTATAAGAAATTTTTGTTTTTTTTCTGCTATTATCGATAAAAATACCGTTGTTTTCTTTTCGCTTCATCTATTTGTAAGAACTGTGAGAATGAGAATAGAATTTTTCACAAAAAACTACAAAACAGAATGACAATTCATTAAAGAATACTGCGAAATTGAAGAGTCAAAGTTTTGACCAAAAGTTTATAATTTTATAGATTTTTGATTCATACCCTGTTGATAGGGACCGTAGAGAAAGGGCTTTGTTCCTCGTCTGCTAATTTTCTAGATTCCCAAGCCTGCAGGGTAAATCCTCGAATTCTAGCAAAGCAGCTGCGCCCGTCAAGGTATATATTTCCACTGCATGCTTCTTTGGTAACGCATTCTGGCTGCGCGGCCAGCCGGCAGCAGAAATGACCGAATAGAGGCAAGGAGTGGTTTTTGTTTTCTGAAAAATCATTTAGATTTTTTCATTTCATAACAAATTTCACGCTATGTATAAAATTTATAGATTTTATTTTTTATTGTTTAGGATTTTCTTAGAATTCATTATCAATTCTTTCAAATTCTAAAGAATCTTGTTTGAAATCCCAAGATATTCTGAATAAATTCTAAACAATTTCGATAAATTTGTTACAAACACTCGGAAAAAGTTTTCAAATAAATTCGAGAGAAATTCTAGTGAGTAGAAAAAGGTTACTGAAAAATTCGGAAAAATACTAATGAATTTTGCAATATTTTTAACAATCCTAAGAAAAAATGAAAATACTTTATAAATACTGATGAATTCTCGACAAATTCTGAAAAATTCGAAAGAATTCCAAAGATTTTTTAGAAAATCCCGAGTGTTTCTTATCGAAATATATAAAGTACTGGGCAAATTCGAATAAAAATCCGGGGTCATGTTCAAAAGATGATAAAAATAAAATTCAAGTTGTACGCGATTTCCCGAATTAAGTAATTTTTCCATCCATTCCTCTTTTGGTAGAGAAACTGATTTTGTAGGAATCATAAAAGAAATTGGAAATTGATGATTAAATAAAAAAATGTACAAACATAGAAAATTCATTCAAAAGCCACATAGTTATGGAATGGAGTATAGAGAACAGATAGTGTGCAAAATGAATCAGAGATGTTATAAATCTCTGACGAACAATAGAAATAATGTCATGGAAAAAGAGAAAACGGAATAGAACGGATTAGACTATTTGAAAATGGGATAAAATGGATAAGCTATGATCAATGACGCCTATTGGAATGTATAGGATTTGATCGGCTTATAGTTTTGTGCGGTTGTAACAGAGCCTTGAGCCTCTTCGACAGCAAGGCTGATTCTATTTGTAAATATATGTATGTGGAACAGGTATGTAGAATTCTAATCAATTGTAAAAGGCTTCTTACCCAAGTTGTTCAGGACGAGGTCGTGCGTGTGGATATTGTCGTCGGTTTCGTCTAAAGTCAGTCTCGCAGATGCCATTAATTCAAAATGTGGCCCACTGAAAAAAAAAAGATTTTTAAGTCAATTTTTTTTTCCAATCTTTTCATTATTTCTTCCAGATTATTTCGCATTTTTTTTTTGTCTTACATTATACAGTTGCGCGGAAGATAATTTTGAAAATTTGAGCAAATATTGTAGAAAAAAAATTTTCACTAATCGACAAATACCGACAATTCGATAAAGTCGTAATTCCTGCAAGTTTCAAAAGATTCTAAAAAATTCATAATTCCAAATTCAAGATTTTCAAACGATATAAAAAATTCAATATCCCGAAGAATTCTGCGGAACGAAGTCGGTAAAGAGAAGAAATTTCCAAAAAATTCTCGAGATTTCATCCTGCGAAAGTACTACATATATTTTTTCGAGAATTTGAATGAATCCTCAAAAATATTAAGACGTTATGAAAAAATGTATGAAATTCGCAAAATTTGTTCAAGATTAGAAAAAAAATAATATATAAATATAACACACCACGTAAAACATTGAAATTCGAAGATATAAAATCCAGGAATAATTGGATAAAATATACGAGAAACTCACATTTTTCCGGAGTTTAATTCGTCCCTGAGTGAAGCTGCAAGTTTTTTGCCAACAGTTCTAGATATGGACGAATGTATGGATCGTTTTATCCTCCGCGGTGTACTAGCAATGCTGAGGTCCTCCTGCAGGATGTGGCTGTATATCTCTAACGTGACCTCAAAGTCCGCAGGAACGTTATTACTGGTAGCGGAAAATTAACGACAATCAGGAAAAAGAAGAAGAGAGAAAAAAAAATAGAATTTCATTCAATTAAAAATCTAATGCGGATGAATTAATTAACCACCTCTCCTACTTTAAATTAATTGGATAACTAATTAAGTAATCAATTAGTTCAACACGGTTTTTTCAATTTCATTATACTAAAAAAAACAAGCGAATATAAAAATACTGCATTATATTCAGTTAATTCAATTAAGAAAAAAAAAAGAAAGGATTTGTCTGATTTTTGAGTTTGAAAGAAATTTTATTTCTTCCTCATCTTTTCAATTCTAATATAAATGAGTATGATTCTATGTACAACTTCGTATTTAATTTTTATTCGGAGCTAAGAAAAAGAATGTCAATTAATTAAGAAGAAGAGGTGCAGTATGAATTTTCAATTTTTTTATTTGCTTTTTTTCAACGACTACTCACAAGACTAAGACATCTGGGAAGGTGACGTCAGTGAGGGCCCTGTCCACAGGACAGAGGAGGGCAGTATCGTGTATCTCGGTACCAACTCGAGCCAAGCAAAAAACAGCGAATCTTCTGTAATCTCCGCGATTTTTGAAGTGGTCCGAATCCCTCCACATCAATGGGACGCGAAGGTCCGACAAAGATACTCTCGCGTTGCTCACGGGCAAACTATACAAATTCCGATGCGATAAGAATAAATAAATTACAAATTTCAAAAATATGAAACAAATACACCTGTACATGATTTTTGATTCTACAAATATAAAAATGCAAAGGAAAGAAAGAGGAAAGATCAAATATGAAAAATACATACTTCGTTGAAATGAAAAATAAATTTTTCATTAAAAAAAAAAATCAAACCAAAGGAATTTATATAAATCGAACAACTTGAACATATAAATATCAAGTTTCGGATCTGAATTTGAATGTATGTAATTTCGTTTTTAGCTCACCTCGGCTTGTTCGACGAAGGTTCTTTTTTTCGTCGTTGAAGTTCGGCCATGTAGGCTGACATACGTTCATTCGAAGTAAGCAAAGCCCTGGCCGCTTCCAAGCTTTGAGCGCGATGTCGAGCTGCGGCCAAAAGTCTAGCCGATCCCTCCCGCATCTTGATCTCAACTTCGATTTTCTGCTCGAGATCATATTCCTGAAAAAATAAAAAAATAACAATAAATCCATGAATTTTCGTATCAAATGCAAAATCCACAATTGGTTAATTATATACTCAATTCATAAACGTATGTATAAATATATATGTATTTCAATTCTCTTATGAAATTTTAGCAAATTTTTCGAATACTTTTTCTCCAGAATGATATTCCTGCTGGAGAACAGGATCAGGAACGAACAGAATCAAATCGTAAGCGTCAAATAACTGCCAATTTACTTGTAAATGTTCGATTTCGTAAATTCGATATTTAATCAGCCTGTGTTGATTTTGGGTTTAAAAATTTTTAAACTCCGATTTGAGTGATAGAAAAATAGAAAAGAAATTTGGCCCACGTTTTCCTTAACGGGAGATGTTTCATGTCATTCACTGGATTTTTGAGAATTTTTTCAGATCTCAAAAAATGGGTATTCGCAATAGACTTCAAATATTCATGAAAATGAACCGTTTGTTAAAAAAATTTGAAATAAAAAATTCAGGTCGCGTTTTTTACCGAGTGGAATTTTAGAAAAAAAAAACATAAAATGATTTTGAGATGGTCAGGGTTTAACACTGCAGGTCGAATTGGCGTGGAATGTCCCATATATTATAATATACCACATTTAGAGTAGAGTTTAGTTATTATAGTCTATAGATAAATACAAATTCCTCTCGACTGAACTCTGCGCTTCGGTCGACTTTAGTCTGTTATATGCATTCGTTCGTTACCCGGCTGTTGGGTTTTCCCTTCGACTAGATATAACTAAATAGCAGCCGCGATGCAAACGCGATATATTTATACCCACGCATTCACATACCTATGTATACATATATTATATAAATAATTCATTACGTACGCGGGTATCAGAATTTAACATTTATTCTTCAAATTCTTTTTTTTTTTCATTCGATTTTGATTCTGTTACTTCGGCATTTTATTTCTTTTTTCCTTCCAATCGAACACTTACGTATAGGATTCAAAAATTGAATGAAAAAGTATAGAATAAAGACAATTTTGTTCTAATTTAACAATTTTTCAGATTCGTTAGGAAATGTACATACAGAAAGTCTGCAAAAGAAAAATAAAGCTACGAATCTAACAAATTTTTGAAAATTATACTCTATCGCCCATGATGTAGATCTATACATTGTATAGGGTACGCAGATGCTCACCGTTTGTTGGTTTAAAGCAATGGCCAAAAGACGCATCTTGAAGAATTTTCACAAAATATATTCACAAGATGATAATAAAAGATACCAAGAACTTGGTAATTTTTTAAATTACTATTATGATTATATTTAGAAATGGGATAATAAACTCAAAAAACGGGTAAAACTCAGAATAAAATAAAGAAATCAATAAAAACTTAAAATATCGTTTAGTTTACGATAAACTGCGGGTTGTAGTCAAAATTTTTGATAAAAATAGATTACATAAATTTATTGATCAATAAATTAATTAACTATATATATCACGCACTGATATAGGTATATTAATTAATTATACTGATACGGGTAATGACTAAAATAAACGACTTATCCCCGACGACGGTCTCTGACAAACTGCTTATTCGCTTTGAATCGGTATACCTATTTAAGTATATACGTAGTACATAATGAAGAAGAAATAAGTGTATCCATACATATAGTATATTATACGTGTGTGTATCATGCTATGTATAGTTTTGCATTTGCCGTACGAGGAGAAATAAGAAATGAGAAGTAAGACGAAAATGAGACAGGAAGAGAAAAAAAAAAAAAAAAAAAATAGAAAAAGAGGAAGGAAAAATGCTTACGTTTGAGGAAGCAGTTGAATGAGGAAAAAAGAGGAAGGGGAATGTACTTTATATGTATAGAAGAGGGTATCGTCTATATTTGTCCACTCTGAAAGTTCACGACTCTTTTTCAGTGACATTCGTCGCGTTTTAGCAATTTTTAATACGTTTGTCGATTTTTTTCCTAGGCTTGGATGTTTCAAGAATTTTTCATTTCTCATTTATTCGAGATCAACGGACGCACTTGATCTTATTGAATCAAATTTTCGAATTCTCTCTCAAATCTTCCATATTAATTATGTATCCATGGTACACGTATATGAAGCATTCGTCATCGACTGGTCCACTTTTTTTTCAACCTCTCCAATTTTTTTTTCAAAATTTGCCAGTTTGAAACATCAGTCATCCTAGCCTATGTTATAAGCCTATGTTTTTTCTTCGTTTCATGAATATTTTTGGAGATACAGTGTTCGTAATGAAAAATTGAAAATCCTGAACGGACGCCTATGGGAAAATCTGAAAAAATCACAGACGTTCTTTTTAACTAATGTTTCGGTGGGCAAATTTCGAAAAAATTGGCGAGGTTGAAAAAAAGTGGCCCAGTTGATGAAGAATGCCTAATATCTATATGGCTTTTTCACGTATTATGTTTTTTTTCGAATTTTTTCCATTCTGTAAAATTTCGTAGCTGTTTCGAAGCGATTTTTGAAAAACAGTTGGTATGTATACGAATCGGTATATATTACACATCTTATATCATATTATATAAAATATGTACACATAAATGTTATAATGATGGGACATATGGTGCAGGGTGGAAGAGAGATATATTATATATATATATATATATATATATAATGTACATATATCTGTATACAATATACATGTATTATTCATATGTGTACACGTAAAATTGTGTGGCAACGCCCCCGCGAATTGGGGCTCAAGGTTGTCGTATAATTACGGCAATTAGTCCATCGCCTATTTGCGTTATACACACAAATATATTGTATACATTCATGCGTGTAACACGTGATGTGTATAATAAACTTCACAGGATGTTCCGATTACGTAATTAAACAGTTTGCCGCCGTCTTGTCGGTTCGCCTCAAACGTATAACGTTAGTAGATATATATATACGTAGGTATAGCTGTACCTACAACCTTACATATATACATATACGTGTTTTTGCATGTAAATACATGGTACGTACTACGAAAGTTCAAAAACACTCACAGAAAGTTCATTTCCACTATTTCGAGTTTAGAACACACAGATATTCAGCTACTTGAATTGAAAGCCGATTTTTATGGAATTTCTGCATTAGCTGGACATATATATGACTTTTCTGGTCATTTTATACGTATGTGATCATGTATTATGTATAATTTTCTGTCATGAGGTAATGAAATCTTCGACCGATTGCGTCGGTCACTGAAATCTCAAAAACCGCATCAGCGGTGCGTGTTCCAAATGTTTAGAACAGCTTTATAAATATACAGAGAAATTGTTGTTGAAAGTTCACTACTCCTTGTTTTGATATTGAAAAACAAATACGAAATTTCAAGCTTTTGAACATATAGGTATAGGTATTTATCCGTTGATTTCAATTTCAGTAGAGGGCGGTTTCTGAGTTTCATCGATTTCCTACTATCTCAAATTTCAGACTATTATATTAACAGTGTGATATGTCTTTTTGTACAGAGGAAGAAAAATACAGTAATAAAAAGTGTATCGATTAACATAATAACTCTTGTTTCATCAAATGGTAGAATGTCAGTTGTCTCGATTTCTTCATTGACGAATTTCAAGCAACGTATGATACATACAGGTAGGTTTCGAATACGAATGTGCGAAATATGAATCGTCGCGTGCGTGGCATCACGCCACTATATTAATATGCATCTACACGCGTTAAAATCGCTGATACATAAATAATGAGAATTTTAAACCTTAGCTTATTATATATACGTATAGGTACATGTATATCGGCGTATATGGCGAAATTGGAGTTTGCCTCTGCAACGAATAAGAGGATAATATACGCGAAGACGCTTTACTCGCACGTGTCCAGCGTATGGTATACATACAATTTACAACAATTTTCTAACTTCCCGATTTTGAGAAAAGGAAAATTATTACAATTACCCCGAGAATTAAAAGTCGAGACTCAGGTCCAGAGAATCACTTCCTACCATTTTTGGATGTTATAGGTCTGTACATCTGGGTGATCTGTGTGACCAATTTTATGCCCGACGATATATCTTGAGAACGAATCGACGGATTTCGATGATTCTCGTCTCAATCGATGCGGCTTTTCCTAACTCAGAGCTGATTCAATTATAAATTTAGGTAATCGGTCAACTAGGTTTTGAGTAATTGAGCGAACGAAATTTCAACAACGAAAATTTCAAATATTAGTCATACCTCGAGAACGAATCAACGAATTTCGACGATTCTAATCTTTATCGATAGCATTCGCTCCAACTTAGAAATTACTACATTTTGAAATAGATCGATGAGTTAGTTTTCCATTGTTCGAACTTGAAAGATCTGCGCGGGAAATTTCAGGACAGTCCATCATGGTCAGACGATTTACCTGTTTGTCTCAAGTATTGATTTCAGAATTTTTGCGTTGGTTCCAAAAAGTCGAGATTGAAATTTCAGGCTACATACATACTGTGGTCGACTTTCTATTATCCAAAAGTGTATTGGGCCAACTTCACACGCATAATATATATTCTATTTTTTCTCTTGAATTTCCTATTATTCTCTGCAAAGACAGCTATACAGATAAAATTTTGAACATTTTGCGGAACTGCGAGAGGTTGCTGGATCTTTTATACCGTACAAAAATATATAGTATGTGTATTATACTTGTATATGGGGTATTCCGGGAATTTTCGAACGGTCCCGAACCCTCACCCCCTCCGATTTCAGAATGAATTTTTTCAGTTGTAGTCCTAGATCTTTGAAAGGTTCATGAATTATTTCAGAATTTTGCGACCATCCGTTCGTCAGTTACGAATTTTACAAGATCGCTTGTTTTGATAATTTTGTTTTTTTCAGTCAATTTTAGTTCAAAGCGAAGAATCGTACAAAAAAATTATTCACATAGAATATGACGGGGTTCGAGCGTACTTCAAGATGGCAATATTTATCGATTTTTTACGAGCCTGACCCTATCGATTTTCTCATAAATAAAGCTAAGATTTGGATTTGCGAGAAAACTCGATTTTTAATTTTTTTCGAAATTTTTACATAAAATACTACACAAAAAAAGGAATTTTTTGAGATCAAGCTCATAATGGGCTGAGCATGGGCTTGTGAGTTACAGTGATTTTAACATCTCGAAACGGTTGAAATTCGCAATGTGGCGTGCGAAGGCATATAATTTTCGAATGAATACTCCTTCAAGTCAGCAATTCCGATGGACAGCACAAAATGGTCGGTTTGAAAAAATTTGAAAAATAATACATCATTTTGATCAAACTTGACGACACAATTATGTTGCCTTCGCACGCCACATTGCGAATTTCAACCGTTATTTCGAGATGTTAAAATCACTGTAACTCACAAGCCCATGCTCAGCCCATTATGAGCTTGATCTCAAAAAATTCCTTTTTTTGTGTAGTATTTTATGTAAAAATTTCGAAAAAAATAAAAGATGGAGTTTTCTCGCAAATCCAAATCTTAGCTTTATTTATGAGAAAATCGATAGTGTCAGGCTCGTAAAAAATCGATAAATATTGCCATGTTGAAGTACGCTCGAACCCCGTCATATTCTATGTGAATAATTTTTTTGTACGATTCTTCGTTTTGAACTAAAATTGACTGAAAAAAAACAAAATTATCAAAATAAGCGATTTGGTAAAATTCGTAACTGGCGAACGGATGGTCGCAAAATTCTGAAATAATTCATGAACCTTTCAAAGATCTAGGACTACAACTGAAAAAATTCATTCTGAAATCGGAGGGGGTGAGTGTTCGGGACCGTTCGAAAATTCCTGGAATACCCCATATAGTCTATTACATACATCGTTTAAATTTCTATCTACTTGGGTGTATATGTATATAAATAATGCCAAGTCGCAAGTAATACATATGTATATACATATTGTATATAAATACATATAAATATACGTTGATGATATGGGATGGCTATAAATAATGATTACAACTAGTAATAACTACTTACGCACGCACGCTGGCGGGCGCTTGCGGCGCCCAATTGAAAACGACCAAATAAATACGTGCCTCCATGTGCGTAAATAAATACACACATATATACATACATGAATAGATGGATGTGAGTCCAAATACATATACCTATACAGAAGATAACCGCCAAGAAGTGGACGCGAGCGCGATCAGGAGAAGGACGAGGAGACGAAACCGCGTCTCGCAATTTGCATTTTCTTCATCGAATACAGATATTCGGTATATTATACCTTAGATATGTATGTATGTTGCCTAGATGTATACGAAATCGATAGGTGGGGGTCAATATTCCGACTTTTTAAAACACCAATACCAAAATAGCAACCGATAGAATATGCGGACTTTTTTGAGTACTGATATTCTTTACGATCGCTATTTTGACATCCGCATTTCGGCCGTTCGGAATTTCGATCTGTCGATATTTTGACCCCCACCCGAAATAAATGATCGTTATCTGAATTCATCAATTGCTGTATTTTCGGTTCAACTATATACATATATTATATCTCTAATTTTTTGGAGTGAAAAGTGTATTAACGGTACAAAAGTGTGAGATTTTCGCTCCAAAAAGATGGAATGAAATTTCTCTTCAATTCGATCGAAACTTGACTGAAAGTGACTGGAAAATTCTTTCACTTGTTTTTTTTATCAAGCAACAAACCACTTTAACGGTTGAGACTGAATTTTGATTCCAGAACAGTGAAATCATATTATTTTTTGACCAAAAAATTCACTTTATCAGACGGATACCTACATTAGTCAATGCAAGAAATTTGGCACCGTAATTTCCAGGGTTGTTTAAAAGTACCAAAATTAAATCTTGAACGAATTTATGTACACGAGCGATGATCAGTAACTACTTCCTCATTGGATAATATTCGCCCCTCGCGATACCGTGCTCGCGGTATAGGATACGGAATAATTACCAATTGTATACCAACTACCAATTACTAATTACCCAACTACCGGTAATGTATTAGCTATTCGAAGGTCCATTGTCGATAAAATTATTCTTCCACAGTAAATAGTTTTACATATTAAATTCAAAACTATTTTTTTATTACCTTATTCACAGGCTTCGATATGATTAGATCTGCAGTCTGCATTGCAGTACGTTGATATGCGTATTACACGGTTTATAACTTGAAATACATTTGAAAGAAGAAAAACAAATGCCCAAAAAATATAACAAAAATGGTTAGAATAATTAGAAATTCCAGTGATTAACCAAAAATAAATATTAAAAATCCGCGTCGACATCTACGGCTTTACGTATATAAATATATATTTTTTCGCATTTATACAAATATGTATCGCAAAATTACAGTTAATATACATCAATTGTTATACATTTTTTAATTGTTAATTTTGTTATCAATTATTATTGCTGACTATACACTTATATGTAGGTATATAATTTATTATTCTCTCTATACAATACATATTATGCCTATACTTTAGTTGGTATATTTTTCTATTGATCGGTCTTTCATAAAATCGTGAAAGATAATAACGAGAACTTTGAGAACGTGGTCGGTTATTGATAATTTTGATCTAAATATCACAACTGACAAGTTGAAAGGAACGAAAAATCGATCGTTTTATAATCATATACATGGTCAACGTATGTACGTTCATAAAACTAAAATACAGATAAATAAATAACCGAAATAATCTATATAGGCACAATTCTACAATATAAACTATAAGTCTGTACTGGAAGTAACGAATTTACAGTCCTGTATGAAATTGATAATAATTATAATACTAATCATGATAAAAACAATAATAATAGTAATAATAATAATAATAATATTAAGAATAAGAGAAGATGCGCGATTAATATATTAACGGATTATAAATATTAGATAAGTAAAAAAGCCCGAATCTAACGGTTAACGGACTTGAACTGACGACGAGACGCGCACAAGTCGGTTTATTGCGGGGTAGAAACCGGCGCCGTGCTCTACGTCGTATCCGCGACGACGCAACCCGACTTTATATTGATACATGTATATATGTATCTATCTATCTATGTATGTATGTATGTATGTAGGTACCTATACGCATGTATAAGTGAAAATGGGGTACGTAGGCACACGCAGACTGCCTCTACCACGTGCATACATATACCTACAATGTACAGGTATATATAGTATATATGCATCGGGGTGGTTTTTACCCGCGTCGGAAAATCCTCAGGGCGCAGAATCCAGCGAATTATATATACATGGATGTAAATGTAAAGGGTATTTCGTGCCAAATTGACGTTGCCAAATTCTTTAAATAATTTGCAATAATTTTACGATCACGAAATATGACTAGGATATAATACGTAGAGAATTTATAAGACTGACAATGAAAGCAGGGTGAAATTTTCTGGTGTTTTCAATTTTTTTATTTTTTTTTATTTTATTTTTTCAAATGTTTCATCTCAGTAATTCGAGAATATTAATTATCAAATTTTCGATAGCATATAATACCTATTGATTTTCTTTTTTTTTATATGTATATCTCGAGGAAGTTTAATGCGCGAACCTATAAAAAAAGAAAAGATTATGTGAATAATAATTCATCAATTTATGTTGAAATTATTGAGATTTTTGTATTATATAAGTATTGAAATTCTATTCTGAAAACAATTCATACAAAAAGCAAAACGCAAGAAAAAATAGTAGGCCTGAGATCCGGCATTCAATTCTGCAAGTTCTGAAATCAGCTTAACGTATTGAAATCGTCGAAAATGTGGTTAGCGTTGATTAGAAAATTCAATACCTGCTGTGTGTTAATGACACCCATGGCTTAATTGATTTTTATTGAAGGAAAACAAAAAAAAAAAAAAATTAAAAAATTCACTCACGTATGAAATTGGCTGGCCGATTTGGCGCGAAATGTTCTATACATAGATAGATTCTATACTCTATCTTTCTCTCCCTCTCCCTTTTCATCCCCATCTCCATCTCTAGCCTCTATCCGTCCGTGGAATGGCATCGGTGCAGGAGGACTGCGCTCAGGCGCAAAAGGGACTGAAGGGTGCAGGTAAGCAGAGAAGGAGGGAAAGGAAAAGGAACAGGAAAAGGAAGAGGGAAAAAAAAGAGAATCTGAAGAATATAACGAAGGAGGAGGCGGAGGAGGAGGAGGAGAGGGTAAATGTGTAGAAAGGGAGAGGAGGAGAGCGACGGGGGACGGAATCGCGGCGCCGTCAAATATCGATCCTTATGTTTATGCTATGTTTAGTTATGTTAGCATGGCTATATATCCCCTCCATCCCTCTCTTTCTCTTTCTCTTTCTCTCTCTCTCTCTCTCTCGCTTTCTAGGAGACGTCCTGCGCTATGATGCAGCAGCAGCAGCAGCCTGCAGCAGGTTCGCCTTCCCGACCCACGACCCAGAGTCGCAGGTAGAAGGAAGGGTATATCGAGAAGACTATCAATATTTACATACGAATATTTAGATGAATATACGTTGTGTGTGCAGATGGTCTATAAATACATAATATCTATGTTGTATAATAGATAAGCTGTTAATGTAATATAATAGAGATCACTTTCAATTTGACCTATATAGCTAACATAACTGGAATCATATCAGTTTTTTTTTCACCAAGTGACATACACTTAGCCACTTTCTGCAAAAAAGCTGAATTCATTCGGATCGGTTGGATAGTCGTCGAGAAAGTATATGATTCGCGTTTTCGAGGTGATAAAAATTGGTAATAATGGAGCTTCGAATAGACTCCCATACAGTGCCGGATTTAGGCATTAGGCTGAGTAGGCGGCAGCCTATGGGCCCCCACCACTTGAGGCCCCCACCAACTTGAACTTATGGGGGATTTTGAAAAAAAAGAGGTCATAGACCATGGCATTTGGAGTTTGACGGAGGCTTTTTTTCCCTACGTACTTTCGTCTATCGAACACATCCCTCGCAGGATTTTCGAAGATCATTCAGTCGGGACAGCCCATCAAAGTTTTTTATAAAATGAGATTCGGGACAAATTTTTAGCTTGAAGGAGTGAGATCGTTAAAAAAAACTCCGCGAACAAAAACTGCTAGTCTTTTAATGTACTTGCGAAAAGAAAATACGGCAATATCGCGCAGAGTCACGCGGGGATAAAATAACCATCATATTTTCATCCCCTTGAAATTAACCATTTTTCATTTCAATAATTCGAATGTATAACGATTTCTCGAATAATAACGGCCTTTTGAGCCTGATCCGAACGTGGTCCGATGCGATCCTCGATTTTTTTTACATGATTCTCATTCCAGATTTATTCATTTTTCGTTGGTATTTTCGTATAATTCAGCTGGTAACCAATAAAAGAGCTTCGATGTTGATGAAAATAACTGGGCTTTATTAACACCGAAGCTTTTCGATTTGTTACCAGCTGAATTATACGAAAACACCAACGAAAAATGAATAAATCTGAAATGTGAATCATGTAAAAAAAATCAAGGATCGGATCGGACCACGTTCGGATCAGGCTGGTGAACACATCCTCGAAAAATTAATGAATCTGAACGAAATTGATCTAATAGAGATCCAAGATCGGATCGGACCATGTTCGGATTAGGCTCAAAAGTTGCGTAGTTATTCGAGCAATCGTTATACATCCGAGTTATTAAACGGAAAAATTACACATTTTTTAGGAGACAAAAGTAGAGTGGTTATTTTCTCCCCGTGCGATTTTGCGATATTGCCGTATTTTCTGTTCGAAAGTATAAGTAAAAAGACTAGCAGTTTTCATTCTTCAAATTTTTTCACGGATTCTCAATCCTTCTGCATAACAAATTGCCTGAAATAATCATTTCATGAAAAACTTTGACTGGCTGTCCAAAGAATCCTGCGAGAGTTGTGTTCGATAGATGAAAGTACGCAGGGAAAAAAGATGCAGTCAAATTTCAAATAACATGGTCTATACGAGCTGTCGTTTTTTTTTTTTTTTGTAAATTCCCTTCATACGTATTGACTGACCGATCAAGTATTGAAAATTGAAGAGAAAAAATTTTCGAAGGTTGACAAAATGTTATGGAGAAAACACGCAGGCATTACAAATATTTCGAACTTTCAGCTGGAAACAACCTTATTTCGAAGCTTTTTCAATTGGGCCGCCACCACCTTTCCGCCTACAGGCCCCCACACACTTAAATCCGGCGCTGCTCCCATATTGCACTATGTTCGGGATTCCATTATTAACAATTGTTATCACCTCGAAAACGCGATTCGTAGTTTCTTCCAAACTATACAACCCACCGGAATGAAACTCAGGAAAAAAATGCTTTACTACGGCAGAAAGTGGTTAAGTATTTTACTGTTTGGAAAGAACAATTAGAATCCCAGTCAGATTCATATTTCCTATGTTAGCTAGGTTAGGTTCGTAGCGACTTGTACCATATATGTATCTCCCCAACGTGTATTATAGTTATAAATATATGTATACTTAGATACGACAATACGACATCTTATACATACAAATATGTAACGTGTATTGCATATATTTCCCTGGAGCAATGTGAACAGTGAGCTAGTTAAGCCCAGTTACACTAAAGTCACACAGGTCAACTAATCGTAAGTCTCCGGTGTATGTATAATATAAATATATATATTATATACACATAACGAGATATATAACAGCTCGCTGAATGCCCATAATGTACATACCTATATGATAATAAATTGGTATATGTTACGAAAATCTCGTGGGAATATTGAGTGCAAAATCAATAATAATAATAATTAGAATGTTTTTTGTTTTGTTGATTTAATGATCTTTCACATAACCAGCATTTCACGCGCTTTCTATTTCGATTGTTTTATTGAATTTTTACAATATTTTTCACTTTTCCGACACCAACTTTCAACTTTGCCATTCTCTCCCGAGCGACTCAGTAGAGCTACAAAGATCGGCCTATGCTCGTTGGATTCGGCGTGAAATTCTGCGATGCCGCAATTTTTTGGATATTTGATATCGCAAAAATTACGGAAACTATTTTGATCAATATTTTTCACTTTTGTCTTGAATCCTGTATAGTTTGTTTATCGATTTATTTCTTCTACAGCTTACGAAAACGTATAGTATTGATGACTAAGTAGATACAATAATTTATGAATTTTTTATCGAGTCGATGTCGTGTCTACAGTGCACACCGTACCGGATGGTTAAAATACTCAAAGGAACAAGAATAAAAATAAGAATAACAATAAGAATAAGAATAAGATGAAAATGAAGATGAGAAGAAGAGAGCCACCACCGTGCGCATGTTTTCCAGGAATAGATGCGCGCCCGAGGATGCAGAATAAACCCTCTATATCCTCCACACATCGCGGGAAGTGAAATGATGATGGTTACTTTTCAATACCACGCATTATTGCTATGCACCGGGGTCAATAAATTTTTCGTTACTTTTTTGTTTTTAAATATTTGATTATTATATCAATTATTGGTACGTATTTATTATTTTTATTAACCATCTTACGATATTCTTTTCATCACGCACGAGATATACTTTACATAATGTATGTACATATGTACCCACGTATAGTACATAGAAACGAATTTTGAAATTCAAGTTATATAAACGTAGGAATAGATATTTTCACCTAGAGATATCTAATATTTGTAAACCCACATGTCACGATACAGCCACGTATAACTATACCTATATAATTATATTGGCTAACGTATACCTACCTACGACACCTACGTCACGTGACATTATGTGTGTCAATATTTCAAAATGTACAGTTTATAGGTATATCCCATCAAGTACCACCTACTCAGAGAATGACAATATCCGAAGAGGATATCTATTCATATATATTCCAATAGATCGGAAAATGGAGAAAAAGTAAAGAAAATGATATGAGCAAAAGTCATATGAATATAATAGTACATTGTGTGGCTGTGCGAAAAGTAGGCGATTTCCGTCAAGTACGGAGTTAGAAGCACGAGTCGAAGGCGAGTGTTGATATTTCGTATGAGACAGTTATCGCCTTTTCGCACTGCCACAGAGGATATTTTTTGTAACTCTTGGTTGGAAAGTTTCATTTGAGAGAAACAATTAACGTACGAAATAATTATCGAGGTTATACGTCGCCAGCGCCGGATGGTATTACCGTCAGTGCGTAAAATTGAGCTACTTTGAAGTGCGCATGCGCCTCCTTACTTACGCTCTAGAGCGTAAAATAGGGCATATCGAATGTGCGCATGCGCCAACTCTGTATTGTTCCAGTATTCAGAAATAAGGCAATTCATGTACGCTGCACAAGCCTCAAAAATAACACTTTTCAAGCAGGTGTTACAAAATAGTACATTTCGATACGAGTTCGGGATAGTACATTACAGTTCGAGTACGTAAAGGCTTTTTTGACGAAACGAGAGGTTTACGGCACGAGTCTGATTCTAACCTCAAAACCGCAACTTCGTCGCGATTTTTCGGCTCTCATGATGAAACATAATGTCCAAAACTTGTACGTAAAGGCTTTTTTGACGAAACGAGAGGTTTACGGCACGAGTTTCGTCAAAAAGCCTTTACGTACAAGTTTCGGACATTATGTTTCATCATGAGAGCCGAGAAATCGCGACGAAGTTGCGATTTTGAGGTTAGAATGGTGAAAATACATGTAGGGCACACGTAGACAAGATGCGTGAGAAAATGAAAAATTCGAAATACATTGAATGGATATGTAGAAAAATTATGCGCTACATGTATGAATGAGGAAAGTTTTATAGATTTCTATACCTGTACATGTATACGATATACTCGTATATATATACATGTATTATAAAATTCCATACATATATACCCACGCGCAGTTGTCGTTCGTTCGTTCGTTTGCGCGTGGCGTGTAGCTTTCAAAACCGCTGACCCTCGCACATAATGAATGAACATATATATAAAAATTGCCGCAGTACGTCAACTCCGACTGCGTAATCTATCAGCCTGCAGAAGAAGAGAAAATCAAGAAACTACAACAATTGCGTGATAAAATTTTCTTTTCCCAATTACTTTAACCTCAAGATCGCAACTTCGTCGAGATTTTTCGACTCTCAAGATGATAAATAATGTCCGTCACTATTACGGGAAGGTTTTTCGACGAATCTCGTAACAGCACTCGCTTCCACGATTGAATTGATTATTCTCTAGAAAGATTTAAAAAACCAGGAGTTATTTCAGCTGACAAAGTTGGGATTTTCCGACTCCAAAATCGTATAAGTACACTTTAGGGATAAAGTTTACAAACGCACCAGCTCTCAACTCGCAAACTACTGAATCAATGCATTAGAAAATTTGTTCAGATTCAAGTCGATCGAGTTAATCGAGTTCAGTTAAGATTAAAGTAAGTAATTGAGAGCAATAACACAATGCAGGTTGATCCCTTCTCGAGATATCGTAAGATGACATTTTTTATAAATGTTTGGTTCTTGAAATAACTAAAGAACTACTGCACTGGTGAATTCGAAAATCTGACCAGTCCTGAGGAACGAAAAACAGCATCGATTAAGACCAAAATCGCAAGAATCCATGAAATCGTTCTCGAGATATTGTCCGATAGAAAATTGCTCACACACACATATACACACGACAAGACGTTCATACGTTCATACGTTCATTTAGAAACGAACGGAAATGACTCTATGGATCTCAAGATGTGTAGATCTGGCGAAAACTCAACTTTTTATTTTCGTAGTGATTATAATAACTTCCCTTTTTTCGAAGCAGGAAGTTCAAAATAGCTGGACCGTATGATAAATCGCAGAATACGAACTTGACATACGTATTGAGATAAGAATGTAAATAGGAGAAAAACGAAAGAATAAGAAATACGAAAATGAATAAAAAAATCGTGAGGTAGGTACGAAATTTCGTAATTTTATTCGGCGACCGTGGGCGGACGGCAGCTCGATTGATGCGGCCAGCACGAGCCAAATCGCGAAGCGAAGCGAAAGGAAGGTAGGTATATAAGAAAAGAGAAGAGGTGAGAAAAGGAGACAAGAGGAAAGGAAAATAGAGAAAAAGGCACCGAGCCTGCTTCAAAGCAAATGCCCACTATTCCCTGACTATCCCGATAGTAAATGCCCGAAATGACAAATTTTCGCGTTGGTTTAACTTGAAAAAAAGTCTGTAAATCAGCGTTAAAGTTCGAGTGGACATCCAGCCTGAAGAACTTTTTCCTCTTCAAACAGTGTTTATACTACAGTCAAATTTTATATTTTTTTTTCTAAAATGAAGTATCACACGTGCTTCACAAAGTTGAAAGTCTACGTTCATAAATTCATTATATCTATAGGGATTCTTCCGAACCACTGTCTTTGTATACCGAGACAATTTCTCGAAACTCATCAGCCTGAGTGACCTACTGCGCATGCGCAAGTTTTAAAGTTTGATCACGCAGGCGAGCCACCTCGAATTTCGGTTATCAAATTTCATTTTTTGCGGTTATGTGAAGTTCGGGACGTCGACCACTTTATCATAAACTACTGGTCGACGCAATTCCATTCAAAATGATGATTCATGCAAAATTAAGTCATTAACAACATAACATACAACCTCAATTCGCTAATTTCACGCGTAAGTGAGAGGTTAACAGCTATCACCCCGTTTCGTATAAGTTGGCTACCCTGAGTCTTGCCGGCTGAAATATCACTGCAAAGGACGATCTTGCCGACCAATGAAATTAAATTATCTGACGCATGCGCAGTCGGTGGCTTATGCTGTCAAGTTTCAAGAGAATGTTTCGGTATAAGTTTGATATAGGTATAAGAGATTCGTCAGACTTGAAGGTCTCATGTTTGCAAGGAATCGGGTACTATAATCCCCCTATATGTATAGCATCGAAAGGTGAAATCATATGATTGATAGATTGGTCAATTACTAGAATCAGAATATGTAATAGATACTTATACACGAATGTCGATAGGACTATTTATAATAATAATAATGATAATAATCATAATACTGAGCGAATTTCTTGCATTTATCGTATGTATAAAATTAATTCATACATATATGTATTTGAGATGAAGAGTATACCTGCATGTGTACATACATACTATGCATAGAATCGTAGGTATAGGTATTCACCTAATAATGAAACTAGGATGAATCAATGAGTAAATAATTGATTGTACACTGGACCGCGAGATGAGATGTATGTACGTGCAAATACATGCACATACCTACCTATATACCTATGCATAAGAATCCGTAGAGGCATTTGAGCATTCGACCGAATTGCTGACTCATAATTGGGTGTGTTCGCAACAACAAACGGGCGATGATGTCAGTCGTTGGCCGGTAGGTAGGTAAACGCGTTAATCGGGGAGGGACGGTGGTGTCGGTTCTTGTTTTGGTCATTTTGGCATAGTTCAACTTTTTTTTTTCTTTTCCTTGTTTGTTTTTTCTTGTATCACGATATTTTTCAAATTTGAGATCAAAATAAAACCAACAAAAATAAATAAATTAATCAATTAATAAAACACACAACAAAATACATCAATGCGAATAACTGGTTTTTACAGAATTCCAACAAAACTAATATTACATCATAATTATCATTTGATTGGCAAGAAATTTAAAAAATAAAAAATTGCACACATTCGTGAGTTCTTGTTGATTTTCATTTTCAATTCACATCTCTCACGAATAATCTACGAACTATCGATTATTTAGCAAAAACGTCGATTAATTTTGTAAAATGCTATATGAATAAACTTTTGAAACATTGGCAATTTTCGGAAATACAAAATCACCACAACTAAACAAAAAAACATACAATTGTGCGAGCTTTGTGCTGAGCTTGTACATTTTTGTTGATTTTTGAGTCGTTCATAATTTACGGATAGACAGAAAAAAAAAAACAGAATTGACGAATTTAGCGAATTGTGTTGAATTGGTGAAAGAGAAAAAAGAAAAAATTCACCCACTATATCGCTAATAATTTATTTCTCGGGGGCTCGCATACTAGTATAATGCGAATGCACGTAACATACGTATAGCAATGGTTAATGAACTCACAATGAATTCACAATCTGTACGAGGCCTACAGGTTTCTTGCTCCCTCCACTTCTCCTTCTCTTCATTTCTCTCATTTTCTCGCTTTTAATTATGCATTGTGTATAGGGTACATGTATGCACGTATACATACATATAATATGTATATACAAACATGTACATAGGTGTATGTATAGGCATGATGTTGAAACTTTGATCATGGACTTTATTCAGCACCTGACCACCGCAGCCCCCAGACACTAGACTCTAAAGGCAGCACACTGTCCTTCGAACTGCATTATTATAAGGAAGGATATAGCACTCCTTCTTCCTTATAGGTAAATAATATAAATATGTATGTAACGTATACTACATACATAACATCGGTATACATATATGTATATTCAAACGAGTGGGTTTATATCGGCCGAGGGTCACCATATATACACACCAAGAATCCGTATCTGCGACGCACGCGGGGATACACTTCCGCCAAAAACTTTTTTTATTCATGTTATTTTCGCCAATATACATATTGCCATTTTTTTATATCTTCATATACATGATGATGATCTACTGGCAAAAAACACACGGCGTACGTGACATTTCCTATATACTCTGATTCCCGATTTCGATTTTGGTCAACGGATTGAATTGCTTCAACCGATTTCTGAAGTAAAACCAAAATTACTTGTAAACAAGTCCTACAATGAGCAAACCCAGAAAATCGCTCGAAAGATGAATAAAAATTGATGATCTCACACCTAAAGCTGGATATAGGTAGATTATAATGTGTGATGTTATACCTTGAGATTGTGAGCGATTTGTCGAATGTAGTAGAGGTCCAGATCCTGAAGGATTTCAATTTTCCCAGGGCTAGTTGAGTTAGCGGTTAAATGAACACTGGTAGAATTATCACCGCTGCTGTGTCGGTTTTTCGCTAAATTTTGGCCCGCCGATTTTTTAGGGTCCCTTAGGCTGAGGGCAGCCAACGGTGGAAAACACGAGTCCATATTTTGAATATGGAATTATATTGTCCAAAGAACGTTAATGACGATGAGCAACTAACAAACCCACGAAGATCAATCAAAAAACAAAAAATCGATCCGAAAAATTTGATGATGAATTTCTAGACGTGTCGAGGACTATTAAGCGGTGCTACTTCGTAGTTTCTACACACATCGCCAAGCTATGACGCAACGTAAACTTTCCTACTTCTTCGTTTATGATACTTCGAAGAAGAAGTCTGTCGTATGAGGCCTGCATGATAATAACATACGGACAAACACAAGTTTTTTTTTAATTTTCTCAATTTTTTTTATCCAATATCCCTCTTCACGGCCTCTTTTTTTTCTCCGTAAGGTGCTAAGATGGTGCTATCGAGTACTTGGATTCTACACTTGTCGTCAGAGATTCACACTTTACGACACGACACGACACGATGATTTAAAGAATGAACAAGATCGTAGAATAGGTGAGAACAGACACAAGTCAAACACAGTTGGCAAATTCGGTGAATTTGAAAAATGATAATGAAAATCGAGAGTTCATACGTATACGTATGTATTTTAAGGGTGATCTTCGTACGTAGGTGTCTGTGTGTATTAATTGTGAGAAACAAAGGCGGAGAAGGAGATCAGGAGTATCTTAAAGACGGGGCGAGAATCTTCTTCTCTGCACATCGCATCGGGAGAGCGCACACAACAGACAACAAGCATGGATTTATTTATAAACTGTTCATTCGTTAGACTAGAGTAGAGTATACGGAGGATGCGAGATGGTTTTAAATGTGCGAGAGGAGGCGAGAGCAACAGCTTGCGCTTGATGTTGGCACGAGTTCAGAAAAACTTTGGAGACCGATAGTCTGGCTAGCGAGCAAGTGCCTCTGGCTGCTGGGCAACGTTGGATTGTTATTTGAACTTTAAAGTGCGGCTGTTTTAATCTTCGACTTTTTCTTGTACAGTTTTTTTTTCTTCTTGTTTCCTTTCGTTTTTCTTTTCCTTATTTTTCCGCTTTTTCTTCTTTCGATCGGCTTTCTTTGGATTATCTTTCAGTTGAATTGTTCATCATGCATAATAATCATCGCACGTCAATTCAACACTACTTGTTAAACTTGTTCAACTTGATCGATTAATTATTCGATGTGCACTAAACGGTTCAACCAAATAAATTTCTTCTTCGAGAGTGTTGTTGAACTTGTTCTATACTTTTCCGATTCATTTCACTTGGTCAACTTGTTCACCACTTGTCTAGCTGGATAATTCCTTTGACTTGCTGAACTTGTTGCAATTATCCAATTTCTTTGTACTTGGAATACTTTGTTCGACTAGAGCTATTATTGATGCGTTAAACTTGTTCAACTTAATCACAATTTCGGTCTGTCGAAACTTGTTGAAATTTGTTGCAAAGTTGATATTTCCATTAAAAACTTGTCGTACTTGTTCAAATTCTGAAACTGATTGTTCACTTGGTTAAACTTCTCAAGTCCCATTAGTTTGCTCCAATTTGTCGAAACAGGTTTATATTGTGCGGCAAGTTCAAACGGTTAAACTTGTGTATACACTGTCAAACTAGTCCGACTTACAATCAGTTAATCTCCTGTCAACTAGTCGAAACTTGTCCACTGTAGAAAAAAAAACTTGTTCCAACTCATCGATGAGCACAAAAACAAACTTTTTCCTGAAGATTAAATTCACAACAACGAAGTCGAAATTGTCGAAATGTACGATTTTGCTAAAACGCAAAATTTCACCAAAAATATAAAAAAACCGTACGAACAGTTCGACTTGCGTTTTCATCCAGCATCCCACACTGGTACAGTACCGTTCGACAGAACTTCACTACGTCTCAATGACGCCTGGTTTTACGTCCGTCCGTCCGTCTGTCTGTCCATTCGTTCGTTCGTTCGTTCCCTCGTTCCCTCCGGTCTGTTCCGTCGCGGAGTCTCTTGATGGGAGATGCATTGGTGGGGGGAGAGACAGAGAGAATCGAGAAACTTGGGGGGGCACGCACGTGCGTCGACAAAGGGACCAGCCGGCCGGTCGACCATTACATACATACACATACATATATACATGTATAGGAACATACATACAGTGGTTATCAACCGCAAAAACAATGTGTTTTTTTTCATTTGTTTTTCTACATAGCTTTTATGCTTTCCCAAGGAAGGAAAAAAAAATACTTGTATTGTATAGTGACGTTTATGACATTATTTATACGGATATTCTTCGTATCGATAGTAAGCGGTTTTTCCTTAAACTCATAAATAATCATGAACCGAGTGTATGCTACTCTCTAAATTTGAATCAGCGAAACTCACTGTGAATCAGCGAAAATACACTGATTCGCAGCGATAACTGATTCAATCAGTTGCATACTTATCACTGTGAATCAGTGTATTTTCAATGATTCACAGTTGAGTTTCGCTGATTCAAATTTAGAGAGTATACATCGATGGGTCCGCGGTATAACCAGCTATCTCTGAACTTGCTTGAAAAAGCAGCTATCTCAAATTTTGCTTGAAGAAGCAGTTATCTGAAATTTTGCTCGAAAAAGCAGCTATCTCGCGAGCGACTCTGAAACCGCTCTGTAGTTGCGTGGCAAGTCAAAAGCGCTACAGAGCGGTTTTAGAGTCGCTCGCGAAATAGCTGCTTTTCCGAGCCAAATTTGAGATAGCTGCTTCTTCAAGCAAAATTTGAAAATTTGAGCTGGTTATTCCGTGGACCCATCGATATATAATAATAATAATAATAATTTCAATATCGTGAATATATATTCAATAATTTTGAGAATATACATATATGTAAACATCTTTTTTCTTGTGGTGTTCGCACGGACAGGTTGGAGATGTCAGTCACTGGGGTAGGGTCCCTTTTGGCTAGGGTACAATGATCAATGGATGAATCTCGAAACCTGCTTTCATGGCCTGCTTTATACCTATGAGAGTACCAGATGAGAGGAGGCTAGTCCAGCTAGCTCCTCATGGCTCTAGTCCATCACTTCGCCGAGGGTATTCTTTCTTCCCATGATTCGTCTATCGTGGTCAAACCTGATCTGCCCCCCAGAGGACCATGACGACATTCAGATGAAACGGTTCAAGCTTCACATGGATGATATTATACTCATATAGAACGTGTGCATGATCTGGTAATCCGGAAAATTGACATAACATTTACTTGCACGGGTATATGAATAATCGAAAATCTCTGTATAGGATACAATCTCACGTATATTTTGTGCATAACATGGAATAAATGCGTAGGTGGTCTCAGAATGTTCCTTTCATTATATAATACGTGTGTAATATATCGCAAGCATCATGATGTGCATCGATCAGACCCTCTCTCTTATGTATGTACATACGTGTTCGTATAAGTGTAGCATGTATACATAGGTTCATCGAGTTTATTACGTGCCCGGTGGACTGTGGGAGGCTGCCACACGCGTATTTTGTAAATATAGCTATGTATTTCGTTTTACGTTGTACATACATGCATACATACATACATGTAAAACTTTGTGGGTAGGTTATACATGGGGCATATAATACAGTTTATATTACACGTATACTGTGAGATCGACCCGCGGCACGAAGCAGCTAGGGATGCAAAAAGCTCGCACTTACTACGTAACTTGTTCGTACGCACGTAACTTGTTCGAAATTCGTAGTTCGATATATTTTCTATACATCTATATGTACGAATCTTTCTCGCTTTGGGCCTGCAGTTCAGAGAATAATTTCTCCGATTCCGTTAGGTTGTGAAACACATTTTTTGAGACATAGCTGGTTTTCAACGGAATTCCCGAAGATATGGTTGGTTTTGAAAGAAATTATTTGCAACATAGTCAGTTTGCAAAGAAATGTCCAAGGACATGGGTATTTTTGAAAGAAATTTTCAGGAACATGGGGCGATTGAGACAGAGATTTCTGAAGACAGACGGCTTCAAAGAATCTTTTCGGGACATGGCTATAGTTTTCAATGAAATTTGTAGAAACATGGCACTTTCGGAAGAAGTTTCGGGTTGTAGGGGAACATGACTAGTTTGGCAACAGATTCCCCGAGGACATGGCCGGTTTTGAAAGAGATTTTTTAGAAACATTGGAGATTTGGAAGAAGATTTCTGCACAGACATGGCGGTTTTTGTAAAGGGATTCCAGGGAACATATATGCCTAGTTTTGAAAAGAACTTTGATTGTTGGGGTCCCCGTTCAGAGTGAGAGCGACTTGCAGCTCGTCAAATCGTACACATGGTGAAGCGCCACTACATCAGAAAATGAATCTACAAGTATGAACTGAATTTTTCGTCATTGGGAACATGGCCGATTTCGAAACTCAACGACTCATAATATCTAGATACAGAAGATCGCAGCATCCCTTTGTACCAGAGGTTATATAGGCGTATATTATAGGTATCGTGTTTAAAGAGGGATGTGCGTGCTTCCCCTAGCCCGGAGGATTCATGTGTCTGCCATACATACGTCCTCGCGGATATATACCAGAGTGGAACAGGATGTTCATTATGGGGAGAGTTTTATGTCCCATACGGGATGTGACGTCGCAGGATATTCAACCCCTCAACTTTTAATACAAACTTGTCGTACTTCATATTTCTAATATATACATGGGTAGAGTGTCAGCTATATCAAAATTCACACAAGCACACATATCATATACAATTATTGTATGAAGCTGAACGCTATAGCAGCCAGAGTTTGCAGCCAAACGAGCTAATCGTCTTCCAAATGGGATGATTCAGTACAGATTTATGACTTTTATTGGTCAAGTTCATTTACTTTTTATGAAACATAGCAAAATCCAGATTCTTTTAATTTTGCTGCCCCATTTTCATTAACTAATAATCCTTGGGCTGCTAATTCTGGCTACTAGTTTCAGCATCCTAATTTTCGTATAATATGTGCTCTGACAAATCATCAACAATTTCAACACATATAGGCAGGTATGCATGCACATGAAAAATGTAAAAAAATGCTCGATTCCTAAGTCTCAAGGTTTCATGTGAAGAATTCCGCACTAATATAAAGATATTAGAGGGAAAAGTATGAACTATTTTATCTACTTTGTGTGTAGATAGTATAAAATTGTGTATCCGTACACAACTGCGGAAATGAATCTACCGGTTAGTCATTCACATAATATAAATATAGAGAGAAAAAGATAATGAATTACCGTTAAAAGAGTTGCTCATTGAAAAGGAGAAGAAAAAAGAAAAAGGGAAGAAAAAATTATGAACATGCTCACCAAAGAAATCAACGACGCGCCATTTCCCATATTATTATTATTATTATTATTATTATATGAAATTATTATGATTATTGTTATTATTATTACACGTAAATGTGTATATCCTCTTATGTTGAATTTACAGGTTTATACGACGATGAGAAACGACTAATGGTCTAATAGCAATACTCAAAGAAGTCTGTGCTGTTGTAGTCGCAGCTGCAGAGCTGCCGTTTGCTGCTGCTGCTGTATGGAGTCGCGTTCTTTGCTATGTAGCAAAGTAGAGAGAGATTCTAATTACGAACTTTACTCTGCTGTGCTGCACTGCGACTTCTATAGCTGGAATAGAAGCCAAAAGAATTTCACAAGTTTCTTTCTTTTTTTTGGTTTGTTTTTCGTATTTATTTTACTTTCTTTTTTCAACATTGCTTCTCTTTTTCTTATTCGCGCTTTTTCTTATTCGTCATTTGGCTCCTAACAGTAAATATATACCTCTATTTATCTACATATATGCATACCGAAATGCACAGTATTCATCGTCCTGATAATCGCTTGACGAAGAGAAAAATAAATAAAAACGAAAGAAGAACTGAGAAACTAAAAAACCGTAAAAAAAATATTGGTTTACATACACCTAGATTCAAAATTTAGAAAACAATGTAACCGTTTCATACTTTCATGTTCTCTTTTTTGTTTGTTCCTTTATTTCGACTGTATAGTTATTTCATTTTTGTTATATTTTTTTTGTGCGTTTTCCAGAGAACCTCGGAGATTTTCATTTTTCTTGGAGGCGAAATTTTTTCAGAGATTCTTCGGCTTGGTCGTACATGTAATATACATACATACGCGCACAAAAAATTGTTCTTACCTAAAAATTATGAACTCGAATGGAAAAATGTTTCCCACAAAAGTTGTTTGTTTTAATTTGACAAATTTTTTAGTGGAAAAAAAAGTCATGTTTCTATTTAAAAAAGAATGTTGGCCATCTTAACTCCGCCATTTTCCATTTTGGACCAAAACAGACAGTTTCTTTTTAACGGCCCCCTTCGAACTCTCAAAGTTTTATCATACGCAATACTCGATCGGAAGCGTATTTTCAAAGATAAATCAGGTGTAAGATTGAAATGGGACACCCTGTATATTGTATACGTATGTGTGCATGCGGTTGATTATTTTACCCCAACGGTTCTGGCCTACGCCAACGTGAATATCATTGTCTCGTTCTATACGCCACGAGTCCAATTAAGTAAAAAAAAAAAAAAAAAATCAACACATACCTTCGACACGAGTTTTTTGTTCGAACGAATCCGCATGATCCATAGAATTGAAATCCCTGCATTCGAAGAGTTTGATAATAGAACCCCAGGGAGATCGTTATACAGCCGCGACGCCACGCGTCGTGACGCCTGATTCAATTTTACAAGTGGACGGATACACACAACTATAGGTATATAGGTGTAGATAGATATAATAAATATACGAACCTGTTCAAATTGATAGGGCGTAAAAAGGAAACAAAAATACTAAACATTTAGTTGAATCTTGTTGATTGAAAAATGTATATCATAGTAAATACACACCTATTGGTAAATTACATGGACAATCATTTTGTAAATGACAGTTGATAAAAACATTATACAGATATAGATATGTTTTACAATTTATTCAGAATTTCCAAAAAATTCTTTCTTCAAACACTATACGTATCTAGGTATATCAGTAAGGGACTAGTTATCACACTTTTTACTCTCTGATTTTCAGAATTTTCTGGATTGGATATTTTTTGAATTCACAGATAGGGTATTGTAGATGCATATTTTGTGCACCTACGAAAAATTCGTGGTCATTCCAAAGCAAGTTTGTATAATATGTATATGCCTATGTAATACAGGTAGTTTACTGTCGCGGGGCGGTGACATCACGCGCAATGATCGTGTCACGTTTTATATTGTACATATTATAGAAGAACGATAAATCGGACATGTAAGTGTGTACATTATAGGTATATGTATAATGTACCTAACAATATACCGATCATTCGTATTATGTGCCTATATCCGACGATTGATTGAAGCCAATATGCGCATTCGATCACGTCACATCCGTCGATCGTCGTCGATTGCGTACGTCTCGTGCGGCATATATAAAAAGTATCATAGTATTTTGATCCTAATGCGGACCTTTCTTATGTATCATACATACGTATACAGATTTTATTATTATTCAATTAATTATATTACGGTACATAGGAGAACTATTTTGAACTTTGATGTTTTCTTTTCAGATTTTCTTTTTTTTTTTTTAATGGCTTTTTCCACTTTTGTCAATATATAGGGTGTAACAAAATTGATGGACCATATCTCTACACGGGCAGATTCCTTGTTGAATAGGTTTTTTTTTACGAAAATTTCCTCCGACGCCTAGTTTAGACGCTAGAGCCGACAAGGACGCACCAATCGGAGATCTGCTCCAGAAACTAATGGCAAAATTCGCTATACCGCGTCGGAAAAAGCTGACGATAGCTATAGCTATTCTGCTTATACTTTTTAAAGCTGATCTCCGATTGGTGCGTCCTTGTCGGCTCTAGCGTCTAAACTAGGCGTCGGAAGAAATTTTCGTAAAAAAACGTCTTTTTTTATTTTCAACGAGGAATATATCTTTTTGCTTATCTTATATCAATTTTGCTATTTTCACGTTCCTTAATTCTTGACACAATTTTCGAATGACATTGTTTTTATTCATACGTATGATTATCTTTTTCGAAACACGCATGGATACACCCAAATTTCTTTACAAATTTACAAATTCTTTCGCTTATAAAGTACAATTTCTACAGTATACCTATATGTATATGTATACATAAAATAGATAAGAGATAATTTCGTTTGTCGGTACGACCTCTATACATTATACTTGGACTCGCGAGACTGAAACTGCATTGCGTATACCAACACACGGGCATGTTATACGTATATAGATAACATGTATACAGTACATGTACATGTGTACAGTACATGTACATATACATGAACGAAAATAATTAAATATGATTCATTAAACCGGATGAGAAGCTCTTCTGGTCCTGCCGATATAAACTGCTCCACACACATACGATATAGAGTATGATAATTATATAGTAATTGTATAGTTATTAGAGAATTTGAAAAAGTTGCTAAGGGCGACGAGGAACCAAAAGGAAATAGAAATGAAAGAGAAAACCATTAGTCATTTCATTCAACTACCATATCTTCGGAAAAAAAATACAAAATAAAATAAAATACCAACATTGACCGTTGAATTAGTTAAAATTAGTTAATTTGTCGGATTACCTTAGGCAGAAAGTAAAACGTTGATCCAGCTACGTGTCGATACATTATGATGATAATAACGATCAGAGGTTACATTTACACTCGCACTAGTTTATTAGCTAATTGTGAGGAAAGATTGAAAAAAAATAAAATAAATAATAGCAAGAATAGTTAATCAAAAATAACGAATCAGGTGAACTATTATGAGTAGAGAGAGAGAGAGAGAGAAAGTGACTATGTATATGCGCATGCGAGGAAGAGAATGCCGATTTTCTCAAATATAAAGTCTGAATGATTGAATAAATATATGATGTATACATAACTATATACGTATTGGTTGAAATATGCGAAAAGGACAACAAAAATGGCAAAATGAGAAAAGTCGCGGAAATAAGTTTGTTCTCATTGCGAGAGAGCTGTGAGACTGCAGCGCACGGTATAGTGTGACTTCTTGACTATATGCACATAAATATATAATATACATACGTCTGCATAATACTACATAGGCTAATCCAAAATTATCAAATAATATCTTTCTATGTATAGATGTATGTGTGACTATGTACAGCTTAAGAAAAAGATTGAGGGAAAATTTAGGCGTGTATTGTATATGACGGTATTATCTATCCACGCGTGTATGTGTACTGGAGATATCCAGGATGGTTCGCAGTCATTCGACATTCACATACCACGAGCGCAACTTTCCTAAAGTCCCAATACAAGGTTTTCACAATAAATCACATACGCAAATAGTTCAGTTTATCTTAAGTTTATCTTGCACATACAATATGTTATATGTTTATATACAGGTCAGTCCATGTCAAATAGGCCAACCTATGACCCCTGCAACCGTTGAACATATTCTTCTTGTCGTTTTTTTTTTTACAACTGTTACACTTTCACATACATATGAATGCATGAACTTTACTTCGCTAATTAATAATTTGTAGATATCATTCAATGGCAGTTCAGGGTGTAAAAAAGAGGACCGTTTTTTTTCTTTTTTATCGGCTTAAATTCTCAAAACAAAAAGGAAAAAAAAAACAGAAGTAAAACAAAAATTGAAAGCGACTATATCACCCCGGAAGTGGAGTGAGACAACGCGAAACGCATTCTCACGTGCCAAGCCGCAGCCTAGAGGAACTTCCGGTATTACTAATGGTCCGTGATGAGAATGAGGAACAAAATTCTGTTTCATCTTTTTCACGCGAAAAAAAGTATTTGATTTTTTAGCTATTTTTTTTCCCTTCTTTCATTTTTCTGCTTATTTCGTTTCAGTCAAAATCTCTCTTCGTCGATAATATGAATAATTACAATTGGATCGATGATATTATTAATGATAATGATAATAATAATAATTGTATAAGTATAACTGGTACAGGAGATTTTGCATACACGGACGATGTGGAAAGTTGTTCCAAAAAACCAAAGAAAAGAAAAAAAAAAAGACAAATAGAAGAATTGTAATTGAATCTTGGTGTTGATACGTATAGGTACACATGCGGGTAGTAGGTATTAATCGGTTGCCAATGAATTGTCCTTGAAATATATCGTTTAGAGATATTTGAAACGATTGAGTAACTAGTGGTGATATTGGAGTCCGGGCGTTGAGATACAATTTTTTATACACGTACTTATTGAATAATTGATTTTATTTCATTTGATTTTTGCACATAGACCAATTCAAATCGCTATTACTCATCTCCTGCGCAACGAAATTCGACATTTCATACTAACGAGATTGATGATAAGAATTATAATCATGGCAATAACAACAATACAAATAATTGTTAACAGAAGACTGACTAGTTAATGTGTGAGAAACTTATACGAAATAAGTTTGGGCAAAATCAATTCATATATATATGTATATATAATTTGAGAATGTCAAACTAATAAATGAATTAATGAATTAATGAAATTCTTTTGAAATATCAAGACTCTAATGTTTAATTTTTGGTAAATGAATGAATGAATCAATAATACCACTCATTGTCAGTACTGTATAGCATTCCATTCAGTTTATATTTCAACGGTCTGGCTGCTACACCTACCTACCGACGACCTATGCATATGTTTACGCAGATAGAATAAATTGTAAAACTTATTCAAATATCCCGCGGTTTTGTAATAAGCAGAATTCTGTAAAAAAAAACAAAAAAACCCAACGTTCAGACAATAAATTTACATAAGAATTTTATCAAAATTATTAAAAGAATAATAATTCGTGTTTGCTTTTTTTCTTCCAAGTGGCAAAAGGTATGGATGTATGTGATACGGTAACGATTCAAAAAATAAAACCGTCAGGAAAAAACATATTTTCGGTGAAAAAACCGCACGAAGAAAAAATAAAATTGACCTAGAAGTTGAGTAATCATTTCAATCGCATACTATTATATTTATGATAATATTATCGAATGAGTTCGTTAATTGAATATAATTTACCCATCTTTTTGAAAAATTTTCATATTTTGTCTGGAGTTAGGAGTAAATATACGGGTTATTGTTAAAATAGACTCGCCGCGTTAGGAGTAAGGCGATAAGAAACCGCCGGATGACGCGAAGCATATATACATTATACATATATATATCGAAACGGTAGACTTCCGGTAAACGTGGAGTCTGAGATAAGGGGAAGAAAAAAAAAAAAAATGAAAAATCAAAATATAAAATCACATCTCACATAACAATACGTGAAATGGATAAAGAGAACCGATGGTAAAATTATTGATAAACTAAAGATATAAAATAGACACACCAAAAATGAATAAATAATTTGCTCTTTTTGTTTTCATCAGTTCATTTGCCGCATGGTATTGCATAAGAAAGCGAGCTCGTTTAAAAGTCGTTGGAAAATATTTTTAAACAGTTATGCGTATAGTGAAATAGACGAGGTCAATATAAATTAAAAATAAAATAAAAACTAGAAGCAGGAGGCTAAGAAATGATATAGGCATATGTATACATGCAATGCATTCTGTTTGGCTGATGCGTTTTATATTGAAAAGGGTGTGTAAACATGTCTGATGAAACAGCTCTTGAAATGACAAATTGTAAGAAATTGATGAGCTCGTTTCATCGCTATCTCAAGTGCTAAAGTCTGTACGAGTACTTGACTTTCAGTGCAAGCTCTCTGTATAGTTGAAAGATCCTTGTGTCTCGCGACATTCGAGTATAGTATGCGGTTATAGTACAGGCACGTAGAACCGAGACTGTGGCCGAAGAGAAAAATTGTGAAGAAAAAAGAATAAGGAAATTTGTCAGGAAGTTTTTCTTCATATGTGGTTCGTATAGGAGATAAAAGCACAGACATAAGTAGCAATGAAATTGAAAATATATTGTTGTGGATTCAAGTGTAACGAAACATATTTATAATTATTCATTTTTATTTTCTTCGCAAAAAGTAGTCAGTCAGACAAAAAGGACTAATATTTTCTAAGAATTATTAAAAATTGTCTATGGTAAGTTATCGACTGAAGTATCGGCAGGGCAGATTTCTTGGGAGGATTTAGCCGTCAGTAATATAGGGCGTGACCTTAACGTCTCGAGGAATTGAGTAAATTTTCAATTTTCTTCCTTGTCGAAAAATCAACAAATAACAAATTATGGCGCGGAGAAAAAAAAGATCCATAGATCAGCCGGTAAAACAGACATGATAACCAATTTCTCAGACGGTAACATAAATCTGTCTCCGGTAATTTATCTACTGGCGATAATTAGCACGTGACTTTTTCTCGGCTATTTATTACCATCGATGAAACAGATTTATCCAAAAGCTTCAGACATGAATGACGGAAAGGGGCATACAAGAATCGCAATTCGTTCCAACAGTGATTATGAAAATAAAATCATATGATAATGAAATATCGCTTTCCTGGAAAGCAACAAAGAATGGAATATTTTTTTCTGTAAAAAGGAATAAAAAAAAATTTGGACGAATCAGAAAATAACGCAGTTTGTTAAAAATTCTTGAAAACATGGAGAATAACTGAAACACCTTGGCGACTAAGAACGTCGTGGAATATTCTGCCGGTTTACTTGTCAGACAAGTGATGTGTTGTTCGTAATCAAATCAATCATGATAACGTTTCTTTCTAGGATAAACCTGACTCAGGTGAGCCTAACAAATTGTTTTCGAATCCACTGCGACACACATTGACATAAATGTAAATGAGGAAATGTGAAGTCAACTCCTAACGTAATCTAATCAATGATCGATAACAAGTGATATACTAATGCCTCATCAGGCTTCTTGATTCTACTAGTCAGTATCTTGCGACCGAATAATCTTCGTAGACCGTCTGAAGAATATAGAACTACCGATCGTCAGTAAGTTTCACAGTTTTTTTTTTCTTTCGTCTCTCAAATTCCATAAGAATTTCTGAGTACAACCAGAAAAGAACATTATATTTATATTTTTCGTTTTCTTTTCTGAATAGTTTTTGGTGAATTTTAGTTCTTTACTACCGTAAAATGAGTCTTTTGAAGAACGCTTTCATCCTCCTCGCGGTACTCTTGGTTACCGTAAACGCAGGTCGTATGAGACTTGAAAATGGGGAATCTGTCTGCGCCTGTACATTGAACTGGGATCCACTTTGCGCTACTGACGGAATAACTTACGCGAATTACTGCAGCTACGAATGCGCGAGGGATGAAGCCAGCGAATTGGGACGTGCAGGTAAATTTCATATACATACAATAATGATTAAAATAGACAAATTTTATCATCATCATAATCATCGAGCGCTCAATTATACGTAGTCTGAATTTTTTCTTGTTATAACGTATCGTGTGACTAAAAGCAAAAGGGCCTAAGCGCCAAAAAAAATTTTTTTGCGACCATGCCAACAAGGTCTTATACGTTGCACGAAAAAGATTTTGGCACTAAAAGAACGAATTTTTTTTTTCGCGCTTGGGCCCTTTCGCGTTTAGTCACACGATATGCAAAATTATAATATATGTATAAATTTTGTACATCGATCCCCAATCAAGAATAAAATTTCAAGAGTTGATCACCTTCTTGACTATATGGATTAAAAATATATAATTGAATTTTTCGAATTTGATATAATATTGTATAAATGAGCAGTCGTGAGTTATTTTATAATCGACTATTATTTCTTTTCTATTTACTATTCATTTTTTACATTTGTTTCGCTTTTCCACGAAGCAATTGGTATCAGACATACGGATGGTGGATGTTAAGTGCGTCAACGAAACCCGAACAGTTCAGCTATTATGGAAGGATATACTGAAGATTTGATTAAGATATAAAAATAGAAAATACCAACAACAAAAAATGGAAATAAACAATACCGAAGACTCGATTTGATTCCCATCCCATATTGCAATCCGTAAAAAAATTGATAATTAATTACAACCTATATATAACCTCCATAGAAAAAAATTACCTTACATATAGACGATTAAAGTTTAACAGGTGAATACACGTGTAATTAATATGAATCAGATTCCATTACTTAGAAATTGAAAAAATGAATAAACAAAAATTCAAAAGCATTCGGACAGACAAAAACTAACGATCGATGATATTTTTATTCGAATAAAGTTTGTTTCCCTTTATCTTTGCATTGACTTACCAATCGCTGGAGCAAAAAAGTTTTCGCCTTTTATAAACGTTGAGAAAAATGTCTAGAAACTTACCTGCAACAGAAATATAGAGAAGTGTGAAATACCATGAGAAGACTATACATCGTGTGCCCAAAATCAAAAGGGTGTATGCACCAAAAAGGTCAGTATCATAACAAAAAGGCGTATTTCAACAGAATCACATGGGCAGCTGCCGAAAAGCAAAAGGGCGTATACACCATGCGACTGAAATCATAAGGGCGTAAGCGCCAAAAAATTGTAATGGCCGATACGCCCTTTTGATTTCGGCCAACCGCAAAAATAATAAATAAAGTGGCTCATACGCCCTTCTGATTTTCGGAAACGCGAAAATAATCGAAAAATGGCTCATACGCCTCTTTGATTTTAGTCAAATGCCCGAATTGCAAAAAAATGGCTCATACGCCCTTTTGTTTTTAGTCAAATGCCCGGATAGCAAGAAATGGCGCATACGCCCTTTTGTTTTTCGTCGAGTGTGTCATACGCCCTTGTGTTACTACGTCTGTTTTTTTGTTATACATGGAGTAGTATATACATACGCTCTTTTGTTATTTACATCGCAAAATATCGAGAAAATGGCGCATACGCCTTTCTGATTTCAATCAGGTGTGTCATACGCCCTTATGTTACCATTATTTATTTTTTGTTGTACACTGAGTAGTATATACACACGCCCTTTTGTTATTCAAATAACAGAAGGGCGTAAAACGGTTCATACGCCCTTTTGACTTTAGACACGCGACATGGAAAATCGAACCTATAAATGATACAGTTTTCTGCGCATTGAAATTGATAATAATAATAATAATAATAACAATAACAATCTGCAACTCTTCCAAATGTAAAGAATCGTGAATGCGGATGATTTTTCGAAGAGCGAAAGTCATACAGTAATTATTTATTATAGTCAACTATACCTAGCTCTACTAAATCGTCTCGAACTTCAGAATAGTACATAAAAATTCAATGTTGTACTACAAAATGAAAGAAATACTTACGGCAATTAGGGCAACGTCAATTAATCGAATGACTGCAGTATCTCTAATAATTATTCAAAACACAAAAATTGTCTGAAATCAAACAGATGGACAATTTTTCTTTTTCTTTCAAATTAACTATAATTGCCAATAAGGGAAAAATTAACGTGAATTCAAAATTTGGACCCGGTTTGAATGGAGCAATTGAGTAAAGCAAGAATTTTGTTCATCTCATGGTAAGTGTATACACATAGCGGAATTTGTCAATAATTTTTTGATCGAAGGTCGAGATTGTATAAGAAAACGTACCGAGGCTGCGGATGGATAATATTTGAGAAGAATATTAAATTACCTTCATCGATACAAGTCCGGACAGTCTGTTTGTTAGAATTTGAAAAGCGGCGTATAAAGTGAGACAACTGTGTTCAGAGGTCAGAATTTCGATGGCCTTGCCTTACATTCAACGGCATCACATTTCCACTAAATATTATAAACTGCCTGGTTTCGAACGATAAATAAGAGACACAACGATACATCAAAACTATGTACAATCCAAACTGTCAAGATAAGCCGCATAGTCTTTTTATTTTCTGAATTATTGACAGGCCAAACTAAACTGCCACGTGATTGATAGAAAAATCAATTTCTTTCCACATTTTGATAGGCTTTCAAAGAAAATTCACACAAAATCCATTACATAGAAGTTTGTTAGAATTTTGTAAACGAATCTGGTATATTATTTGTATAATCAATTTAAAGAAATTCAATAGCAAAGTAGCTAAAACGATATCAAACGAATAAAACATCTGTTTGACGGCGATGCGATGAATCGATCGTCCGTTTTGATCACCTCGAATCTATTTAATTAAGTTCTCTCGAGTTCTTGACACGCAGCAGAGCAAACACATCGAGTCAAAGACCATCAGTACATCTCTAATATTTAATATTTGTTCTTCGGGGCATTGGGGAGGCATTTAATAATGAGATACAAATAACTCATTATAACCGGGATGAGGTCACATGAGTTTACGATCGATTCAAACCACGATAAATAGACTGCGGCTACTCTCTCTGCGAGGCATACCAGTTACGGTTTATCCTGCGAGCCGCGGTGCCAGTTACATTCTTCTAAACGCATACAAGAAACTGATAAACAGCGTTAAAAAGGAGCCAGGTTTGTTTTTCTAATTTATTTATTTAGTTAGACAAGAATGCCATATTGCAATTTTGACGAAAAAAAAAAAAACCTAGAAACAAAGTTGTTTCATTATTTGATAAGAAATCTACCTTACAAATTCACAATATTCCCAATTTACAGCAATTTTTGTGAGGATTTTTCTGATTATTTGCTTCAAATTTAGGAGTCCATAAAACAGACTTTGGACTATCAATAAGTTACCGCCGATAACAAATAATCTACGTTAACTTACCTCCAGTGGTAAGTAGCGAATGACTTTATCAATCTAGAAATTGATAAGTTAGGTTTCTTCGATGGTCGATAAAAAAGAGAGAGATATTCTTCATTATCGTCCATCTAATGTTCGAACACAAGTATGAGCAAAAAAAATCGGCAACCGTTGAAAATCAGATTTCTAAAGATTTCGAACAATTTTCTGTGTACATTTCTTTTATTTTACTAGAAAAAAAAATACCAAAGAACTAATCGATTCCTATAATGTAGGAAAAAAGAATGAGCCGGATGAAAAGCGCTCTTCTAATTCTGGCAGTTTTCTGCCTCGAAGAAAGCGTCGCGCGTTTCACACCGCCAAAAAAACACAATACCTGCAGCTGTGACGAAAACTATAAGCCAATTTGCGGAAGCAACGGTATCACATATCGTAACGCGTGCGAATTAAAATGCGCGAATACAGCAGCGGCCGGGGAAACTTGCGGGGGTGAGTTTATACATCGATCAATTAATTATTTTCTTTCGGTTTTTCTTATATTCGATTCGTTTCTTTTTTTTTTCTCTCTCTATTTTTTCAGCTACTGTAATCACCCGGGCTTATTCCGGCAAATGCCGTGACGAGACTTGCATTGAACAACATCACATATAAAAGTCAACATAGTATATGTATATTTGTGTAACATCCGAATTCTGTGTACATTTATTTATTTATTTTTTTTAAATTTATGATCAAATAATTGTAGATCAATAATGACGATCTGTCAAGCAAGAACATACATACAGTCGCTGTAAATATGTATACATATAGTTGAGGGGAGCAGTATGCCGTGGTTGAAAAAAGCGAACATTATAGTCCAAAATCAATTTGGTACATGACCAAAGTTCATTTTGCATCATTATAATCATTTCACTTGAAAACGGTTGCTGCACGAATTCAGGCACACCGTAGGTCCGATTCGACTTATCTATGACCAAGATTCGAAGGAATACTAATTGTCATTAATTGAACGAGGGAAATTGGCAAATTTAATTTTTAGGCTGAGTTATTTGCAAATAGGTGGAAAAGAAATGTTCGATTTTCGGAAAATTGGCCATATCTTGTATGATAATTTTCTCAATTCAATATTCCCTCGTTCAATTTATCACGGCGCGTCTTCCGAACAATTCGGATCCTGAGAAAGTGAAATCGGACCTACGGTGTGCCTCAATTCGTGCAGCGACTGATTTTTAGTGAGACGATTATAATGACGTAAAATGAACTTTGGTGAAGGAAGAGATTGATTTTCGACCACGTTTCATTTTTACAACCGCGACATAATGCTCCCCTTAATTGATTATGTTTGCCTGTAGTATATTTATCGCCGTATGAAATATCAAGAGGGTTGCTTATAGTTGTTAGTATGAATTTGAAATCGGGAAATGTAAGTTAAATTTGATTGATTTACGCCGATGTATTTCAATTATACGTGTATAATAAGTCAATTATAAAAATTTGAAAATGAACTGTAAAGTTTGTGTGTTGCACTTGGATTTTCATATACATAGTTCCAATTACGGTCTCATTGTGTAGGTTTCAGTGATTATATAATCCTTAAGCTTTAAGTTCAATCCCACGATGTTCAATTGCAAAAATATAATACGCTGTGGAATAAAGGGGGTTGGCTTTTAATGGGCATGCCGTATCCCTGCTTCTTCCTTGACACCGTTTGAAATTGAAGAGGATGAAAGAAAATAAGGAAAGAAAGAAAAATAAATGAAAACGAGAAAAATCATCATTCATATATATGTATTTGTATAGGTGCGTACAGGAATTATTATCAATCGTATATCGCAACGTCTCTGCGCAATGACGAAAGCTTCGCAATAATCTACACCTTCTTTCCCCGATTGTATACATGCACGTATGTATGTACAAATATAGATGCAATAAATACCCACTTACACGTTCTAACCCACCTACTGTCGGCGCAAAAAGGTTAGAGCCCTGAGTTTCAGTGGTCATAACTTCTGAGGGAAAAATGCTAGAGCAAAAAATCAAAAACGATCGTAGGGCGCCGAGTTTTCTGCGTTCATGGATCATTCAAAAATTTCGGTGCGAAAATCGTGCCAACCGCAGTGACCTCCAAAGGGTCAAAAAACGTAGTTTTCCGAGGGTCCATTGCCGTTCATGAAGTTTAACCCATCAGCGTTCGTCCAAAAAAAGTGTTAAAAATCTGAAAAAAATCATGAGTATTCCCCGAATATTCATAAACATGATGACTTTTGGAATTTTTTAAAATCTTGCAAGACCTCGACGCCAGGTGCAAAAAAGTCCGATCGTGCGATTTGGAGAACGGCTCGGTACCGGTGACCCTGAGATAGCTCAAATTCTTCGTTGAAATATACACTATTCGATTCCGTAATCAGTTTCTAATTCGCAATACTGAACTTGCAGGTATCGACGCCGACAATTTTCTCAATATGCACTGGGCGACGTGCGCCCGAGTTGCGATATTCGTCGCTGCATTTTCCCCCCTTCGGCCCCGCTGTCGACTCAATTGTTGCTCACTGTCCATAGTATGCAATATATGTATACGTAGCGTATATGTGTAGACCCGTCAATAACTAATGGTAAACAAAACAAATCGGTCTGCAAGCAACAATTGAGTCGGCAGCGGGGCCGAAGGGGGGAAAATGCAGCGACGAATATCGCGACTCGGGCGCACGTCGCCCAGTGCATATTAAGAAAATTGTCAACGTCGATATCTGCAAGTTCAGTATTGCAAATTGGAAACTGATTACGGAATCGAATAGTGTATATTTCAACGAAAAATCGGAGCCATCTCAGGATCACCGGTACCGAGCCGTTCTCCAAATCGCACGATTGGAGTTTTTTGCACCTGGCGTCGAGGTCTTTCAAGATTTTAAAAAATTCTAAAACCCATCATGTTTGCGAATGGTCGGGGAATACTTATGATTTTTTTCAGATTTTTAACACTTTTTTTAGACGAACGCTGACGAGTTAAACTTCACGGACTGCAATGGACCCCCAGAAAACTACGTTTTTTGACCCTTTGGAGGTCACTGCGGTTGGCACGATTTTCGCACTGAAATTTGTGAATGATCCATGAACGCAGAAAACTCGGCGCCCTGCGATCGTTTTTGATTTTTTGCTCTATGATTTTTCCCTCAAAAGTTATGACCACTGAAACTCAGGGCTCTAACCTTTTTGCGCCGACAGTAGTCGCAGTTAATGGAGGTCTCACAATCAGTACCACGCGTTTCATCCTCATTGTTATAGTAGGTACGCGTTGCAAAATACCCTACGACTCACGCGTGAATGAATAATAATGATCGGAAAAGAATTTTCCAATTAGCATATAATCAATTTCAGATTCAAAAAAAATCATTGTATCCATTTTTTTTTGTTTCATACTTATTTTAGAAATCTTCTAGAAATTCAATGATTTTTGTACCGTTTGACATAACTCGCTTCAAACTCTGTTATATATTTGAAGCTAAGTTGAAAATTTTCATCGATGTAACAAATCATCCAATCTTAAAATTGCTTTTCTTCAATTTTGGATTAAAGAATCTAAGATATTTGCAAATATAATTGCGAGCCTAAAGTGCAGGTACATCAAAAGATGTACTGGAAAGTATAAAGACAAGCTATGTATGTAGATATGCTGCAAAAAAGTAAAAGAAAAAAAACCCCCAAAAATCACAAGAAAGAAGAAAAAGCAAAGAGAAATGTAAACGTAGGTATAAAAACTGTGTAGAATTGAAACGAGCCTTAATTATTGTGCACGGAGTATCGTTGAATACCGGAATTTCTTTTTCAAATTTGTTTTTCTCTCCGCATACACATAATGAAATTTTTATTTTCACCGGTATAGGAATTTTCTACTGCACGATGTATAAAGTAATATACCTGGTGTACCTGGTTTATATGGGTTTATGACGCTGATGTATACGGGCAGTTGGGCATTGGAATAAGGAAAAACTAGTTTTATCTACTTTAACGCTTGCGCTGCATGCCGGCGAGCTATGCTATTCTAAACCACAAGGATACGTATAACAACGCGTATCTTACTTGTATTATACAGGTTAGCTTTCGTACACGCAGCTGTATGTCTACAATCTCGACTTGTTACTCGCTACATACCTACTTCTTGTTGTCTATTTCGTCTAAGAAATGTTTTGCTGCAACTAGGTATCCATCTAGTATACATACGCATACATATGTATAATAATACTGTATAAGTATCTAGTGAACAGGCTGGGCGAACAAATTCTCTGCAATTCGCTTGTCCTCGATATTGTATAGACCAGCCCATACGTATATGTATCTATATCCATCGATGTAGATATAAATGTAGCAAATGAGTATTTGCAAACGGTAAACCGTTTCATAAAGTTATGGCAAAACCTAGCTCATGTCTATGTAGGTATGTTTAGAGAATATGCAAGTTGGTGTGCAGGTGTATCTTAGACTCTAACGACAAAAATGATGAATAATTACCCAAGTGTAATACATACGAAGGATATTGGACAGCGATTGGATATCGAATGATTGAATTTGTCGGTAATATTGAATAACGAATAGCATTCGAGATGTACTGGTAAGTGCGCGTCTACCATGGCACTAATTATTCGATGATGAACAAACAGAAGGATCGAGAGGGTATTAATTTTCAATCATTATATTATAATAAGTGTCGACAATATCTCAAAATTATATCGGCTAATGAAAGTGATAACGAGGCATGAACAATTTTGCAAAAAGATCGGGTGATATTAGTAACAAATATGAAAATTCTCAGCGTTATAATTAATTGAGTGCAAGGTAATATTATATGTAGTATTGGTAAATTAACAATACGGATTGACCAAATTTCGATAATGATGGGGCATTGGCATGCAACAAAAAAAGAATAATGAATAGTATTCGCAATCATAATATATATCGGATCACGAAATAGTACATTACGTACGAGTGACGATCATTATTTTTCATCGTGAGAGCCGTGAAATCGCGACGAAGTTGCGATTTTGAGGTTAGAATTAGGAAAAAGAACATTATAGAACAATATCAAGTGATTATTGGATATAATCAACAGCAAAATATGCACAACTAGTGGTACGATTGCATGGATGAAAATTTGGAAAAAATTTAATTATTGGATATAACGAACAACGAATTATGAACCCAATGGGATAATAATTAGGTTATAGGTATATAGTAAATAAGAAAATTTCAACAGCATTTGACAATGTGAAAAAAAAAAGAATTAACACAATTTTATGATTATTTACCAATGAACAACAAAATACGAACAATATTGGCTGATTATTGGATAACGCAAAGTAAATTGATTGGTTGATGGACAGCACAATGTAAGTAGTGGATGATGAACAATAAACTATGAAGAATTTTCAAATACGATTACTTGTAGTAGATGAACAACTGAAAATTAGAAACAAAATTGAAAGAAAAAAAAAAAAAAAACAAGGCGGAAAAGAGCAGTTTTTTCACGATAGTTTTCATCACGTTGCCAACTAATGTAAATGTGTCATTGCTCCGGATACTATATGGGCTATGTGGTTGAATTATTTTTCCAAATTGATTTCATTTCTATACGAAATGGTTTCGTGCTCGTCATGAACTCATCTTTTCTCGCAGCGTTTTATTCGAATTATAGTAATTTGTGGAAGACTTTGCTTGATCGGCATATGCTACTTTCAACCTATAGTTGCGGTTTACCTAACACTTTTCTGTTGTTCTCTAATGAATATACTTGAACAGCATAAACTTGAATTTACCCATACATCATTCCATGTCATGCATGAAAACGTAAAAACTTGTTGAAATAACACAAGTCACTTTTCGTACTGAACCAATACTTTTCTTATATCACCAAAGGTGATGAAAAGTGAAAAATTACATTGTCTGACACATGATGAGACAATGATCAAGGTATAAAGAAGCGAGCGAAATAAAATGACGAATGGATTGCATTTTCACATCGTGTCAAAGTGTTGTATACTCATATAGTATAGAAGGTATATGCATACTCCGAGGATAGATGTAAACGAGAGAAAACACCTCCGGATGAAGAGAGGAAGAAATTAACACTTCAAACACGAAACATGAATCGAAGGTAATAGGTACAGGTATATCTGCATACATAACCATAAATCCCCACTTGTCCATACCAACTACATAAGTGTACACTTTGGTTTGAACTAGGCCAGTTGCAACCGGGCATTTTAATCTCAGTATAAGAAATTGGCTCGCAGAGCTCAGCTCGAATCCAATCGTGCTTTGCGATCTAGAAACCGCAGAGACCACATTAACAACCAGAGACCTGTAAACCTGACTTACGCTCTGCGCAGGGGTCAAGCCAAAAAAGAAAGATAAAAAAAGGAACTATGTATAGAGAGCGAGAGAGAGAAAAAAAGGAGAAAAAAAAAAATAAGAAAAGAACTTCAACAGCTTAAATTTAAATCTGGTTCGTCGTATGACCGGAATAAGGAAGTGCAACAGGAAAGTCGAGAAATTGTTATCGACGAGACTGGAATTTCAATCAAAGAAAGTCCAACGACACAGAAAATCATCTCAGACTACTAACTAAACTTCGAAATGTCAAGGTGAAGGCTGGTCTCGATACCCATAACGAGTAATCGACAATATAAAAATCAAAGAAAAACGATTTGTTACTTTCTCAATTTGTCTGTAATTTTTACGGGATCGATTTTATCTCATTTTCCCCACTATATTACGTCCATAGGCTATTGTTCGATTAAATTCGAATGCCTGTAGCTTCTATACCTAATTACTTCATCGTCGCTTCCGTTGAAAAAGCTGACAATAAACCGGAAGCAGGATCTTGGCTGTAAATCGACGTCGTACTAGATCACGGAAGGTGTGAGTTTCTAAAAACTATACCTATGCATAGAAACTATAATTCCTCGATATGAATTCTGAGTTTCAGGGGAATCCGTATCCGATCATTGGACAACTTTGATTACTGCACATGCGTGAAGGTTAATTTTGGCACGAAAAAAAATCTGAAACTCGAATTTTTTAACGACTTTTCCAAAGAATAGGATCTTCATACACTACCAAGTTTGATTCCGCGCGCATACGCGTAACCGAGTCTCGTAATGATTTCAGTTCACACGAAAGCGCGCGCGTAAGTTACGTGCTAATGTTTACAGTATAGTTGTGTAGGTAATATGACGTGTGAACGCACGCATTTGTGCAAAAAGTATTGCAACGACTAATATACTTGATACCACGGTAATGTGGTTCCGGTGAAATCATACCGCAAGGTTCTAACACTCGGTTTGTAGTAGAACCACTGCACTCACCGTGAACGTTGACTGAAGAATTCAAAGACGGCTATCCTTATGGGGTTTTGTGTGCCAGTCAAGTGGGCCCAAGTGGGCTCGGGGATACGAACGGTCTCCAACTTTACCGACAAAATAACGTTGCACTATATCTATAGTGTGCACATAATATAGATATACCACAATGTTATTTCAGTCGGTAACCAAGTCCATTTGCTCGGCACACCAAACTACCCAGGGTTAGCTGTCTTTAAATTCTTCAGTCAACGCCGTGAACGTACCTACTTTAGTCATGCGGAAAGCCGATCGTGAGACACATGCTTTATATTGAATACAGGCATAACGTAGGTCAATATAGAATTTTTGAAATTCTGGACTCGAGTTTTGAATCTGTTTTTACAGAAATTCATTGAATGTGTACCTACACATGTTATTATCAAATTTTATAAATGTTTATAAATCGTAAAGAATTCTGTATCAATTCTGGCTTATTCTCCGATTTTTGGGTGTGGGAAGAAATTCGATACGGTTTCGAAAAGATTCCTCGGAGGTTCTCAATTTTCAAGAAATATATTTTGTCAATGATTCTATGAGATTTCGTAATCCACAAACAGTTTTACGCGTGCAAGTTTTAGGTTTAGATTCAATCAGATTTCATCAAGTTTCTTGAAATTTCATAGAGTTTCACAAATTAGAAAACTTCTTTGACCAGGTTCAGGCCGGTTGTTGATTAGTGGATTCGAAAAGCCCTTCGCAATTCTATCGATCCAATCCGGCTCCTCATATAATTCACGATATCATATGAAACAGAATATCCAAAGATTCATCAAACATGACGAAATTTGATGAAATTTTACGAAATTTTGAAAAGCTGCATCAAATATTAGAAAATGTCACCAAATATAGCGAAACTTTTCAGAATGATGTCGTCTGACACAATGGAATGATACGGAATACTTTGAAATTTCACGAAAATTTTGGCGGTGATCTTGGAATTGATTTTCAAAAAATCTCTAACTTGTTTTGTGATGAATTGGAGAGGTCAAGCGATGTATACTTGGCGAGGTAAAATTTCCCAACTCTAAGACTGACTAACTAATTCATCTGATAGATCAAGGCATGCCTATAAACCTGGGAGAAATTTCACCACGATGATGGAATAGCATTTTACAGAATTCCGTAACGAAATTCATCTACCTGAAGGTATAGTGATGCAGTTGCTGAATCGAGAAGCAGCTAGACTGACTCGAACCTTGAATCGGGGACAAACGATTTCACGCCACAGTGTTACCGCGTGCCTCTCAAAGTCTCAACATAGTGGTGGATAGATAGCAAGGTAGGTAGGTATAGGTAGGTACTACTGCTATAAATTAGGTACAAAATTACTAGGTACTATCCGCCGAGTATCGAAAAGTAACGACGGTTTTTTTCACTGAAGTATACACGCGTGGATGCATGATCAAGGTGGCCACCCAAATCAAGAAGAAAAATTCTCTGACTTTTCCCTGAGTGAAAATCAACTTTTTCCCTGACTGATTCTGAGAATCTAGAGGCTCATGTTGAATAATATTGGAAAAAAGCATCATTCAATATTACTTGTATTTGCTTAAACTTGTAACATAGCACATTCTCGAAGTTGAAACATATTTGAACATCTTTGTTTGATCATTTCATTTTTACTATCAAGTATAGTATCACAAAATATTATTACATAGCATAAAAAATTAAGTTCGATTAAATTAAATTACGATTCCTGAATTGAGTTACGTAATACAAAAACATCTGTAGAACCATATTTTACATACTATATACCCTGTCACGAATTATTTCTTCTCAACAAATGACAAAATAATTCCCTGACCAATTCGACATTACCTGATATTTCCCTGATTTCTCAGACCAATTCAACATTCCTTAACATTTCTAGGTTTTTCAGGTGTTCCCTGACCGTGGCCACCCTGATAATACTTTAGCCACAAGTACCACAACAGGTTGATTTCACGTTTTGACTAATTTATACCTAGATACGAGCCTAGATACTTAACTTGAGGACAAAAAGGGTACACTTAGTGGCGAAGTGAACATTTATTCGAAAAATGTTTTTCCGCATACGTTCGAACAGTTGGAATGTATACAAAGACGAACATTATTTATTCTAATAAAAATCTTCGAAATCATCACTTTATGTATATAGTCCTTTTGCTCCGGTCCATAAAATTATACTGAGTATACCTAGTATACTCGACTATGCATTTGTCTATATTGATCTATTAATACGTATTTGTGTAGGTGCGCTGAAAAAGGTACATATATGTTCTATAAATATACACCGTATAAGATGCGAACCTGAGCGTGGTGTAATTATCATGAATTAAGTCCGCGGGCTTTAGTTTAACTACGTGGCTATCATGCATTAAAATAGATCGCTAAAAGAGAGGTAATCGAGAAATCTGCAATCTAGTCTGCAAAGTGCAGTCCAGATAATCCCATATCTTGCTCTATTAACACAATTTCAACCCGCAAAGCGACATCGCGAGTGGTTTGGTTTAGTTTCGTTTCATTTAGTTTGTCGAATGCGATCCCGGCTGAAAACATCATTCTACGAATTTCTACAAGAATTCTCAAGTAAATCGAAATCTTTCGTTAATTTTCATGACTGAATTGCTATTCTTTCTACGTTTCTTGACAACAATAACAGCTGATGATTTTTCGAATGAAGAATACTGAAAAAATCTATATACCAAGAGAAATGAAAACCTGTGAAGTGTGTTTCAATAACTCGAGATTAGAAAGAACAGAATTAATTATCGACCGGATAGATCGATTTTTCAATTGTTCATCTTTTTGTATAGATGATTTTTGTATTTTCATAATCAAAAGAGAGAAATCGATCGATGCCGGAACTTGTCGACATTTGATAACTTGAACGGAATTTGAAAACGGAAATACATAATGTTATGTATAATTACGGTTGGCAAGTGATTATAAATCGTAAAAAATTTCTATTTTTTACTTTCTATTTTTTTGTCGTCGATTTCATGGTATATCAAACTATATACCGTCTCAGAATCGCGTAACTAACGACGCATCGTCATTATTAGACCTCAGATCTTCTCGCTTCATATTAAATATTCAATAATTTCGATACAAATAAATACGTATCAAACAATCTCTCGATTTTTCATTTCATCATACACATTTACAAGATTTTCATCAAGTGTTATTTATGTCGATGAAACGAGAAAGGAATTACAATTTCTGATGGAAAACTATACCTAACAAAATAAGTTCAAATTCTCTTGAAAATTCGTAATTCCACCAAGGAATCATTTTCACCAGATATACACATCGTTTTTTTTTTGTCATTTTCTTTTTTCTCGATTTGTATAATCAAATCGTTGAACCGGTTGGCATAGCCAAACCCAAATATATAAATGCGCCTGACTAAGTTGGCTTTACCAGTAGGTATATAGGTATCACGTGGATGCGGAATAGAATTTTTCTATCTACTGCCGCATATTATACCTAAAGCGATTTATCCAATCCTAGTAACAGAGCCTAGCCCACGGGGAAAGAAAAAACTCGTCTCGCGCGATTTATATAGTGTCGTTCGGTTCTCTTCTTCGCCTTTGGCTCATTTAAACTCCAAGCTAGGCGAACGAAAGTTGAAATCGAAAGCAGATTTGTTGTATGTGTACCTACCTACCTACCTACCTCTACAAGACCCGTGTCAAGTTTTTTTTTTTTCCTCCGAGTTTCTAGATCTTAGTGACTTTATAGTCTGTAAAAACTGGTTTTTCCACAAGTTATATTCTTTCTAGTATTTTTTTTTTCTGTTCTCGTTTTCTCCATTTTTTTGGTCACAATTAGACAAATTAATTTCAATTTCTTTGTTAATATTCGTCACTATTATAAATACAGAAACAATCAAAACTAAAATGAATAGAATCAATGGGGAACAGGAAATAAGAAAAACAAAATTTCATTCATGAATAGAATTCTTGGACACATAGAAATCCCTATTTTCATCTGTTAATATATTATATACATAGTTTGAGAATAATTGTATATATACATATAATATTTATTAATTGACTGATTGAATAATTCATGAAACTCAATCTGTTTGTCTTTCTTTGAAACCACCTGTACATGTACCAGGGAATATTGTACTGTATATAAGCGCAGGTATCGGCCTCGTGGAAAATTACGTGATCAGAATAGGTACTTGTGGCTTATGGCCTCTGAAGAGCTTTATCATGGGGTTCAATATGCATAGTTACTGTATTGTCAAGTGCGGCGCAACTTTCTACACGCATATATAATTTCGTATATGCATATACCTATAATACACATACATACATACATACATCTATATTCTATGTGTGCATAATGTTTGTAATAACATTATACCTATAAGCTATACAATGTATGTGCAAGCGTAAGGCAATCGCGACGGGATGTTTTTCCTCAATGACATTTCGCATTTCGTAATCGATTTATCAATTACGAAAATTATTTACCGGTTGCAACGCCGACGCGTGTGCTTGTGTGATGTCTGCGCATGGGCTAACGAATGTAGGTACAGAAAATACGAACTGAATATCAAAATACTGTATAATAATTTTGTTACAAATGAATGTTCAAAAATAAATCAATTATCAATTGATTTGTCAAATAGATACACGTACGTATGTATTGATGTCTTTCGCCTGAACCTCCTCAATATGGTATGGTAGGTATCTTTCATGATAGCGAATCTCTTCGCGGCAAATGAAAGTGAAAATTGCTAATCAACGAACTCAGGATTATTGCAAATAGATTAATTTCAGCAAAAATGAGAATAAGAAAAAGAAGAAGGATAAGAAGAAGAAGAAGTTCACGCTCCGCGAGCGGAACATCCTCGAGCCGGCAGCAACGTGATAATTTTTTTCGGGCCCCTGGAAGTACATATTTCCATATTATGTTCAGACGTCTTACGGAAACTTTCGGCCTTATGAGCGCGGAAATGTTTTCCACTCAATTAGAAAATTTCTAGTCCCACGCGAGTCCCACAATATTTTTTAATGTCTAATCTAATTTTGGGGCCTTAAAGATTCCTGTTTTGGCCATAGTTTTCAAGATGCAAAATATATTTTTGAATTCCAGCCTTTTTTTTTGTTCATATCTGATGAAATTTTGGTATCAACCTGTTAAAGTTCAGACGCCACTGCAGTAATATCTACCTATAATATACGATTCTAGTGTTAAACGCGATATGTGTGTAAAACGAGAGTGGGAATAATATATTTCCTGGCGACCTTCACCCTCCACGATTCTCACCAAACCGTGAAGAAGTTCATTTTCTTAAGATGCAGTATTACGAAATATTTATTTATTATACGACTGTCGAAACGTCTATATAGTATATAATATTCATACGAACAGGTAACCCGAAAAATTTTTATACCTATAACGGCGTGTAATAAGACAGTCTAATATGTCCTTCGGCCAGGTTATTGCATTCGCGTTGCTTTTATCGGGACCAAGAAGCTGTTTGCCGATCTGTGTGTATATGAATAATTGCTTATGGACTTGATTTTCGTATACGTATATATGTATATTGGTCACACGTATACATATACATATACTTATACAATATATTACATTGCTGAAGGTACGTGATCGGTATAGATTGATTGTTAGTGAGCCCAGCTATATGTATGTATGTATGTATAAAATGACGCAATATTTTCTTCGCCTTATTGTACGAACATATACCTATGTACGCGTATATACATATTTATACCTATCTATATGTACGTAGGTATTTATTTGATAAATTCTCGATCACGGTGGACGATTACCTATATCCTATACTGCGGGTATTGTCGTGTACAGAGGATACCAATACACGAACACACCTTGTCACGAATGGCATTTCGTTCTTTACAATACGACATGGGTATGGTATACTTGAACAAGTAGGTGATTTCAAAGGTTAAACATAATGCCTGCAGTGAGTTTGCTTATATTTTAGCGACTGATAAATCCAGGCGAATTCTCGATCCACGTCCCTATCGACCCCTTAGTTGAATAATATGCTACCCGAGAATAAGTTTCAAGAATATACTATCTCACGTCTGAAATTTTTTCGAGCACAATTAGGTTGGTAACATTGCTGTACGCATAAAGAGGAACGAATCGATTTTCAAATAATATCACATTATTATAGGTATATAATTTAATGTACATTTCACAATTGAACTGTATTTTCATCCCAGTCGGTCAAGAACCAGTAATTTTATGGAAAAATGTGTATGTACTACAATACTTCGATACATAATATTGTCATATTTTTCACAATTTTTCAAATAAGCATGACATGAACAGAAAATCAAACATGCGCAACCGAATATGTCAACTAATGTTGGCAAATTATCGATAATAGTTTGACTGTATGAATACTTCTTACATTCGCTCTACGTGAATATTTTCGCTGTGACTAATAAATTTCTGTGTAGAAATTGAAATGCGCGCAGCAATGTTACCAACTTAATTTTACTCGAAAAAATTTCATACGTGAGATAGTATGTTCTTGAAACTTATTCTCGAGTAGCATGTTTTTCCAACATATTCTCGGGTAGTATGTTTTCCGAGCAGATTTTCGGGTAGCATATGTCATTCGACTAAGGGGCCGCTATGATATAGGTGTCGAGTCTGTCGTTTCAACGTATTTGAACAATCGTCGGAAAAAGCAGAATTCTAACAATCTCTACCTACAATTGAGGCCCGTTTTATATAATTGCGCAAAAATTTCATAGGGTCCAAGAATATGATGCGAGGTTGAAGTTCATAATGTTAACGCACCAAAATGATGGGCCAAAATGCTTTATTTCGTGACTTGAAAGGTTCAACAACACCAAGATACGGTGTGTAATTTTTCAAAGTGAGTAAAACACATCCACCTCGTCAATTTTGCAAATCCAACAAAATTTGAGTCATGAAATAGTGAATTTTTTCCTAAAATTCTGTTATATTAACGTTACAAACTTCAACTTCATAAAATATGTTCAAACGAAATAATAATTCCATGGTAGGTAGACCCAGTTCCTTTTTTATTATTTGTAATTCGATTCGTACGTATATATTCGATGAAGCACACAATATTCTACAAATTCAATCTTTGCTTTATGAAGAGAAATTTCGCAGGGTTCAAAAATTGGCAAATATAGATTATAGTTTTTCTTCACTGGTTTTTTAGCACAAAGCCTAAAACTAGTAGGAACTTTGTGAAGAAAATTAGGAAAAAAAAAAAAGAAAAAGAAAACAAACTATTCATAGGTCATTTTTTGATTCGACCTTGTGGTGGTGCTAGCTTAACAGAGGTATAAAGTATTCTTGATATTGGTAAATGAAATTCGAGCTCACCCTGTATCTGTTGAGTTTATTGTTTTTCCTCAAGATGACTGAAGTGTTGTTCCCCGAATTGCCAATGCTCTGAATGTCACTAGCACTGCAAGAATTTTGAACAACACAATTCCCACCACTTTTAGCGTCGTTTATATGATTGATAACCACCGAAGTATGTTTCCCATCGATTTCGGCCCGAATCGGTGATCGATAAGTGTTGGAATATGGGGCCCCTCTCGGTAAATCGGAATTAACTTTTGGCGAAGAAACTTCGATAATGGGACTCAGCGTTGTACCGGAGCCATTATTCTCGTTCCTTATCATCTTTCTCGGAGTAACGTCACCGTTACAAGAATTCAAATTCAAATTCAGATTCGGATTAAAATTCGAATCGAGGTGGTTCGATTTTCTTCCCGTATTGCAAATATTCTCATCTGACTCCAAACGATCTTTCAAAACCTTTGCGTTTCGCTCGATCATTTTCTCTTGGAGATTAACAGCGAGTTCTTTGATCTTAGGCGAAGCAAATACGCTTTTGCCTTTAGCAAAATCGTTATTAATATTCGCTGCTGTAGAGAATTGGATTTTTTCGACCTTATTCCGATTATTCTCATCCTTCTTTTTCGTGCTGTTATAATTACAGTTATTATTATTATTATTATTATTGTTATTGTTGTTGTTAATTTTCTTGTTGTTGTTGTTGTTGTTCAAGTTTTTGTTACTGTTAATCATCGGTAATACCATCGAATCTGCCTGCGATTCATTTTTTCCCAACTGCTGACGGATTTGTTTGATTTTTGGCGTGAGGGAATCGGTTCTCCGATCTTTTTGGATTATATTCAATCTCAGGGTTCCTCCACTTCCGCATCCACCTCCACTACCTCCTCCTTGATTAGGACGACGAGAATTTCTGCGCTGCATCATTGGCGGTAATTCGACAGCCGAATCGGTCTCGTCTATCATCACGTCTTCCGGTTCCTCTTCTCGGACTTCCGGGACAACGTAAAGACGAATTTTGTGCATATTTTTCAAATTTTCCTTCCACTTCTTATTTTCGAAAAAATGTTGCCTGATATCGATTGTTTAATATGATTTCTTCTCAAAATCGCGATAAAGATATATTTTTCTTTGCTTCTGTATCGTTGATAAGAGTTAAAATTATCTAATTTTTTTACGCACTTATACTGTCAGTGATTATTATTATTATTACTATTATTTATTACTGTCAAATTATGTAAGACTGATTTTCATATTGTTCAATATTGTTGTCGATGTTGTTGAAAGGTTTGAAGATGAGTTTTGATGAAGAATTGAATTAAAAAAACCATCACGTGAACGTGAAATTATATTTACATACTGTTATTTCGATTCATCTAATTTTATGACGTTTTTGCACGAAGACCAGCTCCATGTCAAGCGTATAATATGAAAACTGAGTATTAGGTTATGTTTTTATACAGATTTTTTATGTTTTTTCTCTTCAAATTATGCTTTTTCCCTGTTTTTTTTTTTTTTTGTGTGAATCTGAAAATAATTAACAAATTTATACATAGGAATGTAGCAATATATGTATTCTTATATGTACGTATAATATAAGATAGCGGAGCAAAGCATCCGTATATATATATACAATGAAGATGAAGCAGGGTATTTGTATACATATATACATACAATCAGGGTTGTGGGTCATCGATTACTTTTGTAATTCGATTACGAGTTCGAGTGGCCATTACATTGGTAATGTCTAACTGAACTCATTTGAAATGTAATGGTAATTGAAAATGTAATTACGTTACATTTTGAATTACATTTTCCACAACCTTGCAGCATATAATATACATACATACATATAGATATGTAATAAAGAAATGAGAGACACATTTTTTTCTCACGGTTAGCATCGGGGGCTAAACTTATGTGCGCTCATGTACGCATATGTGTAAAAATCGCAATATTTATGTACCTAACTCGATGCTCGGGTATATCTAGTCCGTATATATCCCAATTTACACCCATAATTGCAAATTGTACGCATATTACAACGCGTTGGCTGCATGTACGCACGCATATAACATATATCTAGGATACAATCGTTATAATTGCGCCACGCAAACTTGCGTTATTCAAACTAGTTATAATATATGCATGGAACATAACGCAACTGCACATACATAGATATGTGCATACATGTGTGTATGTATTAGTGGAACGAGATTTATTATACACATGGTGTCCCAGAACTAAACGCGAAAAATCAAATGGGTAATTGAAGGGGTCAAATACTGAGTAAAGTAACCTGAGGAACGTGTGGTCTCCGGAGTCGCGTTCTTGAGATAAAAAATCGCGCTAACCGCCAGCGTGAAGGCAACCGAGTACACAGTAATCAGTGATCATCAAACTTATCCTCGTTCTTGTGTTCGGCCAAAATTCAATGTCAAGGTGTTTTGGTTGGGAAGTTGTAAATTTCAAGCGTTACGATCCGCATCAGAAATCGAGCACTCTTCAATCAACAATACTGATAACCGCTGGCTCCTGTATACTCGGTTGCCCACCTGCTGGCGTTTGACGCAATTTTTTAGCCAGTTGTCCACATGTTCTTCAGGTTTATTTACTCAGCTCGACCCCCACAATTACTCCTATCATTTCACGCATTCAGTTCTGGGACACCCTGTATATTATACTTACAATATTATGTATTATTATTCTCCGATACATAGAGGGGGTTTATGTTGTATGTATGTATTATAGACGTACATAGATATGGATGCATTTTTGCAGGAGTATGTATATAGCATTATATATAATATATCTACGTACACGCGTGCGTATACAGTCATAGAGTTGTACCTACATGCAATTTGTTAATTACGCGTTACAAGCAAGACTAGCACGCGCGGTACTCGCGCGCTCGCGCTTTCAGCACTACGTCTACGAGGAATTCGTGTATATTCTATAATACGTACTAGACTGGAGTGCATGCACGAGGTTAATGAGAGAATCTTACACACGCATATGAACACAAGTATGTACGTATGTAGTAGGTATATGTATATTATATGTACCGGTGTAATAGGTCCATATACGCAGAAATGAGTCGAGTGAAAATACTCTCGCTATTTCCTGCTTCTGGAAGGCAATTGATGTTTTTTTTGTTTTTTTTTTTCGTTTTTTCGTGTTTTTTTTGCTTACCCTACATACGTACGTTACGTGTGCACATATGTATATGTATACATGGGTACGTACGTACGTATACATACGTATATCCGTTAACTATACATATAATTGCTAAAAAGCTGTACAGGATCCGTATTTGTTGTTAATCAGGAAACCGATCTGTACACTATCAGGTTTTGTCACCATTCTACCGTATATACGTATATGTATACTACATACATGGCCATGGGATTAGTACGTCCATAACTGTGAATTGAAAAATGAAGAGGAAAGGAAAAACAGAGGAGAGAAAGTGACAAAAAAGAAAGAATTGTGGTTTGCATTGTATGTAGGATGCAGCAGTTCGGTTTCGATTTGCTACTATTTGAAATTCATTTGTCATTTTGACACTATTTGAGGTTATAATTCTGACTCAGGGAGAAGTATACAGTAGTTGCAGGGCAATTATCATAACATGGCGACTCTTCACACTGTATGATTTTTACTTTTCATCACCTTTAGTGATATTGGAATAGTATTGGTTTAGTACGAAAAGTGACTTTTCTTATTTGAACAAAATCTTACGTTTTCGACCCACTGGTATACGTAGAACACGTTTGCGAACAAATGTCTGTCTGTCTGTGGGCCTGTCTGGCACTCGGCGGACCAAACTCACCTAATGATCTGACAATGAGAAACGGCTCGATGATATAATTTAAAATTCAGAGGGGATCGAGAGCAAATGATGGACATGAGAAATTGCCATATCCCATTCATTTTGAATGATCGCTTCTACCGGAGAAAAATCAACTTTCAATTCTGTTACTTCATTTTCTTCGAGTAGATTGTCACGTCATGTTCGTCACGTGGTGAGAAGTATCGTGAAAAAACTGTTTTTTTTTTCCGCCTTGTTTGTCTTCGACATACCTACTGTATGCTATGCTGCATAGTAATTTTCATTGATGAGAATGACACTATAAGTAAAACGCATATTAGGTACAAAAAGTCTCTGCACCTGTAGACACCATACATAAATAATGCAGCTACGTATAGATGTATAGATATACATATACGTATGAGTGTAGAATTTCAGGAAACCACAAATTCACGACTACACTTGTATATACTTTTTGTACATAATATACCAATGAAAATATGTACATACATACATATATACCTACACCTATTTACGCACTGCCGCATCCGATTTCCTGGCGAGGGATGCCGGTCGAGTGCGACCCCCTTAGTTTACATATACTTACCTATGTATACATATACATATGTATCTACAGCGTACATACAATATACATGGGTATACATGTATATAGATAATACAATAGCTGCAGCACGAGTGTGGCCTCTCTCTTATTTATTAATCAGATTATGTATTATTATTGTATGTATGTAGTAGTACAGTTGCGAATAGATGTATGTACATATGTATGTATGTATGTATATACCTATACGTGTATACGCGTGTATAATGCATGGGACATTTCACGATAATGACGAAGTGACTCGTTACAATGAAATGTCAACTATATAGGGTTACCATTTTTTAACTTTCCGCTTTTAAAAAAGGAAAGTTATTACAATCACCCCGAGAAAGAAAAGTCGAGTTTTCACCAAATCTCCCCACGTTTTCAGGTCCATAGAATCAGCTCCGACAATTTTCGGATGGACGTCCGGGTTATTGTGCATGTATAATATACAGTGAATTTGATGTCCGACGATATCTTGAGAACGATGGAAAGGATTTCGATGATTTTGGTCCGAATCGATGCGGTTTTTCGCAACTCAAAGCTGATTAGATTTTGGATTCAATCGGTGGACTAATTTTTGAGTAGTTGAGCGAACAAAATTTCACACAAATAAATTTCGAATAGTCATACATCTCGAGATGGAGTCAACGGATTTTTATGATTCTTATATTCTTCGATAGCATTCGCTTCAACTTATAGAAATGACTCAATTTTGGAGTAGATCAATGCAGTAGTTTTGTATTTTGTTTGAACTTGAAAGATTTGCGTATACAAGTTTTAGGGGCTGGCCCATCGTGGTCAGCCGATTTACCTACGTGTTTGTTTTCCTCGTTTTCTGTTGATCCCTTTTCTTTTCGTTACACATCGACCGATCATAAAAACTGTCTCGGATACAAAAACATCTAGATGTATAATATACAGATATGGACTGAATATTCGGACATTGCAAGATGTAAACCAAATAAACGAACTTAAAGTTGTAATAAAGCGTCTAATTTGCTAACTCGAATTCGTTGATTCTCGCAACTGTTATAAATAAACAATTTGTACCTGGACTTCAAATTCTCATTCTCTATAAAATACTATTATGCGCGACCGTTACGCACAGTGCGTACTCGGCTGTACATAATACACACATATACATACGTGTTTTTTGTTTATACATATATGTATATTGCTCTACTAATACCTATATGTATATTTGTATATAATTTCACATTGTTTCGTTGTTACTATTATTATAGTTAGATATTATTGTTAGATATATACGGATGCTCGCTTATTGTCTTAATCAGTAATTAAATGAATAGTTAATAATAATTACTAGTGTTTTTAATTTTTGCTTATATAGTAGAAATATACGCATATATATGTACAGAAGTAATGATATAATAATAAAGAGATACTCACCAATAAAGACGACGGTATAACGAATCCATAGATGTATAAAATCGAATACAAAAAACCAATCACAATCAATCGGCGAGTAAAGAAACGAGAATATTGAGAAAACAAAAAAAATTTCAGGTTCCTCGTTGATGTATAATATAAATTCTTTTTTACGTTTCAAATGCAAAACGACACTATACACTGATATTGATGAAAATTAACTTTGAGGGAAAGCACTGAAGTAGAGATATATTAACACGCGTAATTGGGGAAAATGAATATAAACAATGGTATTATTCAGTTTTGCGTCCCTCTAGACCGGCGGATCGGACGACACTGATAGCGTAGCTCTCGGATTCTCGATTCTCATTCTCTCGTTTCTAAAAGTTAGAGCGAGAGGGAATAGGTAGGTACGCGAGAAGAAGGGAGGTTGGATTATGGAACGAGGAAACGAGGTAAACAGTCCTGTGCTATACCTACGTAAATACGACGTACACATAGAAATACTCTATTTCTATGCTCATATTATATACATACATACAGGTATACAAATTATCAATGTTACGACCGAACGAACGAGGAACGAGTTCGAGTTTGACCGAAACAAATGTGAGAGAGACGACGCGGCGATCGCGCGCGAAAGGTTGCGACTTTTAGCTTTGATTTTAGTCGCGATTCTTGTACATACAACGTACAACGTATACACACACATACAATATATAATATATATGTATGTATGGGCATCAGGTAGGAGAGAGGTAAATAAGAAACGACCTTGCGAGGCGAGGAGGACCGGGAAGACCGGATCGAGTCGCGGTTTCGTCGGATTTTATTTCCGAATCTTTGCCTCAAACATCGAGAAGGAGATGCGAAAAGAGACGTAAATATATCTGGAAATTGATTCGAAAGAAAAGGCAGAAGAGTTCGACGTATGAGATGAGTACCCTGTAGACACGCTGGAAAAGCTTGATTTGTGTTTGAAATATTAAATAACGGTGAACAAAGTCCGTTATAATATGTATATGTACGCGGGGTTAGAAATTCAAGTTTCAAACTCGTCCGAAAATGATGAATCTATGCCTTTTTTTTCTAATCAAATAGCTAATTAAGCATATGGTATGTGCGGTGTAACCTAGAATTCGGAAGCAATTTGGCTCACCGTTATAAAGATTTTAATAAAAAGTATACGTTATTTCGTTAGTTTGATTCGGATACGACACGTTCGTTTACATATACTTTCTTTGAAAGTTGTTGTAAATTAGAACGCACCGATTATCGTAGATAAGTAAAGTGTGACGAGGGAGGATTTTTTACTATTTTCATATCTCGAATGACTTATTGCTGCACTTTTTACCCGCGTTAAAGGCTTAGCGCTTCGTCCTACTCTTTGTTGATATATAAACTGTTTTATCTCTTGTCGATAAGTCAGCTATTTTACCGACAAATATAACCGCGTGGTAACCCATCACGCCTTTGGTTACCGACAGTGAGTAAAAAAGAGTCCGTTAATCGTACTGGCTCCACGGAGCATTCACCCGTGCCAGATTTGAATCTTTAAAATCCCAACGGACACTGGGCGGGCGAGCAACAGGTAGCGGTCCTTACGGAACTGAACAGATTTTTGTTATACCGTATGCTACGAAGTCTGTTGTCTGTTTATACAATTTATTTTACTGATTGTGAGTCAAGCAATAACTCAAATTAGTGATTCAAAATCACCTGTTGAAGCAGCCGTCTATATCTCTCCGTATGATTCTCGTAATATGAGACCAAAAAATGAATAATCACAGGCAACACATAGTCATCGTTCATATCCATATATTTATGCATAAAACAAATATGCCGCATAAATGATAAGAATTGAATATCAACGGAGGTTCGATAATAGGTTAGGTATGAAAAAAGTGTATGCAAATGGTCTGGCGCTCGAGATATCGCGTACAAAAGTCCTAAAGTAAAATTCTAAACTATGTTTTCTACTCTGGTATAAACGGAAACAAACAAATGGTATACACCGACGCCAGTGGACTCGGCTAAGTGACGCGTGAGAATGAAATCAACAGTTTGATTTATGTATCAAGTATCGACTTACGGCTTGGGTTTTTGCGCTTCTTAGGGTCTCACGTCTTCGGACTTTGCACTGGTAATCACTGAGCCCTCTGAGATAATTGTTTTCCTTGTCATAAGCACTTATTATCGGCTTGCGTGATCCTAACACGACTTTCTTACGCGGCGCCATTTTGGATTTTACCGATTCCACCGAGTGTCCCGCATCCGTTGGTAAAACAGAATCCTCTTTCCATATGATACAGCAGGGATTGATATTACTGACAGTATTATTATATACACACGTTCGAGCCCCAATTTTAGGCTCCTTTACAATGGAGCCCTTTGTCGTATACGTTACCGTAAACTTTAGTCGCGAACTTAGTGGCGAAAATGTATAGCGGATCCGTCTACAATGCAGTATTCCGCTAAAGTCGCGGTAACAACATGGAATGGCGTATGCAAACCAGTCCGTATTAAAGAGCACCTCATGATCGTTAACCTCTAATTTGGTAAATTCTGAATATCAACGATGAATCGTGTCAAAAAAGCGCAGCTTTTCACGAGAACTACGTTAAGTTTACTTGCCATAGCTTTGATTTTGGGAATAAAAAAAAAACAGAGTAGTTCGACGTTGGCGGGTCCAGCCTCTACCTACATATACTAGCTACTACTACAACGCGAAGAACAAAGAAATTAATCTAATTTATTTCAATTTATTTAAAACATCGACGCGAGTCATTTTTTTAAATATACGCCAATGTCAGTAAGTCATTCTTAGACCTTTTTTATTTTGTTTTTTGATTATTATTAATATTTGACCGGTTTGCAATTCCCGCCAAGTTCGCGCTAACGCACTGTCGCTGTCGTGAAAGTTGGAATATTTGAACTTTTCAGAGTTGGAGCTTACAACACCGTCTAACGGCAACGACACGACATTGTGAACATTTATACGTAAAGCCTATTCCCAAACATTTCACGGTAACGATAAGTGTAACGACAAAGTCCATTGTATTGTAGCCTTTTCACGACTTATTTCAACAGGAATAAACAAATATACGCACCAAGGTACTCTTGAATCTTCCATAATGTGTTTTTGTAACTAAGTTAAGTAAATAGAAACCGTTGGGATTAGATGGCGACGGATTACCGATTTTGGCGCCATGCGAGATTTTGGTTCTTAGGTAACCCTCCACACCAAATCCAGAGTCATACGTCCTGAAATCGAACGGTTCGAAAGTTATTCGCTTTTCAAAATATGAAAAAATCGTTTTTCGAGCGCATCTGACGATCCTTAGGCGCGTGTATCTCCGGTTTCCGTCATCAGAAAAATATTTCCCAATAGTGCTTCAGAATCAAAAAATCTTTTTTTTTTCAAGCGAAAAAATGAAAAAATTTCGAAACAAAACTTTTGCCTCCGAATTTGGCGTTTAATGTTTGTTTTTCGTCCTGCGGGCAAAGGGCATAACTTTTATTGACGAAAATTTTACTGCAAGTAGATTTCCATGTGCCGAAGAAACCCTGAAATCTTCAGGAGGGCGTGTTGTCCCGTTTTTTTTTTTATAATTTTTTTTTTCATTTTTTTAAATATTTTTTCCGACGAAAAAATGCGATCAATTTTTTTTTTCTTTCAAACCCATTTCTGAATAAATTTCCAAACAAATCCTGTTCTGCGAGGCAAAAAAAAAGAAAAATGAAAAAAAAAAAATTAATCGAATTTTTTTGTCGGAAAAAAATGCGTAAAAAAGATGAAACAAAATTATAAAAAAAAAAACGGGGCAAAACGGCCTCCTGAAAATTCCAGGGTTTCTTCAGCACATGGAAATCTACTTGCAGTCAAATTTTCGTCAAAAAAAATTATGCCCCTTGGCCGCAGGACGAAAAATAAAAATCAAACGCCAAATTCAGGGGTAAAATTTTTTTTTTTCGAAATGTTTTCACTCCATGGCTTGAAAGATGAAGGTTTTTTGATTCTGAAGCACTATTGGGAAATATTATGCTGATGACGGAAACTGGAAATGTACAGGCACCTCAAGATCGTCAGATGCGCTCGAAAAACGATTTTTTCATATTTTGAAAAGCGAATAACTTCCGAACCGTTCGATTCCATGGCGTATGACTCTGGATTCGTTGTTCGGGGTTAGCTAGGAACCAAAATCTTGCATAGCACCAAAATCGGTGACCTATGTGCGGAAAAGTGTCCCGGATGAGCGAGAATACCTCTAATTATGATAAAATATTATTCAAATTTGAATTTCGAAATTTCAAATTATTGGAATCCTCGGCATTATTTACTGTATTTTGCCATCTGTATTTGTAGAATGAACTTCGGATTGAACTACATAAATATCAAGCATTTTTATTCCCGTTACGGGTTTAAGGCGTCGACCTTTTATACTCATGTCATAATGAATCACAATTATCGAAAAGGGCAGATCGCAGAGGAATAATTATTAATTCATAGGGAAAAGTACTCTATAACTGTGTATCTTAAATTGATCAGATAAGCAAAAAAATAGTTCTCTTATTTTCTTCAACCCCTTCAATAATTATGAACAGTAACGAAAATGTATGCAATACCAATTACCATATATAAAGGTACATGAATGAAGGTTGACGGTATTGTAAGAGTGAAATTTCGTGGCGAGCCCCCATTTTCTAGTCACGTGGCTGCTCGGAGTCTAGACGTGTTGTTCCCTAATTATATCTTCAATTCGTATAATTCTTATTTCTCCTATATGCATGAGTAACTCACACATACATATGTATATAAATATAGGTACACACATAGAGTTGTGTTCTGCGTAACAAACCCCGAGGAGATGGGCGCGGTTTGAGTTTGAGGTGGCACGTACCGAGCCACATGCATACGCAAACGGTGTACATACGTATGTGTATAATGCATGTATACAAATCTACCGAAGATCAGACGAGACGCCTAAAATTTTACTTTCACTCATGCCCTGCGTGGAGCCGGTATAGGCCCAGCATCTGGGGCCGGAGGGGCCCCAGTTAGTCTAACTGGTAATACTCCGCCATAAATATTCATGCTGCAACCGGATCAATTTCTACTGGCCCAAGCTGCGTTATGGTCATTCATCACTTTTGAAATGGCACCTATAGCTAGGTAAACCAATCTGTCTAACGCGGCTGCTCCGATTTCATCGCGATTGTCAGGATTCGCTGATCTAACTCAACTCGAATCAGGAGAGCCAGAATTTGCACCTATCTACTATCAATAGCTGCATACGAAGAAGTTAAGACTATATTCTTCGCGATGACTGTTGCTTCTTATCGCACGATCTGATGATTATGATAGAGTCGGATTACAGGCTGTTACTTTCGGTGTCTACCAGCCTAAAAATACGACATTATCCGAACTGAATTTCGCAACATTCCGGAGTGACCTCGTTAAGGGGAAATTACTCTCGTGATTGTATCTCGAGTCATCTCACACACCCAGTCGACAGCTGGTCTGGGTAGTTGAATTCGTCTAAGAAGTGGGCAAAATTGGCCTACTGAGCGGACGAAACTTCAAATTGAGATTCGAATCAAAATATATATCTTCAAAATCCGACAAAAAACCAACACCCTAGATGACGAAGAGTGTTGAAAGGGCTTCCCCAATAGGAGATTTGTTTTAAAAATTGAAAAATGTTGTTACGCCTTATGCATTCGCTTAAGGATAGGATTACATTGATAGTGGGAAGAATATTCTTGTCTTGTTTGTTCAAAGAAATTCTTGTTGAATTAGTCCAATGAAAGCCCAAACAGGGTCGGAACGTGGGGGCTGAAGTTAGACTCTTAATTGGTTGGACCTTAAAAATGAAATAAGAGATCAAGAATTTGTATGCCCGAGAAAAATCCTTCTTGATGATTTTCTGCATTCGAGGATAACACCTACTACATCAGCTTCATATTCGCAATCAGTGCTGATGAGTATAAAGTTATAATTATGCCCGCAGGTATGATTTGATCTTGAAATCTTTCGATTCATTTGTCTATCTATATCTCTGTATGGGCGCGGACGATAGGCGCACACATTCATTCACTGGTGCTACGAAGGTGAATCCTCTTCACTTTCATTCATAAACGATTCTCTGATACAGAACGTGGCGGTGAGACTCATTCATGAATTTTGTGCGAGTCAAATGCAGATGGAAAAATTGAGTACTCGATCAACAATGGTTCCCGTCTATACAATCTGTGCACTTCTCGTGCAGCGCTGCTAAATATGCATCAAGTCGAAGTTAGCCGAACTGAATAAATATCGTTGGCTTATTTCCTACCTTACTTCTTTCTCTGCACTGTCATATGGGAATGAGTCAAGATAACCGAACAATAAGAAAGGAGTGCATAATGAATTGCCATTTGTTCCCCGGACCTTGTGGCATATTACGTCACCTGCAGCTCGCGTACACACATGATATACGTCACTCAAGAATTGACTTCTCGAATATACCTATGTATACCAGCATATGTGGATAAAACACGTATGACTTCATACGCACACAGCGTCAAAATGTCAGGCTTTTAAAAGTTACTGCTCTATTTTACGTATGATGTTATCACATGTCTATGTAATACCTTTGCGTATATGAACATAGATGTGTAAAGCAATTCAAAAGTCGTTACGTGAAAGTACAACTGGATCATACATAGTAACTCCCATATAATTATACATTGCTTTTTTCCGAATAAAAATCTTTTACGTAACTTCAAACCTATGTGTATACGATTTTGGCGAACACCGCGTTCTTGAGAATTTCGACTGCACTCTATAATATTTCGGTTAAATAAACACAATTTTCAATGATCAATTCAGAGAGCATATGCGTCAAGAACCTGGATATAGGTATTGCCATGTAGGCTTTTTGTGCTGGTAAATAAGGTATCAAGTGCCTGTATTCAGTGTTGGATTTCAATTAGACTATCAGTAAATCCCAGAGACAAGTCTATGGATATTCATTTCCTCGACTATTTAGACAGCTTTTTCTGGTCGACGATCACCACCTGTGATTTTCCTTGCCATGGTCGATCTCCGGACACTTGTAAACAGGGGCTTTTCATAGTTTTGTAATTCAGTGACGTCATCCATTTGAAACGTACGTTTCTAGAATTTCGACTTTGTCACTACAATACGTTACGAATCATACGCAAGAGAGATTCGTATCTATAATTGGTTGCTCTCACTATTGTCTTCCGATTCGGTGACAATTATACTAACAACTACGTGGCCGTGTTGTTTTAAATTTTGCAACATCAGTCGCACATTCGACACATACAATAAAGAATAACTTCGGGATGAATTGCGCAGTCGAAATAATCGATTCCCAGAATCGAAGTCACGAATAAACCTAACATTAGTAAATTTTCACATCGACGTAGGAGAGTTAACGATATTTTATGAGCCGTACTTGGCAGTGGAGCCGATTTCATAAATTATGTCAAACGAATGGGTAAGGTATATTGGAAGCTGTTGCTGCTGGTGCTGGTTCGAAAACGAAAAGTGATTGATAATCGGTGAAAATATAAGCAGCTACCTATCGGCATAACCGCGTTGAACAGCAGGAGTGTTACGTTTGTTACAAATCGCCGAACCGCCAAAGAGCAAATAGCTGCCTAAGGCAAACTTGAGCAGTTGCTCGTAAGTCAACGTTGTGCAATGACCGCGAATACGTCACGATCGTCGTTCAGGGATGATATTTTGAACCGATTCATTAAATTCTAAAAGCTAATGAAGATAATCGGTATGCAAAAATGAACCTAACGCGACCGGGGCAATCCGCGTCGATTCAGCGCGACGCGGAACCTGCGAACGGAAGAAAAAAACCCGTGAGACATTTCACATTAAGATACTTTTTCACCTGAGTGAGTGATAGAGCCTCGGGCGCACCAAGGCGTGGTTAGAATTGGCCCACGTGTTCCATATTCGTAGATGAAAGCGAAGATTAAAAAATTAATTAACTATTCCCTCGAGATCGCGCATTGTTTCGCGACACTTAACCGTTGCAGTATTTGCGATGCTGTACGCGATACTACCACTTATTTGAGATCGATTGAACAGATATGGTTTATCTAAACTGGTGATAACTTCCATATATGCAAATGTCTGCTTCCACGTGTTATGGATCGACCGATACAAATTATTAGTTACCATTTGATACGTTAGTAATTAGAATTTAGAAAGTTATTCGTTTGTTTTTAATCTGTCACACAGACATCCATGTACTACGCACATGGGTATAATTTCGTTTCGATCTTTGTCTTGAACGTAACTGTTTCACCTCCTGGATAAAAACTATAGGAGGGGATCAGGAAGAAATGATTTGCACCGGGGCGGAGGGGAAGAAGAAAGCTTTCGCCGGATATATAAATAAGCTCACTCCAATGAACCAGCCACCAGTCGAGTCATCATCTCTTAATCTTTCTATCCTATATCCACATCTTCGCTCTACGGCTGTGCATCATCACACATCAGCAATGGCACTCAAGGTAGAATATTATACAACGATACTAAAGTAAAAACCCTAGGCCTCGGTAGCTTACCGATCTCTAAATTTTAAGTATAGACTGCAACATATTGAAATCTGGTTACATAGACGGAGAATTTTGAATTAGTTGAACCCTGAGTCCCTTCGAAAAACAGTAATAGTGCATTGAGGAGTTTTCGAGGTAGACTTGTACGGTTTCCACGTGTTAATTTTTATTACTGTTGCAGTTCCTGATCGTCGCCGCTTCCATCGCGGTAGCAAACGCTGGTCTGACGTTGACCTCAACATCCGACAATACGTACAGAAGCCCGGGAAATCTTGCCCAGGTTTCAACCCAGTCGAAGACCATCGATACGCCTTATTCAAGCTCCAGCAAGACTGACATCCGCGTTTCAAACCCATCCATCTACGCCAGTCCAGCTCCGATCGCTCAATACGTGTCTGCTGCTCCAGCTGTACATCATTACCCTTCAGCACCAGCTGTCCAACATTACTCTTCCGCGCCAGTCGTACAGCATTACTCCTCAGCTCCTGCTCTCCAGCATTATGCACATGCACCAGCTGCTCATTCCAGCCCAGTCTACACCTCCGCACCCGGACCCGTCGTATCTAAGACTGCATACGCTGCTCCAGCTGTTCAGTACGCTCAGTACGCTCATCCAGCCCCCATTGCTCACCATCAGCCAATTTACGCCCACGCTGCTCCCGTTTCTTACGCCCAACCTGCTCCGGTCGCCTATGCTCATCCTGCTCCAGTTTCTTATGCTCATGCTGCTCCAGCTCCAGTATCTTATGCTCATGCTGCTCCAGTCTCCTACGCTCATGCTGCTCCTGCTTCCTACTCACCAGCTGCACACCAACCCGTTCATGGGGTTGCCTACTCCCCGGCTAGTGCAGTTGCACATTTGACTTACAGCAACGTCAACGACCACGTAAACTACGCATGGTAGATGGAGAAAATGAAGAAGAAGGAGCCAGCGGTGTATATATTAGGATTTTTTACTGGTTTTGTTATGTATAGTCGAGTCTGAAACTCGCATTACGAATAAAATGATGAATTTCATAAAACTGTCGTCGTTATTATTGTTAGATTGTAATTTCAAGGCCTTCGGACTCATGGTCTGTTTATTGGAATTGAATTCTCGATAGTTAGTATCAAGGAATGGAAAGTTCCTTTTTTACATCATATCACGCAGAAATTGGGTACATAATTTTTTATTCATTTCTCTCCTGACTTTCTTATGAGAAATAGTAATTTCAAGGATCTGTCGTTACCCAATTCTACGATAAGTTCGTTTCATTGGACTCGTATTGTGTTGGTTTCGAAGAATGGAAACGAATATGAAGTCACAGTTATTATTCGTCTTTATTGTGTTACATAAATGTATTATAATTGTATCATTTCGATCCTCACTGATATCCTCGTAACCCGCAACTTTGCGTTCATTATCGGACTTGGATGACTGGTGTTAATAACATATAGCAAAAAAAAAAAGAAGGTTTGAACACTTTCGAACTTACAGTTCTGAAATGTTTATTACTCAATTCCACTAATTCATTGCAAATAATTTCATGATTTTCTCTACTTCGTTTGATTGTCAAATACTGTCAAATATATGGACGTGGATACGACGGTGAAAGATGATTCGTCATACAATCTGACGAATCGTTCTATGCTTATACATTACATTGTCTATATCTATCAATACCCCAAACACTGGATTTGAACGGAATACATGAGATAGAAGTTGAAGAAACAAACCGAAAAATTAGAAAAATCGTAGGTGACTCGACTGATCGCCAAAAACTTACTTATTCTCCCACATTGCACCTGCAATTACCACGCGTAAGAAATACCAACTGGGCTGCTGTAGCTCATGTGAGAAACGGCTACCGCCGGAGAATAGGAAACCCCGAGAAGTCCAGCACCCCCTGAAGACCCAGATCCAGCTGCGTGCGAATACGCGTTACCATTATGGGCGTAGCTGGACCCAGCTGGCAATCCGTAAGCGGATGTTACGTATTGGTAAACGGGAACGGAATGGTGGCCATAAACCGTCGTTCCGGCGTTATTGGAGTGCCCATAAACTGGGGTGGATTGTTGGTACGCCGCTGAGGAGATGGAGTGTTCGTAGCCATTGTTGTTGTTGTTTTCGTTATTGTTGTTGTTATAGCTCGGGGTAGGAGCGTAGGTGACTTGTTGCTGCTCGTGGACGGAAACAGCATCAGCTGGTGAACCGTTGTAGCTGGTTGTGGAATAGGTTCCAGGGTTGGTCACACGGACGTCGTTCTTTCCCTGATTCGATAGAGAGTACGATCCAGAACTGATCTGGACCGTCTTTTGTTGGGTTGAACCCAACTGGCTCTGGCCTCCGTTGCCGTGGCCCCTGATGATGTTCTCTGAGTGAGAATTGGCCCCCTGCTGAATACTGGAACCGGTGTTGGTCGGGTAACGCAGCTCCTGAGATACGTACTGAGCTGTTGATGGTCCGTAATGACGATTCATCGGCCCGTGGTTGAAGGAGGCGTTAGCCAGAGCCAGGGCGCAGGCCAGGAACACGAACTGGCAACGATACAAAAAACATGGATTAGAAAAATAGCGAATTATCGAAAAGATAATTGAAATATTGCGATTTATGACTCTAATGAGGACTGGCACTGTTTCTCTTATACATAAATCCCACCTTAAAAGCCATTTCGCGATAGTGTTGTTTACTGTATGACCTGCACTGGACCTTATTGTCTGCGAATGGTTTGTCAGGGGATAGTGGCGTCTTTATATATGCGGATAATCGAAATCTGGCTGAATTTGTAACAGAGTTTTTGGGGGGTACTCGGGTTCGATTCGAGGTTCAATTACCAGATCGGGAAAGAGATGTATCCGATTACTTACTGACCTTAGGAACGATCATCTATACCTGAAAAGAGATAGAGATAAAGAACGAAGACACGTAATGGCATACACGCAAAATTCTATACCCCGATATTTAGTTGCGTTCAATTGCCGTCGCGCGTATATCATAGAATAATACTTATGGATATTTATTACCGATACTATGTGTGTATTATCCAATGTGGAGAATCTCGACGATCACTGCGGTCTCACAGATATGCTGTAGATCGATGTGTGGGTTTGAGTTATACCAACAGGAGTACATGTGTATTGGTCTATGGATCGGTGCTATTGTTTGGATTATTATCACCATTATTTTCATTATTATAGTTCTGTCATCAAAGATTCGCGCCTACATGCTCAACCGAAGATATCAGATACAGATGATAGATTATGTCTACGAAATGGACAGGGAACTGAATACGATCTATTGCTTAATAGAATCGACGAGAATTGAAATTGAAATTGAAATATACTGTTATTGCCATTCCCTCTTTCGTCGGATGAAATAATCATTAGAGGCAGCATTGTCAAAAATCATTAATTAGAAAAGCTGTATCGGAACAAAATTGTCTTTATTCCACAATTAAACAGACAGACACTTATTTTCTAATTCAAGCTCCGAAATTATCGGGTTTTGATCCGAAAACAACTATTCTTCGGCTGCTCAGCGTGCATGGTTCAAAAAGTAACGGTTTTTTCAATTCACAAATTGAATGCTGGAGATGTTCTAAGGAGGAGGAAAAATTGGGCAGGATTTAATGCGGGGTATCGAGAGTAAAATGCCGAATAGGGATTTACCCGATTCGGATTGGACAGTTCCTAATGATCTTCTGGAAATTCCGATATGCAATTTATGAGTCATTCACATTTGTGTCTCATTGTCAATAATCGAATCGACACTAGGGCTGTGCGATTGATCGATAAATCGACATTTTTGATTAATCGTTTTTCCCATTAATCGATTAAATTCGAATAAGTCACAATAATTTTTTGGATCAATTGAGATTCGAAATTCAATGCGTTCACCGGATTCGAGTCACATGATGTTCGACGCTCATAATTTCATGTGAAAGGAAATCATTATGGATAATATTAGTAGAGAATGTATAATGTATTATGGATAATACTTGTCACCGCGTGAGATTCAATCATTCGGATGTGGAAACAATTTTTAAAAATTACAAACGAAATGATTGATTCATGTACTTAAATTTACATTTGTCTTATAAATTTTCATTTTTTATGTATTTACATAATAATTTCCTTTCACATGAAATTATGAGCATTGAATTTCGAATCTCAATTGATCAAAAAAATTATCGTGACTTATTTGAAATTAATCGAAAACGTCCGTTGATCAATTAATCGCACAGCCCTAATCGACACTTTCCAAAGTAATCGAGTTTTCAAAAATTGTCAATTTTATCGCCTGCGATATAATTCTTTTGAATTCACGAGACTTCAAGGAAAAATAAAATCGAACAGCGGGTTTCGCAATTCGATATCGACTATCTGTCAAAAAAAAACGTCGTTTCTGAGATCCGAACGAAAAAGTTGCTTCCGAAGTGCCAGAGACAAAAAACAGTGTGAAAAATCATAAAACTCAGCAAAAAATTGTCTCGAAATTCTGAAAAAATATTATAGTTCGTACGAAATTAGACAATCGGCTATGTATAATAGTATTCCGATGCTACGATACCTATTGATAAGAAGTAGGCAGCCTGACTGTATATCTGTAAACGCAGTTAGGTACAATTACGCGGAAGTGAGTACTTGATCGATACGCTGAGTACATTATAGTTTTTTTCATGATGATCGTAAGCTTGGGAGGAACGGTTTCATGTTCAACGTTTTGTTCTAACAATACTAATCTCCATCTAGTATTAGAATGCAGATAATATCGCGCGTAGGTCCCAGACACATACATACATACATATATGTATAGGCATAGGCATCGCGATTGGCCTTGTTTTTCGTCGTGTCGCCAGTCTTGAACATGATATCCCTCATATCTGTATGTATGTACCTATGTATCCCCACGGCGAAAGGAACAGTATAGGTAGGTACGCGACGTTGCAGAACGTCCCGGGTGATTGTACTGCATGACATAACTAATAACCTATCTACATGTATATCCGCCTACTGCGCGATGATCTTTGAAAAAATTTTGATTCCAAATTCAACCGTTGAGTACTGCATTTTTCTCTTTTTTTTTCTTCTCATGAATACATCGTTTTTCCTTGAGCATCGACCTTAACTTACTTTTGCGAATGTGAATGAAAAAAAGATACAATAAAAACCGAGAACAAAAACAAAAAATGAATCAATGAATATATAAATGAATGGGTGATTAAAATGATATATATTCATTAGACGAGCAGTCATATCAGCAGTCAAAAATTAGAACCGAATAGATTTATATTAATGTCATATAGCCCAGATTTAATCAGCTTAAGTGTCGTATACCGCATTGCGGCACCGTGCAGATTATACTAGCAGGGTATTGAGTATAGTGAAATATTGTTGACTGGTTTCTATTATTTAGAACGGTACCAGCCATCATTGATCAAAAACAGAACAAAATATACGGTCTTATAGTAATTGGGCAGCAGTGTCACTAACTGAACATGACACGATCATCTAATCGTACATTTTTGGGAATTTTTACCTCAGAATCATCAGAATTTCATTTGATTTTCAATTTCACATTACGAGGTATCCCGAAGTGACTTTCAGGTCAATTTCTTCGCGAATGAGACGGAGTTCGCGACCATCAGAGTTGGGTTGTCCAATTGCACAATAACGATACTCGGAAAAAATGATATATAATAATTGATAGAATAAAATAATAATCAATCCCTCGAGGCTCGACGATTATAGATATTATACGAGATAAGCATATACGGTCGCGAACAATTATGCAATTCAAAGAACAAGATCTATACATGTATGCCTATCCGCTTCTTTCCTCATACTATTTGAGTCGAGTGTATTATGAGTACGAAATGCTCAAGTGACGTGATCAAAAGAAGAAAGAAAATCTTTTATTTTAAATGGCTTTCGCAAGTTGTATTGTCGGGAAAGAAAGAAAAAAAATAAAATAAAATTTGCAAATAATAGAAATTTAGATCGACTATTATCCACTGGTATTCTAGCAGAGAGAGACGAAAAAAAATAATCGAACGTTACAGAATGGCGAGACGAGGAGAAAAAAAAAATTGATGACAATTTTTTTGCAACACCGATTACGCAAAATAATGATAATACTAATTCGGCTAATTTTCTGCGGGCCGTGGGACACCTTCAGATCCTCGAGTCCAGAGTGTTCTATCCAGTTCAAGGTCGTAGTTAGTTATATGCCAGGATCAAAGAAACGCAGAGCCGCTTATTGGTACGGCTATCTGCAGAAATACACAACGGGGGAACAACAATTACGTATTGCCTGCAGGGCACCCGAGGCGAGGGCCGTGGCCGTACGCCTTGCCGCTTGCCAGTTGTTCGGAACTGAACGGGACGGCGAAAGTAGGTATAGGTGTGTTTATGGGACCAAGCGCAGACGCCCCCAGGGGCCCTACACCTCGGGGACCCGAGGAACAAGTACAGCCGGCCGAGGCCCACCACCCCCCACTACAAGAAAATTTTCGACAATGCTATGGTATAAAAGATTTCGGTCCAAAACTCAAAGCATCACACTTCCAGTGACCGACACACAATCAACAACCATCAACAATGGCATTCAAGGTGAGACATACTCTCATACGACTCATTTTCACAAGTGTTTCAAAAAAAGTACTACGAATTTTCTCGAAACTGGATACTCGACGAGAAATTACCACCAAGCAGTTCACTTACTTTTCCAATCCCTTTGTCAATTGTCGAATCCTGGATACAAACCCGGTTACTCGACGACTTCCTTTAGCACTCAGAACTACCCACACTGATCAGTACGGAATAGTCCTTGATTACGACGAGGACACTCAATAATGGACTTTGAATTTAAAGAAAAAAAAAAAACCGGAATCAAACTTCTTGACTCATCAAATATCGAACATAACTGATACTCGGGGTTCGACTCTGTTATGAGGCGATTAGTATTCAATTGTTCTCAATACTGATCAAGGATCCGCAATCATGGGCTTAAATATGACCCAGAAAGATGGAATTAGACTGATTAGAGTAATCATCAAACAATGAATTTTGCTCGAACCTCATTGTCCAGACCTTTTTATAACGTAAAATGAATTTGCAGCTCGTAGTTCTCGCCTGCGTTTTGGCCGCAGCCAACGCCGGATTTGTGGGACCAGCTGCGTACGCAGCCCCAGTGGCGCAATACGCAGTGCCCCAGGCTCACTACGCTCCAAGTGTGGCCGTTGCGTCTCACGCCATCACATCCCAGTCCGACAACATCTTGAGAAGCCCAGGAAACTTGGCCCAGATCTCTACCCAACAGAAGACCATCTCTACCCCGTACTCCAGCTCCAGCAAATCCGATGTCCGCGTTAGCAACCCCGGAGTATACGCCACCGCTACCTACGCCGCTCCAGCTGTCCAATACGCCCACGCCGCCCCAGTCGCCTACTCCGCTGCTCCAGCTTACGCTCATGCTGCCCCAGCTTACGCTCATGCTGCTCCAGCTTACGCTCACGCCGCCCCCGCCTACGGACATGCTGCCCCAGCTGGACTCCTCGGCGTTGCTTACTCCCCAGCTGTCGCTGTCTCTCACATGAGCTACAGCAGCCCAGTTGGCATTTCTTACGCCTGGTAAACGGACGGAGACTTAAATCGCCGCTGTATGATAACCAATATTTGAAAATGATTTTTATTTATTAAATTATTTCCCCTAACTTTCGGTAAAATTATCATGTTTCATTTTTCACACGGATCCTCTCACTTCTCAGCTCTTTAGAGTTCAAATTCCTTTCCTCCTGATCTCAGAGTTCGATGGCGAGTCAGACAAGGGTCTTTCCATGTCAACTCGACCACCCACCAAACCTCATACCTTCTTAGATTTAGTCTCAACTATACATCGGGACATATTCCGGCCGTCCACAAAAGAGTTCATGCTGCGACGTTTTGCTGAGGATCAATTCGATTCAGAATTATTGAATATCTTCAAAAATGTGGCTTAGGTATTCTTAATATCTTGGAACTGGATTGAGCTACAAGGTTCACCGGTCACTCATTTTATGGGAAGGAATTGAAATATGATATTCTGGACAGACAATATTTTAAGAACAATTCTTCCATACATTATTAAACTTTTTAACTGTTTTTATTTTGTCTCTCAAATATATCTCGCCTCCGATTTGACTAATTATTCGTTATTTCTTCGATATCTTTGTGTGCTGCCTAAGGTGTCCGTTGAGACACTCAATTCTGAATCGGATTAGACGCACCCCATACAATGATTTCAAATAAAAAAACAAAAATTTTAAACCCTGTTTGATCCTTCTATCTCAATTAGAAGGCGTGCCTAAATGCCCAAATAGTTTCCCATTTGAATAACATTGAATTTTTTCATTTTTCCAATGCCAATTTTTTACGTAGCCAATAAAAGGTAGAAAAAATTCATTGAATCATATAAATCTATTGAAGATACATATGAGCGGGTCCATGTCATTTCACTCGAAAAAAAACACTCAAATCACGGATCTTTGCGCCCTTCGAGGAATCTTTAGTACTATGGAGAAAAAAAAATAGAAGTTCACGGATTTCGAAAAATTTTCAAAAATGGCGGAGTTACGGGTGTTTGAATTTTTTTGCACTGCTTGGTTCGAAAATTCATATCTCCGAAACCATTAATCGCAGCTGAATGATCTTGGACTCATTTCATTCACAAAAGAAAGAGCTACTGTTAAAAAATATGTTAAAAAAAAAATGAATTTCTTCAAGTTTTTTTCGTCATTTTTTTCCGAAATTCGGCCGCCATTCCCAAAGGGTACGGTAAATTTCATGGAGACCATTTTTTTTAGATAGCTGGATCCTTCCCCTTCAAATTCGTAAAAAAAATTTATGGAGACCACACTAGGTCTGGAGTAAAAAATTAAAACGTCCGGACGTGCGTCGCCGCGCCTGCCGTTCCACGGTGGCGCTGCTTCGTTAGGCTCGCTGTTTCACGTAGCCGTTGAATTTCATTAAATGTTTCGCTATTTTCTAGGGCTATTCTCTCTGGGAAAATAGTTATTCAACTACTTTAGACTTCCAGAATACGTCTACTGGTTATTTTCGCTTGAAATTATACTTGTTCCGAAAATTCCAGCACGGTTATTGTTAAGTTGAACACACCTGTGCTGCAATCAACGTTCTGGTTCTATTGCAATAGGTTTGTGCAATTTGATGACTGTGGCTCTTTTGTGATTCTCTCGTAACTTTGCAGAGAAGAGCTAGTAGTTATGCTCCGTGAAATGGAAATTATTGATTTCTGCGAAATTTCGGTGACTCTGAAAATGGCCAATGTTTTGAGTGCAATTGCGCTCGATAGCGCTTAGTTGGACACGCAAGTTGAATATTAATTTCTAACTTTTACATGATCAAAATTTTCTGATGCGGAAAATAATTTCGTTTTTTTAAATCCATCAGAAATCGGAATGACTACATGTAATTCCAGAATGCCACGAACCATCAAAGCTTCATCGAATCGATTTTGTAAAATAGCTTCTTCTGCTGTATGTTCTGCAGCAGGCAAAAGATATGCTCCTGAAATAAGAGCATGCCCGATTATACAAATCCAGCGGTGTTTAAATAGGATCTGAATTGCCAATCAATTGTAAACTCGCCAGACAGTTTCATCTACCTCATCACATGGCCCTTTGCCATGTGATGTAGCCGAAAAAATGCCACTCAGCTTGACATCCAAAGGCTTCAAAATGATGCGTGATGTTAATGAAATTCTTTTGATTTTTATACTGGGAAGCTACTCCATCTGAGAAAAACTTTTTTTCAATAGTAATTAAACCTTGGAACTCCTCTTTCATAAAGTCAATCAATTTTTTATTTTTTTTTTGAATAATTCAACTGCGATCGTATTATGTTTCAGACACTATGGAATTATTACAAAATTAAAATGGTTCAATTCTCCCTCGCTGTGACTTTCATAATAAACTACGATTGGATGGATCTCTAGTTGAACCCTTGAGTGGAATCTTGTACAATAAACGCATGATTGTTAGCGAAATCGCACATGACTAGAAATTCACCAACTTTCACGGTTTTTTTTATCTCCTGCCAATAACTGATTTGCTGCTTTGCAATGAAATCATGTGCTGGAAATTAATAACCGTGCTGGAATTTTCGGAACAAGTATAATTTCAAGCGAAAATAACCAGTAGACGTATTCTGTAAGTCTAAAGTAGTTGAATAACTATTTTCCAAGAGAGGATAGCCCTAGAAAATAGCGAAACATTGAATGAAATTCAACGGCTACGTGAAACAGCGAGCCTACCGGAGCAGCGCCACCGTGGAACGGCACGCGCGGCGACGCACGGCCGGACGTTTTAATTTTTTTCTCCGGACCTAGTATGGTCTCCATACATTTTTTTTACGAATTTGAAGGGGAAGGATCCAGCTATCTAAAAAAAATGGTCTCCATGAAATTTACCGTACCCTTTGGGAATGGCGGCCGGATTTCGGAAAAAAATGACGAAAAAAACTTGAAGAAATTCATTTTTTTTTTAAACATATTTTTTCAACAGTAGCTCTTTCTTTTGTGAATGAAATGAGTCCAAGATCATTTAGCTGCGATTAATAGTTTCGGAGATATGAATTTTCAAACCAAGCAGTGCAAAAAAATTCGAACACCCGTAACTCCGCCATTTTTGAAAATTTTTCGAAATCCGTGAACTTCTATTTTTTTTTTTCCATAGTACTAAAGATTTCTCGAAGGGCGCAAAGATCCGCTCACATACGTGTATCTAGAAAAATATTGGCAGTGCAGTATTATAGCGAGGATGAAATTATTTCTCATCCATAAGAGGGTTTCCTCGTCAAACGGGCCACCCATTTAATTCAATGTCTCCGAAAATTCCGTAAAAATTTAGGCACGTTATTGGGGGTGAGAAAAAATTTTGGGAATTTTTTCGGATTTTTTTTTCGGAAAATGATTGAATAAAATGATTTTTGGATTGTCACAAAGTTTTTTGACCAGAAAGTCCGAAAAAATTCTTAAAATTTTTTCTCATCCCCAATAACGTGCATAAAGTTTTACGGAATTTTCGGAGACATTGAATTAAGGGCGGGGTAAAGTTAATTCGGCGATAAAAAAGCATGTTTTTAAGATTTTTTTTGGCGTAACGGATAGTGTTCGTTTATTGAAAAATTTACATATAATAAAGTAACATTTAAACAACATTCTCCTAAATTTGCATTGCAAAATATTCAAAATTGAGCGAGTGAAAATTAAACCCCGGAGACGCCTCGAAAAAAAGTTGGTTTGCGGTGTACACCATAACTCGCAACAGAATCATGTGAAACAAAAAAATCAAAATGCATTTGTTAAAGGAGATGTTTTTCGAGGTAATGACGGGAGGATTTTTTTGTTGTTCGATTTTTCGATTTTTTGTAGCACTTGGGAGCCAAAAACCCGATTTTCGCTAAAAAAAAATCAACTAACTTGTTGTTGAAAAAATAGTAATTATCAAAAAAAAACAAAAAAGCTCTCGACAATACCTGGTGAATTATGTGAACAAGTACTGTGCAAAATTTCAAAGCGATTGATCCAGTAGATTTTGAGTTATCGTGTACACGGACTTCAAATATGACAAGTCTCAGAAAAATGGTTTGAAAAACGCTGCAGAAGAGTTTGGTCGCTTAGCGCTCATTGCACATAAGTTTAAGAACACTTCTCGATTGCATAAAAATCTGAGAAAATTCATGCATATTGAAGGTACTCAAAAGATTAATTTTGCGTAATAATGATTCAAAAATGTTATTCAGGATCGAAAAATACAGTAGCGCGTCGCGCAGCTGCCGCCCAGGTATAAAACCCGGCATGGAGCAATAGACGCTCAAATACTCATAACTTCGTCAATTTTACTCCGATCGACTTGGAATTTTAACACAATATTCTTGAGATAATATGCATTCATTTTGAAAATTAAAAAAAAAAAATGGAAAAAAAAAATTTTAATACTTTACCCCGCCCTTAAATGGGTGGCCCGTTTGACGAGGAAACCCTGTTATGGATGAGAAGTAATTTCATTCTCGCTATAATACTGCACTGCCAATTTTTTTCTAGATACACGTATATATCTACAATAGATTTGTATGATTCAATGATTTTTCCAACCTTTTATTGGCTACGTAAAAAATTGGTATTGGAAAGATGAAAAAATTCAATGTTATTCAAATGGGAAACTATTTGGGCATTTAGGCACGCTTTCTAATTGAGATAGAAGGATCAAATAGGGCTTAAAATTTTTATTTTTTCATTTGAAATCATTATAGGGGGTGCGTCTAATCTGATTCAGAATTGAGTGTTTTAACGGACACCTTAGACTGTTGCCGTTGAAAAAATTTGAAAAAGGTATATTTCCACTCAAAGTAATGCACGAACAAATTTTGCCGGAATACGGCATGTAATGCGGAATGTGATGCAGATGCGGAATGTAATACTACCGGAACACTTCAGAGCATGAAAATGATAACGCATTTTTTGTTCTCATTGATATTAGTCAATAGCAAACATCGCAAGCTTTTTTTGAGCCGGACATATTTCATTTTCGCGCAATACCGGTGTAATTTCAAAGCGAGGTTTACGTTTGGGCTTTTTTGGCCAAACTGACATGGAGAACTTTTGACGAGGAGGATTTTGACCAGATAATCCTTTAGGGTGGCGAAGATTATTATACTCGTAAGAAATCGGAATGAGACATATAATATTTATTGGACAAATTACAATCTCACGTACCTATCGTTCTGTGACATGTTTATAGATATTAAGTTGTGGTTATATGAAAATTGCGAATATGTGGGTAGAGAATTGTCATTAATTCGTTTCGTCTCGGATCGTGGGAATAATTTAGATCGTAGATTTCGAAGTTTGTAATGCACTCCTACGTCCATCGATCTTCTCGAGCAACGTGAAAAAATGATGTTTAGAGAACCCTGATTGCACCCAGCTGCCCAAGTCCCACATGTCCAAGTCCATTCACGGTCTGAAGCCCATATCCATTAACTCCAATGCCATATCCGTTCACACCGACTCCCAATCCGTTAACTGCAACTCCGTTCAATCCCAGACCATGAAGGGTAGATGTGGTCAGGGCTGGGCCACTCAATGCCAATCCTGGGGCAGTAGCTACAGTCAATGGACCTGTTGGTGAAACAAAATGGTAATTAATGCTCGAGAATATCATCAAGAATCATCCTATTTCTATTGAAAATGTCGTGGCTGTGGTTTTCGTACTTATGATTTTAAATGTTACTGATTCACCGACTGATTGGCTACATTTTTCATGATTTTACGTGAAAATTTTCACCCGAATTGTCTCCTAGGTGACTCTAACAGTGAAATTTTCTCTGAGCAAATCGCAGCTCCTAAAGAAATGACAGCCGGACATTTTACCTGCAAAAGCAGTTCCGGACACTGCAAGTGCAGGCGCGCTAGCGGCGTATGATAGAATTCCAGTCGTCTGAACGCCAGGATTGTTTATGCGGACGTCGGCTTTCCTCTCGCTACTAAAAGCCGTGTCGACGCTGTTCGATGAGGCAGAAATCGCACCTAAGTTACCAATACCACGGATTATGTTCGATGATGATGATGAGACCGCCGTTGGAACCCCCACGGCCGCATGCTGCAAGGCTACCGCTGATGGCTGGAGCGATATCGTCGCTGGAGCTGTTGCCCCTATCAAACCGCTGCTGATCAATCCACCGTTTGCTACGGCCATCAGACAGCCACAGATTACCACGAGCTGGAAATAATGAGGAGACATTTTCGATCAATGGTGAAATTTACAGTCAATGGTAAACAATCGGAACAGCGTTGCTTTTTGCGGAAACAGCAATGGCAATGCTGAGCACAATCGTCAAGAAAGCAAAAGGAAGTTTTGGAAACTAGGTTTTCGAAACGTAAGTTGAAATTTTGTGGATAGATGTGAAGGAGTTCTGAGATTTGTTGCACTTACCCTGAACATGTTGATATTGTAGATGAGGGTTGTTGGTTCTTGGAGTGCAAGATGTGATTTGAATAGATCAAGCAGATCTGTGAAGCTATTTATACTACTTTTCTTCACGTGTCTCAACCCTGTATTTTTATCAAATTCTTTTGTATTAGGTGTTCTGTGTCCGTTCAGCGGTCGAGTGTCATGTTCTTACGCAGTTCTAGTTGCAGCAGGTGCATTACCCGTTGCGACACGGCTTCAGAGCTGCTATAGAGTTTCGCTGGGGTTCGATACTCCATGAAGCATCATGAAATCATATCCGAGAGTCTATTCATCTCCGGAAAAGTACTTTCAATATACCAGAATTCGTCCCAAAAGAACTTTTTCCAAAACCTATAGTCACTTGATCAAAGTCCAAAGGCACTTCAGTGGTCGTTCTGAGTATAGCTCGAAGCTATACATGTGCAGATGACTGGACAAGTTTTGCGATACGCGGAATCAAAAAGAAATAAGTTCATATAATATATTGAAAAATCTTCAAGTACGAGTGAATTACTTGAGCATTATTTGCAGTATCGAAAGGATGACTAAAAAAGCGTATTCTCTCAACAATTAGGGGAGAATAAAAACCTCGAAGGCAGTCTGAACTCTTACGTAGCCCAGATACTCGACCTCGGTGCAAGATGCGGTGCTTTTGAGAAAGACTGGTCAAATATCATTATCTCGTTGACCCAAATGCTGACCAAGGATGCACTGGATTTGTACTATATCGTATTATGTAGAAAGAAATTTTTTGTTGCGGTACTGCGAGACCTTTACCGCATCTACAGGCTATAAGCCGCCACGCCTCTCCCTTTTCCTTCTTCTTTTCCTCTGTCTTCCTTCAGACTCCAAGGCCCTCGACAAAGTGGAGTAAAAAATGAACCTCAGCCAAGACGATCTCCTGGAAGGTGGACCACCGCCTTACCAAGGCAAGGCGCTTCAATCGCAGGGCGGAATGGCCGCACCGTGAGAAAACCTTGAATGGTTACAGGAATGAATTACTACATCTCACTAATATACACAATTGCTCGTGATGTCTTGTTTTCTTTTCGTTGAGAATAAGGCCGGTCTTTGAACTGCGTGTCCTATTATTTATGCATTTCTATACACGAGTAAATTCGTTATGGAATTTTGGATACGTCGAGTGACAATGCTCGGCGCCTTTTACTTTTGAATCTCCACAGTGGCTCGAGTTGGCGTTGTCGAGCGGACAGGCAGCCCACTTAAAGCTATCACCGAATGTCATAACTCAAGTGTCCCGAATCGTTACCGAAGCAAACAAGCGGCTTGCATAAATAATAAAAAAAAACCTTAAAAGTTGAAACAAGAGCAGGAGGCTCTCAGCGCGAAGGCCTCCGCAAAACCGGACCCCAAATCCGGGCCGGGTTCCCGGGCGTGGTGATCCGAAGAGTATAAAATACCCGATTACCAACCACTAAGCATCATTCCTCAGTCTTCGACTACAGCGCAAGTTCAATAATCGAAAAAAAATCAAACACCACTTAAAAATGGCATTCAAGGTAAATCACCACCTCGGGATCGATCATTATCTATTTTATTACATTCTGTACAAAAAACTGAAGATGAATTGTCTCAGCGAGATATCCGAGAGTCTAATAGTTTTCAAATCATGAGGAGAAGTTCTACCAAACAGAGATCGGCAGCTCGCCATCTGGCGGTAGCGTCCTGCGGCTGAACGACCGTTAGAATTTTCGAACTCAAACCCTCTGCCATTTGGGAAATATTAATCATTTGGAACTTACGATTGAACCAAATCGACTTAGTTTTTACCAAAAAATTTAACCGTGATATTGAATTCATCATACATAATGTTTAAATAATAGGTTTCGATTATCTTCAAACCTCTGTGTCATTTCAGCTAATCGTACTTTGCGCTTCCCTCGCGGTCGCCAACGCTGGTTATCTCGGCGGAATCGCCGCTGCACCAGCAGCCATAAGCTACGGAGTACCATCTCTGAGCTACGCGGCACCAGCGATAACATCCCAATCCTCAAACATCCTCCGTAGTGCCGGAAACCTCGCCCAGATTTCAACCTACTCCAAGACCATCGACACCCCTTACTCGAGCGTGAGCAAGTCCGACGTCCGCGTTAGCAACCCCGGAGTATACGCCACTACGTCATATGCTGCACCAGCTTACGCTTACTCCGCTGCCCCAGCTGTCTCTCACCTGAGCTACTCCGCTCCTCTCTCCTACGCCGCCCCAGCTCATCTTTCGTACGCTGCGCAAGCTCCCATCTACGCCAAGGCCGCCTATGCCGCCCCAGCTTACGCTTACTCAGCTGGAGCTGCACCCCTCATCGCCAAGACTGCTTACGCTGCACCAGCTGCCTACGCCTACGGTGCTGCCCCAGCTGTCGCCGCCCCTGGCCCAGTCGTCGCTCACGCCACATTCTCTGGACTGGGTGCTTCTTACGCCTGGTAATTCAGCGATAGGGATGATTGCTTAGTCGACAGTGAAGTTTGGAGCGACTTTAAATCGTTCTAGGCTTTCGTGACGACTCGAGAAATGATGATTTGTTATTTTTCAATATGGTTTCATGCAATAACCGCAATTCTTGGTTTATAAACTTTTTTATTTATATTTATATGTATCTATGTCACTTAAATACTATGTAAATACATAATAAATTATTCAAATTTATGTGCACTGTATAATTATCTCTTATTGAAAATAACCTCAATTGTCTCACCATCTTCTTCGTTAACTAGTTTCGCCGTGAACAAATATATTCCAATTTATGTATTCTATGCAAAACGAATTGAAAAGGACCAATCGAAATATTTGAAATTAGATTTGCTCCCGAAAGTTAAAGTAATAATAACGATGATAATATAATTGGTAAATGATCAGCTGTTGAGGAGGATAATTCGGCAATTCAATGAGACACTGAATAAAAATATAATTGGCTTGTTCGTATAATATGTATGCGATCGGACAAGCGAAACCTTGGGCTTATTTCATCCAGGATCCGAATCTCGATCAGATTTACTGCAGCTGAGCCTGTCTGTTCTACTTTTATTTCCACATTACTTATACAGCTGGCGTGTTAAATCGCGTTGATGATTGTCAGAGATAAGTAGCCGCGATGGGATCCCGCAGTTTCCGCGAGTCCGATGCACCGCGATACGGCCCCTACCGTGTACGTGATTCGGGCCTCGCTCTCGATTTCGACAAGACAAATCGCCGCGGCAACCGCCATAGACTAATTATTTTTTCACCTTGCAGAGTAAATTAATTTGAACGAGTTCAACACGACGAAAAATAGCTCGGGCTGAAGAGAATTTACGGTTTTCATGAAACAGCGCATTCGGAAGCCATCGATGAGCGTTTTTCACAGAATGGTAGATTGGTATCGAGTGATCTACTATGCTAGATAGCTAAGCAGTTATTATACGTACTTATACAGCTTTCGATTCCTTGTTGATATTATTAATACCTGTGAATACATAGATAGACGCGAAATTGCGCGTATTATGAAACGCGAAATGATAATTAATGGGATCAGACTGTCCGAGGTAAAGCATAATACGGCATTCGTTTCAAAATTTGAATATCTAATTGCCCTGGTGCTGATGAATACGAGTTCAGTTCAGCTGTTTGTCTATATATCGGAGAGATTGAAACAGAAAAAAAAAACTGTCTACTTGTATTCGTTTTGTTTTTTAGTCTCTTTTGAGGCGTCCTGTAGACCCTGTCTAATTCTCGGCTGATCAGTATAGCTACCTACTGCTACTACTCATTTCGAAATCTAACATGTGACAATAGATCTCGCGATGACTCGTCTGTCTCGTGCAGTCTGATCGTGGGCAACAAAATTGGATTTTCGATCCAAGTTCTGAGCCATAATAGTGAAATGGTGTGGAAATTTGAAAATAAGAATGGGGAACTAAAAGATGAAGAATTTAGCAAGGACAAAAAAAAAACATTTCTTTTTCAACGATGGTCATTCCTGTCGATTACACGCTGATGTTTGTTCATTTGAGTATAATAATCGTGCGTACGGCTATATATATTTCAGATATTAATCAAAACGGTTATTGGCGTGCCTAATAGACGGCCAAAGGGCGTGACCAGGGGCCCAGTTGATAATCGAGTCATGTAACTCATCGGAGGTATTATATCCATCTACCTATATACCTACCTACCTACTGCTACAGGTTAGCTGGATCCCTCAGGTGAGTAGGTACCCGAGTAACTTTTACTCTCGATAAACCTCTCCGCAACGCCCGAGGCGACAGAAATTAACATCGTTGATCCCGAAGACAGGCGTGGGTCTCCAGCATTCAATCAGAATACAGGCTCAAATTTATGCATCCACCTGTTTTTCGAATTTTTAAAATTTCGCAATCAGAATGGGTATCAGTAATTGAACCTAGGCCCGATTTTTCAAGTGCATGGAAACGAGATTGTTGATGGTTTTTCAGATTTTGAATATTATTTCACATTTTCAACGGGATTTGACGTTCGAGAAATGTCTTCTAAAGGTTTTTGGGAATGTTTGGAGTTACTTTCGGAACGGGGATCTGCCAGGATCGTATTGGTCAATTGAGAGCGGCCTCGGCGGAGGACCTCAATCTTCGAGACGCAAGTTCAGACGGCCCCGAGGAGAGTCCGGGTCTTGCGTAACAGTCTTAAGCCATTATTCATTAATGAGAAATACGTTATTGGTAGGTAGTCGGGCGTTTGCCGAGGCGGTAACCCAGACCTTCGGCATTGACGACCCCTTCTCATTTTCCATGAGCGTACCAGAAGTTACTCCAGCGAAGAAATCGCGAGGCATTTCAGACTTGCGAAATCCCCTCGCACCCCACGCTCAGCTATCGATATTCAGGTATAAAAACCCTCCACTCGCTTACAGAAGACATCATATCTACCTCGATCGTAGACCTGAACACTCACCCCACAAAACATGTTCAAGGTATACAATTTTTCAATCACTTATTCAGTCGATCTTCATTTCCCACTATTCGCTCGAATTCTAAACTCCGAATTTCGTACACAAATTTAATCGAGAATTTATTCGACGAGATCAAATTCCACTCTAACTGGAAATTCGAAAATCTAAAAATTACCCAAATCAAGAACTCATCCAAATCATTCAATCATTAATTAATGAGGCGGGAAGCGAAGAATTCTATAATATATTTCTAATTATTGGTCCCAACGAAATTTGGTGATATTATTCGTAAATTTGGATATTTTTTCTGTTTAACCGTTCAATGATTTTTTCTTCTGAACGATTCAGTTTTCCTGAGTATAATATACATATAATACATGTATTATACATTTCAATTTATTCTAATCGATAATTGCACATTTGGATTGAGACAATACTTGAGATTAGTATCTTTGAAGTTATAATCCATATAATAGAACTTGGAGTTTCATGGATCAATTGTTAATTTCAGCTAGTAGTCCTGTTCGCCGTGGTGGCCGCAGCCAATGCCGGTGGTCTTCTCGCACCTGCCGCAGTAACCTACAGCGCGGCACCGTCAGTATCGCACGTAACGTACGCTGCCCCAGCGCCAGCGCATGTGACTTACGCAGCGCACGGTGCCCCGGCTTATGCCTACGCAGCATCACCTCTGGCAGTGCACGCCCCAGCTATCGGTTCCTCTCACGAAAGCACGCTCCGTTCCCTGGACGGAAACTCGGCAGTTTCCCACTACAGCAAGGCAGTAGACACCGCCTTCTCCAGTGTCAGGAAATACGACACACGAGTGACGAACGACGCCAAGATCGTAGCTCATGCTCCTGCCTACGCTTACGCCGCAGCACCAGCCACCTACTCCTACGCCCCAGCAGCCCCCATCGTCGCTAAGACCGCTTACGCCGCCCCAGCCTACGCTTACAGCGCCCCAGTCGTAGCTAAGACCGCATACGCCGCACCAGCCTATGCCTACAGCACCCCAATCGTTGCTAAGGCCGCGTACGCCACCCCAACCTACTCCTACGGCGCCCCAGTCGTAGCTAAGACTGCATACGCTGCACCAGCCTACGCTTACAGCGCCCCAGTCGTAGCTAAGACCGCGTACGCCGCCCCAGTCGCTTATTCTCCCGCTGGTGTCGTCGCCCACACAACCTTCAGCGGTCTTGGTGCTTCTTACGCCTGGTAATCAGGTTTTTGCCTATAATCAACCATTCCAGGGAACCGACAAATTCTATTGTAAGATGTGAAATGTATTATATAATCATGGGATTCAATCAATATCTTGGAATTTATCAATTAGGGTAGTTTACAGCTCTTGGTTATATGCCATGGAATAACTACGTCTAAGATGCTTCTATAACAACTACGGGGTGTCGTCGAACATGTTTTGTACTTTGATACGATACGATATTATGAATATAATAAATTATCTGTTTTATACTCGAGACAATGGAGCAGACTTTATTGCATTGAGATCCCCCGTATGGATTATCCCGAATAATCTGTACGAATTGAAATGTATGTAAGAATGACATCGATAACTATACGCTGTCAGCAATTAGCTCCGGAAATTGCAGACTCGTGTGATAATTGAAGTCATATCGAGAGAGGTGTTCGTCGGCGAAGAACACCACCGTGTCCTCTTTGCAGGTATCGTACCTGTACGTATACCCCGTGCATATAAGATTACGTGATATTGGGCGTGGTGGGTTTTGTTGCCTCGTTGCGGTCCCCGGTGATCTGCCCCTGACTTACTTTCACTCGCGATCTCAGCCACATCGGGAGCCCCTTGAATCACTATAAACTAGATGGATTATACGAGTTACGAGCTCATGAGAGTGACAACCTGCAATTAGTAGCCGATTTTACACCAATGCGATCGGTCAAGTACATCCTCGTAAAAATGCAACAAAAAAAATTCCTTTCATATGTATGCCGAGATGATGTGTATATTAAGATGCAGAGATTTCCATATTGAATAAAAATCCCATTTGTTTGAATTCGCGGTATTCATCCGTCACGATCTACGTAACAGATAGAAAATTTCAAATCCAAGACAACTCTTCTATTCAAACTGAACCTTTGACATCATCTATTATAATAAGATTTGGAAACGATATGTGGGTAGTGAGACTTGGGATGAATGTAGAATTTTCCACATTTCATATGTTTATTCCGTCTGTATCGAGAGTATCGTTCAGATTCGTGCTAATTCCGCCGAGCGATTTGCGGCAATATTGATTCACTAAATTGGCACGCGGAGCGCCAACTCCTGGATCAACCGATAGCCCCGCGGTCTTGGAATGTTTTTAGAAACTCCGATCTGCTTTACCAGATGCATATAATAAGGCGCAAACTCATGAATGCCAATTTATTGATAGTGAGAATCAGGATTTAACATATTATGCATATTGCAGCGATTTACATGCGATTCTAGTGATTTTTCGAAGAGTAATAGATGTTAATATTTTCTGTCGAAATTCGTCGAGATTCGTAAAATTGCCGCTCAATTTCTCGTTCGTCTGTTTATTCTTATTTTTATTGGATCCACTGTCTGCAACATCATTGATAACTGCAATCGAATATCCTTCACTGGAACAATATGATCCTTCTTCAAAGTATACTTCCGCAAAACTGTTGCAAGCATTGTCTTCATTGCCATCAGGGCGTAATTAATACCTGGAATCGAAATCAAGTTCACAATCAACCCAGAGCTACGTTTACACGTGTCCATGAATGTTCTTATCCTGCGTGGAAATTTTTCTTTTTCTTTGTTGAACACTTGAGACATATATGTCAATGCATAATCAACGGTACAGGTCAATTTCAATGAAACCTGTACAACGATTTTAGTAAAATTGAGGTGAGGATTTCAAATTGCAGTTTTAATGCATTACCTATGCAATTCCTTGGTCCTCCGCTGAATGCCATATACGCATAGGGATGTCGTTTCGCAACTTCTTCGGGCAGAAATCTGTCCGGATCGAACTTGAGCGGATCCGGCCAGTATTTTTCGTTTCTATGGAGTGGTAGAATTCCAAGCATGGCCACACTTTCCTCGGGAAGAATATGGCCATCTATAATATATCAATAATTGCAATCTGAGTGAATATCATTGTCTTCACGTGTATTGATTCACTCAACACAGCCAGTCATTAGTAATTCGAATAATCATAACTCAAATTCTATCGGAGATGACTAGTTTTCATAGAAATTTCCAATCCTTAGTAATACTTATAATTATATGACATAATGTCTATAAGATCGGCGAAATTGGCTCTATTGGTTCTGATAAATTGAAATTCATTATCCTCACCTAATCCCGTATACTTAATATGGATTTGCGTGAGGAATGGCTGTATCCTAGTGCGAATCAATAAAATAATGAAAACTTATACGAACCTATATTCAAATCCTCCGTCACTGCACGAATGATAAAAGGGCCTGGGGGGAATAGACGGAGTGTTTCTTTGATCACACGTTCTAGGTACTTCATACGTGGTAGATCCTTGGCCGTAACAGGACGTTCCGCGATTTCTGCATCTCCGAAAATTTCATATAGTTCTTGGTGGACCTTTTCCTGCGACAGTATAAAATGCAAATGAGATATTTAACTCTCCACTTAATTAGTAGTTTCCTGAGATCTATAGCGGAACTATTCCCGTATGGTGCTAGGATCGCAAAAATTAATCACATACCTGCACATCTGGATGTGATGCCAGCATCAGCATTACAAAAGAATCCGTGATTGCTGACGTCTCGTTCCCCTGAAATGAGTTTGCGAATTTACCGTCCGGGAAATCGTAATGATTACGGTTCAAATATCGATTCCCGATTCAGTTCCGCAAAGAGTTCCTGCCATTGTTAATAGTACATGAAATTTATTCGATAAATAGAAAATAGATGAAATAAGAGAAAAATGCTTACAGCGAAAATCATTGTGTCAACTTCCGGACGAATTGATTGATCCGAAAAATCTATATTGCCATCGGATAGCTCCAGGAGATGATCCAAAAATGCTTTTCTCCGAGGTATTGATTCGCCTACTAAGAGAATAAATTACTTCGCGATAAGAAGAGACCATTGCAAATTCACATTCTGCCATTATTGACATATCGGATGAGTGAATGATCATCATCTGTACCCCCAATGACGCGACTTACATGCATCGTCTTCTTTGTCAGCTGGACTAGACTGGCTGTTACGTTCGAGAAGCTCGTTTCTTTTCGTTCGAATCACCTGTAGGGTGAAATATTACATAAATCATTAAGTCTTCTTTGATTGTGGGATAATTCTACGTGTCATTCGGATAGAGTAATTATATTTTCTCTTTCCAAACAGAACGTCATATCCAGATTAAACACGCGAAAGGATGCTTCTCAAAATTATCCAACATTATGGCGTATCAAGCCCTGTCAAACATATGTACTTACGTTGTCAGTGAAGCTATGCAAAAACTTGACGTGCTTCTGCTGGTCTTTGGCAAGTTGGGTGCGATTGAAAATTACGTCTACATAGAGCCAAAAGTGGTACAACCTTTTGCCCAGGGTAGCGACCATCCTGAAAATAATATTTTAGGTGATCAACTCCATGAATATGAACTAAAACTGAATATATGTTGGATTCAGATTATAGTCGAGATTTTACTCCACCTGGGAGCTATTGATATAATTAATGATGACACGAAAACTCTCAACTCGTTGAGAATTTTTGATGAGTATATAGAATTCGGCTTACCCTTCTACTGCCTCGACGTAGGGAAAATCTTTGTTCGCTTGTGCCCCCACCTTGACACCTATAGCAGTCTCTAAAACACATAAGGAAGCGATGCTTCAATCGAAAGAGTGTGAGTGATTATAAATAATCGAAAGAATAGCAGATTGGTATCGGCAATCGTACCACAGATCATGTCCAAGGTACACAAAGATACCAAATTGAATAATTCGAATTCGGGTCCGTCCAAGTTTCGCTCCATTTTGTCAGTCAGTGTCTTCGACTGGGCGGCAAATACTTCGACGAACGAGTCCAAGATCTTCGGGTTGAAAGTAGGCTGGATCAGTTTTCTATGAACTTTCCATTTCGGCACTGCGATAAAATAAGACAGAAATGTATTTAGATTGTTTGCGAATCGCTCGTATTAATCGCCTCCTAAATTATGACGCATGCACGATACATACACGGCCTTGAATTTTTAAGGACCCGAGATAACTTACCGGGAGCGGTGAAAAGTCCCTCGCCTAGAAAGGGCCGACACAAATGAATGAACAGCGAGCTTTTCCCCATAGATTTCGGACTGAGACATATCGTCTGAAATGCAGAGACCCACACGATAATGACCTGCTTCGCTGCTTACGGTCCGTTTGAATTGACACAATCTCACCTTAACTTGTTCGGGATCGGTAACGAATATCAGTAAGCGTGTGGCGATCCAAACCCGAAACAGCGAAGGATGAGACTCGCACAGTTCGTTGAGTTTTGCCAAGTTTTCTAAAATTTTCGCACTCAATGAAAAAGAAGGAGAAGAAGAAAAAAGAAAACGATACCGCAGAATCACTCGAAGCTCATGCTCTTGGGTATACGGAAAAAATTAACCACTCACCTTCGTTATTTCCGGCGAGCAAATGTGCATTGCCTATAAACGGCAGAAGCGGTGGCCCGGAAAATTTTGAAGCCAATTCATAGAGACGTCGTCTGCTCAGGTGCCACTTGATGAATCGAAATATTACATAGCATGTGACTGAGGTTATAATGAAAGAGATCACCGTGAGGGCCATTTCAAAGGTTCTCAATGGTTTGGAAGAACTGAGTACCTTCCTTGCAAAATGAATTGAGACTTCGGATAAGTGGAATGAAAAAATCTCGTCTTTCAACTTCTCTAAACTTTTCACATTTGATAAAAGACACTGAGGACCCGCAGCCTGTGCAAAGTGACTAAGTCCGCTGCGGCTTGGTCAGTTTAACTTGTATCTCTACGGTTCGAAGTGGCCTCGAGCTTTCTCATCAAGTTATTATAAGGATCGTGGGTTATCGATGTGGCTTCTGAATCTCAGAAACTGGTTTCACTAATTTTATCCGTATAGATGTATGTTTATGCAGTCGTTGACCCATTCCATGGATCCATTCCGCTATACATGTGGCAAGTAAGTAACTCTCATTTCGATATTCCGGTGTACAACAAATAAAGGTTTGGCAATTTATTCAACAATATACGCAACAGTACACTTTTTCAAACAGTATTCTAGTCGATTTTCAGCAAGGAGCCAAATCCAGTACATCGTATATGGAAAGGTCTACCGGAATCCCTTTTCTGTGTGGTTTTTGTAGTATGAATTTGTGGAATCCGTCAATGACGTCGTACTTTTACCGATAAAATAGAAGGTACGTGATTTCCGGACCGCTTTACGATTCTAATTGCAACTGGCTCTACCGGTCTCAGCAACAGGTCTAGACGCAATCGAATGTCCTTAATTGGCACAATATTGTCTTTCTTCAAAATGAACCTTCGCAAGATTGTTGAAGCCAGTGTCTTCATTACCATCATGCCATAATTCAGACCTGAAATCAAAATATCCTCCGAAATTAGTGATTCAATCAGCAAAAAGGGTAACTGTAAAAGGCACTTCAATGCCAATGGCTTACCTATGCAATTTCTAGGTCCACAACTGAATGTCATAAACGAAGACGGATGTCGTTTTGCATTCTCTTCGGGCAAAAATCTGTCCGGATCAAACTTGAGTGGATCAGGCCAGTATTTGTCGTTTCTATGCAGTAGCAAGACTCCCACGATTACGAAGCTTTCATTTGGGATAGTAACTTCACCTGAACTCAATTGATTTGGGATTTCAGTTGCAGTGGGTTCGAGCAGTATGGCTTATTGCAATGCACGATTAGACTAAGCAATGCTTCAATACAAAGTTGCAAACCTAACTCCAAATCTTCCGTAAGCTTACGGAAGAGGAGTGGCGCTACTGGGAAGAGACGCATTGTCTCTTTTATTGCACGTTCCAGGTACTTCATGCGCGTAAGATCTTTGGATGTAACCGGAAGCTCCGCGATATCGTTATCACCATAAATTTCATAGAGTTCTTGGTACGCCTTTTCCTATAAAAAAAAATAAAACGTTTATGGAGTGTTAGCGATTCGAACGAATGAATAACGAAATCGTACCTCAGAGTATCGAAAGAGAACGACGATTTACCTGAACGTCTGGATGAGACGAAAGGAGCAATAGCACATAGGCCACTGTCAGAGCTGTCGTATCGTACCCCTGAAATAATCAAAATGGGAACTTTATTGGCATATATTGGCATGTCCACGAGAAGGTATCGGAACCAAATACTCACACCGAAGGGATGGGATTCGTCCGACAAATTGGCACCACCATTGGACTGCAGCTTTATCAGATGATCCAAAAAGGCTTCTGGCTGTCTCATCGATCCGCCTGTGGAATTTAATGATAATTATGTGATCAAGAGAGGTAATCGCAACTTGATACTCTACTACAAGATTGAACTATAAACCCGATTCTTTAACGGAGCCAACCCAATTGGGTTTCAATTCTGTTCAATATCTTGGATGGATCAAGATGCAATGATACGCAATCACTCACATGCTTCATCCTCGTGGTCTGCGACACTTGGTTGACTGGTGGCTTTTATGTGCAGGTTTTTTTCTGGTCTGTATGATCTGTAGAACAAAAGGACATAAATCAATAAGTTGTAGTCGAGGGGCTATTCACTTGGGAAGTCCTATGTACACTGGTCTCGGAAGTCTTTGGAAGTCTTTGGAAATCGTCGGAAGACTTCGGAAGTCTTTGGAAGTCTTTGGAAGTCTTCGGTTAGAATTCTAAGAATTCCTTATATTACGCAACTAAAAGTCTTTGGAATTCTTTGGAAGTCTTTGGAAGTCTTTGGAAGTCTTTGGAAGTAATTGGAAGTCGTTGGAAGTCTTCGGAAGTCTTTGGAAGTCTTTGGAAGTCTTTGGAAGTCTTTGGAAGTCTTTGGAAGTCACCTGTACACCCAAAATCGAAGTAAATAGCCCCTCGGTCGTAGTCCCTCGTCATAATTCATATTCTGGCAGACGTAGAATACTCACGTTGTCAGTAAAGCCATTTATGTACTCGATGTGTTTTTTTTTGCTCCTTGCCAAGCGGAGTACGATTGAAAATGAAGTCTGGATGAAGATGGATATGGTAACTCTTGCCTACGATAGCTGCTACGCTACAAATGTGATCTAACACATATTTGAGCTGAAATGGATTGAAGGGTACAAGTTTTTCGAACACTTCACTCACCTGAGCACTGCATTTATATATTCATGGTTTCTATTTGTCTGCGTACCGATCTTGACACCCATTGCAGTTTCTGGAGTAAAAAAGTATCGTGTAAGCTTGACTGATACATCGATCGAAAATCGTAGATCAATTTGTACATACCGCAAATCATATCCAAGGTGCACGACGCAAGCAAATCGGATAATTCGAATTCCGGTCCATCCAAGTTGTTCTCCATTTGCTCGGTCAAAATTTTTGCTTGATTGGCAAAAACTGCCACGAAGGATTCCAATAGCTTAGAATTGAACGTAGGCTGGATCAGCTTTCGATGTACTTTCCATTTTTCCACTGCAATTCGTTGAAATCGTTTCTTTTGCTCAAGAATATTGGGCCGGTAACAACAGATTTAATGGTGAAAATTCTTTTATCAAGTAAGTGATAAAGTTAAAGAAAAACCGAGCATGGATTTGAAATTAAAAGCGCCCGAATTCGGATTTAGTGTAGCGGACGTCATGCGCATCTATTCGTTTCAAAATGAACTTGATTACAGAATACTTTTAAATGCCTTGAATTTTCAAGACACGGAAAAAAAAAAACCTACCGGGGGCTGTAAGCATTCCCGTGCCTAACCAGGGTCTCAAATTATCCGCCAAAATGTCTGCTTTTCCGAGGCTCGTCGGGCTGAAACATAGTGCCTGAAATCAAAAGCAATATAGTATAAAAGGGCCGATTTTCCTCATGCCAATTAACTTTCCAATGAATTATCTCACTTTTATGTGATCAGGATCCGTGATGGAGATAACTAATTGTGGGTCAATCCACAGTCGAGTCGGTAAAGGATACATCGTATCCAGCTCGATGATATTTTTTAGATTGTCTGGAATTGCATTGAGACATAGGGGAAAGGAAGGCAGAACGGCACCAGTAGGTAAAACGGAACACTCGATTAACTCTGAAACTACTAATTCCAGATATCGGTTCTTTTGGCAACTTCTCAGTTACCCCGCGCCTGCTTTCGGTCAGTGCTCTTGAAACTGTCATGTGCCGGCACAGACTTTTATAAAAATAAGTCGTTTTTTTGCTATTCTGGTGTAAAAAACGGGAATTTAGTTTGGCTGTTACTTCTATCAGGTCTTTCATATCCATAACATCGCGTGTTCACGTTAATTGTTGATGGTCATTGTTTGTTTCAAGAATAAAAGGATATGAGATTGGTGTTAGCATAACCTCAAAATTGTGCTTTGTTTTCATAACTAACCAAAAGGCAAAACGGATCGGGCAAAATGGACCAGTGGACTTCACGTTAGCCTTAACGTGTTTTTTTTTTAGAGTTGAATTTTTCGCCTCTACCGAAGGGTAAAGGGAAAGGGGAAGGCAAGTGCAAGGGAAAAGTAACTGAGAAAAAAGAAAGGGATTCGTTAGAAGAAGAAGAAGAAGATGTTCGGTGATTTCATTGTTCACACCTGTATTCAGAGTCCAACGAAGGCCGGGTAAAGTGTCAAATATGTCAGGTGTGGGCTCATTGTGAGTGCGCCGGTATTGACGATGAGAACGAAGAGGCTAGATTCATTTGTGAAAGATGTGAAACTTCGATCCGTTTTGCCTTCACATGTGGTCCATTTTACCTTCACGTGCGGGCAGAACGGACCAGAACCAAGATTTTGGAAATCATCCTATATCTTGTCATTGCTGTGATTTGATTAGAGTCTGATTGATAGGTGTGATAGAATGATGAATTCTGGTTAATTTCTTGAAATAGTTCCGTAAATAAAGCTATCGGGTAATTTTTCATGATTTTTTTCCCTTAAGTGTACCGTTTTGCCTTCCTTTCCCCTAAGTAGCTGCAGGAGAGCTAATTCATGTAGAAATGGTACCAGTAACTGGATCGTCGTGCATTTCGTATAGCTGTTCAGCAACTGGTACTTTTACTCTGAAGCAGCTTGCTGAAGAACTTTGAGTTTCTGAGTTTGAATTCTGCGATACCAAATAGGTGAACACTCACCCTCTTCGTTCCCGATAAACAGATGTGCATTCCCTATAAACGGCATCACTGGTGGTCCATCAAATTTCGAAGCTAATTCGTACAGGCGTCGTTTTCGCAAGTACCACATCATGAGTTTAAAGATTCCATAGCAAATTCCAGAGGTGATAACGAAATTGGCTATTGCAAGGGTCATCTCGTATACCGCTCGGCTTCTTTCCGAGCTATATCGAGTAGTGAAGTGCAAAATTTTATCAGCTACCAATCACTCTAATCAGCTCGCTGCGTCTAGTTATACGAACACTGAAAAGGGTTCTCCTGACTCTTGCAGGGCGACTGAGCCTGCTGACGTTTCATCTGGACGATTGATATCTGTTCGACTGAATAAATGCATTTGATTTGCTAAAGATCTCCCGAGATAATCTGAAAAACTGTAAAATACCTCGTGGAAGTATTTGCATGTAAAGTTTTTGCTCGAATGCGCAGTCATTTCCAGATATAACTTTTTCACCAGGAAATAGAGCATTTCTGACAATGAGCTGTCTTTCCACGTTTATAATAATGCCGCGTTCTCGATGGACACTTGAAAGGCTAATTACTACATTGATGCATTCAACATTAAACGTTTGCATCTCTCGTTCATTTATCTTCCAAGATCGTATTAGATTTCTATTACGCAAATAGTGAATAACTGTTAGAGCGTAAAGATATACAAATAGAACGAACAATCAGTTTCTATATCAGTACGGCATTTTTTGTAAGGTCATTATGAATACATGTATGTACGTCAATGAATCGAGGAAAACATGTATCATTTATAATTCAACATTATCAAATTATATGAACTATATATTTGTTTTGTTTTGTTCTTTATCCGTGAATTTGAGTGGGTTACATTTCATACGGTCCAAGCTGATCACGGGAGTAGTACAGATGAATAATTATGAAACACGGAAACTCAATTTTGTTTTCGTCTCTCGATTCGGAGTGTAACAGGATCTACCATTTCCACTAGAGTTTTCACCTGCAATCGAATATCTTTAACTGGCACAATGTTATTTTTTTTCAGGATGTATTTTCGAAGAACTGTTGCACCCAGTGTTTTCATACACATCATAGCATAGTTGAAACCTGAAATTGATAGAATAAAATATGGATGATTTTCTGTATCGTTGACAAGTATTTACCATCAATGACTTACCTGGGCAATTTCTTGGCCCACCACTAAACGCCATAAAAGTGTATGGGTGTCGTTTTGCAACTTCTTCGGGAAGAAATCTGTCTGGATCGAACTTGAGCGGCTCTGGCCAGTATTTTTCGCTCCTATGCAGACTCAGAATTCCCATGATGACTGAGCTCCCACTTGGAATTGTATGATTACCTGTTGGCATGTGATTACGAAGGTGAGGGGCCGCAGGATTGAGTTTTCGCAAATTAGTGACTAATCGGAGTACGAAACTCCGCTAAATGTATGTAGATATCTTATTTAGTGTCGATTGGTCGATTAATCAGAGCTTCCGACGACTGGAATATCTCGAAACATGTCAGAATATCAATTTTGTTGACGCACGTTGAAATAACTGTCCAAAAGTAAAAAGAAGTAAGCCTCGCTTTCGTATAGCGTGATTTAGAATGGCAAGAACATAACGTCGAGGCCACACGTCTTATAGATTTGATCAATTTTGAAACTTGATGAAGTGACAGGGGTGTTTTTGGTGATTGGATCTTCAAATTGCCTAATGCAAGGGATGAATTATTGTCTCGTTTTTGAGACATATATTGGACAGTCCATATCAACCCAGCCACCCCGTATTTTCTTTTTCCCCTGAAAAATTATTCAGTATGTGCATTTCAAACATCAATATATCGATGACATTTCGGTGAAGTTTCAGTCCCCCTATTGTTGCTTCTCGGAATAATTATTAACCAAGTTTCAATCTTGTAAAAATCATAACTTCTGAATTACTGGTTCGATTTCAACGATTCAAACACGAAAATTTTTATTTCGACTCGCGCTTTTCGAGAAAAAATACGCTGCCATCTGAAAGAAACTCATTGACTACTTTTGGACATAATTTTCCGATTTTTATTTTTTCCCCACTGAAGGGCCAGAGGGGATTGAATCGACTATTTTTGTATCTGATAGAGGAGGGAAATACGCAACTTGACGTAATTTTTTCAAGATGGAAGAGGGCATTGGTGAAGAGGTAAAAATGATTTATTGTCGATTTCTGTTTATTTTTGGCTTTTACGACGGGTGGAGGAGGACAGTTTACAATATCACAAATAATTTCCGAAGTTATGGAAGTTGATAGTGTTGAAAAGAAATTGAAAACCAGAAATTTTGCTTTCTTTGATGTCGGAATTTTTATAACACGAAAGATTATATCGAGTTTCAAAAATTCTATAATAATTTGTCGTCACTATAAAACTTCACAACTTCGGAAATTATATGTGATATTGTGAACTGTCCCCCTCCACCCGTCGAAAAAGCCAAAAATGAACAGAAATCGACAATAAATCATTTTTACCTCTACACTGGTGCCCTCTTCCATCTTGAAAAAATTACATAAAGTTGCGTATTTCCCCCCTCTATCAGCTACAAAAATAGTCGGTTCAATCCCCTCTGGCCCTTCAGTGGAAAAACAATAAAAATCGAAAAATTATCTCCAAAAGTAGTCAATGATGTTTCTTTCCGATGGCAGCATAGTTTTTCTCGAAAAGCGCAAGTGAAAATACAAATTTTCGTGTTTGAATCGTTGAAATCGAACCAGTAGTTCAGAAATTGTGATTTTTACAAGATTGAAACTTGGTTAATAATTATTTCGAGAACCAAAAATAGGGGGGGACTGAAACTTCACCGAAATGTCATCGATATATTGAAGTTTGAAATGCACACACTGAATAATTTTTTAGGGACAAAAAAAAAATACGGGGTGTCTGAGTTGATATGGACTGTCTCATATACCGAAATTGATGATCATTCATATTTTCGCTGCTGTCTGAACAGAAGTTTCTTGAACTGGAAAAAAATAATCTGCGCGAATTTGTTCATTGGTACAGTATAAGTAAAAATTATCAAAGAATTGATGGTCAAAAGTTGCTGACCTATGTCCAAGTCCTCCGTCACCGCGCGAACAAGCAAAGGGGCTATTGGAAACAAACGCATTGTTTCTTTGATCACACATTCCAAGTACTTGAAGCGCGGTAGGTCTTTGGAGGTAACAGGATGCACGTCGATGTCATCGCTTCCATAAATTTCGAAGAGTTCTTGGTACACCTTGTCCTGTAACGGCAAAAGTCGTGAATCGAATGTGTGGCGTATGTCACAATATCTAATGGGATTTCTGAATAATTCGGAAGTATAGCGAAAGTAAATCACGTATTTTATACCTGTACTTCTGGATGAGAAGCGAGCATCAGTAGCACGTGGGAGAATGTAAGGGCCGCCTCGTGATTGCCCTATTAAATGAAATCAGAAGGTCCAAAGTGGAAAAACGGAAACAGCACACTAATTCAGAAATGGAAAACACTCACAGCCATGACCATCGTATTAACTTCGTCACGGAGTTCTTCATCTGACCAGCTGCCATTCTCGTAGGCCAGCTTCATCAGATGATCTAAAAATGCTTCCTTTCGAGGCGTCGACTCACCTGTGTACGGGATTAATGATTGTTGTACAAAAAGAAAACAAAAAACGGATAATCATTGATTTCTAGAATATGACCGACCGATCTAACAATCAATTCTTCAGTCAGCCAGAGCAACTTGAGAATTCTCACTTACGTTCATCATTTTCATTATCACCGGTATCTGCCCGAGCTTTGCGTTTGCGAAGTTGGGCTCTTTTCTTTCGTATAACCTGCAGAGAACCGTGATTTAAAAACCCGCAACAAAAATATCACTAAACAATACCAGAATTTGATTGCAAGTAAAGTGGATATGTCTTTAAACTCACGGTGTCAGTGAAATCATGCACGAACTTTATATGCTTCCGCTGCTCTTTGCCAATCTTCATATTGTAGAAAATGATGTCTGGATGGAGCCAGAAATGGCGAAATCTTTCCCCTAAGCTGGCGACTGCCCTAGAAATGACAATTTCCCAAGGAAGATTCAGATAGAGTCGTGCAGTAGTAGGTAAGGGAACGATGGTATTCATGGGACATCCCAGTAGTAACTAGTGAATTTCGACTTTCGGATTCGTTCGATGGGACAAAATAATAAGTAAATGTATCAGTAGATATCGGATTCAGTTTTAGACTTCGATTCTGCGTGTGTACCCTGAGCCGTTCGATGATTGTCACATAATATATGTCCATGTTAATTGAAGGTGGACCAGCTGATTCAAGGATATTTGATGTTTCATGTTTTTGAGCCATTATTCCGTGATAAAATATAAAAAATTGTTTGAGTCACCATATATATACCGTTTGAGGTTGAACTTTAACCTTGAATAACTTTCAAACGAGTCGAATTAGCGGAAAATCATATCAGACCTTCTTTGTAGATCGTTCAATTTCCTGTGAGAATATATTGTATTGATGTTTACAACACGCTGATTCGTTAGAACGGAATGAAATTCCAGATGTAAGAAAAAAATTTTCCCGTGTTATTTAAATGGGAAATCAAAAATCATGAAGCGGCACCTCTTAATATTAATATTAACAGCTCAAACTTTGACAGAATTTGTTTTTCACCATCCTGAACAATATTTTCATGATACCTAAGGAAAAAAAAGTTAGTCGTGTGTTTTGGCCCACCCTACTCATGTGTATATTAGGGCGGATAAAAAAAAAAAAAAAAAAAATTTTCCTATGGCTACCCTCAAAAATCAAAGATATCGCTGAAATAAAGGTCTCCGTTGAAGGATTCGATTTTTTGAATTTTTTTAGGGGGCGCGCGGGACGTTCAAAAGTGCCATTTATAGCGTCAAAATTAACGTTAAAATAAAATTAAATCAAAATTTAACGATAATTACTTGAAAAGTAGTGAAAATATTGATTTTTAAACATTTTTTCCGCAGATATGAAACAATTGGTAGTAGTCCGTGAATATGGGTTTGAAAGAGTAGATACCTGGGCACCTTATATAAAAAAAATCGGAATTTTCGGATGAATCTGTTTCCGTTAATCATCAGCGATAACGTAAATTTGACGCTAAAAATGGCGTCAATTATAAATAGTACATTAAGCCACAAGGGACGAAACTCGAACTTCCATCCCTGCGTGTCATAAATTAACTTACTGATGTTCGGCCTCGAAAAAGGGACAATTGTTGTTTTTTTGTGCGCCCATCTTAACACCCATTGCAGTTTCTGAAGTACGAATAAACAACTGGTCAATTTTATGAGTATGAAAAATTGAGAATCGAGTGAAAATCCATTATGACAGTATAGCGGACGTACCGCAGATCATATCCAAGGTGCAGGAACCGACCAAATGAAATATTGCGAATTCCGGCCCATCCAGATTCTTCTCAAGTTTCTCCGTGAATATCTTCGACTGGGCAACAAATATTTCGACGAAAGAGTCCAAGATCTTTGGACTGAAAGTAGGCTGGATCAGCTTCCGATGTACTTTCCATTTCGCCACTGCAAACCCAAACTTGGTTCAATTGCTGTAAGAAATATTTGGGCAACGACCGATTCATCGGTAACAAATCTCCGCTGCCTAGGATGATAAAAACTGTTTCTCTCGTTCCTCTATTTCCGAAGACCGAATGATCTCCGAGGGTTGCCTCTAATCTTTTGGGAATTAACCATAATAACTGACCAGGAGCCGTGAAAAGTCCTTCGCCAAGCAGGGGTCGACCGAATTCCGCCACTTCGCCTTTTCCGAGGGTCTTTGGACTGAGACATATCGTCTGAAATCCAGATACGATTTTCGAGCATTGGTTCTTTGCTCATTATCAGTTGGCGAATAATTTTCTCACCTTCACATGCTCCGGTTCAGCCGTGCATATAAAAAGACGTGGGCCAAGCCAAAGCCGAAACGGCGAAGGCCATTTTTCAAACACTTCGTTGACCGCCTTCAGAAATTCTAGAATTTCATTACATAAATCCACAGGTTGTCAACTTAATCAATGCAACCTGGCTGATGAAAGAAAGAAAGGTCACCGCTTACGTTTCCCATTTCCGATGAAACTATATGCGTTGCCTACAAACGGCAGAACTGGCGGCCCTCCGAATTTCGCGGCCATTTCGTAGAGTCGTCGTCTTCGCATATGCCACATCATGATGTGATAAATCGCAAAGCATAAAGCGGCAGTGATGACAAGAGAGGCTAAGGTTAGGGCCATTATGTGAGTTACCAAATGTCATGAAAAGATTAGCAATGATTTCGGTCGGATCAGGAATCGTGAGTTTGTTTCAGAGGAATAGGGTAGATAACTTTCACCTCCACTTCCTCCGAATTGATGATACTTTGTTTAACAGACGTCTGAACACTTTAGCGACAAGGCCATACCAAGCACATGAAATTCAATGGAACTGCAGCGAAGTTATTCGGCTGATGAACCATCGGAAATTCGGTTTAGATTCAATTCATGGTCAATCCAGAAGACGATTAAAAACGTGGTTCGTCAACGTTCCAAGCCATCCATTCGACAACGAGTCAAAACCATAACTGCGTAGGAATCAGTTTCTCGCTACCGTTACCAAGATTTACTAGCTTACTGGATGGCATCAGATTTAGCTCCGTTAGCTTCACGTGTGTCCGTATAGGTTTATTATTATGATTATGAACTTTGAGTTCGTGAAAGTTTCAGATCTGGAATCTTGTCACATTTTTCAAGCCATCTGGGTTCATTTTATTACCCACAAATTTATGAAATAAGATTAGATCATGATTGATATAATTCAATCACTTATTCTGGTCAATGAACAATAATTTATATTGGCATGCGGACTGAATTTGTAAAACACTTTGAACATGCCGCGGGAGCGTATGAAGTACATTTTTACAAAATGACCAATAACCATGATCATCGTGTGAAATCATATTATGTGATCATCTACCATCGGTATCGTACGTAACGTACGCTGCCCCATCGGCCGCGCATGTGACTTACGCTGCAGCTGGCAGTGAATACCCCCCGAGCTATCGGTTCCTCTCGCGCAACCACCCTCGGATCCCTGCACGAAAACTCGGCAGTTTCCCACTATACTGTAGCGAGGCAGAAGACACCGCCTTCTCCAATGTTAGGAAATAGGACACACGACGAGTGACGAACGAAGCTAAAATCGTGACTCACGCTCCTGCCTACGCTTACGCCCCAGCAGCCCCCGTCGTAGCCAAGGCCGCGTACGCCGCCCCAGTCGCTTATTCTCCCGCTGGTGTCGTCGCCCACACAACCTTCAGCGGTCTTGGTGCTTCTTACGCCTGGTAATCTGGTTTTTGCCTATAATCAACCATTCCAGGGAACCGACAAATTCTATTGTAAGATGTGAAATGTATTATATAATCATGGGATTCAATCAATATCTTGGAATTTATCAATTAGGGTAGTTTACAGCTCTTGGTTATATGCCATGGAATAACTACGTCTAAGATGCTTCTATAACAACTACGGGGTGTCGTCGAACATGTTTTGTACTTTGATACGATACGATATTATGAATATAATAAATTATCTGTTTTATACTCGAGACAATGAAGGACTTCATTTCTTTGAAATCCCCCGTATGGATTATCCCGAATAATCTGTACGAATTGAAATGTATGTAAGAATGACATCGATAACTATACGCTGTCAGCAATTAGCTCCGGAAATTGCAGACTCGTGTGATAATTGAAGTCATATCGAGAGAGGTGTTCGTCGGCGAAGAACACCACCGTGTCCTCTTTGCAGGTATCGTACCTGTACGTATACCCCGTGCATATAAGATTACGTGATATTGGGCGTGGTGGGTTTTGTTGCGTCGTTGCGGTCCCCGGTGATCTGCCCCTGACTTACTTTCACTCGCGATCTCAGCCACATCGGGAGCCCCTTGAATCACTATAAACTAGATGGATTATACGAGTTACGAGCTCATGAGAGTGACAACCTGCAACTAGTAGCCAATTTTACACGAATGTGATCGGTCAAGTCCGTCAGATGAGAAAAACTCGTAAAAATGGCAAAAAAATAGTTCATTTCATTACGACTACGGATAGGCTTTTTTACGAGAGCCGGAAAGTCGCGACGAACCCGACTACGATAAAATGACCATGTTCCATTCCTGCAACGCGGGTGGAAAGTAATCGATTTTTGACCATAGGGAAGAAAAAGTGAATTTGCGGGCGAAAGAGTAAATTTGCGGGCAAAAAAGTAAATTCGCGGGCTAAAAAGTAGATGTGCGGACCAAATTTCATGTTCAATCTTTCATAAATTTCGCGCACTCAATAGTCTAAGTTCTATTCACTAGGCAGCAGCAAATTACGTTTCAATGTCCTCAGAAAAGAAATAACAAGTCGACCGATCGGATTCGGCCCGTAAGAAAGAGGCTGGCTGCTAGAGATCTGGCCGGTAGGTAGATTTGTTCATCATATCGATGGACTAATGCCAAAGGGGCGTAAGCGCCAAAAATCGGATACTACCAGAAAGGCGTAAGCGTTATATCTCCCGGGTATAAGGGAGACAGATTTATACCGCCATAAGGCAGTAAGAACGCGACCGATTTCAGAAATCAGTCAAATCTTACTACCGGAGGGGCGTATCTCCTCCCGGAAAATTTTGTTTTGTTCGTTACGTCGAACTGCTTATACAAGGTGTATGACTTGAAACTAATCATTTCGCCGAGCTTCGCACTTCCAATGCTTCATTCCACAAATTCATGAAAAAAAAACAAAAAATTTTCGAAATCTAAGAAATTTCGAGGCTTTTGAAATTTTGAAATTATAGATGTGGTATATCCAGGTAATATGAGGGATGGCTAGGAATACACATGATGCTATTTATAACTTTATTCCACCGAACACTGGACACTGAAAGGCGTGTTTAGGCCTAGGAGTACCGGGACCAACTGACACCTTGGGTCAGGTATTCCTGCCTTACCGACCTATACATTACAATAGAAATTCCGGAAGTTGAGAAAAGTTTGGGAATTTTGAAATTTGAAAAAATTTGGAAATTCTGAGAAAGAGTTAATTTCTCCCCGAATGGATTCCTTTTCTCCCGTGTTGAAAAAAATGTGTTGTACATATCAGATAAGCAACCGAATTTTTTCGAGAGGAGATACGCCCCTATGTCAGTAAGATTCAAGTGATTTCTGAAATCGGTCGCATTCTTACTACCATACGGGCGTAAGCGAAAAATTTTTCTGCGAGGAGATACGCCCCTCCGGCTGTAAAATTTGACTAATTTCAAAAATCGGTCAAGTTCTTACTGTCATACGGGCGTAAGCGCCTTCGCACTTACGCCCTTTTGGCGGTATAATCTGTCTTCCTTATACCCGCCAGGCACAACGCCCATCTGGTAGTATGATCTCGAAATATTTCAAAAACGGCGCTTACGCCCTTGTGGTATTAGTCCATCGATATATTCTTGTAGGAAACACATCAATAATAAAGATTTGCTAAGTATATATGAGGGTTTCTTCGTCAAACGGGCCACCCATTTCATCCGAAGTCTCCGAAAATTTTGTAAAAATTTCTACACATTATTGGGGATGAGCAAAAATTTTGGAAATTTTTTCAGATTTTTTGGTCATTACATTCCGAAAATCATTTTTTTCAATCATTTTCACGTAGCGTGAGAAATTAGCGCGGAAGCGAAAAATTGTTGGGATGAAATTTGTATGTCTTTTTCTCAGCTTTTCGGTAGAATTGGAAGGAAACAAATTCCGACCCATTTGAACCCCCTTTTCCCCCAAAAAACGTTTGGAAATGTGCTTTTTCCAAATTTCACAGTTTGTTTCTCTGGAAAAAAATGTCGAAGAAGGGTATTCATAAGAGAGTTCTGGGAAAAAAATTTTGGAGTGGAGACTGCGATACGCTCCCAGAAAAAAATGATTGAATAGATTTTTTTCAATTCCGAAAATGCATAACATCCATCTAATAATTTTTTTCTGGGAGAGTATTCAAGTCTCCACTCCAAAATTTTTTTCCCAAAACTCTCTTATGAATATCCTTCTTCGACATTTTTTTCAAGAAACAAAAAAACTGTCCAAATTTGGAAAAATTTCATTTCCAAACGTTTTTTCGGGAAAAGGGGGATCAGATGGGTCGGAATTTGTTTTCTTCCAATTCTACCGGAAAGCTGAGAGAAAGACATACAAATTTCATCCCAACAATTTTTCGTTCCAGCGCTTATTTCTCACGCTACGTGGAAATGATTGAAAAAAAATTTTTTTTGGAATGCAATGACCAAAAAATATGAAAAAATTTCCAAAATTTTTTCTCATCCCCAATAACGTGTAGACATTTTTACAGAATTTTCGGAGACCTCGGATTAAACGGGTGGCCCGCTTGACGAAGGAACCCTCATATTCATGTTTTGAAAATGCTCTAAATTCATTTCAAATTCATTTGTTTCTTTTTCTCGACCCGTTTTTTAGTAGATTATCTGTGACGATATCATATTTGTGCTGTTAGATTTAATACCTTCCATAAAAACTATACCAATCCGTTGTAGTGTCGTGCCGTTGCAGGGATAAAAATATGGTTATTTTAAAAATAGTCAGGTAAAAAGTAGTGTATGCCACACGGGAGGAGCGGATTTCCACCTCGCACTCGGCAAAAATCACGCACTTTCCTCCCTAGTAGCATAATGTACTATTATGTATATGCCGAGATGATGTGCATTGGAATGTAGAGAGTTCCACCTTAAATGAAATTCCCATTTGTTTGGATTCGTTTCAAGAAGCTCACGACAAGCTGCGCCTACTTCACTATTTGAATGCGTTTCTTCGAGTATACCTACTGCAGCAATTGGAGAAAGTACGACACGAGTTTTTGATTCGGTATTCGGTAACGGTTTTAGGAACTCCGATCCGCTTCACCAGATGCATGTTATAAGGCGTAGACTCACGAATGCCAATTTACTTATAGCGAGGATCAGGATTTGACACATGATGTAGGTAAGTTGCAGCGATTCACATGCATAAAAGGATCGTTCGAAACATACCAAGTTGTACTATTTTGCAGCGAATGTCGTGCTGATTTGTAAAATTGCCGCTACATGTCTCGTTCGTCTCTCTTCTCATTTTAATTGGATTTACTGTCTTCAACATCATTGATATCTGCAATCGGATATCGTTGACTGGAAGAAATATATCATCCTTCATCTCAAAGTATACTTCCGCCGAACTGTTGCGAACATTGTCTTCATTGCGATCAGGAGGTAATTCATCTGGAATTGGAATCAAGTGCACAATCAAATCAGAGCTACGTTGACACGTGTCCATGAATGTTCTGATCCTGCATGCGTATTTTTTTTTGGTCCGTTTACCTCGTTTTTTTGCAGTTCGAACTTCCCTCGAACTTTCCTATCATAAATTATTGTAAGGATTGTGGGTTAAAGGTATAGCTTGTGCACCGGAGCAACCATGCAGTTCAACTAGGTCTATTCGCATGTGCGCCACTCGATTCGGTGGAGGATATAATATGGGGAATTCCATGCCGTTTCAACCTGGGTTTGACCCTTCACCTCACGGATTTCGCTCGTGACTGTATGTATGATTGTTCCTACTTCGAAAAGCACTAATTTTTTTTCAGATTTTTGCGACCTGATTCGAAATTTCTAGAATTTTGGAAAACCGTCATATTGATCGACACAATTTAAAATTCTGAAAAAATTCTCATAATGCAACTGGGATTGCATGGCGGCAGGCGCGCAAATCAGTATCAGAGACTATGTGTCGGTGCGCGATATTGAGTATTGGTTTCAGTCGTCCGAGTAGGTTGGCTACTTCCCGAAAGGGTATAAGCCGAAACTTATAACGGATCTGAATGAATGACGTCCGAGTAGGTCGCTACGTGGTTTCGGTCGTCCGGGTCGAGCGCAACGTGGTCTCGGTCGTCCGGGTTGACCCTTCAGGTGAGAAATCATCATCATCTCTAGGTCAGACAGATGGTTTCGGCCAACGAATTCAGACTTACATAGAAGCACAGGAGGATAGGCGGGTTTGAAGCTCATTTTCGGGGTACCCCGAGATTAGTTATTACCCCGACCGAGGACTGGCACTACAATCGCTCAATGTCCGTGTGCACTCACACTTGAGCGTCATTCCCTAACACAGACTCGACCATCAATATGTACACATACCAATACATACCAGTGCCCCCAACACATATAAACATCGCTAAAGTAACGTCATCTAGCGTAGACTGCAGACATTAAAAACCAGGCTTCAAGCCTTAGCACGGGCCCTGTGCTTCTATGTAAGTCTGAATTCGTTGCTCTCATGATGAAAAATAATGTCCGTCACTCGTACGTAAGGGCTTTTTGACGAACCTCGTTACAGCCAACGAATTCAGACTTACATAGAAGCACAGGGCCCGTGCTAAGGCTTGAAGCCTGGTTTTTATTATCTGCAGTCTACGCTAGATGGCGTCACTTTAGCGATGTTTATATGTGTTGGGGGCACTGGCATGTATTGGTATGTGTACATATTGATGGTGGAGTCTGTGTTGGGGAATGACGCTTAAGTGTGAGTGCATACGGACATTGAGCGACTGTAGTGCCAGTCCTCGGTCGGGGTAATAACTAATCTCGGGGTACCCCGGAAATTAGCTTCAAACCCGCCTATCCTCCTGTGCTTCTATGTAAGTCTGAATTTGTTGGTTACAGCCCTCGCCTTGGGCCGTAAACCTCTCGTTTCGCCAAAAAAGCCCTTCCGTAGTCGTAACGAAATGTACTATTTTGTGACACCTGCTTGTAAAGTTTCATTTTCGAGGCTTGTGTACCGTGCGTAAAGTGCCTTATTTGTGAATAATAAAAAAAAAAACAGAGTTGGCGCATGCGCACATTCGATATGCGGTATTTTACGCACTAGTGCGTAATGAGGCGCATGCGCACTTCGAAATAGCTCAATTTTACGGACTGACAGAACGCGGGCAACGTATAACCTCGATAATTATTTCGTGGGCTTCGTTCTCTCAAATAATACTTTCCAAGCAGGAATTACGAAAAATATCGTGTGCGGCACGTGCGAAAGGCGATATCCAACTCGTACGAAATATCAGCACTCGCATTCGGCTCGTGCTTCATAACTTCGTACTCGACGGACATCGCCTACTTTTCGCACTAGTCACACGATATACTATTTCGTACGTCGACTATACTCGTCAGAAATTGATCCAAACCGGAAATTGAACAGAAGTCAACTCGTTTTACAAAATCTTACAAAAATTGTACCCTGGAATCGACAAAAAGTTTTGGAAGATGTATTCCGTCGCTTTAGCCGATAATCTTGAGCTATCTGCAACGTAGTATAACAATATTTTTTTGTTGGATCAATAATATTTCCATCGGTGTATAACAATTCAACATGATCTAATGATATTTACAAAATCAGTTCAATTTTTCTTAGTGTTTTTCGGATTGTCACTGGATTTCATCACATATGGTCGAAGCTGACGATCAGAGTAGTACAGCTGAATAATTGTAATAATTTCCATCACTGTACAACAATTCAACATTATCTAATGATATTCACTAAATTAATTTAATTTTTATTTTATTTTTTTTGATTGAAACTAGGTTTCATCACATATGGTCGCAGTTGGAGACCAGCGTAGTGCAGCTGAATAATTGAAACACGAAAAATCAATTTCGGTTTCGACTTTCGATGCGGAGTGTAACAGGTTCTACTGTTTCCACCAGGATTTTCACCTTCAATCGAATGTCTTCAACTGGAACAATGTTATTTTTTTTCACGATGTATTTTCGAAGAATTATCGCGGCCAGGGTTTTCATTGACATCAGAGCATAGTTGATACCTGAAATTAGAAGAAAAGACCCGAAGTAGAGAAAGGACATTGCCATTGACTTGGTGATAGGTTATTTGGTGATACAGACAAGTATTCACAATGAATGACTTACCTAAGCAATTTCTTGGTCCAGCACTGAATGCCATAAAAGTGTAGGGGTGTCGTTTTGCAACTTCTTCGGGGAGAAATCTGTCTGGATCGAATTTTAGTGGATCTGGCCAGTATTTTTCGCTTCTATGCATGTGTAAAACGCCGATAAGGGTTGAGCTCCCGCTTGGAATCGTATGACCACCTAATTCCAATAATTGGCACGTAAGTATGATGATGTACGAAGATAATGATTGGCGGACTGATTCTTTGCAAATTAGTGACTACTCGAAGTATTAAACTCCACTAAATGTGTTTATAGGTATCTTATTTAGTATCGCTCGATCGATTGACGAGAGCTTGCTGCAACTGAAACACCTCAAAAAGTGTCAGGATAGAAATTTTATTGAAGGGCATTGAGATGCCTGTCCAAAAGTGGAAAGAGGTAAGCCTCACTTTCTTGTAGCGGAATTCAGAATGGCAAGAACATACGTGGAGCCCAAGTAGAACTCCACTCGCATTGGCATATCTAGATCTTGAAGTCGACTGAGAAATGACCAATAGACGCTGAGCGTCCGCTTTGCTGCCAGTATGAAGTCTTCACCAAAAGACGACTAAAATACGTCTTTGGTGTTTATTTGGTGTCTTTTAGTCGTCCCTTGGTCAAGACTTCAGATTGGCAGCAAAGCGGACACTTGGCGTCTAGGGTAAGGTGGTCTAAGAGTGCGCACTTTTTAGATGATCGTCTGTATTTCCGTGAAAAAATTCGGTTTTTGATCAAAATATTTTTATTGTTACTCCTTCATACTTCAGCTACAATAAATTATAGTGAGAAATTGAATTTTGGTTTTACCTTAGTTACAATAATATAAAAATGATCACCCGGTATTTGCGCACTCTTACACACCCCGGTGTGTAAGAGTGCGCATTTTGGGCGGTAAGAGTGCGCAATACAACAAATTACTCTCAGGCACTACATACGTATTGGACGACGCCTAAATAATAAGTGGGATGCTTGTGCTAACATTCGGCACAAAAAATGTACTCAATCCTTAATTTTTTTTCTTTTTTTGCCGACTTCCGGTTTTATTTTCTTTTCAAAGACAGTTATTCTAATCACCCGAAAATGAGATATTGAGTTTTCACCAGATCTGCATGTTTTTAACTCCGGAGAATAAATTCCGACTATTTACGGATGGACGTTCGGGTTGTGTACGTACGTATATATCGAGGGCTAAGGACCAGAAGGGTGTATGTCCCTAAAAATTGTTCAAGCTCGTTTATTTATCTTGTTTTATATTTTTTGTCTCATTAGAATGATTATTAATTCAGCTCAAGATGAGTTTGAAAACGGCAAGTTCAAGGACTGGTTCATGGTCAGCCCAAATCCACTTGTTTTTTCTCCTCTTTCCCAAGACGTTCGCGAAAAATGGAACCTCCATGATTTGGAATTTTTTCATCATTTTCTCGGTTTTTTATGTTTATTTAGTTATTCATAAGCATATTTCTTAATACTTCACTCATAGTGAGATGGATAATCATTTTTAATAATTTATTTACTCGTGTATCACAAGAATTATATTGTGGTGTGCAAGAGTGCGCGCGCACTCTTTCACATCTCAATACTGCGCACTCTTACACGACAGGACAACTATTTGCTACGTGCCGGTTGTGGCCCAACTCGTGGCAAACTTATGAAAAACGCTTATCCTGGCAGCTTGGGTAAACTGTTTCAGGACGTATTACCCAAAAATCCAGAAAAAATCTCGATGCACATGAGTTCAGTGCATCTTCCAAAATCAGTTAATATTTTAGGAAATCGGAGAAATCTGGATAAACTGACCTGAAGTCCGCAATTCATGTTATTATTCAAATCTTTTTTTTCATAGCACGTGTACCTCTCTAACAAAGAATTAGCAACTGAAGTTAGCAACAAATGTCAAGTGCATATATGGATATATCGCCTGTGCGCACTCTTATCGCCCGCGCACTCTTAGACCACCTTACCCTATTGGTTATTTCTCAGTCGACTTCAAGACTTAGATATGCCAATGCGAGTGGTGTGCTACCTGGGAGGCCACATGTCTCATAGATTTGATTATTTTTACACTTGATAAAGTGATACGGATGTTCCTGATTATTGGACATTTAAATTGCCCAATGCAAGGCATGAAGTATTTTTCCGTTTTAGAGATATGTACCAAGATTGATGATCATTAATATTTTCGCTTATACAGTCTGATCAGAAGTTTCTTGAGCCGGAAAAAACACATCTACGAATTTTCTCAGTAGTACAGTATCCTCAAAAATCAACAAAGAATCAATGATCAAAAGTTGCTGACCTATGTCCAAGTCCTCCGTCACCGCGCGAACAAGAGCAGGGACTATTGGGAACAGTCGCATTGTTTCTTTGATTACTCGTTCCAAGTACTTCATCTGCGGCAGGTCTTTGGGGGTAACAGGATGGGTGTAGATATCATCGTTCCCATAAATTTCCCACAATTCCTTGTAAGTCTTCTCCTGTGAAAGTATGATAACGTGAATCGAATATGTGGCATGTGTTACAAGATCTCATGAGTTTCTTACACGAACACTAAACTTATGCGGAAGTAAATCCTCATACCTGCACTTCTGGGTGAGACGCAAGCATCAATAGCACATGGCAGATTGTGAGAGACGTCTCGTGATTTCCCTGAAAGGAAATCAGATATAGATCGAAATGGAAAAACGGTCGCAGCACACTATAAATCCGAAAATGGAAAATACTTACAGCGATGACCATCGTATTAACTTCGTCACGGAGCTCTTCATCTGACCAGCTGCCATTCTCGTGGGTCAGCTTCATCAGATGATCTAAGAATGCTTCCTTTCGAGGAGTTGCCTCGCCTATTAGAATGAATTATTGTGATGTGAGAATAAACAGTAATAAGAAAATTCCAGAATTTGACCCAACGATCGAACGGTCAAGTTTTCAGTCAACCTGATTCAATTAGTTTTTAAATCTCACAACTACTCACATGCAACATCTCCATCATCAGCGGTAGCTGCCCCAGAATTTTGTTCGAGAAGTTCGGTTCGTTTTTTTTGTATAACCTGTGGGGAATGAACGCGACAGAAATCATTGAATTTTTTCGTATACAGGGCGGCCCATTTTAACATACCCAGTCGAATAACTCCAAAACCAAAAGAGCTACGGAAAAAAGTTTCAGACAAAAGTTGTACGGTTCGAAGGGGGACACAAGTTGGCATGATCGGTGTTATTGTAGATGGCGCCACTTTCGAGAAATCGAACCGAACTTACTTTTTTCAAATGGGAACCCATTTTTTTTCATATACAAAATTGTTGTGGGGTTCAAGACAAATTCATAGATGATGTCGTCTCATGCCTGTTTCAGGTAGTTGCCGAGTTTCCAGCATTTCTGGTGCTCAGGCCGTGTTCTTCGCTACCACCTCCACGTCAGCAAGCTTCATGGGTTTTCGTTTTTGTTTTGTTTCGAACATCATTTTGTCTGAAAAAACTTATTTGGCGCGTTCTAGGCCAGATATGTGAGGAAACTGCATGCTGAGAGAATATGTTATTAAAAGGCCCAACGGTGCAAGAAAAGAACATATTCTACAAAAATTGAATTCTCAATTGTTGCTTGATGTCCAATCATACTCTCAAAGCAAATATTCGAAAACATTCCCATAGACGTCGATACGTTTCTGAACCCGTTTTTCAAAGTGTTTTACTTTCATCTGCAACACATTTTTGGGAAATGCGCAACAGGCCTCCCTCATCATGCAGCACCCCTACATATTCGGCCTAGAACGCGCCAAATGAGTTTTTTCAGACAAAATGATGTTCGAAACAAAACAAAAACGGAAACCCGTGAAGCTTGCTAACGTGGAGGTGGTAGCGAAGAGCACGGCCTAAGCACCAGAAATGCTGAAAACTCGGCAACTACCTGAAACAGGCATGAGACGACATCATCTATGAATTTGTCTTGAACCCCACAACAATTTTGTATATGAAAAAAAATGGGTTCCCATTTGAAAAAAGTAAGTTCGGTTCCATTTCTCGAAAGTGGCGCCATCTACAATAACGCCGATCATGCCAACTTGTGTCCCCCTTCGAACCGTACAACTTTTGTCTGAAACTTTTTTCCGTAGCTCTTTTGGTTTCGGAGTTATTCGACTGGGTATGTTAAAATGGGCCACCCTGTATATATTCATTGCTTAGTAGACTATTCGACACCAGACTGTGATAGCACACGTCCAGTAGTCAAAAAGATCACTAGGACATTACCAAACTTAAATCGCGAGCACGGCGAACATGTTTTCATACTCACGTTATCGGTGAAATCACGCACGAATTTTATGTGCTTCCGCTGCTCTTTGCCAATTTTTGTATTGTAAAAAATGATATCCGGATGAAGCCAGAGATGGCGAAATCGCTCCCCTAAGCTGGCGATTGCCCTTAAAATGACAATGTCCCAAAAAAGACCGAGATAGAGTTGTGCAGTTGTGAGGAAACGATGAAATCAGTATGAAATCTCGGTATAGTCACTAGTGAATTTCAGCTTTTGGATTCGTATAGAAAGACGAAATAACAAGTAAATGTATAAATAACGGATTCAATTTGACCTTTGATTCTAAGCGTGTACCGTCAAGTGTTCGATGATTGTCGTGCAAGTTGACGTTAATTGAAGGCAAACCAGCTGTTTCAAGGAGATCATCGTTTGCAATTATTTTATGCATATTTTCTGTCGCATAGATTGAAAAACTCGTGTGTACATGGAATGACTTACCGATGAACAGACTCCACGAATAAAAAATTACTGTTCTCTTGTGCGCCCATCTTGACACCCATAGCAGTTTCTGTAATGAGATTACACAACGTTTCAATTGCATGAATATTAAGAATCAAGGGTCAATCGCAAATTCATTACAACAATAGCAGACGTACCGCAGATCATGTCCAAGGCGCAGGAACCGACCAAATGAAATATTTCAAATTCTGGCCCATCCAAATTCTTCTCGATTTTCTCCGTGAATATCTTTGACTGGGCGTCGAATATTTCGACGAAAGAATCCAAAATCTTTGCATTGAAAGTAGGCTGGATCAGCTTTCGATGTAGTTTCCATTTTACCACTGCAAAACCAACAAACTTAGTTTATTCGGTGTAGGGAATATTTCGGCAAAGACGGGCTCATCGGTCACAAGTCTCCGCTGCCCAGGATAATAAAAGCTGTTCTTCTCGCTTCGGCTATTTCCGAAGGCCGAATGATCTACATTTTACGGGTCGCCTTTTATCTTTTAATAATTCACCATAACTGACCAGGAGCCGCGAAAAGTGCTTCGCCAACCAGAGGTCGAGCGAATTCCGCCACTTCGCCTTTCCCCATGGCTTTCGGACTGAGACATATCGTCTGGAATCCAGAGTCAATTTTCGACCATTAGTTCAATACTTGTGATCAGCTTGCGAATAATTTTCTCACCTTCACATGCTCCGGTTCAGCCGCGCATATAAAAAGACGTGGGCCGAGCCAAAGCCGAAATGGCGTAGGCCATTTTTCAAAAAGCTCGGTGATCGTACTTAAAAGTTCTGGAATTACATTACAGACATTTACATGTTGTTAATCCAATCGATGTAACCTAACTGATGAATGAATAAAAGCGAATTGCTTACGCTCGTCATTTCCGCTGAAACTATGTGCGTTGCCTAAAAACGGCAGAACTGGTGGCCCTCCGAATTTCGCGGCCATTTCGTAGAGTCGTCGTCTTCGCATATGCCACATCATGATGTGATAAATCGCAAAGCATAAAGCGGCAGTAATGACGAAAGAGGCTAAGGTAAGGGCCATTTTGTGACTTTCCAAACGTCACGAATAGATTAGCAATGATTTCGGTCGAATTCGGAATCGCGAATTTTTTTCAGAGGAATAGGACGGGTAATTTTCACTTCCACTTCCTCCGGAATGATGATACTTTGTTTAACACACTGAACACTTTAGCGACGAGGCCATACCAAGCACATGAAATTTAATGTAAAACTGCAGCGAAGTTATTTGGCTGATGAACCATCGGAAATTCGGTTTAGGTTCAGTTCAGCGTCAAATCACAACAAGATTAGAAACGTGGTTCGTCAACGTTCGAAGCCGCATCCATTCGACAAGGAGTCAAAACCATAACTGCGTAGGAATCAGTTTCTAGCTATAACCGTTACCAAGGTTTACTAGCCTACTGGATGGCATTCGATTCAGCTCCGTTAGCTTCGCGTGTGTCCGTATAGCTTTATCATCATGATTATAGCCTCGAGTTCGTGAAACTTTCAGATCTGGAATCTTGTCACATTTTCTAAGCGACCTGGGTCCATTTTTACGCACAGTTTTATAAAATAAGAGTGGATGATTGATATAATTCGATCATTTATTCTGGTCGTTGAACAACAATTCGACCCCTTAGTCGAATAACATGCTACCCCAGAATAAGCTTGGAAAACATGCTACCCGAAAATCTGCTCGAAAAACATACTACCCGGGAATAAGCCTGGAAAAGATCCTACCCGAAAATATGCTCGAAAAACAATATGCTACCCGAGAATAAGTTTCAAGAACACGCTATCTCACGTCTGAGATTTTTTCGAGCAAAATTAGGTTGGTAACTTTGCTGCGCGCATGAAGAGGATCGAAACGATGTTCATAATAATGTATACACAGAAATTTATTAGTCACAGCGAAAATATTCATACACAGCAAGTGTAAGAAGTATTCATACAGTCAAACAATGATCGATAACTTACCAACATTTGTCGATATATTCGGTTGCGCATGTTTGATTTTTTCTAATATTTTTACTCCATGCTTATTTCTAAGATAGTGAACAATATGACAATGTTATGTTTTGAAGTATTGTAGGACATACACATTTTTCCACAAAATTACTGGTTCTTGACCGACTGGAATGAAAATGCATTTTAATTGTGAAATGTACATCAAGAGGCTCGGTAGAGCCTCGAGCCAAGTACATTAAAAAATGTAATGCGCGCGGCGCGAGACTCTGACACGAGTCTCTATACTCGTATCACTACTCTTCCGCATGGGCAGCGGAAATTGGCGGAAATATAAATCGTATTTTCTCTCTCCAGGAGATATGCACACACTTCGCAATTTTTATGTATAATCAAGAGTAAAGAAGCTTTGATTTAAGCCTTGTCTGAATGCGGTCGGTGCACAGATACTAATCTTATGATCAAATCAATTTTCCGACCCCTCGTTTCGGTCTCTACGTTTTCTTCATCATCATCGCCCGCAGTAAAATAAGACCCATGCGGATATAAAACAACATAGATACAATGTATACTCTTTGGCCAATGACAGAGAGGTAGATATAGTCTGTGGCCAATGAGAGAAAGGTAAACGCCAGTGCCCCGCACGCCGTGCGTGTCCAAACGCTGCGTTTTCGCGGGCATCAGATGAAACTCGTGCGAGGCACGTATCCGCACGGTGCGCGCTCACGACGTGCATACCAAAACGCTGCATATTTGCTAGCGCTAATGCGAGACACGTCATGCGGGCATATGCCGAAAGATTTCGAAATGTTACCTGTCACCCTGATATCATTCGATGTTTGCTGCTACTTGAAAGATTCTGGTCACTATCGCGGTAGAATTTATACCTTAGAACATTATCTATACAAACGGGGTGTTTCAGAATGTGTTATGTGTATGTCGCATGGGCACTATGAAAGTCAGATGAATTTAGTCCTAATCGACACGGTTCCTTCAAATTCATCTTCTTCTTCTTCTTCCTCGACGGTTATAGCTCGTGCCAAGGGCTGAGCAAGTACCAATTCCTTTAAACTCAGAATTGATTAGATTTTGAATTCTATCGGTACAGCAGTGTTGAGTCATACGAAGAACTATATCTTGGAAAAAAAAATGTTTTAATCCATGATAACTCGAAGAAAACAAAAATTGATGGATATCATAATTAAATTTGGAATTACTTGAAAATGGAAACATAACGTTTATGCGAATTATTTTGATATTTTTCAATCACGGGTCGTTTAAACCTGATTTAACCTTGAGGTCTAAGGACACCCGAAATTTTTCATGCATCTGGACTCTCGTTGCCTTGGGAGTGGAAAAACGTTTTTTTCCAAATCTTTTAGCGGGCTGTTTTCGAATACGGGCCAATTTTCGCAAAAAATCAAACAACTAAAAGAAAAAAAAAATGAAAAAAGAGACGAGTTTTGTGGGTGCTGAGAACATCTGATATTTCAGAATGAGGATCTTATATATGTGAGGTCGATAAAGGGATGCAAAAGGGACATTTTAAGCCCAACCAGGAATTTTAGAAATATATATAGAAAGCATTTTCATTGATTCAGAACTTGTGGTTTCATTTTTGTTAATTTTACTAAACGATTTCGCTAATTGTTCCTGCACTTTTCATGTAATTTGTTTCTTTTTTTACTGTTTCCTTCCGTACCCTTGTAAACTCTGCCAAACGTACACTTGTATGCGCTTCCACACACATGCATTTACATCATAGAATTCACTTTTTTACACTCCATAACTAGAAGATTCAAGAAAAGTGGTAAGTTGGTTCTGGAAGCAAATTGAAGCTGGAATACCGTGGGAAGTTCCAATCTTGCAGAAGCGGTTCTCTGAAATGTTCCTTTGGATTAACTTATGTTGTGAATTACACTATATGTTTGAAAGCTTTGAAACGACCCCAGGCATTTTTCGGATTGGCTTTTCCTGAGCAGAAATGGCCAATTCATGATTTGGACGGTATTTTGTCCACAAAAAGCCGATAAAAAACGCATTATGCGGTAAAAAAATTCCTGGTTGGGCTTAAAATGTCCCTTTTGCATCCCTTTATTCACCTCACATATATAAGATCCTCATTCTGAAATATCAGATGTTCTCAGCACCCACAAAACTCGTCTCTTTTTTCATTTTTTTTTAGTTGTTTGATTTTTTACGAAAATTGGCCCGTATTCGAAAACAGCCCGTTAAAAGATTTGGAAAAAAACGTTTTTCCACTCCCAAGGCAACGAGAGTCCAGATGCATGAAAAATTTCGGGTGCCCCAAGACCTCGAGGTTAAATCAGGTTTAAACGACCCGTGCAATACAACGAAACTATTTCAAGAATAATTCTACTCTTGAATCAACCGCCAAATTCTTACTTAAAGCAAGACATAAAATATTTTTGAATCAAGATTGCAGAATAATTTATTCCTTGTGGACGTCTTATTTATTCATGTTTTTTGAGTTCGAGCCTGAGGCTGATGTTATACCCACACAGTAGAAAAAGTGAAAAATGTTACAGAATACCATAATTGTGATGTTATTGTGATATTAGATGCATAACATTTTTATAACGTCGTGCCAAATTTTTAATATTCATGTGATATGTGGTTGTGATTGTAGCAATGCAAATTATTTAATGATATGACGATCCGAATATTGCAGAAACATGATAGTTGTAATAGTATTGTATTATGACAATCGTAACACTTCTATAACATGAATTTGGCAGTATTACATTTTATATACCCGAAAAAAAAAATTATCCCAAAACAGGACGATAGTTTGTTTTTGAGTAGATTTTTGTAAAAAAACATCGAATTTTTTTGAATAACTCGTTAGGAATAGAACTGATAGGAAAATGATGAAATATTCTTTCGTAGATTCGCGTAAATGACGAAAAATCTCATCCCCGTGATGAATATTACAAGTCATTTGATATCAGCATAATTAGCAAAGCTCAGAATCATGCGGCAGTGTTCAATAGGATTCAAAAGCGTAAAGCTTCTCTACAACAGAATTCTGCGGCTAGACGAACACCGGACTTCATCCGATCAAGGAAGTTAAGCAACGATACTCGCGGGCATAAGTTGGATGCATGACCGTTTAGCAAATACCTGACGGAAAAAATCAGTAGTTTACTGCAATACATGAGTGCTGAAAAGGCTTATATCGTGAAAGAATTTTCTTTTGAAGCAAATATATCGGTTGCGGGCACGCCATGCGGGAGAATCCGCACGCTTGCTGTCACCATGCGCGCACTATGCGAGCACAATTGTTATCTGGGATACTTCGAATTAACGAAACTGTCACATCGTTTGTCACACACATAACGTATACTTTCGTACGACTGTTAACCAACATTTCAGTAACGAAGCTCTTGATTTTCCAAGAAAATGATATTCGTTCAAAATATCCTGCGATGAAAGCTTATAACATTTAACCTCAGCTCAATGTGAAATACGACGAACTATCCACTCATCTTACGAACCCAGATATTTTAGGTTAGGTTTTGCGTACCGGACATACATATGTATATCGGATTGGACGTTGATTGATGAATTATTAAAATAGCCTTATTATAATACGGAATGGATGTTGAATATAGATTCTGTGTTATTCATACGAAAAAACATTGCCGACCATCAGATGATTGTGAACTCTAAAGTTTATTCATTTATTCGTTGTAGATTCAGTGCATTTTTATTTGAGAATGTAATTATTTGAGAAATATGTTTTCTTGTGGGTTTTTTAATTTTGTAGCAGGTCGCCGCCTGAGAAATCTGGTGAGAGAAAATGCTGAAGTTGCAAAATATTCACCGGAACCCTCACTTTAAAATGAATGAAACCAGCGTAGGAGATTTTTTTTTAACAATACTGTATTGATAGGCATAGTTCTACAAAAGTAGTGAAATCACCCCCAAAAGCACCTCTGGTGCAAAAACCTTTCGCCAAGTACATTAATGTGTAGATCCCTCAACCAAAAAATAAAAAGCATTATGCTCGTTCGCTCGCTCACTCGATTAGTTTATGATTGTCAACCTATAAAAGCAGTGAAATCAGATCGACGCCTGGGCAGAAGAACATCGTATCTCGGAAAACCTGTGAAGAACATCCTAACTCGGAAAACCGGCGAAGAACATCTTAACTCGGCCAGCGCGTGAAGAAGATCGTAACTTGGCCGACCTGTGAAGAAGATCCTATCTCGCAAAAATATTTTGCGTTCGAAATTTTGTAGTGGTACTCCTGCAAGCGGTAATTGCATTTATCCAAAAGTTTGGATCACTTTACCATTATTGCATTCACTGCATTGCGCAGGCATAAGAATCGACTTCGGGATCAAGGTAAGTAATTCAAGCGTGAAATGAAATATTCTCGGTGAATCTCGGTATATATTATATTCATCAATAAAGTAAGTATACTGTAACGTTTCGGGCTTACCCCCACCAAGCCCTGCTCAAGCTTTCAAACCAACGGACGATCGAGTGACGTCACCAAGCGCTGCGCGATTGTGATTCCCGCGCACCAGGATCTACCAGGGGATATAGACCGGTGCTTTTCGACGATCTGGAGCGATTCGAGGTATAGCACCCGATCGACTCACCACGTTAAACTCCTCGGCGCCTAGCCAAAGCGGCAGGTGACCATCTTTAATTCAGAGCGACTCGAGGTAGAGCACCCGGTCGACTCATTTGTATTAGAGTCAAGTTTGAACTTAGAATCAACTTTGCTTTAGAATCAACAGCCGACTGTGCTAAAGCAGCCAGGACGAACAACATGAAAATCTCAATATAACTTTTGCGGTGTCAAAATTAAAACAATTTTGCGATCACCTTTAGCGTCAAACAAACTCCGAGTAGCAAAACGTCTATTTCGAAAATTAAACCGTACACAACTGCAAACGTCGAATATAAGAAAATTAGAAATAAATAAAACAATCGGACCGAACTCTAAAACTAGTCAACCGTAGAATTTAAATTAGCATTTCACGTTCGTTTGAGAAGGGATTAGGGCCCGCGATGTCAACAAACACGCATAGTAAAGTCAAGTAGCACGACCGTTAGGTTAAGACAATAATCTTGTTAAATTTATGTTTTTGTTAAACTTTCTTTGATTTAAAATCCGTCTTTTCAGAATATAATTTATGTTCGGATTATTTAACGAGTCTTAATCTTGGATCGACACCTGCTGATTTAATTACGCTATTCCCAGATCTTTCACCTATTGTCCTCAAATCACAACAACCCGATTAGCTTCATGCAGCTCTGGTCAGGTTTGGCATACTTTGTGCTGCACTGGTGGATTTAGAACCTTCCCGTGTCAGTTGGGTTTGTCGAATAGCGAGCCCGAGTCTGTTCCAGGCAGTTGGTTTTTATCAACTGGCGCTGGCGTAGGGTGGATGCAGCCGTGGCAGCTTATAAACTGACCCCGGTCTGCGGTTAGAAAATGCAGCTCTGACAGCCTGGCAAAACTGTCCGAGTCTGTGATCCAACTTATCTCGTACTGGGTTATAATCTTTTCCCTAAAGAAGGCTCAAAATCTATAAAATCATTAACCAACCTTTATCCCGAGCAAAGACTCCCACATAACGAAGGTATTTCCCTCCTTTTACATCCGGGAAATAACCCAAACGTAACAATACATGTAGTGTTTATAATTCATATAAGCGATTTTGTTTTCAAATTGACATGTACGCAGACGCTTCTCGCGCCTCAGCGATCTTCAACTTTCAATATTATTTTGAAAATCGCGAGAAGAAGTCGATTCTTATGCCTGTGCAATGCAGCGAATGTAATAATGGTAAAGTGATCCGAACTTTTGGATAATTGCAATTACCGCTTGCAGGAGTACCACTACAAAATTTTGAACGCAAAATATTTTTGCGAGATAGGATCTTCTTCACGCGCTGGCCAAGTTAGGATGTTCTTCACCGGTTTTCCGAGTTAGGATGTTCTTCACAGGTTTTCCGAGATGCAATGGTCAAGTACCTGCATAATACCACTCAACGAAAAATAAAAAAACGTGCTCGTTTGCTCGCTCACTCGATTTTTTTATGAGTAGGTATCCGTTGTGGAAACAATTCGGATGAAAAACATTGGAGATAATCACATTCTCGAAGAAATATTCATAACGAAAAATGTATTTAAACAAAATGGAAAAAACAATTTGGAGGTAGTGGTACTACTTGGCGGGCCTTTCATAGAAAAAAGACTGTGGAGTCTACGTTACGAACCATTCGATGTCCTCCGATAATTATTTACTCATTGGCCCGCCAAGTAGTACCACTACCTCCAAATTGTTTTCTCCATTTTGTTTAAATACACACCGTAAAAAAAAATTAACTCCATTAGCAATACGTATGGCTAAAATAGCAACAGCAAGAAAATATGGCTACTCCGGCCATACTTATGGCTGTTTCTATAGAATTATACTTCAGAACAGTCAGACATCTGCCTGAGATACGCAAATCGTTATCTCAAAACAGGCATCTTTTCTGGTTGTTGCCGGGTATGGCTGCTGGTTCCATATTTTTTTTTCTCCGTGCATTTTTCGTCATGAATATTTCTTCGAGAATGTGATTATCCCCAATGTTTTTCATCCAAATTGTTTCCGCAATGGATAATCACAATCGAATGGAGTGAGCGAGCGAATTACGAGTACAACGTTTTTTATTTTTGGGTTGAATGGTATTATGCAGATACTTGGCCATTGCATCTAATTTCACTGCTTTTATAGGTTGACAATCATCAACTAATCGAGTGAGCGAGCGAACGAGCATAATGCTTTTTATTTTTTGGTTGAGGGATCTACACATTAATGTACTTGGCGAAAGGTTTTTGCACCAGAGGTGCTTTTGGGGGTTTGAATTATACATGATGGTGTGATATTATTTGAAAATTAATTCGTTTCTCTGTTTGCGCGCAGAAATGTTACCAACCTAATTTTGCTCGAAAAAATCTCAGACGTGAGATAGCATGTTCTTGAAACTTATTCTCGGGTAGCATGTTTTTCGAGCATATTCTCGGGTAGGATCTTTTCCAGGCTTATTCCCGGGTAGTATGTTTTTCGAGCAGATTTTCGGGTAGCATGTTTTCCAAGCTTATTCTGGGGTAGCATGTTATTCGACTAAGGGGTCGAATTCATATCGGAATACGGACTGAAATTTGTGGAACCTTTTGAACACGCGGGAGCGTATGAAGTTCATTTTTACAAAATGACCGATGACCATGATCATCGTGTGAAATCATATTATGTGATCATCTACCATCGGTATCGTACGTAACGTACGCTGCCCCATCGGCAGCGCATGTGACTTACGCAGCGCACGGTGCCCCGGCTTATGCCTACGCAGTATCACCCCCGGCAGCCCACGCCCCATGCTATCGGTTCCTCTCACAAAAGCACGCTCCGTTCCCTGGACGGAAACTCGGCAGTTTTCCACCACAGCGAGGCAGTAGACACCAGTGGACACTGCCTTCTCCAGTGTCGCTGAGACCGCTTACGCCATATAAGCCGAAGTAACGGATCTGAATAAATGAGAGCGCTTACGCCGCGCTGTTTGAAGCTGTGCTATTTTGCCGGTAAAACTTTACAGGTGGCCGTCGCGATTCAAAGCGCAATAACCTGTGAACAACTGAATTGATTTCGATGAAAAGTATGTTTGAGGTAAAATTCATAGTCTTGGCTCGTTTTTTTTTTTAATGCATATGTGAATGTTTCAACTCTTGATTAGCAATGTTTTTTCAGAGAGGGAATGTGAACCTGCATCGAAGTAGTAGCAGATATAAAGTAAGTTTCGGCTGATGCTGTAATGAGGTTCGTCAAAAAGCCTTTAGGTATAAGTCACGATTTTCATTTTTCCTCACGAGAGCCGATAAATCGCGACGAAGTAGTGATCATTTTGAGGTCAGAGTGATGAAAACCAACTTAAGGGGGGAAACACATAGAAACGGTCAAAAATGACGAGGAATTTCGGGATTTTTTTCTGCAGTCAGTACTACACCAATCGTTTTCAACTTTGAAGGCTATTTTATTTGATATTCGAAGACTTGAAAAACATTTCTTTCAATGGAAAATGATTATTCATCAGCTGACTGCAACCAATTCCCGTGTAGAAATTGCCTTACTATGCCTTTTTTCAAAAAAGGCTAGCGCCAGGTCCTGATCAGACTGCCTGAACTGAAGAGTCACATATCGGCCCTGATCGGGACCTCATACGGCCCGAGTAGGTCACCCTTATTATTAAGTAAGTTTGCCTGATGTACGCCTTATGTACGGTACCCATAAGGCTCTGACGGGGACCGGGTAAGAGTGCCCGGATATGAATCATAGTCAGGCGTACTGAATTCGGCCTGAAGTAGGGTATACATGCGTACCGCTTATATTAGGTATACCGCGTATGTGAGCTGGTGCCTATTTTCAGGTTACGAACGATGATGGAAAGATTCCTTCTATTTTCATTGTACCTAGTACTAGTCTATTTTTTTTTTTTTTTTTTTTTTCCTTGTAGTATCATAGTTGACAAATTCGAAATGGATCCAGTGAAAAGAAAACTAGATCAAAACCGAGTTCGATCAAAAAGATATCGTGCTATGAAGAACGTTTTAATGAAATCGCGAGGTAAATCATCCAATTCTTCGAATGATTCTTCTGTACGAGATGCTGAAGGTAAGCTAGTGAGAATATATTCACTTGTTCTCTGATGAACTGTTTCAGACATACTGAACGGTTTTTGGAGAACGATCTTATCTAATGTAACAGCAAATCATGAAATATCCAATCGAATAACAACATTACTTCACATCCTCACCTAACCTACAAAGCCGCGTATGATATATCCTTGGTTGAATAGATACGGGGCATGCCATGTGCACTCGACCAATGATTTCATCTTACCATTTTTGATTCGCTGCCTGATTTTTTATACGATTCTCCGGTCTCAAGAAAGCACTTCTGAATTTTTTCAGATTTTTTCCTTCAATTGTTGATTTTCTATAATCAATCGAACCCATCTCAGAATTTGATCTTTTTATCAACTTGAAAAATTTTTGAAACTTGAACTTTTCATTCCGATTATCTTTACACTCGTCCCATGATAGGCTGATCTTTTTCACGTTTATTTTCTTTCATTTATTTGTTTATTTGATGTTCTTTTCTTTGTAATTTTTTCCCTTGGGAAGGAAGCAGCTGCTCTCTTTCCGCTTCGCAGTTTTTCGATCAGCTCCGGAATATTATTATACCTTCGGATTTCACGGATATACAGGGTGAGTTTTCTCCGGGGTTCTGAGAGGGTGTGGCCTAAATTGGTTGAGGGTCCACCTTCTTCTATTCATACTTGTTATCATCGAAATATTATTCCTCGCCCACTGTCAGTTATAGCTTACTGGGCTCTAGCGCAGACTTGTGTGTATCGATGCAGAAGGTAGTCACTTTGCACACCTAATGTGATACTACCCGAATGAATCAATATTGTTGATTTTTTATTGCTTTCGTTACACTATATCATCATGATACAATATGCGATTAGACTATTTATTGACTTGATCTAGATCGCCCAGACTAATCGGTAGATTTGGGAATAAAGGTATCTCAACAGGAATGAAGATTATTTTCTTGACAATAACACGTATGAATAGAAGAAGGCGGAGCCTCGACGAATTTAGGCCACACCCTCTCAGAACCCCGGAGAAAACTCACCCTGTATATTAAAGACCTCGATAGAAAACCCGTATGGCCCTGATCAGGGCCCGTAAAGTTTGTAAGGCTAGTAGAAGGATACCTGAAATGGACCTGGGAAGGTTGCCTCGTCCGGACCTTCGCAGTGGGAGCGTGACGAAACACTAAAAGGGCCTGATAGGATTTCCGTATCCGGACCTGATGTCAAATACGGCAACCTGCTTTGGGCCTGGTACGGCCCGGATCGAAATTTCTACACGGGTTGTTGTTAAACGAATTTTTCCCGCGACGTCAAATTGCGGCAGCTGTAGTTTTTTTATTTTTCATCCAAAACAAAAATTTCAAAAACCATTGGATTTTGTATGGAATTACGCTGTCGATAAACCTAAAAAAAGTTAAAAATGTTGAATATTGTAAAAATGGCGGCACTCAGAAAAAAAAGATCGGATTTTCACCGAACATTTTTATGCAAAATGCATTAAAAAAATTTTTTTTCGAAATATTGGAAGTTTACCGACAAGGGTTTGCAATGACGTGTCTAAAAAAATTTGGTTGAAGTGAATCGGATGAATAGTTTTTTTTTTTTATCGCTGCCGCAGTTTGCAAAAATGTAGTTTCGAGAAAATCGCGTTTAAAGTTTCGGGCAACGGAAAATCAAAGTCTGGTACCTTATAGGTGTTTCAAAGCTATTCCGCATGGTCCAAGCATCAGAATACACACATACACACAGAGAATTGTATACTCGAGATGTTTCTAGTCAAACAAAGGACGAGTGGGTCTCACGGCGAGCGGCGTCATACCTGCTCCGCGCGCGGTCGCTCAGTTCTCCGGCCATGACATCGAAAGTATTTATGATTTCACAACGAAATTTTCAGAGAATATTCTTAAGATGTTGAACTATCGATTCGTGAAATAAGAAGAAAAAAAATTTTGTCGCAAAAATTTCTATGTGTTTCCCCCCTTAAGAAGCGCGTGAAGCGCGCTATTGTGAGCTAGTCCAGTATAAAAGAAATCAGTTGTCACGATTAATCTCGCATTTTCGTCACCGCTAATGATCTCGCACTTCCGTCACCGCCTTTCCGCGATGTTGGTTGGCCGGCGGTGACAACCCGTAGGTCTGAGGGTGCCGTCACATGAACAGCCGGAACGGAAAAGCGGAACGGAACGTAGTATACGTATGGGTGTATACTTTTTTTTTGACCCCAAATAAGGACCACCCTATTCTCGATTTCTCTTGATTTATCTTGATTTATCTTGATTTATCTTGATTTATCTTGATTTATCTTGATTTATCACTGGCGAACACTAGTCCTTCGGCCAACATGCCAGTCGAACATTTAATACACACGTAACACCCAGCTACCTAAGGTATAGTTTTGTACACTTTCTTGTCATTTTGTTATGCACTCTCTACCCATTGTTACTCTTATATTAACTTATTTTAATCTATGTTTGACACTTCTAAATGTATTAATTTTTGACAATCATGGATCTGCTGAGTAACAGATCTTATGATTTTAGTATAATGTCTCGTCATTATTATTGTGAGTTCGATTTATAATACTTTTTTGGGTTTTTTTTTTCATAAATAGTCTCCGATGAGGGCAGAATATCACTGCCAAAACGTCAGGCAACTTAATAGTACATTTCAGTACGACTACGGAAAGGGTTTTTTGGCGAAACGAGAGGTTTGCGGCACGAGCCGAAGGCGAGCGCTGTAACGAGTTTCGCCAAAAAGCCTTCACGTATGAGTAACGATCAATATTTTTCATCACGAAAGCTGGGAAATCGCGAGGAAGTTGCGATTTTGGGGTTAGAGTGATGAAAACACATATTTGACTCGGCTGGATTGATTAAGACCTTCCATTCAATTATACAACTCCGAGTGACAAACTCACCATGGAGGAAACAAATACAGGAATATGTCGTGATGATAATATAGAGTTAGTAAATTTACAGAGTGATAAAATTACAAAAGAAGATACGGAGATAACAATTTGATAATTAGACAATGAGAGCAGTCAAATGATTATTGCAAAAGGTGAAAATATTTTCATACGTCGACTATACCCGTCAGAAATCGATCTAAGCCGGGCATTGAACAGAAGTCAGCTCGTTACACAAAATCTTACAAAAATTATATCCTGGAATTGACACAAAGTTTCGGAAGATGTATTTCGTCGCTTTAGCTTATAATTTTGAACTATCTACAACGTAGTAACAACATTTTTTTGCCGGATCAATAATATTTCCATCACTGTATAACAATTCAACATTATCTAATGATATTCACTAGATTAATTTAATTTTTATTTTTTTCATTTTTTTTTATTGAAATTTGGTTTCATCACATATGGTCGCAGCTGGAGACCAGCGTAGTGCAGCTGAATAATTGAAACACGAAAAATCAATTCCGGTTTCGTCTTTCGATGCGGAGTGTGACAGGATCTACTGTTTCCACCAGGATTTTCACCTTCAACCGAATGTCTTCAACTGGAACGATGTTTTTTTTTTTTACGATGTATCTCCGAAGAATTATCGCGGCCAGGGTTTTTCATTGACATCATAGAGCATAGTTGAAACCTGAAATTAGAAGAAAAGACCCGAAGTAGAGAAAGGACATTGTCATTGACTTGGTGATGGGTTATTTGGTGATACAGACAAGTATTCACAATGAATGACTTACCTAAACAATTTCTTGGTCCAGCACTGAATGCCATAAAAGTGTAGGGGTGTCGTTTTGCAACTTCTTCGGGGAGAAATCTGTCTGGATCAAATTTTAGTGGATCTGGCCAGTATTTTTGGCTTCTATGCATGTGTAAAACGCCGATAAAGGCTGAGCTCCCACTTGGAATTGTATGACTACCTGATTCCAATCATTGGCACGTAAGTATGATGATGTACAAAGAAAATGATGGGTGGACTGATTCTTCGCAAATTAGTGACTACTCGAAGTACTAAACTCCGCTAAATGTGCGTATAAGGGGGGTCTCGCTCATCCGGGACACTTTTCTGCGCGTAGGTCACCGATTTTGGTGCCACGCGAGATTTTGGATCGGACCCAACCCCCAACCACAAATCTAGAGCTATTTGCCTCATTATCAAGTGGTTCAAAAGTTATTCGATTTTCAAAATACTAAAAAATCGGTTTCCGAACGCACCGAACGATCTTTAGGCGTACGTATCTTCGGTTTGGGTGGTCCAAAAAATATTTTCAAATAGTGATTCAGAATCGCAAAACTTCCATCTTTCATGCTGTGAGCTCAGAAATTTTTGGAACAAATTTTTCGCCCATGAATTTTCCAAAAAAATTTTGATTTTCAGTTTCCGAAACGAAGGTAATAATTTTTTTAATGAAAATTTAACTGAAGGTAGTTCTCTGAATACCAAAGAATCCCTGAAATTTGTGGGAGGGCGTTCGGCTTAGTTTTTTTTTCATGATTTTTTTGGATATTTTTTTGGAATTTTTTTCGATTAAATTTTTGTTTTCGATTCGTAAATTTTTCTTTCGCCCAGTTTCTAGTTCCTTTTACTCTTACAGCTTGATCTGACAGCAAACAATTTGTTTTTCATATTTCCAGTTTTTCGATCAATCCAAAATGTTCAATGAGGTACGTCGAACTTTTTTTAGCGCTGTCAGATCAAGCTGTAAGAGTGAGAGAAACTAGAAACTGAGCCAAAGAAAAAATTGATGAATCGAAAAAAAAAATTTAATCGAAAAAATTCCAAAAAAATATTCAAAGAAATCAAGAAAAAAAAAATTAGGCCGGACGCCCTCCTACAAATTTAAGGGATTCTTTGGTATTCAGAGAACTACCTTCGGTTCAATTTTCATTGAAAAAAATTATTACCTTCGTTTCGAAAACTGAAAATCAAAATTTTTTTGGAAAATTCATGGGCGAAAAATTTTTTCCGACAATTTCTGAGCGCACAGCATGAAAGATGGAAGTTTTGCGATTCTGAATCACTATTTGAAAATATTTTTCGGACCACCCAAACCGAAGATACGTACGCCTAAAGATCGTTCGGTGCGTTCGGAAACCGATTTTTTAGTATTTTGAAAATCGAATAACTTTTGAACCACTTGATAATGAGGCAAATAGCTCTAGATTTGTGGTTGGGGGTTGGGTCCGATCCAAAATCTCGCGTGGCACCAAAATCGGTGACCTACGCGCAGAAAAGTGTCCCGGATGAGCGAGAACCCCCCATAAGTATCTTATTTAGTATCGCTCGATCGATTGATGAGAGTTTGCTGCAACTCAAACACCTCAAAAAGTGTCAGGATAGAAATTTTATTGAAAGGCATTGAAATATCTGTCCAAAAGTGAAAAGAAGTAAGCCTCACTTTCTTGTAGCGTGATTCAGAATAGCAAGAACATACGTTGAGGCCACATGTCTCATAGATTTGATTATTTTCACACTTGATAAAGTGATAAGGGGTGTTCCTGATCATTGGACATTCGAATTGCCCAATGCAAGGCATGAACTTTTTTTCCGTTTTAGAGATATGTACCAAGATTGATGATCATTAATATTTTCGCTACAGTCTGATCAGAAGTTTCTTCAGCCGGACAAAAATCATCTACGAATTTTTTCAGTAGTACAGTATACTCAAAAATCAATGAAGAATCAATGATCAAAAGTTGCTGACCTATGTCCAAGTCCTCCGTCACCGCGCGAACAAGAGCAGGGACTATTGGGAACAGTCGCATTGTTTCTTTGATTACTCGTTCCAAGTACTTCATCTGGGGCAGGTCTTTAGGGGTAACAGGATGGGCTTAGATATCATTGTTTCCATAAATTTCCCACAATTCCTTGTAAGTCTTCTCCTGTGAAAGTTTAATAACGTGAATCGAATATGTGGCATCTGTTACAAGATCTCATGAGTTTCTTATACGTACACCAAACTAGCGGACGTGAATCCTCATACCTGCACTTTTGGATAAGACGCAAGCATCAATAGCACATGGCAGATTGTGAGAGACGTCTCGTGATTTCCCTGAAAGGAAATCAGAGAGATCGAAGTGAAAAAACGGAAGCGGCACACTGTAAATTCGAAAATGAAAAACACTTACAGTAATGACCATCGTATTAACTTCGTCACGAAGCTCTTCATCTGACCAGCTGCCATTCTCGTGGGTCAGCTTCATCAGATGATCTAAGAATGCTTCCTTTTCGAGGAGTTGACTCGCCTGTTAAAATAAATTATTGTGATGTGAGGATAAACAGTAATAAGAAAATTTCAGAATTTGACGGAATGATCGTACGGTCAAGTTTTCAGTCAACCTGATCCAATTAGTTTCCAAATCTCACAACCACTCACATGCAACATCTCCATCATCAGCGGTAGCTGCCCAGAATTTTGTTCGAGAAGCTCGGCTCGTTGTTTTCGTATTACCTGTAGATAATGAACGCGACAGAAATGATCGCATTTTTTCGTATACATTTATATCGTTAGATTATCTGACACCAGACTGTGATAGCACACGTCCAGTAGTCAAAAAGATCACTGGGACATTATCAAACTTAGATCGCGAGCACGGCGAACATGTTTTCATACTCACGTTATCGGTGAAATCACGCACGAATTTTATGTGCTTCCGCTGCTCTTTGCCAATTTTCGTATTGTGAAAAATGATATCCGGATGAAGCCAGAGATGGCGAAATCGCTCCCCTAAGCTGGCGATTGCCCTTGAAATGACAATGTCCCAAAAAAGACCCAAATAGAGTTGTGCAGTTGTGAGGAAACGATGAAATCAGTATAAAATCTCGATAAAGTCACTATTGCATTTCAGCTTTCGGATTCGTATAGAAAGACGAAATAACAAGTAAATGTATGAATATCGGATTCAATTTGAACTTTGATTCTGCGCGTGCACCGTGAAGCTGATGTTAATTGAAGGCAAACCTGCAGCTGTTTCAAGGAGATCGTCGTTTGCAATTATTCTATAATGCACTTTCTTGTCGCATAGATTGAAAAACTCGCGGGTACGGAATTAACTTACCGATGAACAGACTCCTCGAATAGTAAGTTATTGCTTTTTTGTGCGCCCATCTTGACACCCATAGCAGTTTCTGTAATGAGATCACACAACGTTTTAATTGCAGGAATATTAAAGATCAAGCATTGATCGCAAATCCATTGCAACAATAGCAGACGTACCGCAGATCATGTCCAAGGCGCAGGAACCGACCGAATGAAATATTTCAAATTCTGGCCCATCCAAATTCTTCTCAATTTTCTCCGTGAATAGCTTCGATTGAGCGTCGAATATTTCGACGAAAGAATGCAAAATCTTTGCATTGAGAGTAGGCTAGATCAGCTTTCGATGTAGTTTCCATTTCGCCACTGCAAAACCAACAAACTTAGTTTATTCGGTGTAGGGAATATTTCGGCAACAACGGACTCATCGGTCACAAGTCTCCGCTGCCCAGGATGATAAAAGCTTTATTCCCGACTCAACCGTAAAGACCACTTTTTTGACCTAAAAAGCAGGACAAAAGTGGGACTTGATTCCCTGCTTTACTTTTTGTCCCGCAAATTCACTTTTTTTCCCGCATTTAGGGGAGAAAAGTGAATTTGCGGGATGTAAAGTAGATTTGCGGGACATAAAGTAAATTTGCCGGACACAAAGTAGATTTGCGGGACGTAAAGTAAGATTTGCGGGACATAAAGTAGATTTGCGAGACATAAAGTAGATTTGCGGGACATAAAGTAGATTTTGCGGGACATAAAGTAGATTTGCGGGATGTGAAGTAGATTTGCGGGACATAAAGTACTTTATGTCCCGCAAATTTATGATTCCTCAAAATTATTTTAAAAAATTTTTCTTTTTTAATTTATAAATTTTATTTTATTTTTTTCTCCAATCTGTTTTATCTTTGGTCTTGACTATTTCCTTTCCATATTATTATAAATTCCCAATGAGTTTCAGTCTCCAGACTTATGCGCCGCGGGAAATCTGGAACACTTCGCTTTTTTGCATGGGTCCCACTCTTTAGGTCAAAAAAGTGGCCACGGTTGAGTCGGAAATAAAGTCCTATATGCAACACGGGAATAAAGCAGATCATTCCCTCAGGCTTACTGCCCTCGCGGAAAATCCCTCGGGTGATTCCTGCCCTCGCTTCGCTCGGGCAGTAAACCCACCCTCGGGAATTCCGTTCGGGCTGTTACGAACGAGCCGACTCGACGATTTCAACATAGGTATGAGTTAGCGAATAAGTGGGACAGACTGCACGAATAGAAATCTTGCGTAACCAGCGACCAAAAACACCTGACCCAGGGCATTCTATCCCTGCCCCGACCGAATGGGTAAGGGATAAAAGCAATAACACCCCCTTACTCGGCAGTCAGTTTCAACGCGAGGTCAGGTGTACGCGCACTCATCAAGGTGGGCCACGGATTAGACGCACCTTACGGCTGGAAGTTACAAGCTAGAAGGACCGGCCCAGGACAGGAGCACCATATCACTGCTTACCGCTGGGAAACTCATCGTACGGGTCATACGGATCCAACTTCTTCGGCTTCCTTGGCCGTAGGTCTGTAAAAAGTCGATCTGTCCGTGCAGTCTCTACCACCTGAACTGACTCATACCTGACCGGCCTATCCTCCCCGTAATCTCATATTACAATCCTTACCCCCTCGATCCTGTCATATTGTTATATGTGACAATCCTTACCTCCTCGACCCTGTCATATTGGTTGTGACATTACTAGTATAGGACATTATCTTGATTTTTAACCCTTTACATTGATTCAATATATCTACCGCATTTTGTTCATCCGTTATATTTTTGTCTACATACATTATATTCTATCTATTCACGTATATCTATTATCCATTGTATTATATTTATTGAATCTAACAATATATTATCATATATCGATTGTCATCCTATAATATACACCCCTCGTCCCAGCTTCCAGGTCCACCTGAGTGGTTTAAGCGAGCTAAGACCCCCCCATTCGCGGAGATCACCTAACCGCTCAGGTGACCCTCCGCACGTTGCGAGCGATTGACTGTCCGCAAATTCACGACAGTTCATTTGCACGTAACAGGGCAGTAAACTTACCTTCGGGAATAATCTTCCGCTTTATTCCCTTGTTGCATAATGTACTAGTTCTTCTCGCTTCGTCTATTCCGGAAGGCCGAATGATCTACGGGTTGCCTTCAATCTTTCAAGAATTCACCATAACTGACCAGCAGCCGCGAAAAGTGCTTCGCCAATCAGAGGCCGAGCAAATTCCGCCACTTCGCCTTTCCCCATGGCTTTCGGACTGAGACATATCGTCTGGAAACCAGAGTCGATTTTCGACCATTAGTTCTGATAACGGTGAAAATGCATGATAGCGAGAACGTGAACGGATGTCGAATAATTGTGTGCGAATGATTATGGGTACCAGAATGAGTGCGAAAGGAGAGAATGCGAAGAATGAGAATTAGGCAGTAAGTGCGTAGCATCGCGATAAGGCAGACGTGCCTACACGATTTTGTATTTCGAAACGTTAAATTATATTTCTTTATTTCAAATTATGTTTCCTTCCGTTATTTCAACCTTCTCCGATTTCCTCACAATTATCTTTAACAGTTCAATACTTGTGATCAGCTTGCGCATAATTTCCTCACCTTCACCTACTCCGGTTCAGCCGTGCATTTAAAAAGACGTGGGCCGAGCCAAAGCCGAAACGGCGACGGCCATTTTTCGAAAAGCTCGGTGATCGTTCTCAAAAGTTCTAGAATTTCATTACATACATTCAAATCTTGGTCATCCGATCAATGCAACTTAACTGATGAAAGAAATAAAGGTAACTGCTTACGTTCGTCATTTCCGATAAAACTATGTGCGTAGCCTAAAAACGGCAGAACTGGCGGCCCTCCGAATTTCGCGGCCATTTCGTAGAGTCATCGTCTTCGCATATGCCACATCATGATATGATACATCGCACAGCACAAAGCGGCAGTGATGGCAAGAGAGGTTAAGGTGAGGGCCATTAAGTGACTTTTCAAATACCACGGGAAAAAAGCAAGATTTTGGGTGATACTTTATTCAACACACTGAACACTTTAGTGACAAGACCACACCCAGAAAATTGAACTTAACGGAACTGCAGCAAAGGCACTCGGCTGAACAATACTCGGGAATTCGTTTTTTTTTCCAATTTAACGAGTTCAGTACGAAACGATTAGAAACGTGGTTCGTAAACTTTCGAAGTCATCCATTTGCTCAGGAATCAAGAATATGGCTGCGTAAGGATCAGTTTCTAACGTACTGCATCTACGTGTACTTGTTTGCTGGGGGGCATTCGATTTAGCTCAGTTTGTTTCCCGTATTACCGTATGGCTTTATGCCAATAATTATCAACGTTGAGTTCGTGAAAGTTGCATATCTTCAATCGTGTCACGTAATTCCTCAAGCCGCACTGCAACGCCAGCGACCTTTGTGTGGAAGGTGTGGAGATGTCCACACTCGAAATTCTCCCGACTAATCTCAAAAACATCCCGCTGTAGATCCAGCGCCGGGGAAAACAATATGCAACGACAGCCGGAAGAGGGGTAAGCAGAGCACGAGCTTGGGGTTCTCCCTCGGTCCCCCCACTCACACCGCTTGACCGTACAGAAGAATTGAGAAGTCAGGTGACGCAATTAGGCCAATCAGGATAACCGACGCACCCCTACGTCTTACGAGGTGTCGGAACGAGGAGCTCGCCTCGTCCTACTTGCTGATCATTGCCTCGATAGAACAGACGTGTCTCCAAATCTGTCTATTGTGTTAATTGATTCGCTAACTTTAAGTTCTCTTTTCCCGTACCTTAAAACTTCCTTCAATCTCTTACCTTCACCTACCTTCCCGACGCTACGTGCTATTACATCTATTTCTTTTTACTTTTCAGCATTCTAACCTCAAAATCGCAACTTCGTCGCGATTTCTCGGCTCTCATGATGAAAAATAATGTCCGAAACTTGTACGTAAAGGCTTTTTGACTAAACTCGTTACAGCACTCGCCTTCGGCTCGTGCCGTAAACCTCTCGTTTCGTCAAAAAGCCTTTACGTACGAGTGACGATCATTATTTTTCATCGTGAGAGCCGTGAAATCGCGACGAAGTTGCGATTTTGAGGTTAGAAAGATGAAAAATAACGAAAATTCATGTTCAACGCGAATCTTAAGAATGCGGGCTCAAGATATTCCACAGCTCGATTGGTGGCTCAAGAAAATCGGATACAAATGGCTGCATTATGACGCCATGAATGAGATGTTGGAACTGATGGCAAATGAAGAAGTGTCAAGAGCAAATTTATAGAGGAGATAAAAGCAGCAAAATATTTTGCGGTGATAATGGACGAGACATCGGACATTTCTAAAGAAGAACAAGTATCCATTAGTTTCCGAGTCACATTGCCAAATTTTGACATCAAAGAAATTTTCATGGGGTTTTACAAAACATCTGATACGAAGTCAGAAACTCTATCGAAAATAATTCAAGATGTTTTGTTACGATTCAACTTGAATATTGAGAATCTAAGAGGACAATGCTTTGATGGCGCAGCCAATATGAGTGGAGAAATATCTGGCGCACAAACACGCATTCGCGAAATCGAACCAAGGGCTTTGTTTGTTCATTGCACTGCACACAGCCTCAACTTAGTGGTTCAAGATGGGATGAGAAGTGTTGAGGCCGCGGATCATTTTATTGGGGTAGCAAAAGATGCGATTAATTACATTCGCGCGATTCACCAAAACGAATTGCGATTTTTAAGGATATACAGTCTCAATCCTTAGAAACTTTTACCAATCTCTCACCTTTTTGTCCCACTAGGTATGTAATCTTCAATTATATTAATACTACTAATCCTTACTTGACATTTGTGTGAACAAGATTTCTATATATGTACATTCACGTTTACATGTACATATTTTCAGATGGTGCATGCGAGTGAAATCCTTAAAAACGATACACGCAAACTAAGCAAACGTTATAAAATTCATGGAAGATACTAAAATTGAAAAAATGGGCGACAGTAGTAAAGCATACGGATTTCTGAAGTACCTGGAAAGTTTTGGATTTTATTATCATCTGATGACCGTGATCTCGATATTAGATAGGATAGAGATTCTGAATACTCAATCACAACAGACCGATCTCAGCATTAATGAGTCTCATGAGAAGGTTAAGTTACTACTAGACAGCTTGATAAACATGAGGGCGTCTGGCTTCGAATCAGTGTGGGAAAAAGTGATAGACGATGCAAAAGATCTGGGTTTGCAGGAACCTAAATTACCGCGTGTTCGTAAAGCCCCAAAATGTTCGGAGAACGCTCAAGTGCATGTGTTAAAGACGCCACAAGAGTATCACCGTAAATTTTTCTACGAGGTCCTGGATCAAGTCATCACTTTTTTGCAAGTAAGGTATCGGTCAGAAACGATGAAATTTTTGAATACTTGCGATGATTTTGCCACTAGCAGAAAAAAAAAATGTAGCGGAAATCATCGCATTTTATAAGGACGATTTTGATGGGGACATGCTGCAGCGCCATCGCGATATGTTTCTTGATATAATTGGAACTCATAATTTCAAAATCCGTAACTTGAAAGATGTCGTCACATTTTTGAGGGAAAATAAATCTGCGGCCGGCCTGCTTACGGCATTTCCAAAATTCACTAGAATTCTCCTCACGATTCCTGCGTCATGTTGCACCGCAGAGAGGTCATTTTCCGCTCTCCGTCGACTGAAAAGATACCTGAGATCAACTATGTTGCAAGATCGTTTGAACAACGTCGCGATCCTCCACATCGAGAAATTGCAGAGAGCTTAAAAACTGATAAAATCATCGATGAATTGATATCTAAAAACCCTATTAGAGGTACAACGTTCGCAATGAATAAATAAAAGCCGAGGTTCATTTTCACACTGTTTCAGGAAATGATAGTGAATGATGGATATGATTCAATTATTTATTTTAGTCAATAAGCTACAATTGATATTGGAATGCGGAATGAATTAATGCAACACCTTGTACATCGGAGCGGATGAAGTTCATTCTTATAAATGACCCATAAACATAATCATCATGTAAAATCGTACGTGATCATATCGTCCTAGATATCGACAACTTCTTATTTTGAAAATTTGGTTCGCTCGTATTCCTCCGATTTTTCCAAGTTTCGGCGATACATGGCCTCTGATAACTGCGAGCGGTACGGGTGACTGATTACGACGAAAAAGTCAATTTCTTGTTCGTCTTTCGATTCTCAATCTTTCTGGATCTACCATTTTTAGTAGGATCTCCACCTTCAAACGAATATCCTTAACCGGCACTATCTCATCCTTCTTCAAAATGTATCTCCGCAGCACTGTTGCCAAGAACGTCTTCATTGACATTAATGCATAAACAAATCCTAAGGTTAGAGAAGAACAAAACAGAAAATGTTGCAGTCGACTTGGCGATGGGCGATTAGTAACACAGACAAGTAGCTGCAATGCATGCCTTACCCACGCAATTCCTTGGTCCGGCACTGAATGCTAAATATGCGTATGGATGACGTTTTGCTACTTCTTCGGGGAGGAATCTGTCCGGATCGAACTGAAGCGGATCTGGCCAGTATTTTTCGCTTCTATGCATATTCATAATGCCGATGAGGGCTGAGCATCCACTTGGAATCGTATGATCACCTGAAATCAATCATTAACACGTGATTACAAAGGTGAGGGGATGGACTGACAAAGAATCGACGAGACCTCTGGATCACAGATCTGGCCCAAACCTCGATGGATGTTTTCTTGTATCTAAATCTGAAGCATGTATCATATAACTTTCTAGCATGGGCCTCCGTTCTCTTGGCAAGCCCCGCTTGATGGTAATATCCAGCGGCGAATGAATATTTGACATAGGTGACAATATTTTGTTCTCCTTCATCGAATCGAGTCTTTTCAGGCTGGAATCTAGTCATTATTGTTAAATCATGATCATTATACTAGTTTGAGGCAGTTCAATCAGCTGTTAAGCTTCCGACAAGCCTGAAAATGATCCTTCGCCACAGTGAAATAGCCTTCGGAGCTAACGTCGTTGGCTTTCAAAGAATCCCTACACGGACCGGACATCTTTAAACTCACATAACTTGTTTGAAATATGTACCGAAAGTATTCAGAAAGTGCAGTTAGAAGATTTATTTCTGCTTTCTCTGTGAATATGTATTCGTCGTATAATGAGAAATAAAACATTATATCTAATCATATGTAACCAAAAAAAAACAAACAATTTTTCAAGTTGGAAGCCAGTCCTATAATTTCACTTCTTTGATACTTTTGTCACCTAATTTCGCACCAATCCTGTGAGTTTCGATGTTTCCGGTCCGTGTAGGGATTCTTTGGAAGCCAACGACGTGAGCTCCGAAGGCTATTTCAGTGCATGTGGCGAAGGCCCATTTTCCGGCTCGTCGGGAGCTTAAAAGCTGGTTGAACTGCCTCAAACTAACATAATGATCATGATTTGATAATAATGACCAGATTCGCCTAATGAGACGCGATTCGACGAAGAAGAACAAAGTAATGTCAGCTGCGTCAAATATTCATCTGCCGCCGGATATTACTATCAAGCCGGGCTTGCCAAGAGAACCCGTTCTGGAGAGTTATATGTTACATACTTCATATTTAGGTACAAGAAAACATCCCTTAAAGTTTGGTCCAGATCTATGATCCGGACCTCTGGTCGACTCCGTGTGAATTTTCGCAAATTAGCAATTACTCGGAGTTCAAAACTCCACTAAATGTATGTAGGTATCTGTTTCAGTATCGATCGATCGATTAATGAGAGCTTCTGGCAACTGGAATACCTCAAAAAGTGTCAGGTTAACAATTTTATTGAAGGGTGTCACAATACCTGTGCAAAGGTGCGAAGAAGTAAGCCTCACTTTCTTGTAGCGTGATTGAGAATGGCAAGAACCTACGTCGAGGCCACACATCTCATAGATTTGATTAATTTTCACACTTGATAAAGTGATAGCTGGGGTGTTCCTGAATATTGGACGTTCAAATTGCCCAATGCAAGGGATGAACTATTTACCCGATTTTTGAGAAAGATATCAAGATTGATCATCATTAACATTTTCGCTACGATCTGAACAGAAGTTTCTCGAGCCGGAAGAAAACTCCAGTGCGGATTCTCTCATTAGCACAGTATCAGTGGAAATTAATGATGCATGAATGATCAAAAGTTGCTGACCTATGTCCAAGTCCTCCGTCACCGCGCGAACAAGCAAGGGGGCTATTGGAAACAAACGCATTGTTTCTTTGATTACTCGTTCCAAGTACTTCATGCGCGGCAGGTCTTTGGAAGTAACAGGATGGGCGTCTATATCATCGTTTCCATAAATTTCCCAGAGTTCCTGGTAGGCCTTCTCCTGCAGAAGCATGAAATGTGAGTAAAATATGTCGCGTACGTTACAAGATCAAATGCGACTTCTACTCACGCCAGACCAACGAAAGTGAATCCTCGTACCTGAACTTCTGGATGAGACGCAAGCATCAACATCGTATGAGTTAGTGTAAGAGCCGACGTGTCATTCCCCTGTAAGAAAATTTGTTGAAATGTAGACTATATAAGCCAATAGAAACATGGCTAACTATTAAGATAGCCATTGAAAAGTCCATGAGTGAGTGGACCTCCGCAGACGCCACACATACTACTTTACGTTCTTCTCGTTTTGCTTTTATACGTATCGCGTAACCAAACGCTATGTGAAAGTCTCAAATACTTTATTCTACCAAATGAAGACATTTCAAGATAAAATGTTCCTGTCTAAAATCTCCTGCCCTCACTTATAAACTCTAACAAAATTGACATTTATACTATAAAGACAATAGAAGTGCAGAAATGAAGGCCAGTCATTGATCAGAATTCAGGTTAATACTCACAGCCAACACCATCATGTTGACTTCCTCGCGAAGCGATTCATCTGACAACTTGGCGATGCCGTCCGTCGGCGACATGAGATGATCCAAAAATGCTTTTTTTCGAGGTATCGCATCGTCTGAGTAAATGAATTCCTCAGCTGTGGGAATAAATAAATACTTCAGAATAAATTTGCAATCGTGATCGGCTGATCACACGAGTTTTCCGTCGAGGAAACAACTGAACTCAACCGTGAATCTGAATCTGCACACAATCGATTCGAATAGTTCGCTCGGAATGCTTATTTCTCAGTCACGATCATTAAATGACTTGATTACTTACATGCTTTATTTTGATCACGGACTTCATTCGACTGATCGGCGCGTTTGAGGAACTCGTCTCGTCTCATTTTTACCACCTGCAGAGTAAAACAGTCGAAATGGTCAAAGTTTTCTCTACGTTTAATTGTCGTGCCACGAATTGGCCGACAGATTGTGTCACCGCTGGCTTTTTTGATTGTGAGTCAAGACTTCTACAACTTGGTGCAGCGAAACATGAGAGGAGATTTCTTCTGAGTACCATAGCGTTTTGATCGACGAGTAAATTAACCTGTTCTCATACTTACATTGGCGGTGAAGTCATGCAAAAACTTGATGTGCTTCCGCTGGTCTTTCCCGATTTGCAAATTGTAGAAAACGATGTCTGGTTGGAGCCAGAAGTCAAAGAATCTTTTGCAGCAACTCGCCACCACCCTAAAAATATCTTTGCCGTATTAGGCCCTTCAAATGAGTAAAAAAAACTCACATGTATAAAGTAACTCACTCCTGCAGCGCCTCGACGAATAAAAAATTTCCCTTCTTCTGAGATCCTATCTTGACACCCATCGCGGTTTCTAAAATAATAAATCGATACTTCAGTCAAGCCGATAAGAGGAATGACAAATCACTGTTTGATCGAGTATCAATAACATCATACTCACCGCAGATCATGTCCAACGTGCAGGAACCAACCGAATTGAATATATCGAACTCTGGACCATCCAAATTCTGCTCAATCTGCTCGGTAAATATCTTTGACTGGGTAACAAAGATTTCCACGAACGAATCTAAAATCTTTGGATTGAAAGTAGGCTGGATCAGCTTCCGATGTACCTGCCATTTAGCAACTGCAATCCGATAAACTTGGATTAATTGATGTAAAGAATATTCAGGTAACGACTGACTCATCGGTCACAAAAAGTCTTCACTGCCCTGTAGGTATTATGGAAGTTTATTTCCTCACGATTGTCTTGTTTCGAAGACCGAATGATCTGAAGGTTTTCTTCAATATCTTGAAAATGAACTGTAACTCACCAGGAGCCACGAAAAGTCCTTCGCCAAACACGACTCGACTGAATTCCGCCACTTCACCTTTTCCGAGGGCTTTCGAACTGATAAGTATTTTCTGTAATTGGGAGTCAATTCTTAAGCACTATTGTGGTTGTACCTAGGGTTAGCTTACAATGAATTATCTCACCTTAGCTTCCTCAGGATCAGTGATGAATATGAACAATCGTGGCCCGAACCAAAGTCGAAATGGCGAGGGATGTGTGTCACCCAGTTCCTGGAACTTGACCGCGAGATCTGGAATTTCATACCACGTGAAGCTTGCTCTGTAAATTCTTGAGGAATTGAAACTGAGCTCATAGAATAGCTTAGCTGCGGACTCACGTTCGCTGTTCCCAACCAGCAGATGTGCATTTCCTATCAGCGGTAGAGTTAGCGGTCCTTTGAATTTCGAGGCCATTTCGTAGAGACGTCGCCTTCCAAAGTGCCACATGATGAGTCGGACTATTCCATAGCATATGGCAGCAGTAGCAACGAAAGAGGTAAAGGTCAGTGCCATTTCACGACGTGTGAATGATCCACCACAATGAGAGCGTAATTAGGTCACTATGGTGGCAAAATTTCTTCGCCACTTCTACCGAATCACCAAGATCACTTGCCAAACGCCGAATAGAGGCTGGTGCTGAGTGACTGAGCCCTCCACCGCTTTATCCATCCCATTTATATCTATTCACCTGGATAATTGCGTGCATTTGTGACCGGACCAAGGTGACCTCGGCCGACGGGTAGAAAATGGCAAGATATATTTGGTTCCATGGATCGCCACTACTGGACCGCGGTCATTCAACGTCCACGGGTCGAGTCGTTCCAAACTGCCAGGAGGGGAAGAGTCCAGTTGGTGAATACAAGTTGACAATGAATATGATTGCCGGCAAGGTTGTTCTACTGCTTTTTTCATTTCGCCTTTGTCCTCACACAGCTCCATGGCTTATAAGTTTTCCATGAAAGAATCGAAGAATTAGGTGCCTCCCATTCTGGAGGCTTATTGGATCGAAACACCCTGTACATCAAGGATGTGGAATAATACGAGCCAAACTTGTTGTTCTGGTATACCTAATCGTGGGAGTGGGTTTTTAATCACCTGCAGTAAACTATCTATTCTTGCTGGTTGCTCAATATTCATTTCGACTACGGCTCTACACATCTTTACCGCAAAAGTCCAAGTTCCGAAGAAGAGAATGCCTGCTGGTCATTGATGAGGAAAAATGTTACGACTCTGGAATGGATTCATGAAATAAGGAAGTCTTATGAGAAATCCATTACATGAATAGAGGTATGCATATCCAAGGAAGTTGTAGAAGTTTGTAGTACCAACTGAATTGATCGATGGTGTCATCGTCATCCGTAAATGTTTACCAAATTCCTTGTTTTTGTTTTCGAAATAACTATATCCGACATAAAGTGGTAATTATTTAATAAATTATACATGATACACCAATGAATCAGCGTTTCCCTTACAACCGATATCATCTGACAAAATCGCGAATTCCCCCTATATTTATCAGACAGAAATGAAGTAGCCCTCACAACCAAAAGACTAGTTCGATTGACAGAAACATGTTGATTCATGCTAATGAACTTACAGCTGCCACGTCAACCTGTATTATCGCAAAAACAGTCCTGTTTTGGACTCCAAACCGAAAACGTGTATTTCGAATACACGATTAATCTTCGCTCATATCGCGTGTCTAAAGTTGAAAGGGCGTACGAACCTGTACCTATATTTAAGGTACATTCCAAGGTACTTTACTCATGTGGAAATGGCGGTACATTTCTGGAGCGCCAGCAATTTGACGAAGTTAATAATTTGCTATGATATCCCTATTCAAAACTATTTATGATTAATCACCAAATGCTATTACCGAAATTGATATACAGTGATCTATCATTTCATTTTACGTGTGAATGCGACTTAATACATAACAAATCACATGATGAATCACAAAATATAATTCTTAGGGTAAAATGCCTAAAAAAAAAATTGACATAATTATCATATTTCAGTATGTGATTTTGCTGGTAGTTTACTCGAGGAATCATAATTCATCATTGATCATATGATTCGTTATGTATGAAGTCGTATTGACATGTTGAATTACAAAATAAAATACATGCCAATTTCGGTCATGACATTACGTGATTTATCATATTATAGTTTTCAGTATGGATATAGCCTGTTCGTCTGTTCTATATTTTGCCACTTTCTTCATGTTGCTCTCACATTTGCCGTAGAAAAAGTACCCGAGTACCTAAATGTAGGTACATCTTGAGTACCTGTACCTGTACCTAGGTACTGAAAATCGAGTACCTATTACAACACTGTCCGTGTATAACAAAAAATAAATTATAGTAATATAAGGGCGTATGACACACCTGATTAAAATCAGAAAGGCGTATGCGCCATTTTCTCGAGATTTCGGGATTTGAATAACAAAAGGGCGTATATGTATACTACTCCACGTATAACAAAAAAACAGATCGTAGTAACACAAGGGCGTATGACACACTCGACTAAAAACAAAAAGGCGTATGAGCCATTTCTTGCTATTCGGACGTTTGACTAAATACAAAAGGGCGTATGAGCCATTTTTCCTCAATTCGGCATCTGACCAAAAACATAAGGGTGTATGACTCATTTTTTCTAAATTCGCTATTTGACTAAAAACAAAAGGGCGTATGAGCCATTTTTTCTGTACTCGGGCATTTGACCAAAAACAATAGGGCGTATGAGCCAGTTTTTCAATTATTTTCGCGATTACTAAAATCAAAAAGACGTATGAGCCATTTTTTCATTATTTTAGCGATTACTAAAATCAGAAGGGCGATTTACGATTTTTTGGCGTATACGCCCTTATGATTTTAGTCGCATGGTGTATACGCCCTTTTGCTTTTAGGCAGCTGCCAATGTGATTCTGTTGAAATACGCCCTTTTGTTATGATACTGACCTGTTTGGCGCATACGCCCTTTTGATTTTAGTCACGCGATATGCTTGTGCCTACATTTGATCACTTTATTTCCAGCGGGTACTAACAGATATTAATCAATTCCGTTACCAATGTACAGTTTCGCAACAATACTTATCTCCTGATCGCGATCGTTTTGCATGAGGCAAATATGAATATTTTAATGTAATTAGAAGATAGGTACGGTTTATTGAGAATTATAATTTTCGATCAAATATTAGATCCTACCAACATCCAGCTAGAGCTTTGACCAAAAAACCCGTCTTGTCAGACGGGATATGAAGACAAATAAAAATCACGAAAATATTATTCACCGATATGTTTTTTATTGTTTTTTTCATAAGACGTGGCGTTGACTCATGGACGTCCGTCAGACAACGCCGATTACAGATGATTCTCAGCAATGAATGTATCGATTGCTTCAAATGATATGGCAATGTCATTGACGAGTGTTGGCAGTCCAGCAGTGAATGAGTATAAGAACGAAGCTCAATCTCTAATTTTTCACTCGATTCTCAGCGTCACTGGGTCTGCTACTTTTATTAGGATTTCAACCTTCAATCGAATATCCTCAATCGGCACTATCTTATCTTTTTTCAAAATATATCTCCACAGAACCGTAGCAATGAACGTCTTCATTGACATCATGGCATCATTGAATCTTAAGGTTGGAGAAAAGCGAGGGGTGAATCACGGAGGAGACATGGTGTGCAAATTGCAAGAGATATTCAGGAAATATTGTCAAATATTAGGAGATAGATGCTGCAGAATGTTGGAATTAAGTGTTGTAAAATCTTGAAAAATCTTACAATTAGAAAAGAGTTTAAAATACCTAGAAATATTAGAAAAATGTACGGGAGATACTGGGAGCTGATATTAAGAAATTGGAGATATGGTGTACGAGTTTTGCCTCGTGGTTCACCCCTCGGAGAAGAGCAAAACAGAAAATGTTGCAGCCGACTTGGCGATGGGTAATATAGTATTCTAGTAACAAAAACAAGTATCTACAAGGCATGCCTTACCCACGCAATTTCTTGGTCCGGCACTAAATGCCAAATACGCGTATGGGTGACGTTTCGCACCTTCTTTGGCAAGAAATCTGTCTGGATCGAACTTGAGTGGATCCGGCCAGTATTTTTGGCTTCTATGCATTTGTAAAATGCCTATAAGGGCTGAGCTTCCATTTGAAATTGTATGACCACCTAATTCCAATAATCCAATCATTGGCTCGTAAGTACGAAGATGTACGAAGATGATGGGTGGACTAATCCTTGGCAAATTAGTGACTACTCGGAGTATGAAACTCCGCTGAATGTACAGGGTGTAAAAAAAAGTTTAGTCGCTACCTAGCCAAATGATACTCCACCTCGAGATCGGTGGAGCGCCCCAACAAGATGTCCCCGCAAAATCCATCTTGACCGTGTTGAGACTTTTTGGAAATTTTTATTATTCGCCGAAAAAAATCTTCTCGTCAGGAGGGAAAAAAGTGTCAACGGGACCGTAAGTCACAAATGGATCCTTCATCGCGAAAAATGATCTCGAAGTTCGAAAAAATGCGGAACTATAAAAGTTCATTTCCAACCTATGGTTCCTCAGAAACCTTTATTCCTACTGATAATCCGAATTTTTTGAGCTTACAAAAAAATTTGACCTTGAGTTTCATGGTCAAGGTCAATTTTGCGGAGGCATGTTATCAGGGCGCTCCACCGATCTCGATCTGGAGAATAATCTGGCGAAGTGGCGACCAAACTTTTTTATACACCTTGTACCTAGGTATCCTATTTATTATCGACCGATCGATTAATCAGAGCTTCCGGCAATTAGAGAACGTTTGAACGTGTTAGAATAGAAATTTTATTGAAGGACGTCCAATTTTAGTGGAAACTTTCTCATACTCACATTGTCCGTAAAGTCATGCGAAAACTTGATGTACTTCAGCTGGTCTTTGCCGATTTTTAAATTGTAGAATATACGATGTCTGGTTGGAGCTAGGAGTTGAAGAATCTTTTGCAGCAACCAGCGACCACCCTGGAAATATTTAGGCCGTAATTAGGCCCTTCAAATAGATTATAGAAAGCTGGTATATTGTATAAAGTATGTCACTCCTGTAGTGCCTCGACGAATAAAAAATTTCCTTTCATCTGAGCCTCTATCTTGACACCCATGGCAGTTGCTAGAGTAACAGTAATACACAGATACGTTAGTCAAGCGGATACTGAGAATTATAAATGACTAAAGTGGTTCAATTGGTGTGAAGAATATTTAGGTAACAACTGACTCATCGGTCACAAAAAGTCTTCACTGCCCAGCATTATGGAAGTTTATTTCCTCACGATTGTGTTGTTATGAAGACCGAATGATCTGAAGGCTTCCTCCAATATCTTGAGAATGAACTGTAACTCACCAGGAGCCACGAAAAGCCCTTCGCCAAACACGACTCGACTGAATTCCGCCACTTCACCTTTTCCGAGGGCTTTCGGACTGATTAGTATTTTCTGTAATTGGGAGTCAATTCTTAAGCACTATTGTGGTTGTACCTAGGGTTAGCTTACAATGAATTATCTCACCTTAGCTTCCTCAGGATCAGTGACGAATATGAATAATCGTGGCCCGAACCAAAGTCGAGATAGTGCGGGAGATGCGTCACCCAGCTCCTTGATCTTTATCGCGAGATCTGGAATTTGATATACGACGTGAAGCTCGCTGGCTGCATTCCTTAGGAACTGAAATGAAGCTGGTAGAATAGCTTAGCTTCAGTCTCACTCTCGCTGTTACCGACGATGCAGCAGATGTGCATTTCCTATGATCGGCAGAGCTGGCGGTCCTTCGAATTTCGAGGCCATTTCGTAGAGACGCCGCCTTTCAAAGTGCCACATGATGAGTCGGACTATTCCATAGCATATGGCAGCAGTAGCAACGAAAGTGACAACGGTCAGTGCCATTTTACGGTAGTTGTCCTGCCACAGTCCGATCCAAAAGTTAGAACCCATGTATTCGCACTAGTAAGCGCCAACAAACCGGTTTGTGCAAGTGAGAGCCATGAGACATTCACCCGAGAGCGAGAGAGACACGTGCCGCTGTATGTTTCGCTTCTAGCTATAAAACGAGCCGGTAGAAAACGATGAATGATGATTCAAACCAATCAAGGAATGACAAGTCACTACATGATAGTTTTTGGTAGAAATGCTGTAATACGTTTCTGTAGTGGCGTAATTCTTAAACATATTTTTCCTAACTGAGTGTGCAAAATTCGATTTTGCGTACTTATTCGAGGGCGCAAAATGTTAGATTCCCTAACGCATTTTGTGAGCGTGCGCAAAATGAAATTCGCGGGTGCAAAATGAAATTCGCGGGTGCAAAATGAAATTCGCGGGTGCAAAATGAAATTTGCGGGTGCAAAATGAGATTTGCGTACGCAAAATGAGATTTGCGGGTGCAAAATAAGATTCGCGTGCGCAAAATGAGATTCGCGGGTGCAAAATAAGATTCCAGTACGCAAAATACTGTAGAAGTGACAAGAATATACTATTGTAGGCACAAAAATAGTCTCCATCACGACAGCCGAAAAATCACGACGAAGTTGTTGAGAAAAATATTTATATTTAAATAAATGCTTGAAATTATTTTTCGCAACAGTGAGTGTAAAATTCAATTTTACGACTCGATTTTCAGGGTGTAAAATACTACTATTCTCAACACTGTGCGTAAAAATCAATTCTACACCTAGATAGGCGTAAAATATGAAATCAGTTTTTTAACATTTAAATGTTCTACTGATACGAAGGAAAGAAATTAGAGGGCCCCGAAATGCGGGCGTAAAATATTCATTGAACATTTTTACGCCCGCATTTCAAAATTTGATTAATAATCGATTAGACGCCTCGAATTCTACCTTACCGACTTGAATATTTATTAAATTTATAGGTTGCACTGAAGACATATAGTTTTTGAATCAATTTCATATTCCCGTATCAATTTCATAACCAAACATCATTTGATATGAATTTGTTAATTTTTAGTTTTCACGTGTAAACAATCCAAACCGTAATTTTTGTGAAAATTATGAAATTGTGGCAAGATCATTACAGATCATTGTATCGATTTGAAAAATAATTAAAATAAAAATGAAATATTTATTTACGTTTTTTTTTTTGCAATAAAAACTTGCCTCTTGTGTTTTGGGTCGGGGGGCCTCTGGCCCCCCGAACCCCCCGCGGGGGCTTCGCCCCTCGACCCCACCAGGGGCTTCGCCCCTGGACCCCGCCGTCACGCACAGTGATTTGTCAAAAGTCGGTTTTTCCAAGATTTTTGGACTCACCCGAGTTTTTTTAATTTCTGACATGATTGCATTACATTCCTACTGGGACTAGATTACTTATATATATATGCAACCGAATTTTACACACACTGTTGCGAAAAATAGCGTATGCACCACGGGCGTACGATTTACCCCCTCGTGTGATCGGCGCGACCCTCGGGCCGGCTCCGCCCGTGATGTGAATCACGTCAAACTTCTATACATTACAACCTTTTATAATAATCATTAGGATCGAATTTTTCACACTTGTCAGGAAAAATAGTATACGTAACTCGTGCGCAAGGCGATTCCCGCAACTCGTCTTGTTTGTCGCCCTCGCTACGCTCGGGCGACAAAATCGACTCGTGCGGGAATCACCTATTTTGCGCACTCGTTGCGTAATGTACTATTCTCACACTTTCTATGTCCCCCCCGTCTATAAGGACACATCGTCTACTTTGAGACTCGGGTCCATAGTTATATTTTGGATAGTTCCTATCAGCATGGACTGGCTTATCATGATTATCGTACTTATTGTTAGCTGTTTGTTGCCTCGTCGAGCTGTCGTCGTGAGATGGACTCAAGGTTTGTCTTTCATTTACAAACTTTTCAACTTTTACTGCTAAGTCTATCGCCTTACGTAATGTCTTCGGTTTTTCGTTAGTTACTCTAATTTCGATTTCGTCTCTGAGACCTCTAATAAATGATCTGCCGCCAGATCTTTAATGCATTTATTTGTCATGGCGCTATACTCGACGCTAGTCGCGTTTTCGACAATCTCTGATGCCACCTCGACGAGTCTTTCAATTCTTAATCCGTAATCTAGTACACTTTCATTCCGTTTCTGCACTGCCTGGGTGATTTGGGCTTGTATGTCTGGCAAAAGCTCTTTTGGCTTCTACGCACGTTTCAAATCTTCTAATAAATCGTCCAATGACTTAAAGTTGTTTCTCTGTACGTATTTTTCTGCGTCGCCTTCGATTTTTACGAGATTCGTGAATAGTGGCAGTTCTGCAGGTTGAACAAAGTTTTTGATATTTTTGACTCTACGTAGAAATGAATTGACTGGCATGTTAGTGTCGTCAAAGACTGGTACTAAATTTATTGCCGCTTGCAGTGACAGATACGGATTGACAATGTGATTGGGTGCAATCATAGTAGTTGTTTCACCGGTGGACATTTTGTTGTGTTTTTGAAATGTGTTCTGAGTATTCGAAACTTACAGTAAGGTGAGTGCTAGAAGGATCGCAGGAATCGGCTGCATTCCTCTTGCTGCTTCTGTTTGGGGTTGATGTTCGTCGTAGCGGGAGGCGGAAGACTTGCAGCTCGAGAGTCAGGCCCCTGGAGTCGTCTGCGTTGGGCTCACAATCAGATGAGTCTTTGTGGGGCTCAGATGAGCCTTTGTGGGACGCAGATGAGTCTTTGAGGATCGATTGTTGTAGTTATTCGTTTCGTAGATTCGTAGTTTGTTGGATTATTTGGTTCGTAGGTTATTTGTTTCGAAGTTTTGTAGATCCGTAGTTTGTCGGATCATTTAGTTCGTAGACTATTTGTTTCGAAGTTTCGTAGATTCGTAGTTTGTTGGATTACTTAGTTCGTATAGCTATCGGGGAGACATTTTTTCTTCAGTGTGGGACCTGTTTATTCTCGTCTAGAGCAAAAGATAGCGCGTTCTGACAAAAAAATGAGAGATTATAATAAATTGAATTAGAAATTAAAAATCTGCGATTCTTTTAAGGCAGTCATATATGACAGCCATATACATGACTGCCTTGAAAGAATCGATTTCAGATTTTCAATTTCTAATATTTAATTTATTATAATTTCTCATTTTTTCTTCATTTCTTTTCGTTATTTTGTTACATGTATAATTTTCTCATACGGTGACGTCTAGTTGTGCCCTTCCGGCTGTAACAAGGTCACCAAATTCCAAAAAGGGCGATGTTACGCACATCTAGTAAGGCGAACATGACGTTTTCAATTTTTGAGGGTTACGCCCTTCTGGCAGTAAGAAGGCGATTTGAACCGGGGAAAAAATTGTCACTAATCTGCCAGAAGGGCGTAAGCCACTTTTATTTTTCTTTTGCCCGTGGGGCCTTCCTGGCAGTAGGAAAATTCAAAAAAATTGACCAGTTATCTTCAAAAGAGAGGCAGGCCACGAAAAAAAAAGTGGGTTACGCCCTTCTGGCAGTAAAAAGGCGATTCAAATCGGGGAAAAAATGACCAGTGATCTGCCAGAAGGGCGTAACCCACTTTTTTCGGGTTGCGCCCTTCTGGCAGTATGGTAGTGGGCTTACGCCCTTCTGGCAGTAGTCTGCCTAATTTCTCCCTTATGGAACTCCCGTGTTCAAGTTGGGGATACGTCCTTATGGCAGTAAGATCATGAAAAGCCAAAAAACAGTGGGTTACGCCTTTCTGGTTCCAAGCCCTCGATATAATGTAAAGCCCCTGTCGTGAATTTCAGCCGCTAACTGCCTAGCCGTGTTTAAAATGGGGCATGGATTTCACCCGTATCCCGAGATTCCCAAAGCTTTGACGGGAGCTTAAAGAGTCTGAGCAGATTAACACCTTATCCCAATTTCTATCTCTAATCATTTCCAAAGCTTTCATAATCGCGAAGGCCTCCGCTGAGAAAATGGATGAGTAAGGATTCAACCTGTAGCCATCAGCTATAACTTCCGAACCCTCCACCACCACTGCCGCTGATGCATCAGCCGGTTCGTTCACCCTAGATCCGTCTGAGTAGATTGATTTGGAACCCGGAAATACGGTATTCACCTTCTCCCTGAACGTCATTGCAGGTGACGCCGAAGCCTTCGCCTCCCTGCCAATGCTAGTATTGATTTTTATTTCTTGAAACATAGAGAAATAGTCTAAATTAAAACAATATGGAAGATCTGCACTAATAATATTTGGGAATAAATCCCTCATTCGAGCCCATTGTTTAAACAACGACGGAGTGTCCGCTGGCTTAATCACAGCCCCCTTGGAAATTTCTGAGATCCACAAGAATCTGGGAAAAAAGGCATCGGACGACAGAGCTGATACCTCGGCTGATACCCTAACCAGATATCTGTTTAAAAGAAACTTTCTCCTGACCCCCAAAGGGGGCATTCCCGCCAAATGCAACAATATATTCGTGGGTGTCGTCTTCATGCATCCCAGACATGCCCTTAGAGCCGCGAATTGGACTGTCTCTAGAGAAGACAAAATTCTCTCAGCGCCATCTAGAAAAAAAATACCCCCCCAATCCAGAGTAGCCCTGACCAACCCCTTGTACACCATGAGCAACGTGGAACGATGCGCTCCCCATTCATACCCAGCTATCGCCCTAATGATAATGGTTGCCTTCTGAGCCTTTTCTTTAGTCACCTTAATTTGCTCCTGCCAATTGAGAGCTGAGTCCAAAAAGACCCCCAAAAACTTTACGGAACTACCATTGAGAATCTGTGAATTGTTGAATGAAATAAACACCGGCCTTCTTCCTAATTCGCTTCTGGAAAACACACATAACTGCGTTTTCTCTCCTGAGATGCCCAAGCCTTTGGATAGGAGCCACGGGTTTAATTGCCTCAGAGATGAGGACACCTCATCCAGCGCCTCTCTCAATCTGCTAGCCGAACTATACAAGACTACGTCGGCTGCATAAGTAATCAGTTTTGTGTCCTCTCCTACAAAGTGTAGGATCTTCCTCATATAAATGTTAAACAAAATAGGACTCAATATCGAGCGCTGTGGTAAACCTTCATTCGCCCGTCTCTCTCCCAACTTAATTCCTCGGTAGTAGCATATGTGACCTGTCTTTCCCAGCCCACGTTCTTGATAAACATGACCACGCTATAGGGGACACCCATCTCCAGGAGATTCCCTATCAAAATACTCGGAATCACATTATCATAAGCACCTTCTATATCTATGAACACTGCTGCTAAAAAGTTCTTGATATAGTTGATATGAACATCCGTTACTAAGATTGCGATGTTATCCGTACATGACCTGGTTTTTCTCAAACCATAAAAACAACTCGGAAGCATTCTGTGATTTTCTACCCGCCATTGAAGTCGATCTGAAACAATTCTTTCCAAGATCTTCAGTAAGACTGACGCTACCGCGATAGGGCGAACCCCTCTACCTCCTGGCTTAGGAATATGAGACAGACACAATACTCTGACCAACTGTCCGGGCATTTTCCCTGTTGGAGTATGAAATTATAGATGCTGAGTAATACTCTGTAGGCGCCTTTCCCTAGCTTATTCACCACCTCATAAGAAATTAGGTCCATTCCCGGAACAGACTTTGTATTTGCTCTCCCTACCGAAGAATCAAGCTCCTGTCGTGAAACCGGAGCCTGTAGAAGCGACTCGGTAACGAGATTATCTTCGAAGCTACCTTCCTTCGCAGCAAAAGCAGGAGTCAATTTGTGAAATGCTTTCGAAACCTCCGGATCGTCTGCTGACATGTCATTTGAACTCGAGGGATTGAATCTTCTTTTGAAGACCTTAATAGGGCCCCAAACCTTACTAACTGGAGTGGTGGAACACAACGATCCGCAAAATTGCTCGAAGCTCTTCCTTTTTGCCCTAGCCTAAAATTTGCTCGTACGTTCGCAGATAGCTATATAGTTGTCGTAATTAAAGTCTGTGGGATCGTTTCGATATTGTAAGCATGCTCTACGTCTTTCGTCCACCTTTGCCGAGCACTCCCGATTCCACCATATGGCCGGAGCCGGAGCCGAATGGACTCTGGCCCTGTCCTGACCTAAGGTCGAGGCCACGGGAACCTTAGCCCCTGCTCGCTCCAATGCCAAAACCATGGAACTTGTCAAAGCGTTATATGACTCCAAATAGTTATCTGACCTCACTCCTATTCTTTCGCACTCTACCTCGAGCAGCTGCTTAAATATAGACCAGTCTACTTTATTGGTGGAAATTTTCGGGCGAAGCTGAACTCTCAAAAGGGGAAGATTGAGAACATTGATCAAGATGGGAAAATGATCGCTCCCTAATGGATCTTCTGGAAGGCGACGATATCCGCTAAAGCTAAAGTTGAGTCCGGTACACTCCTAACTCCGTGTTCAATGTGTATCCTCGTCCCTTCCCCTGTATTTAATATGCTGAAATCTGAATTGGAAATAGCTTGAGCTAGATTGCTACCATCGTTGTTCGAGATTTTGCTACCCCAAGAGTGGTGATGGAAGTTAAAATCCCCACATAATATCAGATTATTATTTTTTTCCAAAGAGATAAACATTGTCGACCATTATCCCTTGTTGAAAGGTATTTGTTAGGACGTTTGTACAGATTCAGAATGTGGAATTTCTTGTCAGTAATGTTAAATTCCAACAATAGGACCTCAAGTTTATTAGACATGTCCGGAGTGTCTATGACCCGAAACTGAATAGACCTAGGACAAAACAAGTTACTCCTCCCCCTGTAGTGGCTGCTCCCCTGTCCTTCCTAACTAAATTGAAATTCCTCACGTTCAAATTTTGCCCTGGACGTAGCCAGGTTTCCTGCAGACATGACACATCATAATTAACAATAAAATTCGGTAGATCCTTCCATTTGTTAGCCAAGCTTCTACAATTCCACTGCCCTATGGACAGGAAGTTACTCATCCAAGTCTGTCCCTACACCCTGTATGAAAGACCCCGCCCTGGCCTTTATCACCTTAATGACTTTCTCCGAATTGCTTAGCTTCGCCGTCAGCTGTTGACACAGCACCTCCGCAAATTTAGATATAGCTTTCCTAATTTCTGTCCTAACGCACTCTTGAATCATGACCATCTTACGGTCCATCTCCAGTTCCTCGGCTGAGGAGATACCAATGAAGGTACCCTCACTGCCCGGACTTGAGACACCCACATCCATTTCCATTCCTGGGTCCCTTTGCTCCTCCTGAGACTCTTGACTTGACGTGAAAAGGGAATGGACGGTTCCCCGCCTCTCCCTATTAACCTGAGAATTCCGGTAACTTTTAGCCCATGCTTGACGACCCTCCCGTATGATTCCCTCATAGTTTCGAGCCCCCTCCGAAAGAGTTTTCGATGCTCCGGAGGCTGATACTGATCGTGGTCTCGGAAAAACTTCGTCCGATGAGAACATGGGGACGAGCTCTTCTCTTTAGGGACCTCTGCCTAAGACGACGCTTGGGAAGAAGCCTTCTTAATTTTTTTGCGCCAGCATTTTTTCCTCTCTAGGAAAGCCGGACAAAGTCCCGAAGAAGCCCAATGATTGCCTTTACAGTTGGCGCATTTGCTCCCATCATCTTTTTCCTCCCAGATGTGACAATCCCTTTCAAGATGATCTCCCGCACACCTCTTGCACCTTGGCTTACTTCTGCATTGATAACCGATATGGCCAAACCTTAGACAGTTGAAACATTTTTCAATAGAGGGGAAAAACGGCAGTACGTCTCTAATGGTAAACCAGATCGAGACTCTCTTTGGAAGAGACGAGCCTCTAAAGAAGACCTTGATTCCAGAGGAGTTCTCCTTTGCCACTATACCATCCGCTCCATCTCTATTAAACTTAATCCTTTCTATGCTAACAATCTGGATGTTCTTCTCATCCAATACCTTGAAATTTTCTAGTATTTCTTCCTCGGACAGCGAGGCGTCAACGCCCTTGACTATGCCGACCTTTAGGATTGCAAAGTCGGGGATATACGCCCCATAATTCTTATCGACCGTTGTTATCTTCTCTTCGACCATCTTATTTGCGTCCAGAAAATTGTCATACTCGATATTCACCCTATCTTTGCCTGACGGATAGATCCCTGCCACACCTGCGGCGTGACCCTTCAGCTTCTTACCAAAGCTCATAATATGCAAATTGCGAGCATTTGGCCTCTCAAATCGTAAACCTGAATAGAATATGGACCAGCATCCTTCATTGTGAATCTATTATCCAACATTGTCGAAAGACGTGGTCTGCTTTTAGGGGGGGGATGAATCCCTAATCTTGGTACCCATAGGTGGAATAGGTGGTATTGCCCTATATTGACCTTCCACTTTTCGATATTGCGGCCAAGAAACCAAGGCCGGTCCTAGCTGAACGCCAGAAACACGAACCAGCAGCTCGTCGATACAAAAATCAGCTCAATCGCAAGACCAGGATATTACTCAGCACAGGCAGCTGTCAAGGGCTAACGGCAACTCCAGACTCTGTCCTCTCCACGGTCCTCTCCCTGACCCCTCCCCTTTGCCCGAACGCTCGGGTGTCTAGGTGGCGCCACGCTTAGTCGGCTGGTGGCGCCGTCTGAGCTTAAAGTTCGGTACCAACTATTTTGTTGTCGATTTCGTTTAGTTTAATATTTTGACTACCTTTTATTTGTTTCGTAATTTCGATTCCTAATTTCTTGAATTGATATATTTTTGGATACCGATTGCAATTTTCTAGTTTTATAATTAAATAGGATTAGGAAACCGGGCTTTTCTTGTCTTGTTTTATATCGATAATATGATTAGGTTTGATATCTTTTGAATTTTGTAAAACTACGTTTTGTTAATTAGCGTAGAGCCGTCTAGAATTCGAATAGAGTATCGACGTCTCGATCCTTCGCTGCGTCAGTGCGCAGTACCCCATTCCTCTCCCTGTCACCCCACTCTCGCCCTGTTTTCAACTTCTCGACGTTCTCCCTCTCTGCCGTTCCCCCTCACTACTTTACTATACCCTCCTATACTCTTTAATAGTATATGTAGATCTCCTTCCGTCTTTATTGATTTAAAAATCGATTATTGGTTTCTTATCGTGACTTTTATTGTATTAATTGTTCAAAGACCTTTATTTGGTTAAATTACATTCTATTTTATATTGTATTGCGATATTATTCATGATTTATATTGAATAAATTATTGGATATTATTCCTTCAATTATTCCTAGTCAAATTTTTGTAATTTTGCGTACCGACCCCACGACTAGTTTACAACTAGGAGCCCACTCACCGTCGCAGCCGTGCAAACACTCGATTTCTATTTTGATTTTGATTTTGTTGTTGAAAAACGGTACCATTAGAGTACCTGGCGCCCAAACTTCAGTTTATTCTATTCCGTTTGCGTTAATGTAGACCGGCTCGTCTAAAACGGACAGTAATCCGCCTGCTTAAACGATAACTGCGTCCCAGTGCATTCGTGGTGTTGAGAAATAATCGATTAAACACATACATTTAAATGATATTGGATAATAAATTTCAATGTTTCTCGGAATTCATATTCGTTGAAAGTTAGCTATATCATGGTTCTTTGGCACCGGGTTTTTCCCCTTTGAGTTATTTCATGCGTGATTTTTTTGTGTTTCTTCTCATGAAACTTGGTGTGCTTAATTTGGTTGCAAGTACAAATTTGACTCGCCCTGACTTATACTGGGCGAGCTGTGTGCCAGCCTCGGCAAACAAGTGTCTAGGTACTAGCCTGGCCCAACACCGGGCCAATTTCAGCAACCAAGCCTTGGCCTGAACGATGAGTGCCGAGGCTACGCCAATGTCATGCCGAGGTCAAGCCAGTATTGGACCAGTCATGGCGAACAAGGCTTGGCTTTCGGCACTGGCCCAATGTTGGGCCGTATTTCCAGTATTGGCAAACCCCACCTGGGCAGAGACAACCATTTTCGAACTGGGGCAGCCACGCGAACGGACAGAGGCATACAGCGAACAGCTGGGGAAACCAGTCGGGTGGTCAAAGACAGTTTTCCAACGACTGGAAACACCAGAGATCCAAGCAAGAACAATCTCGTGCATCAAAGAGACGATACTATAGGACCTGCGAATGTGAGTAAGCTAGCTGGCAGGTTAAAAAACTTCCTTAACGAATGGCAAAGTATTACATCTGACCATATAATTTTAAACTGGATTGCGAATTACAAGATTCTCTTAAATAATTTTGTTAAACAAAAGTAACCCTAGTTGAACCGAACAAGACGCAATGAGAGATAACTCAGACGCCAGAATTGATATTCCAAATTATTAGGAAGAGTGCAGTTCGTAAACGCATTCCCTTGACGAATCAATTCCTGATTCCCAAACCAGATGGTTCAAGCCGGTTAATTTTGAACTTGAAAAAATCGAATAACTTTATACAGCCAGAAAATGTCAAACTTGAAGACAGTAGAACGGTTAAGAGATTGATGAGTAAAAATTGCTTTACGGCAACAGAGGCCTACCATCTAGTATCAAAACAGATTCGAGTAGAAAGTTTCTGAGGTTTTAGTTTAATGGAAAGTTGTTCGAGTACGTTTGCTTACCTCTCGGTTTGAATACAGCACCTTACATCCTCACCAAAATAATGAAGCCGGTAGTTGCCTATTTGAGAAAATTAGGATTCATCTCAGTGATTTACCTTTACGATTTACTATTATTCGGAAACACATTCTTGGAATGTGCAAAAAATGTAAGGGTTACGATTAATCTTTTACAAAGGTTAGGTTTCATAGTTGACAAAGGAATAAGTCAAATATTTCCTACTAATAGATGTAAATTCCTAGGATTTATATTTGACTCTAGAAAAATGACAGTTGAGCTTCCTGAGAATTAGATAATAGTACATTACAGTACGACTACGGAAAACCTTTTTTGGCGAAACGAGAGGTTAACGAGGTTCGTCAAAAAACCTTTACGTACAAGTCACGGTCATTATTTTTCATCGCCAGATGACCCTCAAGATTTCTGCATCTGCATTTCTGAACTTTAACACGACGTAACTTCGTAACGGACATTCTGATAGCAAAACTTCATTAAACTTTTTTCTTCCTCTTTCGATTATTTGATGGCGGTATTTTTTAGTTTTTTTTTTTTAAACCCACGCTAGTGCCGTTTTTCCATTGGTTAGTACTTTAACACGACGTAACTTCGTAACGGTCATTCTGAGAGAAAAATTTCATCAGACTTTTTTCTTCCTCTTTCGATTATCTGATGGCGGTATTCAATTTTTTCACTGCTAATTGTTCGTAACTCACGAAGATCCAGGTATTTTTATTTTGTAATTCTTCATTAATTCTCAATAATTCAGATGGATAAAAATCAATTCATGAACCTACTACACGTCAATTCATCGAGTTATTCCCCCCTCGATATATCCTGACTATACATATACTACTCATGATACATATACATGTATGGAAAAAATTACATACACACATATACATCACATGTATATAAAATGATGTATGAACAAAATAGCGCCACCAGATAATCGAAAGAGGAAGAAAAAAGTCCAGTAAAATTTTGCTCTCAGAATGACCGTTACGAAGTTACGTCGTGTTAAAGTACTGACCAATGGAAAAACGGCACTAGCGTGGGTTTAAAAAAAAAACTAAAAAATACCGCCATCAGATAATCGAAAGAGGAAGAAAAAAGTTTAACGAAGTTTTGCTATCAGAATGTCCGTTACGAAGTTACGTCGTGTTAAAGTTCAGAAATGCAGATGCAGAAATCTTGAGGGTCATTATTCTGTATCATAGAAAAAATCAACCTGTGGAAAAATGATTTTGAAAAAATTAAAAAACATCGTATGAAATTGTTTTGAAATGTTTTTAGCAATTTTCGAGACTCGAAGACCTCTGTAAGTCTAGTATGTTCGCATTCCTAACTTAGTTTGCGTGAAGACGTTGGAAGCAAAAACGTTCCGCACGTTTGAATTCCGCCAATGAGAAGGCTTCAATTAATGTTTTTTTTTTCATTTTTTTTTTCTTTCCAAATGTTTCGCTACCAATATTGTTATTCAAAATCTCTTTTTCAATTTTAGCTCCTGACATCCACGCAGTCAAGTGAAAATCGATCACGCATAGGACAGTTTTGTTAGGTCTTGAGGGTGTGAATGTGTGTACTAAATTTGAAGAATGTGCTGTCAAAAAAAAAAAATTTTTTTTTCCAATCGCAAATGTGAAAATTCTGTGGATATGCCCATGTATCCGAATGTACCCAGATATACTCGGGAGTACCCATATGGTTCTATGAGTCGGATATAGGCTCTCAATTATCGAAACGGATTGACTTTTTTTTTTCGTTTTCCGAAAAAGTTGAAGTCAGGTAGAATCTTTTGGCTTTGAATTTTTTTTTAGAATTTCAATAAAAACCGAAAAATATTTCGGGGAGTTAAAGGCAGAAGGGCCTAAGCGACAATCGTTTAGGTCCTTTTGGCTTTAACTTCTTTCTAATTTCACCAGACTAACGCCACAAGGGCCTATATCTGGCTGGCGGATAGGACCTTATGGTTTTACGTTTCGGACTCGTCATTTTCGACGAATCTACGTGTTTCCGTGATGCCTGAATCGGATCACAAAATTTGAAAAATGATAGGTCCTTTTGGCACGAAAATCGCATTTCTGGCGGTTTGGACCTTCTGGCATCAGACACGCGATATATCTGGTTCCATGGATCGCCACTACTAGACCACGGTCATTCAACTACTAGTCCACGGGTCGAGCAGTTCCAAACTGCCAGGAGGGGAAGAGTCCAGTTGGTGAATACAAGTTGACAATGAATATGATTGCCGGCAAGGTTGTTCTACTGCTTTTTTCATTTCACCTTTGTCCTCACACAGCTCCATGGCTTATAAGTTTTCCATGAGAGAATCGAAGAAGCACCGATTAGGTGCCTCCCATTTTGGAGGCTCATTGGATCGACACACCCTGTACATCAAGGATCCGGAATAATACGAGCCAAGCTTGTTTTTCTGATGTACCTCATCATGGGAGTGAGGTTTTCATCACCTGCAGTAAACTATCTGTTATTGCTGGTTGCTTAATATTCATCTTGACTACGGCTGTGCACATCTTCACCGCGAAAATCCAAGTTCCGCAAAAGAGAATGCCTGCTGGTCATTGATGAGGAAAAATGTTACGACTCTGGAATGGAATCATGAAATAAGGAAGTCTTATGAGAAATCCATTACATGAATAGAGGTATGCATATCCAAGGAAGTTGTAAAAGTTTGTAGTACCAACTGAATTGATCGATGGTGTCATCGTCATCCGTAAATGTTTACCAAATTCCTTGTTTTTGTTTTCGAAGTAACTATACTCGACATAGAGTGGTAATTATTCAATAAATTTATACATGATACACCAATGAATCAGCGTTTCCCTTACAACCGATATCATCTGACAAAATCGCGAATTCCCCCTATATTTATCAGACAGAAATGAAGTAGCCCTCACAACCAAAAGACTAGTTCGATTGACAGAAACATGTTGATTCATGTTAATGAACTTACAGCTGCCACGTCAACCTGTATTATCGCAAAAACAGTCCTGTTTTGGACTCTAAACCGAAAACGTGTATTTTGAATACACGATTAATGTTCGCTCATATGCTTGTGCCTACATTTGATCACTTTATTTCCAGCGGGCACCAACAGATATTGAATAATTCCGTTGCTAATATACAGTTTCGGAACAACACTTATCTCGTGATCGCCATCGTTTTGCATGAGGCAAATATGATAAATTGTATGTAATTAGAAGGTACAGTTTATTAAGAATTATAATTTCTGATCAAAGTTAGATCCTATCAACATTCGGCTACAGCTTTGATCAAGAAACTTGTCTCATCAAACGGGATATGAAGACAAATAAAAATCACGAAAATATTGTTCGTCAGTATATTTTTTATTTTTTTCATAAGACGTGGACGTTGACTTGTGGACATCCGTCGGACAACGCCAATTATAGATGATTCTTAGAGCAATAAATGGGTATATCGATTGCTTCAAATGATCTGGCAATGTCATTAGCGAATGTTCGCAGTACAGCTGTGCAGCAGTAAATGATTATTCAAGGACGAAGCTATCGATTTCTAATGCTCCTCTCGATTTTCAGGGTCACTGCCGGATCTGCCACTTTCATTAGGATTTCAACCTTTAATCTAATATCCTCAATCGGCACTATCTGATCTTTCTTGAAAATATACAGTACCGGCCAAAAGTTCGGGATCATTTCTCTAATTTTCGTTTCGGCTAAGAAGTTTGATATCCCGGCCGAAAAAAGGCGTACATAAATAATCGAGGTGGCATTCGAAAGTAGAAAGAAGCAGTTTCATTATGCTTTTTGCGAAAATTTGCTACGATTTTTCTGCACTCACCAGATGACGTTCAACATGATCGTTTTTCTGTAATTTGCAAACTTTCAAAATTTGCGTGTAATTCTTTGGGGAATGATAATTGAAATTTATTCTCAACAGGACTAGGAAGGAGAACGATCATACTTCGATTTGCTGTTTTGACATTTTTTTGGCGATTTTTTTTCGCACAGTTATTTAAATTTTTTTCGAGAATACGGTTTTTCGAAAGAGCGTCATAGCTGGAGAATCGTAGGATTGAGAATAAAATGTCAGCGGGAGAAAAGTTGCGTCTTTCAATTTTAAAGTCGGGAGAATTTTTTCGGAACTTATTGCAAAATTTTTTTTTTTTACCATTTCCTGTGACTGAAAGCAACGGGGCCTGAGCGCAAAAAATTTTTTTTTGTGATTATGCCCACAAGGTCTTACATTGCAAGAAAAAGATTTTGGCACTAAGAAGCGAAATTTTTTTCCGGCGCTTAGGCCCTTATGCTTTTAGTCACGCGAAATGGTAAGAAAAAAAGAGTTCCGCCAGAAATTCAGAAAAAAATCTCCCGACTTTAAAATTGAAAGACTTTTCTTCCTGTGACATTTTATTCTCAACCCTACAATTCTCCAGTTACGACGGTTTTTCGAAAAACCGTATTCTCGTACAAAAAGTTGAATAACTTTGCGAAAAAAAATCGCCAAAAAAATGTCAAAACAGCAAATCGAAGCCTGATCCTTCTCTTTCCTAGTCCTGTTGAGAATAAATTTCAATTATCATTCCCCAAAAAAATACACGCGACTTTGTGAAAGTTTGAACATTACAGAAAAACGACCATGTTTAACATCATCTGGTAAGTGCAAAAAAAAATCGTAGCAAATTTTCGCAAGAAGCATGATGAAGCTGCTTCTTTCTACTTTTGAATGCCACCTCGAGCATTCATCTACACCTTCTTTCGGCCGGGATATGAAACTTCGTAGCCGAAACGAAAATTAGCGAAGTGATCCCGAACTTTTGGACGGTACTGTATATCCGCAGAACAGTTGCACCGAACGTCTTCTAAGGTTGGAGAAAAACAAGACAGAAAACGTTGCAGTCGACTTGGCAATGGGTAATAAATTTAGTAACACTAGCTCAGAGCGCGCGCTTCGCGCGCGTCTGCGGCTATTTTTCTGCTTTCGCACTCAAATATATGTTTTCACCCAAAAGTAATGACGGAAGTGCGTGAATTCGATGCTTGAATAAATCTAAAATATCTATATTGTCTCTTCAATTATTACTTAGCTACGGAGACTGCCGAGTCATGGAGAATTCATGAAGAATATTGTACAGGGCGAACCCCGGTCAAGATCAAAGTTGCAGGCTCCAAGGTTGGACATTCGGATCCATACTACTGACTTGTTTCAAAACTTTATCATTTCTATTTCATATACACACATAGGATTCTGGAATTTCTCCATCCACAGTCGTCAAGAATACGGCAGCCACTTCATTAGTTCTTTGAAAGTTATATCGACGGCGATCAACACCTGGTTTCAAAGTAAACAGCAAACTTAGCTCAGGGACGCGCCCATTATTTCTCAACGCTAATTGTTGTTGATTCGCCAACTCCTCGCCCATCATCTGGTAAGATTGCGCAAACATATTGCATTTCGCATTGTTTCATCAAGTGTAAGCACAATTTCATTATCAAGCTCGGAATATTGATTAAGGCGATGTTTTATTGCTTCGTTCGAATCAACTATGAAGCGTTGGCCGTAACTCGGAGGTTCATTCAGAGCCGAATACAATGACGTATTAACCTGGTAATAAATCTGACCTTGAATCTTGAAACAGTATGGTCCGAAACGTCTTCCGCCAAAATGTTCAAGATTGGTATTGAACGAAGCAAATGAAAATGAGCTATTGTAGCATCTTATCCGATCATAAAAATCAATAGATGTTGGATGGTTCGCGTCAAACAGCTCACGAAGTTTGACAGGAAAATCTGGCAATGGGTCAAGAATAACACTACCATGGACAACAGTCATTAAAAGAATTACCTTTATTGGCCACTTTTTCTACTGCAAAGTGTTTCGCACCGCAATGAATATATAGTACATCCATTTTACCAATGTAGTGCTCAGAAATCCCGTCATCACAGTCAGGATTAAGATTTTGAATATCCAGCTCTTCGCGTGTTGCTCGAGACTTACGTTTGCGTTCACAATCATTGAGACCACGAATATCGAGATCTTGTGCGGAAGAGCTATTAGAATTCAGATGACGTCGCTGACGTTGATTTTCATTATTTCTTTCGATCTTTACGTACACGTAAAAACTCTTCCTGTTCTTCAACAGTACGATTGATTTTACGTCGTGGCATGACGAGTCAATGAAGTGAACCATAAAAAAAAAGTCTGATTTGAAACTGAGATTTATAGTCAGGTAACTAATAATGCTATTGGTACTCATAGGTTACATTGAGGTACTAATAGTTTTATCAGGGTACTCATAGGTGTTATCAAGGTTACTCATGAAGTTTTAAAAGGATACTCTTGCAGAAATTGAATGCAATCTTTAATTATTGGTGAGCAATACCCCCAAAAGCACCTCTGGTGCAAAAACCTTTCGCCAAGTACATTATTGTGTAGATCTCTCAATCAAAAAATAAAAGACATTGTGCTTGATCGCTCACTGCGCTCTCTCACTCGGTTGGTTTAGGATTGTCAACCTACGAAAGCAATGAAATCAGATACAACTGCCAAGTACCTGCCTAATACCACTCTACCAAAAATTTAAAAACGTGCTCGTTTGCTCGCCCACTCGATTTGTTTATGAGTATCCGTTGTGGAAACAATTTGGATGAAAAAATTGGAGATAATCACATTCTTGAAAAAATATTCTGTAACGTGGCGGATTTTTAATCCGCCACAGACCATCGCCTCCTCCCAACAACGTGAGCGACCTAATTTATCGCGTGGCAATCCGTTCGTGATCTACCTTTTCCCTTCCCTTTCCTGCCGTCTTTTCCCGTACCGGTGGCGTCTCCCCAAGGCAACTAGTTTTTAAATATTGTAGAGCATTTGTCTGCCGTAAGTTTTTTTCGCTGTATCTAACAGGTTTCCGCACCGAGGGACATCGTGGGACGTCGTGGGATGATCCGGCGATCTACTCCAGGGGAAGTATCGAAAACCTGGTGTTAGTAGTCGTGTCTCGGCTGTGCTACGCCTGCCGCCTGCCTCGCTTACGTAACGCCTCAACATACGCAACCCGCTCCACCGGCCTGGTCCACCGGTGTCCTGCAATGACAACTGCCAAATAGGCTAATTACCAGCCCCATCCAGCGAGACACGGCGAAACCACCAGGCTAGTGGCGAAACCCCTGGAAACACACGTGACCCGCCGTCTTCCGCCTTCTTGATCACTCTACCTTCAACTCTTCTCTGGATACCGCAACCGATCGCCACGCTTCGCGCTGTACCTTTAACGCTTAGTCTAATTTAGTCTAGTATATCGTTTAGTTGAGCTTTTTCTTGAGTAACGCTTTTGATTTAACGCTAGTTTTGAGTAACGCTTTGTTTTAAGTGCCTTTCTTTTTTTCTCTGTTCGTGTGGAGCCGAATTTATAAAGGTAGGCTTTCCGCTCATTTCGACCACGACTCTCCGTCCATCTTGAGTAAAACGGCCACGCTGTCTTCCGCAGTCGGATGGGCCAGGATTTCTCTGAATTACATGTGACGGGTTGTCGACGGTCACTCTTTTTTATCTCTGTGCCTTATCTGTTAAATTTGGTATTTTGCAATTTCGCCTATGCCTTGGGTCGAGACCCCCGCTCCCTTTTACCTTGTACCTTTTTGCCTACTTAGTTTGCCCTGTGTGTGTGAGTGTGTGAGTGTGCGCGCCGCGCTTTTGTAATCGCCGCGCCGGAGTGTGTGTGTGCGTCGGGTAACGGCTACGCTGCGTCGTAGGCCACCCGTGAGCGTGTGTGTATGTGCGAACTCCTCCCGTCTTTCCCCTGCCGTCAATGCCGTCTCTATAGGTTACGCCGATTTACCTATTTCTACCTGTCTAGCTCTATCTATTTCACGCTTTTTCGCGCTTTTGCCTTCTGCATTTGTATTCTGTAATATTCTGGTCAACCCCGACCTGTGGGGCTAACTTCTTTACGCGTTGCATCATTGTGAATTTTTCTCTATTTTTGCTACCTATTATTGTCACTCTCTCTTTTTCTTTTTTTCTTTTTTTTGTATCTTTATCTGGCTTTTTCTCTACTATTTTGTTAATAAACTATCTTTTCCTTGTTAATTCCCGTATTTCGCAGGTGTTTTCTTTTTCTCGCCGCCCCCACGTTCCCCTCTACCAAATACTTAGTTAGTCGAGTCTTTCCTTTTGGTCGAGTTTATCTATTTTTGCTTTCTTTTGTTGCTATCTTTCTCTATTTCTAGTTGTTTCCTTGCTTTTAAAGTCTTTTTCGTACCGCGGCACGCTTCACGTGCCTGGCGCCCAATTTATTACTTTTTGCTATCGAGTCATTTGTTGTTATTGAACTTCCCGCATTTTTATTGCATTTTATACGTTGGGTTCTTGTTTGTAGTCGAGTTATATTTCGCCGGCTGATCCTCGCGGCCGGTGAAAATCTCGTCACAATTCATAACGAAGAATTTATTTTAAAAAAAATGGACGAAAAAAATTTGGAGTCCGTGGTACGTTGGCGGGCCAATGAGCACATGATTATCGGAGGACATTGGAATGGTTCGCAATGTGGACTTCACAGTCTTTTGTCTACGAAAGGCCCGCCAAGTACCACTACCTCAAAATTTTTTTTTCCATTTTTTTAAAATCAATTCTTCGTTATGAATATTTTTTCAAGAATGTGATTATCTCCAATTTTTTCATCCAAATTGTTTCCACAACGGATACTCACAAATAAATCGAGTGAGCGAGCAAACGAGCACGTTTTTGATTTTTTGGTTGAGTGGTATTATGCAGGTACTTGGCAGTTGTATCTAATTTCATTGCTTTCGTAGGTTGACAATCCTAAACCAACCGAGTGAGCGAGCGCAGATAGCGAACGAGCACAATGTTTTTTATTTTTTGATTGAGAGATCTACACAATAATGTACTTGGCGAAAGGTTTTTGCACCAGAGGTGCTTCTGTGGGAATATCAGTATTTTAGGTGGGATTTTGCTTGACCAGCTCATCATTGTGCTCACTCGCTACACCCGCTTGTAGTCTAGTCAATCTAGACTTTGACCCTCAAATAATTCAGCGGTGGATGAAAAATATACCAATCGACGCAGAAACTTGCCCAGAACAACATATCAAAATGTTTATTCACGAAATTCCCGGGGTCATAGTTAAATTAATTAAAAACTATCAATAAATCGCGAGTCCGTGACGAAATCGCTCGGGGTTTCGTTCCAACTCATCAAAAAAAAGAAAAAAAAATAGCAGCGTGTAGAGGAGATCATTCCACACAAATTCAAAGCGGGAACCCGCTTTGTATATTTTGATAATATACCAAATTTTGTAATGATTTAGTCGATGTAGTGAGTAATTTCACTTAATAACCTCATTACCATGTCATTTTATCAGATATATCAAAACACTGCCATGATTTGTATGATAAATAAACACATACATAGCGAAAATGGACTGCTAATGAATGAAAATCATATTTATTGAAGAATAGCACGTAGCGTGAGTTTGAATTCGCTACGCATCCGCGCGTCTACCATCAGGCTGCGCGCGTTAGCGGGAGGCGTCGCTAGATCACAGCTGATCGTTTGGCGATGTTTGGGCCAGAAAAAGTTCAATACTTTTTAACGCGAAAACGGCTGATCGTGGAACATGGGTTCCCGCATCGAATTTGTGTGGAATGATCTCCTCTACAAGCTGCTATTTTTTTTTTTTTTTTTTTTGATGAGTTGGAATGAAACCCCGAGCGATTTAGTTACGGACTCGCGATTTATTGATAGTTTTTAATTAATTTAACAATGACCCCGGGAATTTCGTGAATAAACATTTTGATATGTTATTCTGGGCAAGTTTCTGCGTCGATTGGTATATTTTTCATCCACCGCTGAATTATTTGAGGGTAGGCCTATTTTTCGAGCCAGATTGACTAGACTATTGGTTGGTTTTTACTGCTTCGTATCATCCAAAATCTCTCAATAGTAATGATGGTGATAATAAATTTGAATTTCACTACGAATAGGCTAACGATAGGAGATTAGGGAAGTAATTCAATTTTAGCATCGTCCAATTCAATTTATCGACGTAGAGTATAAAATAGAGTCTCTCCTACTCCGACGTACTCCATCGACGTCTAGAATATAAAATAGTACATTTCGTTACGACTACGGATAGGCTTTTTTGGCGAAACGAGAGGTTTACGGCCCGAGCCGAAGGCGAGGGCTGTAACGAGATTCGTCAAAAAGCCTTTCCGTACAAGTGGCGGACATTATTTTTCATCGCGAGAGCTGAGAAATCGCGACGAAGTTGCGATTTTGAGGTTAGAGTTAGGAAAAAGCCTTTACCGAGTTCAAGTTCAAACATATTGTATCGACGCAGAGTATAAAACAGAGCCTATCAATCTTTACCGCCCTGAGTCACCATCAAGTACAAAGGCAGTCCTTGAGTTACGTCCTTTCGAGCTACATCAGACAACATTCTGCCTCTATTCCTCAATACAGCGTCAATTGTAACAAATTACGTCACCTCGTGGTCGACATGCATCCGTATGTACGAGGACTGCCTGTAATTCACCGAAATTCAATGAACTATATTGTCTTACAGCGTAGATTAAAGTTTATCCAAGCCTAACACGCTGCGTGTTGGCATGTAAAATAGAATACAGCTGATCGGAGTCTAACTTACACCGTCCGCTCACAATTTCGTTCCGACTAGACGATGTGAAGATAATGTAACATGGAGCTCATCAGAGTCTAACGTTGACTTACAACTCAGGTCCGAGTGGAAGGTGTCGAAATATGTAGAATCCAGCCTATTGCGACAAACTTAACGTAGAGTCTAAAATGGAATTCGTTGCGGTCCAACAGGTGCGATTTGCTCGATTGGACTGACTTCTCGCTATTCCTTGTATCAAGTCAAGCTATTCTGATATTTTGCAACTTCAGCATTTTCTCCTGCCGAATCTCAGGCGGCAACCTGCTACAAAATTGAACGATCCACAAGACAACCTTTTTCTGGAATATAATTTCATTCTCAAATGAAAATGCGCTGAATCTACAACAAATAAATGAATTATAGAATTTAGAGTTCATAATCATCTGACAGCTGGCAATGTTCGGTCGTATAAATATAAGAAACCTGTCTCAGACAGTCTTGTGCCATGCAAGATAAACCTTCAAATTATCCGCTTAAAATTGTTGTTTTATTTATCATCACGAATTTGACACATTAGAGGTTAGTCGAATGGCATAACCTCGTCAAGAGCTCAAGATCGTGAAATTAACCTGTCAAAACATTTTTGTCGGTGACTATCATACCACACTGTGTATTCGGCGTCAGGTTTTTGTATCTTAAAAGGACTTCTTGAAAAACGAAAATTTCATTTTGACGCCGTTTTTGACTGCCAAATTTTGGTTGGGGAGCCATGTCAGTATTATCACCCGAAAGCGTGTGAAAATAGCTACAAGAATCTGAGACATGAGCCGCCGAAGGGAAGTTGGCGCGCAAAAACGGCATTTTTTAACCTCCGCTAGGTAGACAACCGAGTCGCGCATTGGCTTTCGGTTCGGCCCAGAGACTAACATCCATGAGTTGTACAAAATCCTCGATCGAGATCAAAATCGGTGATTACGACCCAAAAAAGTGGCCCGCTTGACGTGGAATTGCACATATCTGTGCGTTCACAATTATTAAGAACCCGCATCCAGGTTACATCATAGGTGGAATACAAGGACGGACTCACATTCCATCACACCATACTTTGTTGAATTGGAAAAAAGTCAGATTAAAGCGTTTGCCATTCGTCGAGATTGACCCGTACGATGATGTAAATTTTTTCGAAAATAGTAGCACCAATGAACAGTAAAATCTCGCAGTTGAAGATTTGTTTGACAATATTACTCTGAGAATAAAATATGTCCTGAGAATATGTTCTAAACACGTGTATTTCACCCCCTCGGTGGGTGGGGTTAGAGTCTAGATAAAAATCTGAAAAAAAATTGGGAATTGTTTTTGAATTATTTGGAGCCGATTCGGGGGGCGTCGGATAAAAAATTCGTCCGAGCACTAAATAAGGACCACTCTAATACATGCATCGCTCAAATAATTTTTATCTTTACCACGTCAGCTGACGATCTTCCCACTGCTGCATCCGCAGCTGACGGTTGTTATCGTACGTTTCATTACGTAAACAATCACCCAGTAAAATTTCATGCGGCATACTATTACTTTTTTTTACCTGTATTTTTTACAAGTTCGTGCGAGTAGCTGACCCGAACGTAATCCCCCCTCCGCGGCGCAGCTGACCATTTTTCTTGCACTCACTATGATGTCAACTATTCATAACGGAAGTTTCAGCCGGCTTACTGTTAATTTATTTTTTTAATTGTTTTACCACTTTCACCGCCTCTCAAGCCGACGCCCACACCCACCTCTACTTGTGCAGCTGACGGTCGGTTCACTGATTAGTTGTAAGAGATCAACCATCAATATCAAAATCAGCCGGCATGAAATGATTGTGTCATTTGTGGCGCGGCCTCCCGGACTATTCCGATCATTCCATAGTGAGAATTATTCGAAGAATAAAAATTCAATCATAACACAATAAAATAAATAGTTATTCGAAAGCGATTTTTTCATGTAATTGAACTGATAATTAATGTTTTCCGCGCGTGTTGCCAACTTGAAATTACGAAGAAAAAATATTGCTCGCGGAACATTACCTTTTTCAAATCAAAACCGAAACAACACCTTTTTCACAGCAAATCTGAGATAGCACCTTCTTCAATGCAAATCTGAGATAGCACCTTTTTCACGGCGAATCTGAGATAGCACCTTCTTCCTCCCAGCCGACGATTTCATCGTTTCCGAGGGCTTTCGGACTGATACGGATTTTCTGTAATTGGGAGTCAATTATTAAGCACTATTCCAGCTGTACCTGCTGAGATCGGCTTTCGATGAATCATCTCACCTTAGCTTCCTCAGGATCAGTGACGAATATGAATAATCGTGGCTCAAACCAAAGTCGAAATGGTGCGGGATATGCATCACCCAGACCCTTGATCGTCATGGCGACATCTGGTATTTGATATACGACGTGAAGCTCGCTGACTGAATTCTTTAGGAACTAAAATTAAACTGGTAGAATAGCCCAGCTGCAGACTCACTCTCGCTGTTCCCGACAAGCAGATGTGCATTTCCATATGATCGGCAGAGCTGGTGGTCCTTCGAATTTCGCGGTCATTTCATAGAGACGTCGCCTTCCAAAGTGCCACCTGATGAGTCGCGGACTATTCCATAGGATATGCCAGCAGTAGCAACGAAAGAAACAAAGGTCAGTGCAATTTTACGGAGTGTCAATGATCCACCGAGAACATGATGAAGTTAATATGGTGGTAAAATTTCTTCGCCACTCCTACCGAATCGGCAAGATCACTTTCAAAACGCCAATTTGTGGCTGGTGCTGAGTGACTGAGTCCTCCACCGCTTTATCCATGCCATTTATATCTATTCACCTGAATAATTGCGTTGCATTTGTCACCCGACGAAGGTGACCTCGGCCGACGGGTAGAAAATGGCAAGAAAATATATCTGGTTCCATGGATCGCCACTACTGTACCACAGTCAGTCAAGATTCACGGGTCGTATCGTTTGAATCCTCCAAGAGGGGAAGAATCCAGTTGGTGGATACACGTTGACAATGAATACGATTGCCGCCAGAGTTGTCTCACCGCCGTTCCACTTTGACTTTATCCTTATACAGCCTCAGGTGTGCAAGTTTCTTGTGAAAGGACTTAAAATCACTGACTAGGTTTTCTTTTCATTCTGGAAACTTGAATCGACACACCCTGGACATCAAGGATCTTGGCTAATATGTGTCAAACTTGTTATTCTGGTATACCTAATCGTGACAGTGGGTTCGTGATCACCCGCAGTAAACAATCTATTCTTGTTGCCGGTTCTTTAATATTCATGTCCATCGCGGCTTCGGAACGGATCGGATCGATAGTTTTAACATCGCGTCGGGACAAAAATTGGGGCAGAACCAGAATGGCTTTGCATAGAATAATCTCAAAATCCGGATACAAACGGCGATTTCACAAGTCATGTGTATGTATGTACAGTAATGTTCATATATGGGTTCCCAGTGACTCACTATTTTTCGTGGCTTTTCTCCCGAATGAGTTTCCTTTCTATTCTCACTTCGTGTGCCTGTGACTGTCACTGATCTCTGACACCTACTTCGCCGGTCATCACTGACCTCTACCTTATCAGTAGAGATCAGTAACAGTCACAGGCACACGAAATGCGTATAGAAAGGAAACTCATTTTCAAAAAAGGCCACAAATAATAGTGAGCCACTGGGAACCCATATATGAACATTACTGTACCTATTACACATAGGTCTATTGGTCCTGATAATCAATTGTCGTTTGATTTTCAAAAGCATGTCGATTTATACTAATAAATCTACGGCTGCTGCGTCAACGTATGTTTATTGGAAATTATAGGAGACCGACTGGGTCCATCGAAATGAATCTTGAATGTGTTTGTTACTTTAAATAGCACATTCATCATATAGCAGTACAGGTCTGGAGAAAGACTTAAAGTTATAGAGGAAACTCATTATGGTTCTCAGATGGACCGTAGGCCCTTTCACCATGGCTTATCTCGCGTTTATTTGCACACAAACTGTGGGATACACCGATTGTGAAAGATACAATTTAAGTATTGATACACATGTACCTTATACAATGAACAGATTTTTTTCGTTTATCCCTTTAAATTTTATTATTGTAAAAACAGTCCTGTTTTCGACTTCTTCGTTTCTCGAATACACGATTCTTTGCTCATATATTTGCATCTATACTTGGTCACTTCATTTCCCGCGTGAACTAACGCAAACTAATTCATTCCGTTTCCAACATTGCTTTACAACAATACCTATCTCGCGATCGCGTTCGTTCAGCCAGAGACAAATACATAGGTATATGGACAATTGTGCATAATCATGAGAGAATACGGTTGATTAAAAATTTATTTCTGATAAAAACTAAAATTAGAATCAACTGCATATTATGATCAATACTTAGCTGCAGGACTTACCAAAAAAGGTTTCTCGCCCAACGGGATATGAAAATAAATAAAAATCACAAAAATATTTATCATCGGTTTGTGTTTTATTTTTTCATGAGATATGGCGTTAACGTATACTATAGACATTAGAGTGGTTGTTATTTGGGGTTCAAATTAATGTTACCTCTTCCGCCCCCTAAATCAGTTGGAAATACGTAATAAGTAACGCTGTATTTTTTTCAGATTTTTCAAAAAATGCTTGACCCTTGACCACGGAGGTTGAAGTTTTCCATTTGAAATACTCGGGGTTGTCCTGCGTTTGCAGTTATTATTTTACTGTGGGCCTAAATATGTTTGTGAAATCTTGAAATTTTCAGAAATTAGTTGACAAGCATGTTGCTACATGGAAAAAATTCTCCAAACCCCTACCCTCAAAATGTTGTGTAACATGACCATATTAATTAAATTTTTTTTTTTAAGAATTTTTCTTCCTCTTCTTTTCTGTGAATGTGAACAGTGTTCACCGATTGCAATGAAATACTCACACGGAACGAACAACAAAAACAGTTTATTTTACAAATTGTAACTGAATATCGAAAAAATAATCCAGACGCAAAAAAGGAGACAATACTTAAGAATTTGTTACTCGTTTAAAAAATTATTCTATTGTAAATACATTTATAAAACAACGGGGGAAGAAATTTAGGACAATTAGAAAAATTAAAAATGAATAAAAAAATTCATATTTCAATGATTATGGTCATGTTACACAAGATTTTGAGGGTAGGGGTTTGGGAAATTTTTTTCATGCAGCAACATGCTCGTCAACTAATTTCTGAGAATTTCAAAATTTTTCGAACATATTTAGGCCCACAGTAAAATAATGACTGCAAACGCGAGAAAACCCCGTGTATATCAAATGGGAAACTTCAACCCCCGTGGTCAAGGGTCAAGCATTTTTTTTTTTTTATCTGAAAAAATGACAGCGTTACTCTTTACGTATTTCGAATCGATTTAGGCGGCGGAAGGGGTAATAGTACATTTCGTCACGACTACGGAAAGGCTTTTTTGGCGAAACAAGAGGTTTACGGCACGAGCCGAAGGCGAGTGCTGTAACGAGTTGAGCCAAAAAGCCTTTACGTATGAGTAACGATTAATATTTTTCATCACGAAAGCCGAGAAATCGCGACGAAGTTGCGATTTTGAGGTTAGAGTGATGCAAAATTCATTTTGACCCCAAATAACGACCACCCTAATGGACATGCGTAAGACAACTTACTTCTAATGTAGTTCTAATGACATGATAATTCCATTGACGAGTGTTGTCAGTACAGCAGTAAACGATTATGAAAACGAAACTCAATTTTTAGTCCGCCTTTCGATTCTCAACGTCACTGGATCTGCCATTTTCAGTAGGACTTCCACCTTCAATCGAATGTCCCTATCTGGCACGATGTGATCCTTCTTCAAAACATATCTCCGGAGAACTGTTGCCAGGAACGTCTTCATTGACATTAAAGCGTAATTGAACCCTGAAAAAGAAACAAACGTTGCAATCGACATAGCGCAGCTCTGGACGAATTTCTTTTCTAATGACGTTCTCTGAATTTGTTAATACTTCTTCAAATTTTTCAACTAGGAACTGAATATCCACAACAATGTAGAGCAGTTTTCATCATCGAATCTTTGCCAAGTATTTGCAAGCAATCATGCCTTACCTATGCAATTTCTTGGCCCACCACTGAATGCCATAAACGCGTATGGATGTCGTTTTGCAATTTCGTCGGGTAGAAATCGGTCCGGATCAAATTTAAGCGGGTCCGGCCAGTATTTTTCATTCCTATGCAGACTCAAGATTCCGATAAGGGCTGAGCTTCCACTGGGAACAGTGTGGTCACCTGGTATCAACATTTGGAATTAGAGTAGGTGTTCAAAGTTTTGACAATTGGAGTAATACGTTGCAAATCCTCTCGCATAAACACAATTTCGGACAAATAAAAATGACCACAGAATAATCATACAGGGAAATTATCGAATCATGACTCGAACATACTGACCTATGACCAAATCTTCCGTAACTGCACGAACCAGCATTGGGGATATTGGAAACAATCGCATTGTTTCTTTGATTACACGTTCCAGGTACTTCATTCGCGATAGGTCTTTGGAAGCTACAGGATGCTCCTCGATATCATCATCTCCATATATTTCCTGGAGTTCCTGATGAGCTTTTTCCTGCAACAACATTGAACGTTACTGAAATGTGTGAATCACATTACGAGATCTCATCAGACGAGATTCGCGGAAATGAATCACATACCTGTACTTCTGGATGTGACGCGAGCATCAACATCGTATGAGTTAATGTAATAGCCGAAGTGTCATTCCCCTGAAATGAATTATGCATGTATAATCAAGTGTATAAATATAATGACATGAAGCTAACTCGGTTACTTCAGGTCTACTGTATTTGTTCAGTATTTTCCTAAGATAAACGGAAGAGGCCCGCATGACTGTAACAACTTGAAATAATACAGATGGAAAGGACAAAAGTGCAGAAATGGAGGCGAGAGCCTAGTCAAAAAACTGAATGATACTCACAGTGACCACCATGTTATTTACTTCATCACGAAGTGATTCATCTGATAGTTTGGCACCGTTATAGGTCAGCTTCATGATGTGATCTAAAAATGCTTCTCTCCGACGCGGTGAATCACCTGAAGAAATATATCGCTGTGTTATGAAATAAAACACTGACAAATTAATTCTGGAATGTCATGGAACCATAGAACGGACAATCGTTTACTATCAAGCTGACCCAATCGGGCCCGTGTACACCTGAGAAATTCCACAATCACTTACGTGTATTATTTTCGTTTTGAGCTCCATCCGCTCGCATCTCGCGTTCGAGGAGCTCAGTTTTTTTCATTTGTATCACCTGTAGAGAAACGCATCAGTGTTGACAAATTATTCGACAGTAGATTGCTATTGTGCGATTGGAGGGATGAAAGGAACGGGGATCTAAATCGAAAATGACAGTTCAGGGACAATAAAAAAAACGTAAGAAAGCTGAAGTTGTTCTTCATCAATGTGAAGTCTTTACTATCAATTCTTGTTCTTTTCATCATTTCAGCATGATTTGGTCCGACAAACAAAAGTTCAATTCCCTATATCTAAGCGGCAAATCATTAGATGTATGATTGGCAAAGAGTCTCAAAAATGAGGTAACGTTGATAATGAGCAAGACTAACATGTTCGCATACTCACGTTGTCGGTGAAGCCATGCAGAACCTTTATGTTCTTCTTCTGGTCTTTGCCGATTCGTGTGTTGTAGAAAATGATGTCTGGATGAAGCCAGAAATAGAAAAATCTTTTGCAGAAACTCGCGACTACCCTGTAAACGATGATATTAACAATGAAGTGCGGGGTGCAGTTAACTCTTCACCAGAAATCATGTTTCATTTGAAAAGATTCATTGAATCAATTTACTAACTCTTGCAGTGCCTCCACGTAGAAAAAACTTTTGTTCGTTTGCGCCCCTATCTTGACACCCATAGCAGTTTCTAAGGTAACGGAATGATACTTAAGTCAAACGGACAGAACGAATTAACAATCAGTCAAAAACATTGTATTGCCACATACCACAGAGCATGTCCAAGGCGCAGGAGCCGACCAAATTGAATATTTCGAACTCCGATCCATCCAAATGCTTCGCAATTTGTTCGGTGTATATCTTTGACTGGGCCACAAATATTTCGACAAAAGAGTCCAGGATCTTCGGGTTGAAACTAGGCTGTATCAGCTTTCGACTCACCTGCCATTTCGCCACTGTAACCCAATAAACTTGGGTCAATTGGTGTAAAGAATATAATTAGGCAACGACTGACAAGGAACATCAGTTAGGTGTCCCCTACCGATTTCGTTGCAACTCATGTAGGTATGCTGTAGATCATTAAAAACTAAGCGACACGTGTTTTATTTGATCGGCGAAAAAACGGTTTGAAGGGGTGAAACCAACCCGTAAAGTTAGGCATGTCAAGGGCCGATTTGTCAGTTTCACCTATAAGCAATCGGCCAATTTCAATGAATCAAAATCAAAAATGTTTCTCATAAAAATCTATGAAAAACCCACCATACTAGTGTGAAAAAAAAAAAAAAATTGAGAAGGGAGAATAATTTGACATGCCTTACTTTGGGTGGTGGTTTCGCCCCTTGAAATCGTTTTACCGCCGATAAAAAAAAAATAGGTGTCTCTTTGTTCCCAACATTTTACAACATTCATGAGTTGCAACAAAATCGGAGGGGGACACTTGGCGGTGTTCCCGTGTGAGTCATCAGCCACAAGTCTCTACCAACCAAGATAATATAAACTGTTTCTCTCGCTCTGTTTATACCCGAAGGCCGAATGATTTACGGGTTGCCTTTAATCTTTTAAGAATTCACCATAACTAACCAGGAGCCGTGAAAAGTCCTTCGCCAAACAGGGGTCGACCAAACTCTGCTACGTCGCCTTTTCCAAGGGCATTCGGACTCAGACATAAGATCTGAAATTGAGAATCAATTTTCAAGCACCTATACGGCACCAACAATCGGCTTGGGATGGATTATCTTACCTTGAGTTGTTCGGGGTCACTGATGTATATGAATAAACGTGGCCCAACCCACATTCGAAATGGCGAGGAGTATTTTTTAGTCAGCTCCAGGATTTTTTTCGCAAGGTCTGAAATTCGATACTACATAAAGCTTCCTGACTCGATTCTTCATTATTTGGAATCAGGCGAATAAAAGAGCGATAGACTTACGTTCGCTGTTCCCAACCAGCAGATGTGCATTTCCTATCAGCGGTAGAGTTAGCGGTCCTTTGAATTTCGAGGCCATTTGGTAGAGACGTCGCCTTCCAAAGTGCCACATGATGAGTCGGACTATTCCATAGCATATGCCAGCAGTAGCAACGAAAGAGACAAAAGTCAGTGCCATTTTACGGAGTGTGAATGATCCACCGAGAACGTAATGAGGTTAATATGGTGGTAAAATTTCTTTGCCACTTCTACCGAATCACCAAGATCACTTTCAAAACGCCGAATAGTGGCTGATGCTGAGTGACTGAATCCTCCGCCGCTTCATCCATCCCATTTATATCTATTCACCTGGATAATTGCGTTGCATTTGTGATCCGACCAAGGTGACCTCCGCCGACGGGAAGAAAATGACGAGAAAATATATCTGGTTGTATGGATCGCCACTACTGTACGGCGATCATTCACTCACACGGGGCGAGTCATTTCAAACCACCAGAACGGGAGAAATCCAGTTGATGAATACACTTTGACAATGAATACGATTGCCGGCAGAGTTGTCCTACTGCCGTTTCATGTTAACTTTATCCTCATACAGCCTGAAGTGTGTAAGTTTTTGGTGAGAGGATTGCAGAACCACCGACGAGGTTTCTCCCATTCTGGAGGCTCGGATCGACACACCCTGTACATCAAGGATCCAGAAATAATACGTGTCAAACTTGTTGTTCTGGTATACCTAATATTGAAAGTGGGTTTTTCATCACCTCCAGTAAACTATCTATTCTTAGTGGTAATTGTTTATTATTCATTTTAAACACGGCTCTGCACGTCTTCGCCGCGGAGATCCACGTTCTGAAGAGAATGCCTACGCGTCATTGAGCAGGAAAAATAACAAAACATTGTAATGAAAACCTGAAATACGAAATTCTCCTGAAAAAATGTATTCAATAAATAGAGATATACGAATCAATTGACGTTGTGAGAATTTATAAAACCAACTGAATTGATCGATGGTGTCATCATCAGAAGTCAATATTTACTGAATTCTTCCGTTTTTGTTTTCGTAATAACGCAAAGATGTACAGTGGTAATTCTTCAATAAATTTCTTGTATGTCGTTAGCTCTATCCTAATCACGACGACTTATAGTCAAATGAAGAAAAACCAATCAACCTATCCTAATCACGAGCCCATGATACACCAATGAATCAGTGTTCACCCTGAACCTGTATCATCGTGAAGATTATCCACAGCGAATCGCTTGGACGGACATAATTCGGGTCTGATGTAAAATGGCTTTGTATAATAAATGGTCTAAAAATACTCATCTCGTGATTGCGGTCGTTTAGCCTGAGGTAATATATCTTGTGTCTAATGGTATAAGGTCGTATGCGCCAAAAAGGCGATTTTGGTGGTAAAAGGACGTATATTTTTAACTTCCCGTTTTTTTCTCGTGGCGCTCACTATAAAAGTACTCGAAACGCGTAGGTTCGTCGGAATTGAGTGAAAAAACAAATAAAGGTAAAAGGTCGTATGTTTGGTAGATCCATCCTTTCATCACTAACTTCGTATTTTTTTTCTCACATTTATTAACGGTATAAGGTCGTATCCACCATTTTAAAAATTTTTATTGCAAACGCTCTAAAAACGTCTGAAACGCAAACATTCATCAATATTTGAGATGAGTCGGAAATTTTTTGATTTGGAGTGAAAAACAGATTTCGGCGGATACGACCTTATACCGTTAGTCCAGCAATTTTTTTTCCCTAAATAAAAAAATGCACCGACTTTTTTCAGATGTCGACAGATCTTCGCGTTTCAGGAGTTTTTGGAGCAGTTGCACAAAAAAAACTGTTTTTGGCGGATACGACCTTATACTGTTAGGTCACGAGATCCGTTCACACAAATTTAGAGATGAAAGGGCGTAACCACCAGTACTTACGACCTTCTACCGTTAATTGAATGATTTTTTAAATCTTTCTTTTTTGAAGGTATTTGGACAGTTTTTACGGAAATACGAAAAAAAATGGATATGCCCTTCTACCTTTATACGGGGTAAAAGGTCGTATATTGGCGCATACGACCTTATACCATTAGACACGCGATATATGAGTAGTCATCGAGGTAGTACGCGCATTAGGAAAGGATATCATACATGGAGATTGTATTTTTGATATGATATAAAATCTGAATGCTTTAATGAATTATAACTGACGACCTCTTACCATGAACATCATCATATGAAAGCAGAGCATAACTGAGTCCCGAAATGGAACCCAATGTTGTACAGTAATGTTTATACATGGATTGCCACTGGCTTACAATAAGAGCAGCTGCCAATATAAATTTGTCTTAAATAAACATTGCCATAAAATTGCTAGACACATACGTCGTCCGGAGTCGTGTAGATTATTGCAATTGGTGAAATTGCAATTTTCACCGTCCGGTATACCCAGGCCCCGTTTTTGCGAGTCAATTTTTGTTTCGATTTTCGATTCGTATTTTGATCGGATCTACTGTTTTTAGTACAATTTCAATCTTCAATCGAATATCCTCCGGTGGAATAATGTTATCTTTTATCAAAATATATCTCCGGAGAACCGTTGCTATCAGTGTCTTCATCGCCATCATACCATACGCCAGGCCTAGAAAAGAAACAAACCTTGCAATTAAATCAGCGGTAACAAACGTATAAGTTTTGCAAAACAGCATGGGTAATAGCGCAGCTTTACCTATGCAATTTCTCGGGCCACCACTGAATGCCATGTAAGCGTAGGGATGTTGTGTGGCAATGTTTTCCGGCAAAAATCTGTCTGGATCGAACTTGAGAGGGTCTGGCCAGTACTTTTCATTCCTATGAAGTGGTAGAACTCCGAGCACGGCTGTAGCTCCCTTTGGGAGAGTATGATCACCTGTCATCAATATTTAACCCGTCAGAAATCAGCAGGTACAGGTTGCATTAGCATATCGCTGATCGCGTAAAATTTATAGTACAGGCTAGTGTGTAGGTTCTAGTAGATTTGCAATTCGATCAACGCCAACGATGAGTATATAATATCATAGCGCAATCAGGTTGATATATTTTGATTGATGAAACGAGGGCGAAGTTAACGAAATCTTTCCTGACCTATGTCCAAATCATCTGTCACTGCACGCATTAGAAAAGGGATGACAGGAAATAAACGCATCGATTCTTTGATCACTCGTTCTAAGTACTTCATGCGTGGTAGATCTTTGACTTCAACAGGACGTATCTCGACGTCATCGTCTCCGTAAATTTCGTAGAGCTCCTGCCACGCTTTTTCCTAAACAATATTATCGATTATGAACTAATTGTACGATGTAATAAGTGATTACGAAGTACCGCTAAAGATGCAACGTACATTTTTCCGGACACGGTGGGGCAAATAAATGGCATTACCTGTACCTCCGGATGAGATGCAAGCATCAATAACGTATTCGCATTCGCAATGGCAGTCGAATCGTTTCCCTGAAAAGCGAGGGTAGAATTATTCATAAAAAATGATTAATGTTGTGTTCGTTAACCTTATCCAGATATATATCGACTTCAGTTTTTTGGTTTCAAAGGTCAGAAAAAAATCACTCCTTGATTACGTTTCGACCCATGGAGAGGGCCCTCTTCAGAAAATTAGTGTCTAAACTTTTAACATATTAGGAAAAAAGATCGAAGGTCCAAACGTTCTCGATCCATACTTATAGGTTAGAAAACGTGAGGAACTTTCTTATAACGCAACTTTACAGATAAATAATCAATAATAATCGTTCCTCACGTTTTCTAACTTATAAGTATGGATCGAGAACGTTTGGACCTTCGATCTTTTTTCCTGATATGTTAAAAGTTTAGACACTAATTTTCTGAAGAGGGCCCTCTCCATGGGTCGAAACGTAATCAAGGAGTGATTTTTTTCTGACCTTTGAAACCAAAAAACTGAAGTCGATAAAAATAATTAAACCTGAAGGGATTCTATAGGCACGTCACCTACTAGGTACACTTACAGCGATCACCATCGTTCCAACTTCGTGGCGAATCGCCTCATCTGACAAACTGGCGTTGGTGTTGGATATCCGCAACAGATGATCCAGAAATACCATTCGAGTCGACGATTCAACTGGAGGGAAAAATTTCCTGTCATTTTATAAAATCCATCAGGTAAAATCACGCGAAATATGAAATTTGTAGTAATTCGTTCAGAATATCATCATCAAACGTTACACGTCGCTGTCGAACTTAAAATATGCACATAGAAAATAATCAGACTGTTAAGCGCATAGGCTGATGTTTTGGATTTTCCCAGAATGTTAGAACTTCGTACTGCATCGCGGGATCCTTTGAATTAATCGTTATACTGCTCAGTTTTCGCATTCATACTCAACGCGATGATGTACAATTACTTACGGGCATTGTCCTCGTCATCAGCCGTACCTCGTTGATTGTAGCGTTCGAGGAGCTCCTTTTTTTTCCTCTTTATGACCTGGAGTAACCCAAGAGACGTTGACAATAGGCGAGATGAACGTGTTTTCTTATTGTATACTCACTAGGCCGGAGTGAGAAAGGTCATTTTCTGCGGATCGTATTCTATAAATTTCTAATAGCGCGGAAAAGTTGCATCTCGGCATCACTAAAAAGTGTGCAAAACGAAAAAATTTACAATCGATATCTTCTGTTCCGGCAAACGCCTCAAAGTTTTGAATTTTTTTAGCGCGCCTTAAATGGAGAAAAACCCCCAAAAGACCAGTTGGCACTAAAAAATTCATAAAAAATCATCGGGTGCGCTGATTTCGGCCTCCGTGCGCTTATTTGAAGCGGGACGAATGTAGCTTTTGTTCGCCGCGTTGAACTTTGAAATATCTTTTCTAGTTTTAGAGATACAAGCGTTTAAAAAATGACTTTTTCGGGGAAAAACTTAGAAAGTGACGGAATACATTAAATTGAGAACACAGAATCTCCAAAATGACCAGTCAGCACCAGAAATGAGCTGAGAAGAAATGAGCAAAGTTAATTTGACGAAGAATCTGGCTTCCATTCAGGGTCCCGACATTCGAATATCTCGTTCATTTTCGGAAATACAAGGGTCTGAAAAATGAGTTTGCAGAAAAAAATGGAAAATAAAAAACATGAAATTGACAACAGATAAAAAAACCGCTCAATCCCGTTAGTTAAGTTCTGTGGTGCGGAAAAGTAACGTTTTTCGGAACATCAGAAAAATGAATCAAGTTAGAAAGTTCCCGATGAAAAACTCATATTCGAGACAATTGTATTTTCGAAAAAAGTCATTTTTTAAACGCTTGTGTCTCCAAAACTGAAGAAGATATTTCGAGGTTCAAGGCGGTGAACAAAAGCTACATTCGTCCCGCTTCAAATAAGCGGACGGAGGCCGAAATCGGCGCACCCGATGATTTTTTATGAATTTTTTAGTACCAACTGGTCTTTTGGGGTTTTTTCTCCATTTAAACCCCGTGTTGAAAAATTCAAAACTTCGAGGCGTTTGCCGGAACAGAAGATATCGATTGTAAATTTTTTCCTTTGGCACACTTTTTAGTGATGCCAAGACGCAACTTTTCCGCGCTTTAGAATACGATCCGCACACGTAGAAAAGTTTATAGGTAACGTTCCCATACTTAGTATCGCAATCGTGGAACATACTTGCAATATGGGGGTCGATTCCATACTTTTGCATTTGGATACTATAAATATAGCAACGTTCTGGTTACAGAATGAATTAATCATTCCTATACGTGTCCCACAAATACCAATGCTTCCTTATTCTGTACGTGATTAGAGTGCCTGCCGAACTCGAGTGTATTAGGTCCCAATTGTTTATTAGAGCCACCTGTATTATTTCATAATATTTACCGTACAAAGTATATCAACTTTCAAGAGACTATAGTATACGTCGCGATAAGTTCCAGGGTAATGCACTTATTATAATAATTGTAGTACGTTACTCCTACCGTACAGCAGTCCCTACACTACTGGTGATATTATTGTGTACGAAACGATAGAAGACGAGGGAATGCAATACATAATTCAGCATATTTTCACATAAGAATCTATCACTCTGTGCCCATGGTATTGTAATTATCACCATACAGAAGATACGTATTTTGCCATGTATGGTAACATATATGTATAGTAACTCATCATATTTGTATAGCAAGGCTTCCTATACCGCATCAGAGTCATAGATATCTTGCTGGGTGAATTTTGAAACCCGTGCAAATTTTGAGTAGCTTTGGCCGCCCCAGCACAGCGCCTTCTCATTTCTCAGAGGACCTCTGTCACAGGCACATCGCTACGAGTCACAAAGGCATCAGCCGGTTAGCCATCAGAGACAAGACACAGCCTCCTTCTAACATGTGTCTTTTCGGTTTTCAAATATGTATCCGTGGGTCTCATATTACGCAAACGGGAGTATGTTTCTTTGGAGTGAAGATACCACCAATAAAAAATTTGGCGTGCGCCGCTATCTTGGCTCTGCGAAAGTTTCCAATTCATTTCAAAAAAGGAGAGGGTGAAAAAATCCATGAAATATTTTCATCAAAGCACAAGGTCTCCGGTTTGAACTCAATAATTTTTTCGTTCCCATACACGTCGTGGGCAAACCTTTTGCGGCTAATCGGCCAAAGCCTTCACATCAAATGTTTCGATTCCACGTATTAACACACGAAGACTTGTAAAATGCAGTGATGACATACAAGAACAACCGTAGTGATGGTTTTTGTCACATAACCAAAAACAGTCCGTTTCTTTCCCCGTCACAGGAAATAATTCCCTTCAAATATTTTGGCTCGTGTTATACGCTATACTACAATTTTCAATACATTCGAAAAGAAATGACAATACACGGAGAAAATTTTATGGTAAGGGCTCTCATACTGTATCGGAATTTCGATGTATTCCGCACTTTTGAGAACTGGGACTATAAGTATGGTAACCATTCTCACAATTGAGGCAATGGTTATGGTTACTAGTTTTCAGAACTGCGGAATACATCGAAATTCCTATACAGTATAAAAGCCCTTACTATAAAATTTTCTCCGTGTACAGTGTCAAGCATATTAAAGCCTGCTGTATGAGACGATGTGCAATATCATGCTCGGCTAAAAACCACCACACAGTGTTCGAATTTTGGCCATTCTGTACGGTGGAATTTCGGGTACTCGGCTGGCTAGTATATTCATATGGCGATTCTTGCTATATCACAGTTGGGTAGCACCAAACATAATACTCGAGCGCTGGCCACCATGCTAGTATGGCAATTCTTGCTATACCACGTCTAGTAACACGTATATAGTATAATTTTCCATACGGTATTGTAGAATCTACCAGATCGCAAGTATGTTCCACCACTACCCTACTGTAAGGCACTCCTTGCTATAATTTTCGCTGAACGATTCCTATAAACTTTTCTACGTGCAGGAAATGACCTTTTTCACTCCGGCCTAATACTCACATTGTCAGTGAAGTCGTGCATAGACTTGATGTGCTTCTGCTGGTCTCTGCCAGTTTGGGAGAGGTTGAAAATGAAATCTGGATGTAGCCATACACTGACGATTCTTTTGCACATGGTAGCAATCGATCTGAAAACAATTTGCTATCGTTGAACGGCTGTATCATGCACTAGATTTTAGGCAACCGATCCGATGAACATAGCTGTCAGCAATTATGAGAGTGTGAGTTCAACTTACTCCTGAGCTGCGTCCACGTAGCAACAATTTCGGTTCCTCTGCGCTTCTACCTTGACGCCCATAGCAGCTTCTGAAGCAAAAGAATAGAAAATCTTCAGTTTGAGAGTTTAGAGGGAATGCATAGATCAGTAAAAAAATCGATATCGATGGAAGTACCGCAGACAATGTCCAAAGTGCACGAAGCCACCAAATGAAACACTTCGAATTCTGGGCCGTTTAAATTCCGCTTCATTTGTTCGGTCAAGATCTTCGATTGGGCAGCAAATACTTCGACGAAAGAATCCAAATTCTTTTGGTTGAAAGTAGGTTGGATCAGCTTCCGATGTACTTTCCATATTGACACTGGAACTCCGTAATTCTCGAGTCAAAAATAAATTCTCTGGACCGAATAGGATGATGGAGCCCGTGCCTCCAATTTTTTATGAAAAGCGATTACTCAAATACTCACCTGGAGCTATGAGAAGTCCTGTTCCTGCCAAAGGCCGAGTGTAATTCGCAAACACTTCGCCTTTCTCGAGGGTCTTGGGGCTGAGACATACCACCTGAAATTTACACATATCAAACGATATGAAAATTCGCTTATCATACGTCTTACGCATTTGTCTTGTGTTCCAACCTTTTGACACATCCAAAGGTCGACTGGAACATATGCATTCTCGACAGAATTGAATTTCTTAGTGTTAAAAAGTGGAACATGAGAACGTAAGGACTGGTAATCTTTGATCCCGTTGCCGCCACGATCAGCTAGCAAAATTTTTTTGCTAATTATCTTACCTTCAATTGCTCAGGTTCAGAGATGAATATCCATAATTTTGGACCAAGCCACAGTCGCCATGGCGAAAGATAAGTGTCATTTATATGGTTGAAGATATCTACGAGGTCTGGAATTTCAATGGACACAATAAGCTGACTGCCTTCGTTATTTCTAAACTAAATATTTCCCAGTGACGGACAAGTGATAGTTTACTCACATTCGCTGTTTCCAATCAAAAGGTGTGCATTTCCAATCAACGGCAGAACTGGTGGTCCTTCAAATTTTGACGCCAATTTGTAAAAATGCCGCCTTCGCCAGTGCCACATCAAGATGTGCACTAATCCGTAGCATATTGCAGTAGTTATAACAACAGAGGCTACGGTGAGGGCCATTTCCTGAGTTATTACTAATTCGTGGACAATCGCCAGCTGAATTCCAGTTGAAGGAATGGATGATTTGTTCTTCTACTCCCTCTTTGAATCGGCGATACCTACCGAATTTTAAATCTCGTATTTCAGTGTCTTATGCGAATGGACTGTGCGTTTTTTAGTGATGAAGACCCATATTTATATCTGCTCACTTGAATAATGCGAGTGCCCTTCGTGACCCCGTCCAAAACGAATATCTTAAGTTCCCAGATAACAAAATGCTTGCCCTGACAAGTAAAGGTCACACTTGAATGAATCGAGTTGCCGACTGTCACCGTACGAATTCGATAGCTACTACGTAACATAACATTATACTGTGAAATATTAGCGGCAGTAGTCAAGCAGTATGAAAGTAAGCGCCAGAAAATTTTTGTCTTGCGAATATGCCCACAAGGTTCCATATTGCATAAAACAAGATCTTGCCACTACAAAAGCAGACTTTTTTTCAAAATTTTTTTTCGCTTTTATGCCCTTTTGCTTTTAGGCGCGTGATATGGGTACGTGGTCATTTAATTATTACCCTATTTTTATAGCTTTATCTTGCAAGATTAGGTTCTTAAGCACTGATGCTAAACCTAGAGAAGCATCGAAATCGTGCCTACAACGTGATTGGTGTACGGAGGAGAGTAGGATGCTGATCAGTCCGGCAACCCTTGTGGTGCACTGACAGGCTGTGCACCCTTTCCTTTGCCCTCTATTCTCTTCTCCCCCTCTCCCCTCGGTTGTGCGGCAGGCGGGAACGCTTGACACCTTCAAGTTGCGGCTTCTAGTCAGCGCCCGATATGAATAAAAGCACGTTTAAAATTCCGCGTGGAAAAGAGCACATTCCAGATTCCACGTAGAAAAGAGCACATTTCAGATTCCGCGTGGAAAAGAGCACATTTCGGATTCCGCGTGGAAATGAGCACATTTCAGATTCCGGGTGAAAAAGAGCACATTTATGACATTGAGAATGAAAAAGAGCACATTTCGGATTGACTCGAATACCAACACGTTTCGGATTCAGTCGAAAACGAGCACAATTCAGGTTGGAGCGAATATTAGCAATTGCCACTGGCTGGTTCATTATAACATTGTAAATTCATAATTGTACACGAAAACTTCATTCAGTCTTATCAGTCATGTTTGTACTGATAGCTTTTCACGAAATAATGACAAAACTGTTGACTTTGAATAATATGGTACACACTCGTACAAATTGAGGGAAAAAAAACAACTAAATATTTCACCTAGTATCTCGTTTTATAGCAAGTAAACTTTTCATTAACAATCGAAACAATGCGTTTAATGACAAATTATTGCACTTCGATCTGAATTGTGCTAGTTTTCGAGTGAATCCGAAACGTGCTATAGTCTTCGAGTCAATTCCAAATGTGCTGTTTTTCATTCTCAATGTGAAATGTGTTGTTTTTTTCCACCCGGAATCTGAAATCTCTTTTCTACCCGGAATCTGAAATGTGCTGTTTTCTATGCGGAATTTGAAACGTGCTCTTATTCGTATCGGGCATCGAATTATATTCTTCGCATGGATTTTCTGCATATGTGTATGGGGTAGTCCACATGAACGTGAACAGAGTTTGACCCCGACCCACAGTGGGGAATTTTCACGAATTCCTGGCCAAAAACAAAAACAAAAATTTTTTCATTCAGGTATAACGACCACAGGGATTGGTTGAGAACTAAATTCTGCGTAAGGACCTGACCATCCCGACCCTTTATTTCTAATAGTCCCGTAGATATTTCAGTTCAAAGTTGACCCTTGGCGGTGGCAGTCGTCCGCGTCAGTTGCACTGTATTATTCATCGAAAGTTTAAACGTTAACACAGCCGAGATACGAAGAGCAATTCAACTTTTGCGAAATGGATACTATTCCTCAAGGTATGTAGAAAATTTTGCCTTTTTAACAATCGAAAAATATTATTTTTTAGCCAAACTAACGTAGTCTAAAGATAATCGTGCAAAGTGCCTTTCTTCCGAAGTAAATATTGACTTTGCATAGACTTTTAGTTTCCATCCACAAGCGTCCGCACGTTCTTTTTTTTTTTTAATTTTAGCTTATAATTTTATCTTTCGAATGGCGTATTAACGAAAGTGCGGAAATGTGCGAAGCGTGTTCCAGAGCTATTTCTGTGTGCTTACGCGTGATCCTAGAAGGCCCCCGAGCGTTCTTTCGCCTAGAGCGCGGCGCCTACCTGAGCTGCTGCTGCGTGACCCTACGCGGACTCGGTCGACTGGATTATTCAGACAATAGATTCGAAATATAAATATATTGTTAGCGAAAAATTCTGATACCTGATTGAGCTCACGTTATAGAATTAGTTTCCGAGAGGGATAATGATTCATAAGAAATTCAGCATTGTATTTGGAATACTAAATCGATATTAATTCGTATGGCCAGATGCACACAGTCTAATCCTTATTCACGTTACTATACCATTAATTTATAATTAATACTAAATAATATTCTTTCTTTGTAGGTTCTGGAGGTTCCTTTATCTTTTTGAAGCGGAGGGAGGTATTTCTACTTCTAGAAAAATGTCTATATCCGGATTCAGATTGAAATATTTAATTGTAAACTGTAATTTTTTGAAATAAATACTTTATTTACCATACCACAAGAGGGCAATTACTTTTTTATAATTTTCCAAATATATTTGCAATGTATTATTGTAGCCACTCCACGAACATATGTTGAGTCCTGTATGTATATGTATACATATATGTATGTATTTTAGTTAACATATTGGATTCGTAATCAGCAACCCCAAAAAACAATGGTATACCAAATTTTGTGAGAATCCGATAACCCCCTGAATAATGGCCACGAATTCGTGAAAATTCCCCACTGTGCGACCCTCACCGAATTGGTCGCCGATTTTTTTCTGTATCCTATTGTATAAAAAGGTTCACTTCCTGATTTTTCATTGTTTCGACTTACCATTCATATGCAGCCATTTTTTAAAGTTTTTGTCGTTAATCCAATTTAACCCGACAGTCTTACATTTTGTCGCAAAGTCATAGAAGAAAACAAGTTTTCAGACAGACAGTCCTCAGCTTCGCTTCGGGAATTATGACATACAGGGACGGAAGTTCGATTTTCGTCCCTTGTGGCTTAACGTACTATTTGTTCTCTCTTGGATCTCCCATACGTATTTTTAGAGCAATTTTCAGAGCAACCCAAATCGTTGATTTTTGCGAAAAGCACACCAGAATTGAGTTATCTCGGAAAAACTAAAATTTTTTGTGAATTTTCGAAGTCAAAAATACAACTTTTTCATAATGAGTCACAAAGTGGGCTAGCTAGAAGCCGAACCTTCGTTTCGAAGCTACGCCTCGTTTTGAGTGATAATTTCAGTAATATACGTAAATGATTTTTTTGTAATATTTCTAATATGGCGGATTCTTATCAAAAATCAAATCATTCGATTTTCGAAACACAAAATACGGGGTCAAGTAATTTTTGACTGAGAAAAATTCACAAAAAATTTCAATTGTTATGAAAACGTATTTTTCGAAATAAATTAATTTTGGTGTGTTTTTCGCAAAAACCAACGATTTGGGATGCTCCGAACATTTGTGAAAAAAATTACGCTGAAGCTAGTTGCCGATAGCGAGCCGCCGATTCACCGAAAGTTCCTGCGCGCAGCGGTTCTCACGCGAGTGAGAACTGTGAAAAAAAGAATGTCGAAATCAAATTCGAAAAAATTTGAGCTACTCCGGCGTGAACTTATGTATCTTTTCACCCTCTTGACAATTCCTCTGAAACCCCATAGTTATTGAGTTACGCCCTCTTTTCCAAAACATGTCTTTTTCGGCTAAAAATGCCATACTGGGGCGAAAAAAAATCGTACAAAACTTTTAAGAATGCGGAAATGCAGGTCTCGATGTGCTTTATAAGTTGACCATCGAGAATACCTGTAAGAAATGTTTTGTCGTAGTATGTATATGTGGCGCTACCGTCCGGTGGGCCTCGCTGCCTCTAACCATAGCGACACGCGTCTCTCTATTGTTTATTATAAAATAACAACGTGTGCAAACGCATCTGGTATAATCCAGAGCTGTATTAATTAAAAATAAAGATTATTCAGAGTGTTAAGAGTAATTGGTGTACCTTTAATGTAAAGTGTAAGTACCAATATTGTCACCCATCGCCTCTAATACCATTCAACTCCTACAATACCGAAGAAAAATTTTTCCCCAAAAAGTGAGGCTGATTTTCGGCGGTCAAAAAAAAACACCGGAAAACGGCCATCTTCAAAAATTCGTACCAGGGCCATGAAAGATCGTAGCGAATTTTCTAAAAAAGCAAAATAAAGGTGAATCTGTCCTCTTCAGAACACTACTTGAGATATTCGTTTATCTTCATTCCTCAGTTCGCTATATAACTTTAAGGTGTACTCAAACTTTTGGCCGGTAGTGTATGTGTCCTCTTTTGCGTCACATATGGGCCGCACGTCGTGTCGACACGCGTGTGCGACACACTGCCAGCATGCAGATGTCTAGAGAAATGTTTAGAACTACCATATTGATAAAGAGACAGAAACGATGTTTTTGAGCTACAGAGTGAATTCCTCACGACCATACACTCCGTTGGCTATCCGATTTCGCGCGAATTGGTCTAGCAGCGGAGAATATGGTTAAAAGAAATCCTCACTATTTATTTAAAAGCATAGGAAGAGGGTGGCAAATCAATGAAAACAAATCATATAAAATAGGTAAGGGGGCCAGTACAGCTTGGTTTGAAGAATTTGAAGTACAGTAGAATTTATTTATCGTTTAACCAAAGTTTATTCCACATCATAGAAAATTATTGACAAAAATCTGTGTCGTAAGGTCTTTGGCACACCATTGGTCCAATCCAACTTTTCGACGTCTCATCTTCTTCGGACAGCAGTCCTACACCTTTTGAACACGGGGATCTGAAAAAAAATAACCATGTGAAAAGTTACAGTCTATTATCCAAAATTTCCGAAGTTTGGGTCACTAAGGCCATAGCCAGGTAAGTAGGGGTGAGCGGCCCCCATGCGCATTCGTTCCAAATTTTGGCCAAAAGATGCGTCTGATGGGTTAGCAAACTCACCCCAAATTTCAAGCTGGTAGCTGCACTAGGAACGAAGATAAAAATACAACTAGTATTTTTGGAGAAGATTTTTTTTCTCAGGATCTACTGGACCGATTTTCATGAAAAAAAATGTGTTGTGAATATACCGGGTGTTATTGAAGAGACGCCGCAGTAACTCCGGTCTCGGATCGTCAGGCAGGTAAAACGAGGCCCCGAAATTATCGGTGGTTGACAGCTCGACTATTATGCATAGGCGATCCACGCGTGGAGTTCAATAGCGTCGCACAGTGGCGTTCGACTATCATTGGTGAATTTGTGATACAATAATTATCGGTAAATACTATACGCTTGCGAAGTGGGTTTTTCCTGAATCTCGCGATGAAAAAAATGTCCGTCACTGGTACGGAAATGCTTCTTGACGTATCGCTTTTTTTTTTTTTTTTTTTTTCCAACAGGTATCGACTGCTGTCGATGTCCCTAACGTATCGCGTTTCAGCCCTCGCCTAGTCGCCTCTGGCCCGCGCCGTCAACCTCTCGCTCTGCCAAAATAGTACATTTTGTTACGATTACGGAAAGGCTTTTTTGGCGAAACGAGAGGTTTACGGCCCGAGCCGAAGGCAAGGGTTGTAACGAGATTCGTCAAAAAGCCTTTCCGTACAAGTGACGAACATTATTTTTCATCACGAGAGCCGGAAAATCGCGACGAAGTTGCGATTTTGAGGTTAGAGTGATGAAAAAGCCTATCCCTTGTCGTAACGAAATGTACTATTGTGAATTGACTACGCTCGTAGAGATCGAGTGTGATCCGCATTTCGACGGATGAGTAAGTAAAATTGTCTTTAATCAACACTTGACAATGCAGTTGTGTAGAACATAACCTCGAAATTGCGGCAAGTACCACGCAACAATTCACGTTGGATGAAGTACATGATTTTCTTCATATGAAATAGCTGTGTTAATTAAAGACGATTTTATCTACTCATCTGTCTAAATGCAAATCAGACTCGATCTCTGCAAGCGTAGTCGATTGACGAAACACATTTCGCAAGCGTCATAGTATTTATCAATAATTGCATGAAAAATTAACCAACTATAGTCGCGCGCCATTGTGCGACGCTATTGAACTCCACGCGTGGATCAGCCTATGTGTAATGTACCGAACCATCTACTCATTCTTATTATTAGTCTCTAGATCTTATATCTCCGTATTCAAAAATAAGTTTCCTTAATGAAATATCCTAATCCTCGACCCATCATAAACCGTTCCTTCCAATCTATGCCTCATCACGGAAAACCCCGTCCTTCCAATATTGCTCAATTTTATGATCCTCTTCCTCCAAGTGTCTCGCAGCTGTCTTTCCAAGAAATCCCTTATTTCCAAAATCTCCAACCCAAAACTCTACCCCCTAATTTCTGATTGGTACCCTACTCCTCATATGCACCACCCACACCTCCTACTATTCGCAATTCTTCCTTTACCTAATTTCCTCAAATCCTTCGAAATTCCAGTTCAACTAAAAGTATCAAATCGACAACATCCTAATTCCGAATTCCAACAGTTGAACAAGAATCGGCAAAACGACAACATCCGAATTCCGGAATCCAAGTCTCAATTCTAACTCCGAACTCCGACAATTCAACAAAGATCCTCAGACCTCATTCGCATTCCAACTCACAACATCGACTATTCTCATCAAATCCTAAAACTCACTCAGTTTCTGAAATTCAAATAAAGTTTCACTTTTAAGTTTAACACATCTTGTTATTTAACCTCGGAGACCATTACATATGCATAATAGCCGAGCTGTGAACCGACGATAATCTCGTGGCCCTGTTTTACCGGCCTGACGATCCGAGACCGGAGTTACTGCGGCGTCTCTTCAATAACACCCGGTATTCAAGGCGATTCACAGGATAAATCAAGAACCCGATCCCACGGGCGGAAGTACCCGAAACAAATCATTTTGGTTTCCGTGATTTTTTTCGGTCACTTGCCCACGAGATACAATTACCAGTTTTTTTTATATCAGACGATCGGACCTCTTCCTACAACATTTATTTTTTCGAAATCGATCGAAGAGGTGGAGCATAGTTCGAAAAATTAAAATACCATTCTTTTGCGCATTTTATCTAAATTTTATCAAGATTTCTCACAATATAATTATACCTTTGATCCATTTTTGGTGCTGCGTCATTTACCTTACTGGCCGATGAAGATTTTCACTGCCTTCCGTTAAGGGGAGGGTACACTCAACTTTTCAGCTCCATGATGTATTAGCGTTATTGGGCTGATAAATCTCTATGGTAGTTTTTTACCACGAATTCATTGGTCATAAAATGAGAATAGTCGAAAAACGTTTTGACCACTTCCGAATTTTTTTTTTTTTTTTTTTTTGTAATAATGTGAGTATCGCGAAACCCATCAGTGAAAAGTTGAGAAACATAATTTTACATCCGATCGAAAAATTTCGAGTCGAAAAGTCAATTTTTAGTACTTTTGAAGCTTATTATTTGAAAAAAAATATATGCCTCAAGCCGCAAGTCCGCGGGTAATTCGAAGATACGATGTATGTACTTTTACATATATTTTTCGCCTCCAAAAATCCTGAATGAATGATTAGTAATAGCTATGCATTTTAATTTCTTATTTGAATGTTGTTCCGTGAGATGAAAAGATCGTTATTCGCTGCTAAAATCCATCCGCCTTACAATACGTACGTTACCGCTTCAGAGTCCTTCAGCATTTGCTGTATTTTGCTTGTGGTCACTTTTTACTACGTCTTATCTTCTGATGTATTGAATTATTGCGAGCTATATCCGCTTCCGCCCTTCACGAATCTCGACTGTGTGCAATGGTGGTTCTTACATTCCCAAAACATAAATGCCAGTGGCTTCTTGTATATCTGCCGGAGTTCTCAGACAACCATTATTATATTCTGTTATGACTCCAGCAACTGCAATTTGCAAACGCTTTTGAAATAAAGAACTCTTTCGGACACTTATTCTAAATATGTTTAAAAAAAAAAAAAAAAAGGCTTGATGTATTTCAAAATCAGTCATTTTCAAGTTGGAGCAAATGCTATCGATGAAGACTAAGATCATCAAAATCCATTAATTGGTTCTCGAGATATCGGCAATTGAAATTTTGTTTCGAAATTTTTATTTTAAATAACTCGAAAACCACTCAACCGATCAAATCCAAAATCTATTCAGTTCTAAGTTACGGAGAAGCGCGTCAGTTGAGACCAGAATCATCAGAATCCGTTGAATCGTTCTCCAGATATCGTCGGACAAAAAAGTGATCACATACCGATTCATTCGGGTACTCGGCGTTCGGGTCGAGTCGGGTGCTCGTCGGGTCGAGATTCTCTCGTACCCGATTATATCGGGTACTCGAATGCCTTCGGGTACTCGAATGTTCTCGGGTACCCGAATGTTTTCGAATGTTTTCGGGTACTCGAATGTTTTCGGGTACTCGAATGTTTTCGGGTACTCGAATGTTTCCGGGTACTCTAATGTAATATGTTTACCGGCGCTCAGCTCGGGTAACCATCAAGTTTCGGAAGAATGTCTCCATGCATCCATGTCGTTGGGTAATTCTTCAGTTGAGTGTTGGCTTTGACATCCAATTTCAATTTTCAGGTCATATACTAATTTAGGTATCACGGTTAGTACTTTAGTAGCTGACAATGCGAACCAAAATGCGGGATGTATTTGAAGAATACAAAATGATATGACTACTATTTAATTAAATTAATGAGTTTAAGATTGCATACATATAAATAACAAGCGGGTTTGGGGCTGACCATAAGCCAGCCTTCGAACTTCCCGTGTTTTAACTCATTTCGAGATGAAATAATGAAAATATAATGGAAACAAAAAAAATACTGCTTTGATATATTTCAAAATTTAGTCATTTTCAAGTTGGAGCAAACGCTATCGATGAAGACCAAGATCATCAAAATCCGTTGATCGGTTCTTGAGATATCGGTAATTGAAATTTTTTTTACAAAATTTTGATTTCAAATAACTCGAAAATCACTAGACTGATCAAATCCAAAATCTCATCAGTTCTAAGTTACGGAAACGCGCGTCAATTGAGTCCAGAATCGTCAGAATCCGTTGATTCGTTCTCGAGATATCATCGGACAAAAAAGTGATCACATACATACATACACACATACATACACACGCACATACGTCCATCCGAAAACGGTCGGAAATGATTCTCTAGACCTCAAAACGTAGACATCTGGTAAAGACTCAACTTTTCATTTTCGGGGTGATTACAATAACTTCCCGTTTCTCTGATTTCAGAGAAAAGAGGAAGAATTGGAAGTCATAGCCAATACTCGACTAAATTTTCATTTTCCCACGACACAGATGCATGGAGACATTTTTCTAAAACCCGACGGGTATCCGAGGTAAGTGCAGGTAAACATGCGAGTACTCAAAAACATTTGAGTACCCGGAAAAATTCGTGTACCCCCGAACTTTCAAAATGTTCGAGCACCCGAAAATGTTCGAGTACCCGAAAATGTTCGAGTACCCGAACTCGTTCGAGTACCCGAAAATGTTCGAGTATCCGAAATCGTTCGAGTACCCGAAAATATTCGAGTATTCGGGCCGATTCGAGTACCCGAAAGTTTCGAAAATTACTCGACTCGACCCGACCCGAGAAAAAGGTCTACCCGAACACCCCTAGTACATACATACACACATGCATACATACATACATACACACACACAGACGTCTATCGAAAAATGGTCGGAAATGATTCTCTATAGACCTCAAAACGTGGACATCTGGTAAAGACTCAACTTTTCATTTTCGGAGTGATTACAATAACTTCCTTTTTTCTCTGAAATCAGAGAAACAGGAAGTTAAAAATATATGTTGTGAATATATTCAAGCGGAGTCACAGTGTGTGTGAATGTATGTATGTGTGTATGTATGTACGTAGGTGATCACTTTTTTGTCCGACGATATCTCGACAACGAATCAACGGATTCTGATGATTCTGGTCTCAACTGACGTGCTTTTTCGTAACTTGGAACTGTTAAATATAATGCTTGTTTTCCTTTTGTCTACACAACGCGGGTGACCGACCTGAAAATAAACACACACACAACTATGTGATGTACACAAGTCAGTAGTCCGTCGCTGGCAGTCGACCAGTACACACCTGCTAATACTGTATCCACCTTTCTTTTCTATATGAGTTCTAAATAAATCCAATTAAAGATAATTAAGACTCAGTGCATTATTGGCTCTACCATTACCCAACAGGTTATGGGCCCAAGCTAACGCACTAACTGTGAACTAATACAATTCGCAAAAGTGACTGATCGCGACGAGTTTTTTTTTCTCACGTTGTAAGGATCAGTGAAGTTCGTCGAAACAAACATGACCGATCCGTTCAGTGTAAATAACATGCAAAAGTTTGATGGACAGAACTTTCAACTATGGAAGTTCCAAATGAACGCGATTTTCACTGCACACACGGAAAAAAAATTATTGTCGGATTTACAAGAGTCAGCAGCAACATAGCTGGGGACAAGCGAACTTTTTTGTAAAAATGACAGAAACTCTGGTACGAATCGCTGGTTTGCTTGTTAAAGTTACAATCGCGGTTGTATCTAATACCGAGAATTCCTGTCATTTTTACAAAAAAGTTCGCTTGTCCCCGACTTTTGTAGATCCAACAACATTTTTTTTTTCCGTGCATGGCCTTCAAGACATCGTGAGCGGACTCAAGCCAGAGCCTTCCGATCATACCAAGCCCGAACGGGCCGACTGGATCAAGAGAAACGCAAAGGCCATGTTCCTAATCTCGACGGCTATCGATTACGCACAGCTTGAATATCTCATAAACTCGACCGCAGCGGCGATGTGGAAAAAACTAAAAGATATTCACGAGCAAAAATCTGTGCAAAACAAATTGCTCCTGCTCACCAAGTTCCATGAATATCGCATAATACACAGTGATTCAATATCTCAGCACGTCGCCAAGACTCAAAACATGGCAGGGCAACTCAAGGACCTAGGTGAAAACATCTCGGACACCACGATGATGGCCAAGATACTAAGCGGCCTCCAGCCAAAATACAGCGCTCTGATAACAGCATGGGACAGTGTCGAAGAAGAAAAACAAACACTCGATCTCCTTGAACAACGTCTCATCAAAGAGGAAAAGCGCCTATCAACATGTCAGGAGGGAGAGAGCGCCCTGGCCGCTTTCAAAGCCAAAAACAAAAACGATAATATGAAGAAACTCTTTTGTAAATACTGCAAACGAAAGGGACACACCATCGATCAGTGCTACAAACGCAAGAAGAAGACGGACGAGTCATCGGAGAACGTGAAAGCTGGATCGTCATCCAGCACGGCCAACGTTGCATTTTCCGTCACGACAGAGGACGTCGGTCGAGAATACCTAAATCTCGACCACAAAGATGTGTGGGTCTCAGATAGCGGAGCTTCAACGTAAATGACCTGGCGTCGTGACTGGTTCTCAACCCTCAACGTATACAACGGCAAGCCAGTAGCATTAGGCGATGACCGTCCTTGAGCGGGTCCATGTCATTTCACACAAAAAAAAAACACTTAAATCGCGGATCTTCGCGCCCTTCGAGGGATGTTTAGTACCATGGAAAAAAAAAAATAGAAGTTCACGGATTTCGAAAAAGTTTCAAAAATGGCGGAGTTACGGGTGTTTGAATTTTTGTGCACTGCTTAGTTCGAAAATTCATATCTCCAAAACCATTGATTGTAGCCGAATCATCTCGGACTCATCTTATTCACAAAAGAAAGAGTTACTGTTAAAAAAATATGTTTCAGAAAAAAATAAATTTCTTCAAGTTTTTTTCGTCATTTTTCTCCAAAATTCGGCCGCCATTTCCAAAGGGCACGGTAAATTTCATGGAGACAATTTTTTTCAGATAGCTGGATCCTTCCCCTTCAAATTCGTAAAAAAAGAATTCATGGAGACCGTACTAGGTCCGAAGAAAAAAATTAAAACGTCCGGCCGTGCGTCGCCGCGCGTGCCGTTCCACGGTGGCGCTGCTCCGGCAGGCTCGCTGTTTCACGTAGCCATTGAACTTCATTCAATGTTTTGCTATTTTCCAGGGCTATCCTCTCTCGGAAAATAGTTATTCAACTACTTTAGACTCCCAGAATATGTCTACTGGTTATTTTCGATTGGAATTATACCTGTTCCGAAAATTCCAGCACGGATATTAATTTCCAGCACATGATTTCATTGCAAAGCAGTTATTGGCAGGAGATGAAAGAAACCGTTAAAGTTGGTGGATTTCTAGTCATGTGCGATTTCGCTTACAATCATGCGTTTGTTGTACAAGATTCCAGTCAAGGGTTGAACTAGAGTAATAACTAGGCAACTATCCATCCAATCGTAGTTTATGACAAAAGTCACCGCGAGGGAGAGTTGAACCATTTTAGTTTTGTAATAATTTCAAAGTGTCTGAAACATAATACGATCGCAGTTGATTTATTAAAAAAAAAAAAAAAAAAATTGATTGACTTTATGAAAGACGAGTTTCAAGGTTTAATTACTATTAAAAATAGTACATTGTGTACCAAGGAGGCAAAGCCGGTCTTTCCACGCCGAGCGTGAGTTTGCAATATGAGTCAGAGGCGAACGCGCGCACGAGCCGAAGGCGAGTGCGCATGCGTGAGCCGAGGACGAATATTGCGAACACGCGAGGCATGGAAAGACCGTGCCTCCGTGGTGCAAACGACTCTTTATATAACAAATGTATGATTTACAAGTTTTTTTCATGGAGCCGACCCTAACCTCACCAAGATCTTGTAAACATCGACTTTCGACAAACCACTGTGCGTGGCGCGGCGGGGTCCAGGGGCCGCAGGCCCCTAGTGGGGTCGAGGGGCGAAGCCCCCGTGGGGGGGGGGTTCGGGGGGCCGGAGGCCCCCCGACTTAAAAAACAAACAGAAATTTCATGTTCCAAAAATTTGTAGACTTGCAGAATTATTTATTCACTTACGTTATGGTTACGAAGTAACAAATGGTTACATGGTTACAAATAATAAAAAAATATTTGGAAAGGGAATATTATCAAAATATAAACTTCAGTTTGAGTTTGCTACGGACCCAATTTTTGTAGCACAAGACATAGTAATAATAATGAGAATATGATCACAGCATTGGTACTAATAATTACAGTAGGTTTAGTGTTTTACGAATATTTTTCATTCAACAACCTTGAAAAAGAAAAAAAAGGAAGAGGACTAAAACAAAATGAAAATTTCAGCTCGAGTCTGCACACAGAAAAACAAACATTCTTACTTAATTCCTAATAATGACTAATTTAAGGATTGATTGCACGTTGTAGACTAGATCGCTGATGACGATAATGGTAAGAACGGGATTATTGAATCCTATAGTTAATTGTTACACTGCAGTTGTTGAACACTGCGTTCATCTTTTCTGGTGAAGTTGTACCCATGGCAACTTCAGACACCTCGTCATCTATCTTTTGTATCTTTGATGGTATAGAGTTCTCGCGTAATCCAGGAGGAGCCGACGAGGTTGGAAGTCTTGGAGGCAGGTTTATCGAAGATGATAAAAGATTTCCTATTTTAGTCTTATTCTGGATAGATTCTTCGATGTAACCTTCTGCGACGGGGGTCGATTTCCAACCTCCATGTCGTTTCAAAGTCGTTATATTGGCTCCGGCGTCAGCAAGCAACGTCGCCGAGGTGCGGCGAAAAGCATGCCCCGTGTAGGTTTCTGGATTATCCAGATTCAAAAACGTTGCAATCTGCTTTGGCATACAGGAGAACTTGTGAATTCCAATAACTTGAGTCGTGCATTTTCCATCCCGATAGTTCAGGAAATATCTGTCGGTCACTGCTGCTTCGGGGCGCAAGGCTTCGTATTTCCTCACGGTGTCCGTGAAGTCCTGGCTGATTACAAAAGTCCTTGGCGTTTTTGTTTTCGTCTCCGGAAGATTAACCACCATCAAATTTCCCTGCTTGGTCACGTCTCGAAGTTTGATGTTTACTAATTCATTGCTCCGACATGCCCCACAAATGCCAAAGATTAGAGCAACCTGCGAATAACATGTTACACTTAATTATCTAAATAATTGTAAATATTGTATTTATTTGATACACTACGTATTCATGAGTATATACTATTTATTTATTTGTTGAACTATTGTTAATGTTTATATTTTTATATTGACCTTGGTTGCTAGGTACACGTTGTCCGGAGCCTCGGTTAAAAATTTGTGTACCTCCTCCGAAGACAACACCTTAGATTTTTTAGCCTGATGTCCAACCGACTGTTTTTTCAGGAATGCAGTCAAACGGGCGTACTTGCTGATATTCATATTTTCCTTCAAATTGATTGTACTCTTTAGCATAGAGTATGTTGACCATAAAGTCGACGGTTCGTATTTTTTGTTGAGTTCGTGAAAATACGCCAGCAAGGTTGTTTCCGACGATGAATTCGTGTTATGTTCGAGCCGCCAATTCGTAAATACAGTCGGACCCCGGGCACTGACGTTTCGGGCACTGACGAACCCCTGGCACTGACGTCAGCTGTGCTTCAGGCACTGCCGAATACCCACTCTGACGCCAGTGCCTACTACGATCTGGGTACTCATGCGTAGTACCGCCGCCGAAATCTGTATAGTGTATATTCTGCGATTAACATAACCTATAACCTATGCATGTCGCGCGTCACTGCGACAGGGTAATAAGTGTGTCTAAGTGCAACTATTTTATTTCCGTTCCGATTTATTTCCGTGTATGTATGTAAATACGGAATAATATAAACATAATAATTAATAAAAGTCAGCGAGCATCTATATACTGCAATAAAGTATAGGTGCAGGGCACCTCACTAGAAGCGGTCATAACTACGGCCCTGAGACTTTCAATTCATTGGTCGGTAACAAGGTTAGGTCTTTTCGTCAGTGCCCGAAACAAAGTGTCTCGAGCTCCGTCAGTGCCCGGGGTCGAACTGTACACTGTACGCCAGCTCGTACTTCGCTCTTGACTTCGATGGCAACAAATCATTTGCAGCCTCTTCTGCCGCTTCACGTAGCTCGGGCGGCGTAACACTCCTTTCCATTTTTTCACTTTACTTCGACGATTCTATTATTCGCAACCAACAATCAACAGGTTACCTTATACGCGGCTGTCATGTAACGCAAATGATTGTGAGGTTAGGTAAGCCGGCTGAGTGGTTCAGGATTCGTCCGCGAGGGTGCATGGGTAGCACATGCGAGTGTCGTGAAATAGAATCGAGGCACGGTAGAGTGTCCAATAATGTGAGGTGAAACTGCGGATGCGCGCGCATGGAGTACAGAAAAGTATAGTTTTGACTCCTAGGACTTGAAAAGTCCACTTTTCTGTACTGCGCACATGCGCCTTCGCAAATTCTCGTTCAACGTCATGAAAAGGGCTACTTTGTGTTCGCAAAACTACCACGGAAAAACGCGTAAATCATGCTTGCGTTATATAAAAAGTTTTTCTCAGATGGAGTAGCTTCCCAGTATGAAAATCAAAAGAATTTCATTAACATCACGCATCATTTTGAAGCCTTTGGATGTCAAGCTGAGTGGCATTTTTTCGGCTACATCACATGGCAAAGGGACATGTGATGGGGTGGATGGAACTGTCTGGCGAGTTTACAATTGATTGGCAATTCAGATCCTATTCAAACACCGCTGGATTTGTATAATCGGGCATGCTCTTATTTCAGGAGCATATCTTTTGCCTGCCGCAGAACATACAGCAGAAGAAGCTGAAGCTATTTCACAAAATCGATTCAATGAAGCTTTGATGGTTCGTGGCACTCTGAAATAACATGCAGTCATTCCAATTTCTGATGAATTTATCACAACGAAATCATTTTCCGTATCAGAAAATTTTGCTCATGTAAGAGTTAAGAATTAATATTCAACTTGCGTGTCCAACTAAGCGTTATCGAGCGCAATTTCACTCAAAACATTGGCCCTTTTCAGAGTCTCTGCAAAGTTACGAGAGAGTTACAAAAGAGCCACAGTCATTATGGGTGTTCAACAAACAATATCCGTGCTGGAATTTTCGGAACAGGTATAATTTCAATCGAAAATAACCAATAGACATATTCTGGGAGTCTAAAGTAGTTGAATAACTATTTTTCGAGAGAGGATAGCCCTGGAAAATAGCAAAACATTGAATGAAATTCAATGGCTACGTGAAACAGCGAGCCTGCCGGAGCAGCGCCACCGTGGAACGGCACGCGCGGCGACGCACGGCCGGACGTTTCAATTTTTTCTTCAGACCTAGTACGGTCTCCATGAATTTTTTTTTACGAATTTGAAGGGAAAGGATTCAGCTATCTGAAAAAAATTGTCTCCATGAAATTTACCGTGCCCTTTCGAAATGGCGGCCGAATTTTGGAAAAAAACGACGAAAAAAACTTGAAGAAATTTTTTTTTTCTGAAACATATTTTTTTATCAGTAGCTCTCTCTTTTGTGAATGAAATGAGTCCAAGATGATTCGGCTACGATCAATGGTTTCGGAGATATGAATTTTCAAACTAAGCAGTGCACAAAAATTCAAACACCCGTAACTCCGCCATTTTTGAAACTTTTTCGAAATCCGTAAACTTCTAATTTTTTTTTTCGTAGTACTAAAGATTCCTCGAAGAGCGCGGAGATCCGCGATTCGAGTGTTTTTTTTTTGAGTGAGATGACATGGACCCGCTCCCTTGCGAGGTCTCAGGTATCGGTACAATTCGTATAAAGCGTTTCACAAATGGCAAGTGGTTAGATTCTACGATAGAAAACGTACTATACATTCCTTCTCTCCGCAAAAGCTTATTTTCTGTAGGCACCTGCGCACGCAAAGGTTTCAAGATCAACTTCAAAGATAATAATGTCTATTTCACATCGAATAACGAAGTACAAGCGATGGGAATCATGCAGTCAAACAATATATACAGGATGCTCTTCAAAGCTGTAACCAAAGCAGAAGCCAATGTTGCCACAACAAACAGTCTCAAACAATGGCATGAGCGTCTTGGTCATATTAACAAAAAATCAATTATAAACCTCTATGAGCACGATTTAGCGTCAGGCATTAGAATCACAGATACCGAAACTTTCTTTTGCGAACCCTGTAAACTTGGTAAACAGCACAAAGTTAGCTACAGGTCAAACAACAAACAAGAATCTCAAAAACCGGGAGAGTTCATACATACCGATGTATGCGGAAATCGAACCCAAACATCTCTCGGCGGTTCAAAGTATTTCCTTCTTTTCAAAGACGATTTCTCGGGTTTTCGATATGTCTACTTCATGAAAACTAAGGACGAAGTTTTTGAGAAGTTCGTTGCATTTAGGCAGTTAATCTTAAATTAATTCAACCGAGAAATCAAAAGATTAAGAGCGGATAACGGCAGGGAATACTATAACACGCAAATGCTCGAGTTTCTCACGTCAAAAGGAATTACCATTGAATTCACAGCACCTCACACTCCCGAACAAAACGGCAAAGCTGAGAGAGACAATCGCACTATCGAAGGAAACGCGCGATCACTGCTATACGCTCGAAACGTACCAATATTTCTATGGGCAAAAGGTGTCGCAACTGCCGTATACATTCTAAACAGAACCCCTTGCACGCAGAACCCCAGGTCCACAGCTTTTGAAATTTGGACAGGATCAAAACCTGAACTAAGTCATGTAAGAGTCTTTGGCTCGGACGCGTACGTTCTGATCCCAAAAACCCTCAGAAAGAAATGGGACCCAAATTCCAAAAAATGCATTCTAGTCGGTTACCAAGGTGACTCAAATTATAGGATCTATGACCCGGTATGTAAACGCGTAACGGTTTCAAAAAACGTAGAAATAAATGAAGTCGTTGATTCAAACCATAATGTTCCAAATACGGTTTCGGTGTCCATGCCTGACGAGGATTCGAATCTCGACGGAGATTCAGAAGCGAGAGCAAATCACCCGTCACGCAAGGATAACGAAATCTCCGAGGGCGAAGACTCTTTCGAAGACGCGAAGGACAGTCGAGACAACGCGGTTGACGTGTCTTTATGTATCAAAGCAGACTCCTCGCGTAACCGAGAAACAATCAGACAGCCTGTGAAGGTGCGACTAAATCAATCTAGTCGAGCCAATTGTTGATAATTCGCCTGACGTTTCGGCAGTCATGTTCTGCCTTCATCAGAGGCTGTTTATTGATTAAACAAACACAAATTACAAACCACACTTTTTACAAAAAATCGTCTTAGATAAAACTAAAAAACATAAGAACTGGTACAAGACAGTTCTTATGATTGTCGGTTACACTTAAATCTGATGAATTTACAATTAAATAAAAGAGATTATTAAAATTAGGTGAAAGTCATAAAATAGCAACGACACTAGTACAATGAATAAATACAATTTTGGTTACCTAATTTATTTTGTATAAATACAATTTTGGTTACCTAATTTATTTTGTATTTATTCATTGTACTAGTGTCGTTGCTATTTTATGACTTTCACCTAATTTTAATAATCTCTTTTATTTAATTGTAAATTCATCAGATTTAAGTGTAACCGACAATCATAAGAACTGTCTTGTACCAGTTCTTATGTTTTTTAGTTTTATCTAAGACGATTTTTTGTAAAAAGTGTGGTTTGTAATTCATGTTTGTTTAATCAATAAACAGCCTCTGGTGAAGGCAGAACATGACTGCCGAAACGTCAGGCGAATTATCAACAATTGGCTCGACTAGATTGATTTAGTCACACCTTCATATCCAAGTTCGAGCGATAGATTCACAATGAAGAATCAGACAGCCTGATAGGTACGAAGCTAATTATGTAGAGTCGTGCGAGCCCGATAGCTACAAAGATGCCCTAGCCTGTAGCGAATCAAAGCATTGGCAAAAGGCAATCAAGGAAGAGCTAGTCGCACACGAAATGAACAATACATGGACAATTCGGCCAGAGCTCACAAATAAAGATGTAATAGGCAGTAAATGGGTCTTCAAAATGAAACGAGATAGCGCAGGAAATGTCTCAAAATACAAAGCGCGGCTATGCGCCAAAGGTTTCGCACAGAAGGAAGGTCAAGACTATACAGATACTTTCTCACCCGTAGTGCGATACGATTCCGTGTGAATTCTCTTGGCGATAGCCGCACAAGAAAATCTAGAAATATGTCAGTTTGACGTTAAAGCGGCCTTTCTTTACGGCAGACTCAAGGAAGAAGTTTTCATGAAAATTCCCGAAGGGATTACTGTAGAAGGTAAAAACGTAGCATGCAAACTCAATAAGTCCCTATATGGACTAAAACCAGCTTCTCAAGTCTGGAATAAAGAATTTGGAGACTTCCTAAGCTGTTTTAACCTCAAACAATGTGAAGCGGATAAATGCGTATACGTTGGTAAGGTAGATGATAACAATACTGTATACCTCGCCTTGTACGTTGACGATGGTCTAATACTTGCGAAAACGCAAAATGTGTTAAATTCAATGATAGAAAGACTAGAAAAATGTTTTAACATAGTGGCCGGGCCAGCGGATTTCTTTGTCGGCATGCAAATCGAGCGTACTCGTGAAAACCAAACCGTATAACTAGCTGTTCATCAAACAGCATACACAGACCACGTGTTAAGAAGATTCAATATGCTTGATTCGTACCCAACAAGCACACCCGCTGGCAACCATGTACAGTAAGGTGTCCGTTAAGAGCATGCTATACCCAAACCATCGTACCAGCAGAAAAAAAATGAAAATAAATCGCGAATAACTCCGAAATACGACGTAGAATGGGTTAGTAACGGATAATTCTACACGCGATAAAAAATTCAGCTCAAACAGTGCGCGAAATTAGCAAAAATCGACGAAAACGTATTTTCCTAATTCTAACCTCAAAATCGCTCTCATGATGAAAAATAACGTCCGTCACTCGTACGTAAGGGCTTTTTGACGAACCTCGTTACAGCCTTCGCCTTCGGCTCGGGCCGTAAACCTCTCGTTTCGCCAAAAAAGCCCTTCTGTAGTCGTAATGAAATGTACTATTTTCGTATTTCATTCGGAATATTGTCAAAGCTCACGCACCATTTACGCGAAAAAGCCTTCTGTACAACCGTTCTACGGAAAATACGGAACACAATTATGTAAAAACTTTTCCGTTCCACGCAACAATAACGATCAATTATGTGAACCTGTAATTATGGTAGCAAAAAGCAATTGTGAACTGTCAACGGCTAGCAGAAGTGATTTGAGGTCGAAAAATATCCGACAGGTGGTGCTACGCGCACAAATTATTGTCAACAGCGAGAATTATTAGGTCAAAGATATCCGTCAGGTGGTGCTGCACGCACGAATTATTCTCAACAGCGAGAATTATTAGTTCGACAAATATCCGACAGATGGTTCTATGCATCAATTATTGACAATACTCCTCGCTTCTGCCAGCCGTTGACTCGGTTGACAGTTCACAATTATTTTTTTTACCACAATTATACAGGTTCACATAATTGACCGGTATTGTTGCGTGGAACGCAAAAGTTTTTGTATATTTGCGTTTCGTATTTTCGGTAGAACGGTTGTACAGAAGGTTTTTCCGCGTAAATGGTGCGTGAGCTTTGACAATATTCCGAATGAAATACGAAAAATATGTTTTCGTCGATTTTTGCTAATTTCGCGCACTGTTTGGGCTGAATTTTTTATCGCGTGTAGAATTATCGGTTACTAACCCATTCTACGTCGTGTTTCGGAGTTATTCGCGATTTATTTTTTATTTTTTTCTGTCGGTACGGTGGTTTGGGTATAGCACGCTCTTAAGACACTCAATTCTGAATCGGATTGGACGCACCCCCTACAATGATTCCAAATAAGAAGACAAAAATTTCAAGCCCTATTTGATCCTTCTATCTCAATTAGAAAGCGTGCCTAAATGTCCAAATAGTTTCCTATTTAAATAACATTGAATTTTTTCATTTTTCCGATGCCAATTTTTTACGTAGCCAATAAAAGGTAGAAAAAAATCATTGAATCATACAAATCTATTGTAGATAAATACGTGTATCTAGAAAAAAATTGGCAGTGCAGTATTATAGCGAGGATGAAATTATTTCTCATCCATAAGAGGGCTTCTTCGTCAAACGGGCCACCTAGAGACCCTAGAAAACAGAGTCTTGCCACCGCATGATCGATTCTTATTGGCCGCTATCAATTTGCCGAGTAATGGCGGACCGAAATGGCTCAACCAATCAGAATCATCGTTGAGCCACAGTCAGCGCGGTAAATAAATGCTCCTAACCTTCAATTCCTAATAGTCGGTCGGCATCATTATAAGAATTACAGACCCTAGATAACCGAGTCTCTAATGTGGATTCCTTGGAAATAGTGCACTTATTGTCAGTATAGTTTAGCATAATTCAATAGTATTTTATTTGAAACTGTAAATAAAAAAAATATCCTCATTTCATTTTCAGCGGTTTTATAACATTATTACATAATTAAGATAGCGGTACTAGTGTTTTCGGACGTTCACACATTGTATTTTTTGCACATCACATATGTGCGTGAGTATCAACTTCTGTTTCATGAGAAACATATTTATTACATTTTGCCGCTGCATATCCATTCCTATTTCATATCCCCCCAGAAGTGATTCAAATGTCGCGCGCAAGATTTGCCGAAACATGGCGGCGTGCTGGCAAGACTCTGTTTTTCTAGGGTCTTGTCGCAGGGTCATCGAGGGTTTTGTGAGGTTCTCGCGAGATCCTCTTTCAACCCTCACATGCACCGGATGCGTAACCATGCGGTGGGGTGTAGCGAGAGTTTTGTGAGGTTCTTAAAAGAACCTCATTTGACCCTAGAATGCTGCATTTATTCCGGTATCTACGAGTTTTAGGCGCTAAAGAGGGTTTCAATTGCTATACAAAATGAACCTCTTTAGGTCCTCAAAGAACCTCCCAACGGTAACAATTTGAGGCTCTAATGAGGCGCTAAATTTCGCCTCGGGATAGCAACCCAGCGAAAATACCATATCGTGTAGCTGTAGGATCTCTCATGTTCTTAGCCATAGTAACAAGACCCGACATCACTTATGCTGTGAATGCGGTCAGTCGTCACATGTCAAATTTCAGTGATGATCACTGGCGAGCAGTGAAACGAATCTTCCAATACTTGAATGGAACGAAAACACTAGGCATAATCTATTCATCGCAAAATAACAGTAGCTGCGTGGTAGGGTACTCAGATGCCGACTACGCAGGAGATTTAGAAACACGCAGATCAACGACCGGCTATCCGTTCGTACTTTCCGGAGGACCAATCACATGGTGCACTGAACGCCAAAAAAGTGTGAGTCTCAGTACCACGGAATCAGAATATATCGCCGCGTCAACTGCCACAAAAGAAGCAGTCTGGTTACGTAAATACATGATTGACATCGAACATCTGAGAGTAGAGCCGATAAAGATGTTCATTGTCAATCAAAGCGCGATACGATTAATAGAAACCCCTGAATACCACAGAAGAACAAAACATATATAGATATTCGCTATCACTTTATTCGAGAGCTCTATGAACACCGCAACATTGATATTAACTATGTTCCGACGAATATGCAACTAGCGGATATCCTCACCAAAGCGCTAAACAAAGACACTTTTTGTAAATTACGAACCCAGTTAAACATTATCGATTGTACTAAGGTAACCAAGCAGGGAAAGTGTTAAATATAATGCTTGTATTCCTTTTGTCTACAACGCGGGTGACCGACCTGAAAATAAATACACACACAACTATGTGATGTACACAAGTCAGTAGTCCGTCGCTGGCAGTCGACCGGTACACACCTGCTATTACTGTATCCACCTTTCTTAAATAAATCCAGTTGAAGATAATTGAGACTCGGTGCATTATTGGCTCTTCCATTACCCAACAAGAACTGATTAGATTTTGGATTTAATTGGTCAAGTGGTTTTCGACTTATTTAAAATCAAAATTTTGAAAATAAATTTTCAATCGCCGATATCTCGAGAACCGATCAACGCATTTTGATGATCTTGGTCTTCATCGATAGCATTTGCTCCAACTTGAAAATGACTAAATTTTGAAATACATTAATGCAGTGTTTTTTTTGTTTTTTTTCTGAATCAAAATTTTTAATTTTTTCATCTCGAAATGAGTTGGAAAACGGAAAGTTCGAAGGCTGGCTTATAGTCAGCCCAAACCCGCTTGTTTTCATGAAAATCGGTATTGTAGATCCTGAGAAAAAAATCTTCTGCAAACATACTAGTTGTATTTTTATCTTCATTCCTAGTGCAGCTACCAGGTTGAAATTTGGGGTGAGTTTGTAACCCACCGAACCTAACCTTTGGCCAAAATTTGGAACGAATGCGCATGAGTGCCGCTCATCCCTACTTACCCGGCTATGGCCTTTGTAAACAACTAGGCCAAGAAAGAAACATCCGGAAATTCCCTCGTTCATATGATGAGGATTTTGTTTCTGAACAAAATGAGCCCTCAGCGACCTCAATCGGAACAACAGTGCTCCAAAAACCTTACGACAAGCACCCAAAATACCCCAGCAAACACACATCGTCCGACCATTACTGGCTAAATAATAGTAAATACTCGAACAATGAGATGCCGCGGACCGACGTAGGCCGGCCTTCATCGGCCCGGTGCCATAGTGTCACAATGGCCGGCAGCCGGGCCGATGAAGGCTTGCCGGCACTGATGTATCGAAACAGTACCGGCTACGTGACGGGTAGATACTTCTGCATTCACCTTACCATTGCTGGGCCAATGATGGTAGTTTGCGGATTTCCAGCATTGAACCATTACTTGTTCGTACGACTGGCGTTATCGGACGGTCATTATATTCTCACGGGAGAACGATATTGCATCCACGTGCATATTGAGGGACAATATTAAAACATCTAAATCATACATACATGAGGAGACTAAAACGAATACCTCGTATGATATTAGCGAAATTAGCCGTCTTCAGTGAAGTATACAGCTATATCGATCGCTGTAGGAACATCAAAATTTATAACTTTTGTTCACATAACCTTCCTAGCCCCCTCGATATCGCATTACTAGTGCCACACTGAGAAAAAAATGTTGTAGGATTTATCATATTTAGTTTTATTTGTATCAACGAAATCAGCTACCCAAGTAGAGCTTCACCACCGGCCAAACACTGGGCCAACACCGCATTCAACAGTTCGAGTGTAGGCCCAGCGATGGCGACCAATACTGTTCCAATACTGGTTATTAGTTGGGATGATAAGTTCGGTCCAGTGTATGGCTATCGACATTGGGCCAGTATAAATCAACAACGTAAAATCAACATCACTTTTCAGCACTACCCCAATACTGTATGCGAATGTTGGTTCAACATTGTCACGCACTATACAGATATAATTTATAGCACGCCATTTAATTCGTTCTGAGAATGGGTCAAATTAAAAGACAAGTCACGTAAGTATGAAACGGACTTCATGCGTATTTTGTATACATATATTTATCACATATGAAGAGAATTTTCTTATTATTTTTTTTTTAATCTATACTTTTTTTGACGGAGTAACATGATTTTGACATGATACATGTGAAAATATACAACTGATGAGCAATGAAAAGATAAGGTTATATTTTGGTCAACTGCGCGTACGTGTAGTAAACTTTGGGTATGGCGAAGTCTCAATATGGCGTTGTCGTTCGTCTGCATTTTGTGGTTATGTTCTCTTCTGGTGCGTTGACTGAAGAATGTAACGCTTCACATGAACTACGAGAAAGCACCAAACTAATAATTTTCACAGATCCGTGTATAAAACATTTGAACAGAACTTCAGTTGATAAACATTCTATTAGACCTCGCTTACAGTAACAACGAGTTGTAATTTATACTATCACCCTCTGAGATCAGTGCTCTAACCGACTGCACTCAATGAAGCAGGCAACTGCCAAACTCTGCCGCCAGGAGCGCTAACGAGCTCTCGGCCATAACTGCCACACGACTACACTATGTGTTTGATGCAAATAAGAATGCGTTATTCCGCCAATTATGCTAAATCTTCAGTGGGAGCATTACCCTGAATTATCATTATCACAATTCGGAATTCAAACTTCACTATTGACGACTGTGGTCTGTGTAGCCGTCAAGGCACTATCCCGCGAATCATGACCGAAAACTCAGGACTACTGTCTGCGCTTGACTTCCCGTGTCGCCTTCCCTTTACTGCGCCAGTACTGATTTTCAGTATTGGCAATTCTACCTCGACTGTGTATTGGACCAGGTCTGGATTTATGCATTTGACCAGTATATTAAACCAACAATGGCCCAGTATTGTGAGTAATACGCCACCAGTATTGGGCCAGTGTTGATTTGGATTAGTTGGTTCCCAGTACAGTGCCAGTATTGGGCCGTATTGTCAACTATGGCAAACTCTACCTGGGTATTTTCAATTAAATGTTATTCAAATCGAATAAATTAGTTTTTGTTCGGAGAAATAATCAAGCACACATTAGTTAATCCAAAAAAAAAAATGAAATCTTGTGGGCACTTCCGAAAAGAAAAATGTTTTTGGCGCTTACGACCTTATGGTATTACTGAGGCGAATGTATGTCGGTTGAATGTATGTAGATGGTCAGTGATATAGTGGTTTTCTTCAAAACAGAAATGATTTATCGAATAGTGGATGAAAACAGGTCTTTCTGCAAGGAGAAATAAACGACCTCTCCGCTGCACGGTCGAGCGTCAACTGGCGTTAACTCATTAACTGCTCCCTTGATGACGTTCGGGCGTCGTCGGCTCTTCCCGTGAGACCCAACGCCGTGATTCGTTACCAATGCCGGTACGTCGGAGGTTAGATGCCAGTAAACCTTCACCGAAGTACCACCGCCTTGCATGCATTGGCCAAGCACAGGTTTGCCTATGCCATCACTTTGCCAGCAGTGCCGATACTCGGCCATTGAAATACTGGCAATACTGTGTTTGCTGGGACAGTTCCGAGATGAACGAATTCGAAAATTTTACCAGAAAGTTGGAATTTACTATTGGAAAACCTCATAATATCAAAGAATGTTCCGGATAAAAGTTGTTTAATATCGAAAATCGAAAAAAAATTTCAAAGTCAACAATAGTACATTGTGTATCAAGGGCGCAAAGAACTATTTTACGAGTGTGCAATTTGCGGCACGAGCCGAAGGCGAGTTGTTGCAAAAGCATACTCGTCAAAATAGCGTTGCGTCAGTGATGCACACGATGTTTTTCTTAACACCTGGTCTGCAGAAATGCCTCTTTTCAGACCGAGTGAGCGGGCGCAAAACGGAACTTTGCGCCCGAGGGCAGGAAAATAGTCTCTTTGCGCCCAAGGGCTGCAAAGATCTGTTTTTCGCCCGCTCAAGAGGTACGAAAAGTGGCATTTTGCGACCGGGTGTGAGAAAATTTTTTTTCCGTTTTTGGCTTTCTTTGAATTATAATTCTGATATTTGTGACACACCATCCTTGAACTGTTTCCGTCATGTATGAAAGTGTTTATACTTCAGCCACCGCAGCTTCGTTGTTAGTCGCAGTATTCCAACAGCGATTCGAGCGCTTCGAGTACTGTCCGCTGCCTGCTGTTGAGCCTGTTTCAGGCGCGCTATACTATACGGTGATCTCTCAAACTCTCCAAGCCTTGACTGATACAATGCAGTGTTAATATGGCACGTCTATTTATTTCAAATGAACTGCGTGTATTGTTGGCTGTCAGGCTACTCTCCAAAGTTTTCAGGTAGACTACGTTAGGGTATGCGACTCCCAGACCTTTCAAGCTCACTTCGGTCATAACTATCGACCACGATCTAGTATAGAGAGGTCTTGTAACTCAGTGTAGGAAGAGCGTAAGCAATAGGCGAGATATAATATTCCTCTCTCTCGCCGCTCTCACCGCTGGGCGCTGTGTCAACTTGGGGTTACACACAAATGGTGTTCACTGGGTAGTACAAGTGTTTCAATAATATGTGACTATTCATTTTTTCAAATAAATAATAGTGAAAGCTGTAAATTAGTAACAGTGGTGGATTGGACAGGTCAGGTGTATGTTGACTGTGAAAAATGCCGAGTTGTTGTTTTGTACCTGGCTGTAACAGTGGTTACAAATCATGCAAGGAAAAGGTGATTCTGTTCAAAGCTCCAAAGGAAAATTTATTATTCCCAGGGATGATCGAGTTTTAAAAGAAACTGATTTTATTTGTGAAAAACACTTTTGTGCTGAAGATATCAGAAGATTTTGGAAATCAGGATCCGGCGAATTAGTTGTTGAGGTTAGGTATTGTCAATTACAAATGCAAATTATATTACACCTTTTATTGCATTAATTTACAATTAAAAAAATAATTGTTGCTATGAAATTGTTGTTGTTTCTAAAAAATTTTCCAAATTGTATGCTGCAATATGTTATAACCAAAAATAAAATTGAACCACAATTGTTCGCGTCCAAGATCTTCAAAGGACGTTCAAGTGTAACAATGTTTTGTCTTATTTTGTTTAGGTTCCTTATAAACATCCAAAGCTGACAAATGATGCAATTCCTAGACTTTTTCCCAACTGCCCGTCTTACTTGTCAAAACCAAAAAAAAAAGCGAAAATCACCAAAGAAGCGAGAAGTCGCAGTTAAAGTACCTGAAATCCGCAGTATCGAGAACTCAAAGTCTAATGAGGAGTTAAGATCTAGTATTGAGGAGCAAGAGCCTATTGTTGAAGAGCCCACAGTGGATACTATTAATGACACTCAGAATGATTTGTTTGAGAATTTGATAAAAGGAACAAGCAAAGTAGAGATTCCGGCAGGATGGATGATGCAGTACACTCCGGAATTTCAGAATTATCTTGGTTATATAGAGACATATTACAAACGACAAAGGGATGATGCACTCATATCACATATTCGAAGAAATGTTGTGATTAGGAAGGTTGATGACAAATTCGAAGTGAGACTGTATGTGTATGGTAAAGAAGGGAAGATGGAAGGTGTTGAAAGTACTTTAGGTAATGACGATCCCGAAGGGCAGCTTTCGGATATCTTTCATCGCTTCTCAACAGTGCAATTATGCTCTGGTGTAAATGTCAAAGAAGATGAACGAGATTTGCACACTGACATTGAAAAAGATTCAGCTGGTTTTTGGCGACACTCCAACTGCAACATGGCTTCTGGTTGTAAGCAATGCAAAAATTGCTCGAAATTGCGAAAAATTTTGTCACAAAGGAAGTATCGACGAAGAAAAGCACAAATGGGAAATAAAGCGAAACTGACGAAGAAACGAAGTAATATCAAAACTCAATGTCACAGTACTAATTTGAAAATTTTACGTATGCAATTACGAGCTACTTATGCAAAATATTATCGAGCACAGAAACGTGTAAAAGATCTTTTGTCACAGCTTAAAAAGATGCAACAAAAGATGGATGATATAAGTATGCAAAGTGTCACAGACAAATTGAAGGAAATGCACTCAAATATACCTAAACTGCAACTGACAGTTATTGAAGAAATTTTGAATGCTGGAAAAAGGAAGAGTAGTAAAGGGAATCGCTTTACAGATGACTGGATGCTCTTATGCATGCTCATGCATATACGTTCACCAGGCCTGTTCAATATGATGAGAAACAACCAGATATTGCCTCTACCATCCCCAAGGACTATACGCAATTATTTAGCTCTTGTCAACACTAAATATGGATTCGACCCAGAGTTTTTCAAATTATTCAAGAAATTTATGTCTGAGAAATCACCTCTTCAGCAGGATGGGCTTATCTTAATAGACGAGATTGCAACAAGAGAGGCCGTCAAGGTAAACACCTGCAATCTGACGTACAAAGGCCTTGTGGACATGGGCGAAGATGGTAAAAAAGCTGAGACCTTGGATGATAAGGCAAATCACGGGCTGGTTGTAATGTATCAGCCCCTCGCTGATAATTACAGCCAGCCTATTGCGGTGTTCGCTTCGAGAGGTACTGTTAGGAGCAAAGAATTGGCAAAAATTGTGTTGAAATCAATTTGTCTGCTGGAACAGTGTGGAGCACGAATACATGGGGTGGTATCTGATGGTGCTCAAACAAACAAGGGCATGTGGGGAGAATTAGGCTGTTCTTGACATCTAGATAAAACATGTAATTAGTTCCCACATCCAACTGTTGAGAGAAGAAAAGTGTTTATGTTTTCAGACACCCCTCACATAATAAAATGTATACGCAACAGATTGTTTAATAAGGGGACTCTTCGAGTAAGTTGTCGATGTTTATTTCAATCAGACAATTCGAATATTTCTTTACGTAATCATCTTATCATTACATTTGATTCTTTCTTGTTTTCAGATGAGACCTGATTCTAATTGGATTAGGTGGCAACATTTGAAAATATTACATGAGATTGATAAAAACCTTGGAGGGCACTTAAGGGTATGCCCTAAACTTACAGACGCACACTTTACTCTCACTTCATCTACAAAAATGCGAGTTGCATTAGCCACTCAGGTACTTAAAAGTGACTTTATAGACTGTTTCTATATGCGCAATTATTAATTATTTTTTAATTCACATAAATTGGTTTTTGTTTCCACAAAATAACAATATTTTAATATTTATACAACATTCCAAGGATTGTTAATTTTGTAAATAAAATTTCAAGAATCCTCAAAAAATATAAATATATCAGAAGCCGATTTATTATTATTTCAATTGTGTCAATATTATAATACAGCAGCGAGATTTTGTATATATTGTATGTATTTCCCCTCTTCCCTCCCGCCTGCCGACGCATTTGTTGCTCACGGTCTTCGGTATATTATGTATGTGTGTACACGGACTGCGAGCAACAATTGCGTCCTCGGTATACTATATGTGTGTACGAGGACCGCGAGCAACAATTGCGTCGGCAGGCGGGAGGGAAGAGGGGAAAACAGCGACGAATATCGCGATTCAGGCACAAGGAGCCCCTCGCTATTTAGAAAAATTATCGACGCCGATTACAGCAAGATTGGTATTGTGAGCCGGAAACTAGTTACGGAATCAAATAGTGTATATTTCAACGAAAATTTTGAGCTAGCTCAGATTCTCCTAGACCAAGCCGTTCGCCGATTCACATCATCGAACTTTTTTTCATCTGGTGTCCAGGTTTTTGAACATTTTTCAAATTTCAAAGCGCATTTATGTTTGTGAATGGTTCGGGAATCTTTCTGAATTTTTGCAGATTTTTAACGCTTTTTTTGGACAAACTGTGACGAGTTGAAGTCAACGTATGCTAATTGACTCCCTGAAAACTACGTTTTTCAACCCTTCGGAGATCATAGCGGCTCACGCAATTCTTCAAGGAAAATTTCTTAATAACCGTAAGATGCAGAAAACTCGGCTCCTGACGACAGTTTTTGATTCTATGCTCTATCATTTTTTTTACAGAAGTTATGGTCACTCGAATTAAGGTGCCAAAACTTTTTGCGCCGACAGTAGATCGTGCTATCGACCCACCACATTCTTTGCAGCGCAGATTCACCCAAAGAGATCGCAGAAAGTTTCGATGTGGAATAATCAATAGCCCGCAGAATAGTCAGGTCTGTACTCTCCACTGATTTTGTGTGTCCAAGACCGTTGAAATATTAGAAGCTTGTTTCTCACTCGGTTGAACGCAGTCAGAGATCTTTGCCTTTTTTTTTTTCGAACAGCCAACTGACTCTTCTACGCCTCCCCTGGATCTCTGCTCTCTCCGTTTCATAATTTCTATTATTTGTACACCGGGTTTTTTCGATATAAAATCTATTAACAAATAGCATATTAAAAGATTATATTAATGAGCGAATAAAATGCTTATTTTGTATATCACTTATGCAATTTGAGATTATGTACAGGAATTCCGCGAATGTCCTGAGAAACTATCTCTCGCAAAAGACAAAATAGATGTTTATTAGCACGATGAATTGCCGATGTTCTAGTACTGAAATAGTACATTTCGATACGAGTTCGGATAGTCTTTTTTGGCAAAACGAGAGGCTTACGCTCCGAGCTGAAGGCGAGGGTTGTAACGGGATTCGTCAAATAGTCTTTCCGTACAAGTGACGGACATAATTTGTCATCACGAGAGCGGAAAGCCGCAAAATCGCGACGAAGTTGCGATTTTGAGGTTAGAGTGATGAAAAGTACTATTCGGATAGAACAGAAAAACTTGAAATTGCCGGAACGTTGACGGCTAGCGGTTTGTACAACATGTGAGCGTCATGAAAACGAAGCAGCAGCGCCACTTGCGCCTGGTCACCGAAGTTCAATGCCGATTTTCGAGCGTTCAAGAATACAAATGAACCCGACGTAGTATTTCACGCAAAAAACGAAAAATCAATTTTCTTAGTGATGATTTTGGATCGATAATGGTGTTATTTTACCCAATTCGTCAACTCCAATTTTGTTATAGATAGATATGATCCAGATGTAGCGTTTAACGTGAAAAAAAAACACCATTTTCTAATCATTTCAGAATTATGATTTGCGAGCGAGAACTCTGTCATTTTTCCAAATTCGTCAACGACAATTTCTTCAGAGTAGATAGATATGGCTCTGACCCAGCGTTAAGTGCAAAAAATCGATTTTTCTTTTAAACTTCAAGCTGTACTGGTCCCCTGATTAGGATGTGTTGAATGTATTACATAAATAATATCCGAGATAATGGCTGTTCTTACATATCGAGACGTATCTCGCGGTGCGCATGCGCAGACCAACAGCGGCACCACACGTCACGAGCGAGACAGGCGACGACTGACGTCACAAGAGGGAAAGGACAGAAATTCGGCCACGTGACCATGGCCGAAGACTATAAAAAGGACGACAAACCACCGCTCGCGAGCAGATGACGCAAAACGCGCACCTACTCCTATCCCGTTATTAGCTTCAACTCTTTGTAAAGCGGCGAGCCGTCGAATCTTGCCTCGTGCAGCCTAATTTAGCTTCAACAAAATCACATAGAAAAATTCTCCATGACCAAAGCGGCATGAGAGAAAATTGTCAAACACAAAAGTCTTCGAGTATCGTTGTATCGTAGCAAAATAGAGTAAAGCATTTAATTTATGAGCAAAGCGCCATAAATCTCACTGAAAATGATAAAATCTGACAGCATTCTTATAGTATAGCATAGATTCGTTAAATCTCAGAGTTTCAAACATAGTCAGACCCAGAGGTCAAGGAAACCAAAACTAGTCAACCGTCAAGCCCAAAAACAATAGAGTTACAATCTTAGATTTAAATACAGTATTATCAATTTCTAGCCTTAGGTTATATCTTTGTTTCTTTTTTTGTTAAAATTTGCTGATCGAATTAACCTGAAAATTCAGATACATTCCTTTTTGTTTCTTTCTGTAATCGAAATCACCAATTTCATTAAAACAGGTTATTTTTGTTAAAATATCTTGGTTCTTCATCTGATCATACCTTTTTAAACGTCCTACCTGATTTCCTTATTATTTTTCCTTTACCAAAACACCTCAAGTCAGTCCTGACGCTCTATGCGCCCGGATCTGATTGTGAGACTCACGCCCGGATCTGCGCTTCCTTCCTAAATGCAGCTCTAGTGTTTTATGCATCCGAGTCCGTGAATTCCTCCTTGGCCGATTGCAGTCCTGGCAACTAATTTGTCCGGATCCGCTAAGCCGCCCACCTACAGATCCTCCCAGATTGTCCATATATATGAACGCAGTTCAACTTTATAAGTACTAAAATCACCAACCATTCCACAGTAGAACAAAAAACTCCCAACTGAAGGCCAGTTCCATGACCTGAAGGTCCAGAACTGACCCAAACGTTGCATTATGTTCTTGAAACTCATTCTCGGGTAGCATGTTTTTCGAGCATATACTCGGGTAGGATCTTTCCCAAGCTCATTCTCGGGTAGTACGTTTTTCGAGCATATTCTCGGGTAGCATCTTTTCCAAGCTTATTCTCGGGTAGCATGTTATTCGACTAAGGGGTCGATGTGATAAAAATAGCAATGGCTATTTTGCATAAGTATAACTACATATACTGATCAAATCAGAAACAGGCAATGCGATTGTAGAACATATTTAAATATGTGCTGCTTCCGTGAGACCTTTTACAATATGTAGTGTGACGAGCTTTTCACCGGCCGCGAGGAAATTCGTACCGGCGAAAGAGGACTCGACTACAAAAACCCAACGTACAAAATTGACAAAAATGCGGAAAAGTTAATCCCAAAGCAAAATGACTCGAAACTACAAAAAACTACCACAAAAGATACTAAATTGGGCGCCAGGCACGTGAAGCGTGCCGCGGTACGAAAGCGAAATACAAAAAAAAAGGAAAGAAACGGAAACTACGCTAGCAAGAAAAATACCAAAGTCCAAAAGTTAAAAAAGTTACGAAAAGAAAAGACTCGACTAGTGACAGGATTTGGTAGACGGGGACGTGGGGGGCGGCGAGAAAAAGAAAACACCTGCGAAATAGAAGTTAACAAGCAGAAAGATAATTTATTAACAAAATAACAAGCCAGGGAAATAAACAAAAAAAAAAAAAAAGGGAAAGCGAAAATAATCACGTATAAAAAAAAAAACGGGAAGCGCAACCACAAAAAGACGAAAGCTTCACAATTAAGCAAAAGAAGCTAAAGTTAGCCCCACAGGTCGGGGTTGACCAAAGTATTCAAAAAGCAAATGCAGAAGGTAGAAGCGAGAAAAAGCGTGAAAGAAATTGAAAGATAGTAATAGGTAAATCGGCGTATCAATACTGAATAGACGGCATTGACGGCAGGGGAAGACGGGAGGGGTTCGCACACACACTCACGGTCGGCTTATGTCGCAGCAACGATGTAGTAATAGTAGTGGGCGATATAAATCGATAATTCAAAAAATATCGATACATGTACGCGATATATCGCTTCAATCTGATATTATCGAATCATCTAGTATCGAATGTAATATCGATATATTTCATCCGATATACCAAATATCGTGCCACATTCCATTTTTTTTCTTTATATCTACTTATTCCTTTAAATCTGCCACATTGTCAATTTGAGTAAAAATAAAACAAAAAACCCCGGATTATTGAAAACTAGCCTTTGCAATAACGAAACGCAGATATGAGATACTCTCCGCGAGGGCAGCACTAGTAGCAAAACTTTTATGATCTGTGGTGTCTATGGTTACTTGTTTTGGTCATTGGTTTCGTTTTCAGTGCAATATAACCTATAAATAAAAGTTGTCTGTTTTGTTTAATACAGTTTATGAATTATAAATACCGTTAAGTCTGTATAACGATATATAAAAACAGCTTTTATAAATTGTATAGAAGAAGCAAGCTGTGATAATTATTGTCTGTTTTGTTTATTACAGTTTACGATTCATACAGTAAGTATAACGTGTTTTTAACGAAAGTACTATGAATTGTTACTATTAAATAGTATAAAACAATAAATAATGGAATGCCTTAGTATTTATGAGTGTGAATCTAGCCGACAATAATTATTTTTTACAATAATAAAAGAATACTGTAAATAAAGTTTTAATTCAATAAACTAAAAAATGTACAGATAAAAAATAAAAAAACATGTCGGCTAATTTCATACTCATTTGTATTTGTATCAAATTCTCCAAAATGTACTCTTAATTAACTTGTCAATGGCAATTTTTTTTTTGTTTTCAAGAGTCTTAGTTAGGGATGGGAAATGGTCGATTAAATTTATTTCGATGGATTTGTTTTTATTTCATCAATTTTTAGGACTTAAGATTTTTCTCACGCAGTTCTTTTTTTTCAGAAATTAGGAATTCTTTCAATATGGCACCTACTAAAAAAAGTATTGTTTGGAAATATTACGAAAAAAATGATGAGAAAACTGCCAAATGCAAGTTATGTCAAAAAAATGTTAAAACGGCTGGCAATACCTCTAATGCGATGGCACATATCAAAAATATTCATAAGGCTGTCTACTTGGAAGTTTTCAAAAGTAACAATAGTGCTGCTGCTGTTACAAAACATTTAAATTCAGATTCGTCCAACCCAATCCCTAGTACTTCAAAACAAGATAATATCACGATATCGGAATCTACCGTAAACGAACATCAACTGTTGCCTTCAACTTCTACGTCGTCGCCAATGGATTCTACGTCGTCACCAATGGATTCTACGTCGTCGCCAATGGATTCTACGTCGTCGCCAATGGATTTTACGTCGTCACCAATGGATAGTAGCGAGATAAGTACGAACAATTCTCAAACTGCTCAAAAGACCGATTATGATAGGGAATTGCCTTTTAAACGCCAGAGGTCAATTGAAAGTAGTTTTGGAGAAATATATGCGTATACCTCTACTGGTGACAAAACTAAAAGAATTAACAATGCCATAATGTTCATGATCTGTAAAGACAATCAACCTTTTTCATTAGTTGAAAATGAAGGTTTCAAGAATCTTCTGAAAGTAACGGCACCTCATTATAAGATTCCTAGCAGAACTTCTGTGACACGCTGGTTAGATGAAAAGTATGATGCATTATCTACAGTAATGAAAAATAAATTATGCTGTGTAGAAAATCTTACCCTAACAAGTGACATTTGGTCAGATCTGCAAATGAGAAGTTATCTAGGTGTAACTGCTCATTTTGGCATCGGAATTGAATTTCATTCCGTAACTTTAGGTGTGTACCACTTAGATGAAAGGCATACTTCCGGATACATTGCACAAATGCTCACTAAAACATGTGAAGAGTGGGGATTTAATACTGATAAAGTCACAGCAGTAGTAACTGATAATGCTGCAAATATGGTGAAGGCTGTCGAAATTGCATTTGGAAAAAAAAAACATATCCCTTGCTTTGCGCATACACTTAATTTAGTAGCTCAACATATTTTGGGAATTCCAGAATTACAGCAAATATTAACGAAAGTGAAAAATGTTGTTACTTTTTTTAAACAAAGTTGTGTGGCAAGTGACGAATTGCGTAAATCAGTTAAAGCGGACACAAAATTGATTCAGGATGTCCCTACACGTTGGAACAGCACGTACTATATGATTGCACGTTTCCTTGATTTACGAAATGCTGTAAGCGAAATTTTAATTCGTCATAAAAAAGCACCGCCGATGTTAACTGGTATGGAGTTGACAATATTAACATCGCTTCTTAACATACTACGCCCACTAGAAGCAGCGACGAAGGAAATATCTGGCGATAAATATTGCTCAAGTAGCAAAGTCATTCCATTAGTGCACTGCGTGATATCAAAACTTAAAAACCTAGTAATTGAAGAATCTTTAATCAAGGAGGTACAAAAACGCATTCTTACCGAAATTAATAAACAATGGGCGCAATTGAACAGGTATCATCATTAGCTATTGCTACAATATTGGACCCAAGATTTAAAAAGCTTCATTTTGAAGATTCTTTGGCGTGCGCAAATGCCGTCAATAAAATTAAAGAGATGATTAAAAAAAATCAGCAAAATGAATCTACTGTGGAATCTGACTCTGACAATTCAGACAAAATTAATTTATCATCGGATCTCTGGAGTGATCACCATAAACTGGTCCAGCGGAATTGGAAAACGAATAAAACTAATGAAAGTCTTTCAGATGAGTTATCGCTTTATTTGAGGGCTCCAGTCAGTAGATTTAACGAAAACCCATTAGAAGCGTGGGCAGACTATAAAATACAGTTCCCATCGTTATACAATGTGGCATTTAAATATCTAACTATGGTGGCTAGCTCAGTTCCATCTGAACGACTTTTCTCAAAAGCCGCACAGGTTTCTACACTGCAGAGAAGCAGATTGCAAGCCAAAAGGGTAAATAAAATTTTGTTTTTGCAAGGTTTAGAGAAAAAATACTGGGATTTATAAATCTTTCATATTGGTATGGTAGAAAAGGAAAAGTTGCTATTCTTTACGCGCAGATGCTAAACATTGCTTTTGGGTCGTATGGCCTTGTTTTCTTTTTCGTATGATTTCTAAATAAAAATGATTTTTTTCTTCTCTCTAAAGTGTTTTTACTCATAATTAACCTGATCTAATATTATAGACTAGTTAAATACAAGTAATTACTTACGATATTTTTAAAATATCGATATATTTGTTCGATATATCGCAAAGTATCGATATAACACTACGATATATTATATCGAAAAAAATATCGATATTTTTTTTACATGAACATCCCTATGTAGTAATAAACCCGGTGGGAGCACTCGCGTGCCACAGCCGCGAAAAAGTGAAGCCTGCTTCTGTGCCAGTTGGTTAGTTCGAATCTTCAGGCACAGTTGGCGCTGGTGTCGCACCTGGGCCGGTCTTTGACGTAATCACATGTGTTGATACGGCAAAAGGACGACGGTTTGCGGTGAAATTGGATAAATACGACTGTTGAAAATGACTTCATTCTTTCGACATATCTTTTCCGAGAAAGTGAAAATGAAGACAACTTATGAAATCACTTCCTGATCTATGTATAAAAACTACATTTACTGAAGCCAGATATATCATCATTTTCAAATTTGCCAGTTGTGTATCCTTATACATTAAATGGTAGATAAAAATTGGCATAAATAATTCGTAAATGAAGTATTGAAACTTTTCAATAGTATCATGGTCCAGTGTATGTACCAATGGGAGCTGATAACTTCAAAATGTTCCTTTTAAAATTTCGCCAGTTTGGCCATGTTTCGCTTAAGCGCAGAAGAGAAAAATTGTTGTGATAAAATTTGTATGTCTTTTTCTCAGCTCTTCGGCAGAATTTAAAAAATCAAAATTCCGACCTATTCGAACCCTCTTTTTAAAAAAAAAAGTTTGGAAATGTGCTTTTTCCAAATTTAAACAGTTTTTCTTTCTTGAAAAAAATGTCGAAGAAGGGTATTTATAACAGCGTTTTGGAAAAAAAAATTTGGAGTGGGGACTGGAATGCTCTCCCAGAAAAAAAATTATTAAATAGATCTTATGAATTTTCGGAATTGCATAACATTTATTCAATAATTTTTTTTTCTGGGAGAGCATTCAAGTCTCCACTCCAAATTGTTTTTCCAAAACGCCGTCATGAATACCCTTCTTCGAAATTTAAAAAAAAAAAAAAAAAGAAACTGTCCAAATTTGGAAAAAGCACATTTCCAAACGTTTTTTCGGAAAAAGAGGGTTCAAATAGGTCGGAATTTTGATTTTTTTAATTCTATCGAAAATCTGAGACAAAGACATAAATTTAATCTCAACCATTTTTCTCTAGTGCGCTTATTTATCACGCTACATGAAAATGATTGAATGAAGTAATTCTAGCAACGTCAACAATTTTTCCGACCAAAAAATCTAAAACAATTCCCAAAATTCTTTCTCATCCCCAATAACGTGTAGAAATTTTTACAAAATTTTTGGAGACATTGAATTAAATGGGTGGGCCCGTTCGACGAAGAAACCCTCATATTATGTATAAGAGCTGTATCAACTGAATCCTGGGTAATAAGTTGAAACAAGACAAATATTTCATTCATTCATTCATCAATTTTCCATGTTTATCAAAGATTGATTGACAAAGCATGCATTCGGATTTCTCGTAAATTCCATTTAAGGTGCCACGGGAGTCTCTGCAGGTAACAATTGAACAACAATACGGATAACCATTGTTAGCTGAAGAGACTCCCGTTGCACCTTAAGGTGATATGGGAGTCTGTTCGAAATTCCATTATCACCAATTGTTCTCACCTCGAAAACGCGAATCACACTTTCTCGACGACTATCCAACCGATTCGAACGAACCCTCGACGAATGATTTCAGTTTTCTGGTAGAAAGTGGCTGAGTATGTCACTTTGCCGAAAAAACCAACAGCATTCTAGTCAAATTCATATTTCTTATGTTAGCTAGGTTAGGTTCATAGCGACTTGTATCATATCCCCTTAAAGATTACCGCAGTCGTCTCGATAGGACCAGATGGACCGGGAGCACGCCCAAGCGGCGGTTTGCGGAACTGTTTTTCTGTCCCGCTGCGGGCGTCAGCTCAAACGCCGAGTGCTCCCACCGGGTTTATCACTACATCGTTGTCGCAGCGTAGCCGTTACCCGTACACGCACACACACACTCGGGCGCGGCGGTTACAATAGGTGCGCAACACACTCACACAAACACACGGGGCAACAGAATAGGCAAAATAGGCAAGGTACATGGGAGCGGGGGTCTCAACCCAAGGCAAAGATAAATAGGATACCAGGGATGGGATTCTGTAACTCTCCGCTAACTCCGCTAACTCAGCGGAGACCGTTGGTTGGCTAAGAAGCCAACGGTCCGTCCAATCAGAGACCGCTTCGGATTTCGGTGGTGCCTATTTCTTATCGCTTATTTCCCATTACCTTTTTCCTATAGTCCTATTTCCTGTAGCCCACAGTCCAATATTTTGATTCATCTATTCGTTTTCTTTCCATCTTTTTATCTCCTCACTTTATTCGACTTGTGAAATTCATGCATATGTATCAAGTGACAGCAACTCTTGCATTTGTTCATTTGTTGCAATTAACGGCCGGACAAAGCCCACGGCGCCGCCGTACAGGGTACCACCGTACACAGCGCCACCGTATAGGCACCACCGAGGCCCGAAGCGGTCTCTGATTGGACGGTCGGTTGGCTTCTTAGCCAACCAACGGTCTCCGCTGAGTTAGCGGAGTTAGCGGACTTTGCGGAGTTAGCGGAGTTAGCGGACTTTGCGGAGTTAGCGGAGTTAGCGGAGAGTTACAGAATCCCATCCCAGGTTTTCGATACTTTCCCTGGAGTAGATCGCCGGATTATCCCACGACGTCCCTCGACGAATCGTGATGTGAAAACCTGCTAGAGAAAAATACAAAAACGCTTACGGCAGACAAATATTCTATAAAGTTTACAAACTAGTTGCCTTGGGGAGACGCCACCGGTACGGGAAAAGACGGCAGGAAAGGGAAGGGAAAAGGTAGATCGCGAACAGATCGCCACGCAATAAATTAGGTCGCTCACGTGGTTGAGAAGAGGCGATGGTCTGTGGCGGATTAAAAATCCGCCACGTTACAGTAGTTATTCGCAAGCTTGACACTTGCTAGCCTCGGGCATCCTCAGTTATTCTCGTGCATTATCGCAATTTGGGGTTTATGTTATATTATGTGAAAATGCAAATTGTGGAGAATGTGGAAGCGTATACCCACATTATACATGATACATCGGCATGATTGAACTCATTGTCAGTCGGGAAAACTGGACATCAATTTCGCATCATTTATTGAAACTGATTAATACAAATTCTTCTCATTTTCTTTACAGTTTTTACATCATAATATTATCTTTTACAATAATGTCATTCGAGAACACCACCTGTTGGTTCGAGCTTTCATCATTATTCGTTTTTAACTGTTCCATTCTAGCTGACGCGTATTATGTCAACGTTACTCCAGTTGACCGTCTCGCAATTTTCAGTTTGATTCGGTTTGCCGGTTTCAATAAGCTTTCGTACTTCAATTGAATGTCTTTGACCGGCACAATATCATCTATTTTCAAAACATACTTTCGTAGAACTGTTGCGACCAGTGTCTTCATTGCCATCATGCCATAAACTAGACCTGAGAATAAAAAAAAATTAACTGTTTTTACTATTAGGGATGTATAAAATAGCTTTCGAATATAATTTTGTGTTTATATTCCATCATTGCAGTCGAGCTTTATTTCAAGGAGAAGTTAATTTGTGTCTACGAATTTGACGACAGTCTGAAATGGGTCAATTTTTCATGACATCCGTGTATGTGACAATTTCATCGCAGAGCAGTTTGGAACTTTGTTGTTACTCCTTACCAACACAATTTCTTGGCCCACCACTGAATGGTATAAACGCGTAAGGGTGGCGTTTTGCAGTTTCTTCAGGGAGAAATCTGTCCGGATTAAATTTTAGTGGATCTGGCCAGTATTTTTCGCTTCTGTGAAGTGGCAAAACTGTGATCAACGCTGTGCATCCACTTGGAAGTGTCTGACCATCTGGACATCCGTAATCGGCATGTATAGACATAAAGAAGTGGGTGTTGTATTATTTGTGAATGCGAAGTCTGTTTTTTCTTTCATCTCTTTTAACATTTTGTATGAATATGCGATTGAAATGTATTTCTTGTATACTCATGAGGGCTAACAAACCTATCGTCACGTCTGCAGCCACGTCACGAATGAAAAAAGGTAGCGCAGGGAATAGACGTAGGGTTTCTTTGATCACACGTTCTAAGTACTTCATACGCGTCAGGTCTTCGGATAGAACAGGACGCTCCTCGATATCATGATCTCCATAAATTTCGTGCAGTTCCTGATAAACCTTATCCTATTGAAATATTACATGGTGATTAAGTGGAGCAGTATGTCACGGTTGGAAAAATTAAACATAGTCCAAAACCAATTTGTTTCATCACCAAAGTTCATTTTACATCATTATAATATCATCTCACTTGAAAACGGTTGCTGCACGAATTCAGGCACACCGTAGGTCCGATTCGACTTATCTATGACCAAGATTCGAAGGAATAGGGCAATTCCATGTCAAGTGATCAAGGCTTTTGAGGCAAATTTTTCTGATCTTGACGCCAATCAACACAAAAGTAGTTGACGGTGAAAAAAAAATATCTGCCGGAGATTTTTTCAAAATTCCCAGTTTTTTGGAAGTTATCAAACCTCGTCGTTTTGGCGCATTTTTTTTCCAAAAGATCATATCTCTGGCTACGTTGATCGTAGAGATATCGGCTTGGGCTCATTTTCTTTGCAAAAGAATATAGTTTCCAGAAGAAAATAGTGCATTGGGATTTTCGATGGCTAAACGCAAAATTTTCTCAATTTTTGGAAATAATTGGAGATTGAGGAAAAATGCATTTTTTTTTTAATCTGAAAAAAATCACAGACGTAGATATGTGTATCCTCTTAGTGCTGCGTAAATTTCAGAGTGGGAGAGCCAGCAGTTTTTTTCTTGCGATTTAAAATGAGTATCATTTTGATTATACCCTTTGTCGTGCAATATTTTCGGCAGACGACTTGGGTATTTAGAATTCAGAAATGGGGTTTTTGGGTCAAATAATATCTTCAATGATGTTTTTTGGGCTGAACTATGTTGTTTCGACTTCATGTTCAATGATCATTTTGATGTCAGAAATCCTGATACGTAATACCATCACAGTACACTCATTTATCAAGAAGTTTCTGAATTTCTTGCGAGATCGACCGGATCAGCCACTATGGAAAGTCATCTAGGTACTTCACTGATGGTGCAGCGTCACAGTATAAAAATTGCATCAAATTTTCGGACCACAAAATATAATCGGTTACGGGAATTGTGAGTATTCGTTGTGACTATGAACGCACTATTTCCAATGGGACTCAGAATAATCAATCAGCATGAAGTTGGAATAACATAATTCAGCCCAAAAACCATTATTGAAGATATTATTCGACCCAAAAAACCCATTTCTGAATTGTTAATACCTTAGTAGTCTGCCAAAAATATTGCACGATAAAGGGTATCATCAAAATAATACTCATTTTAAATCGTAAGAAAAAAACGGCTGGCTCTCCCACTCTGAAATTTACACAGCACTGAGAGAATACACATACCTACGTTTGTGATTTTTTTCAGATTTAAAAAAAAATGCATTTTTCCGCAATCTCCAATTATTTCCAAAAATTGAGAAAATTTTACGTTTAGCCATCGGAAATCCCAATGCACTATTTTTTTCTGGAAACTATATTCTTTTGCAAAGAAAATGAGCCCAAGCCGATCTCTCTACGATCAACGTAGCCAGAGATATGAACTTTTGGAAAAAAAATGCGCCAAAACGACGAGGTTTGATAACTTCCAAAAAACTGGGAATTTTGAAAAAATCTCCGGCAGATATTTTTTTTTCACCGTCAACTACTTTTGTGTTAATTGGCGTCAAGATCAGAGAAATTTGCCTCAAAAGCCTTGATCACTTGATATGGAATTGCCCAATACAGGCCGTCACGAATTGAAGGAGGGAAATTGGAAAATTTAATTTTGAGGCTGATTGTGAGTTATTTGCAAATAAGTGGAAAAGAAATGTTCGATTTCCGGAAAATTGGCCATATCTTGTATGATAATTTTTAACTTCCCGTTTTTGGAAAAAAAAGGAAGTTATAATTGTAATCGCCCCGAAAATTAGAAGTCGAGTTTTTACCAGATGTCCACGCGTTTTGAGGTCTAGACAATGATTTCCGACCATTTTTGGATGGACGTCTGTGTGTGTGAATGTATGTATGTATTTATGTGTGTATGTAGATATGTAGATTGTAGGTATGTATGTATGTACGAATGTGATCATTTTTTTGTCCGATGATATCTCGAGAACGAATCAACGGATTTTGATGATCTTGGTCTTCATAGATAGCATTTGCTCCAACTTGAAAATGACTGAATTTTGAAATACATCGATCCAGTTTTTCTTTTCTTTCAATCAAAATTTTTATCATTTCATCTCGAAATGAATTGAGAAACGGGAGGTTCGAAGGCTGGCTTATGGTCAGCCCAAACCCGTTTGTTTTAATTCAATTTACCTCGAGCAATTTATGACGGCGCGTCTTCCGAACAATTCGGATTCTGAGAAAGTGAAATCGGACCTATACGGTGTGCCTCAATTCGTGCAGCGACTGATTTTAAGTGACATGATTATAATGGTGTAAAATGAACTTTGGTGAAGAAATAAATTGATTTTGGACCACGTTCCATTTTTGCAACCGCGACATAATGGTCCCCTCAAACATATGACACACATCATACAATATCCTGATGTCTCACCCTACATATGTCAGTGCAGCGAGAAAGAAAATTAAATACCTGTACGTCTGGATAAGTTGCAAGCATCAACATTACAAACGAAGTGACGATGGCGGTGGTATCGTGTCCCTGAAAGACATTGAAAATTACCATTTACGAATGACCACGGTTACCTGCAGGGTGATTCATTTCAATCTCTCCAGGCCGTTTCTCGAAAACGAAAGGAGAAACGGAAAAAACTTAAGTACAAAAGTTGCATGATATTGAGGGAGGAAGAACTTGGCATTATTGATTTTTTTCCCAAGTCACCCTATCAAGGTAAAATCAAGGTCAACTTGATTTTTTTTAAATAGATTGCTACGTTTTTGACATCGGAATCGAATAGAGCACAAAATTTTGCATCAAAAACATGTTCACTTTTTTACCTCAAGTCAACAGGTACGAAGATGAGGGCTCCACAACGTAGAATTGTGGCCGAGCGACCCACGCTACGGCCGCGGGTTAAAAATGCGTGGAGGGCGCCGGTTCCCCGAAGACTAACGTAATAATGTGCACATGTTAATTCTGGTACTCGACTGAGGGTACCTGGAGGCCGGAGGTCACTTGCAACCACTACTAATCAGCATTTAAAGCAAATCGAGTACCTAATACTCGAATCGACTGACGGAATTAGACCGCATTGGTTCGCCGGAAAGATTGCCGCATGTTCAAAGCAGCATCTGCACCAACTTCAAAGTTGTGCGGTTACGCGGAGGTTTTTTTCTCACTTTTCTTTTCTTTCCTTTGGAAAGATAAATTAGGAAGAGAAAAATAAAGTTATTTTTTGATTTCCCTTCTTTGTCTTTAAGAAAAATAATTAGAAGAAAAAAAAGGAAAGCTAGAACAAAAACCTCCGCGTAACGGCACAACCTTGACGTTGATGTGGATGCTGCTTTGAACATGCGGCAATCTTTCCGGCAAACCAATGCGGTCTAATTCCGTCAGTCGATTCATGTATTAGGGTCTCGATTTGCTTTAAATGCTGATTAGTAGTGGTTGCAAGTGATCTTCGGCCTCGAGAAGTTTTTTGTTCTAGCTTTCCTTTTTTTTCTTCTTCTAATTAATTTTCTTAAAGACAAAGAAGGAAAATGAAAAAATAACTTTGTTTTTCTCTTCCTAATTTTTCTTTTTAAAGGAAAGAAAAGAAAAGTGAAAAAAAACCTCCGCGTAACTGCACAACTTTGACGTTGGTGTAGATGCTGCTTTGAACATGCGGCAATCTTTCCGGCGAACCAATGCGGTCTAATTCCGTCAGTCGATTCGAGTATTAGGTACTCGATTTGCTTTAAATGCTGATTAGTAGTGATTGCAAGTGACCGTCGGCTTCGAGGTACCCTTAGTCGAGTACCAGAATTAACATGTGCACATTATTACGTTAGTCTTCGGGGAACCGGCGCCCTCCACGCATTTTTAACCCGCGGCCGCAGCGTGGGCCGCTCGGCCACAATTCTACGTTGTGGAGCCCTCACCTTCGTACCTGTTGACTTGAGGTAAAAAAGTGAACATGTTTTTTATGCAAAATTTTGTGCTCTATTCGATTCCGATGTCAAAAAGGTAGCAATCCATTTAAAAAAATCAAGTTGACCTTGATTTCACCTTGATAGGGTGACTTGGGAAAAAAATCAATAATGCCAAGTTCTTTCCCCCTCAATATCATGCAACTTTTGTACTTAAGTTTTTTCCTTTTTCCTTTCGTTTTCGAGAACACGGCCTGGAGAGATTGAAATGAATCACCCTGTATATTAATTCCATTATTTCTGGTCTAATTATTCGCCCTGCGAACAAAACCCTACTAATAGTAGGGTAAGTCCGGGGTAGTTGGCCATAGTTTTTAAAACTGCCCAACATTTATTTATTACAATAGAAAAAATTTGAAAAAATGATACTTAATCCAAGAGTACTCATTGAACGTGTTATACGTCATCGATAAATATCGATTACTTAGATCGTGACTGAATTAGATATACTTTTCTAAATACCTTCGATTGGCCATCTCTCCCGAATATGCCGGGGAAGATGGCCAGTCCTCTGAGAATATATCTATATTTCGTGTGTAGATAGTTCTAAATAATTGAACAATGCAAAATAACTTTCACTGATCATTTTACGTGTCAAAAAATGAATAAAATTGATTAATGTAAACGAGAAAACAATCAAATTAACCACTTGAAACGTAGTAGGGAACATTGTAAAAAGTCAAATACACTTTAGGTCCACTGTTGTCTTTAAAGTTCGGGTATCACTGATCCATATTTTTTTTATTGGTCTTGCATGGATATTGGTTCGTAAGGATTAAAATATTTTTTTAGAAAACATTAAGAACCACGATTTTTTTCAATTGGCCATATCTCCCTCACGGCCATCTCCCCCGGACTTACCCTATATTATAGGGCTGTCCAAACGAATGGGAACAAAGTTTTGCCCCGACTCTCATCAAATAGCTAGCGGATTGTATTTTCAAATCTTTGTGCCAAAATAACCATCTGTAATTTTTCACATATTTTTTAGGTATCCGTTGACAAGTCGTGTTTTTTCTACGGTTCTTGTGAAACCCGAAAACTAAACGTCTGCGTGCAAAATTGCATAGAATTCCGCAGATTCATACATTCTCATCGATGTGTACAAATACATCTGTATGTACAGAATGAGTCAAGAGTCGTTTTCAACGAAAAAGAGACCAACATTGATTTTTGAGAGAAATTGCGAGTATTGTCGGAATTTTCTTCGAGGAAAGTTGAAATTTTTTGTAAATGACCAAGAATCGGCCTAATACTTACAGCTACGACAAATGTAATGACTTCGTCACGCAGCTCGTCATCCGACAAAGTTTTGGTTTTGTCTGGCAGAGTCATGAGATGATGTAAAAGAGCTTTTCTTCGAGGTATCGTTTTGCCTGAGAAAATATAAATTATTACACATATGTTTCGATCGAACAAATCATTTTCAATGATTTTCATATATTGCTTCGCAATGACATATACTTCACTTACATGCATCATCTTCATTTTCGGTATCTGACCGATCGTCGCATGTGGAGAGCTTGTTTTTTTTATTTTTCACTACCTACAAAACATAGAGTGATGTATATTATTACATCAATCGGTTCTCGATGTAAGAGATCGTGAAATCATTTTTCGTGCTACTGCAGTATGGTGAATGAATATTAAGATTTAAGAAATGTTGAGATTCAATTGCCACAGTCATTAATGCAGATCTGCATCGAACGTCACGCGTTCAAGAAGATCACTTAAACTGAGCTGACATATTGACAGCAATACCAATATTATATTATGCGCTTAGTAAGTTTTCATACTCACGTTATTAGTGAAGTCCAGCATAAACTTGACGTACTTTCGCTCGTCTCTGCCAAGTTGACTACGATAGAAAACCATGTCTGGGTATAGCCAGAAACTGAAGATTCTTTTGGCGGCGCATGCGAGCGCTCTAAAATTGTTATCAGGCGATCAAATGGATAGGCATTCTAGATTGTCAATGAATCATGATGATCAGATTTGTTGAGAATCTACCACGTATCTATGAAAATTGCTGATTTACATGGATTTTCGACTAATGTGTGAGCTATGAATATTGAGACTTACTTCTCCTCTGCCTCCACGAATGATACATTCTTATTCGTCTGCGCCCCAACCTCGACATCCATAACACTTTCTGAAGTGAGAAACCAATACGTAAATGAATTGAAAAAAAAAAAAAAATTCGAAAATTACTGGAAAATTACACGTAGGATATCGGTAATCAGAGACGTACCGCAAATCATATCCAAAGTACACAAAGATACCAAATTAAATACGTCGAATTCAGACCCATTCAAGTGTTTTTCTATTCGCTCGCTGAATATCTTCGCTTGGGCGGAAAATACCTCGACGAAAGTATCCAAGATCTTTGTATTGAAAGTTGGCTGGATCAACTTACGATGTACTTTCCATTTGGACACTGCAATTCAATTAACTCGTACTTCAATAATCGGTTAAAAATTAATAACGATAGATGCTGAAGCGTCACAATCCCAACTCAACCAAGATGGATCGAAACAAAATTTTTGTGAATTCCGCATCTTGAAATCTTCGGAAAAATTATACTCGTAGGTTATCATCAGTCTAATACGAACCTATTTGTTTCGATCCATCCGTTTGTTTCTATTTAGTTTCATCCGTGCTTTTCTATTCGATCCGATTTGCGGCCATATTTCCTTACGCTGCCAGTTTGTTCCAAATTTTTTGTAACTTCTAAGCCAATGCCCGGTTGTACGAACGTGTTTAACCGCCGGATAGATTTACCCGTAGGTTATCCTACGAAAACAATTGCAAGTTCCATTGTTTTTCGCGAGATATCCGATAGGTAACCTATGGGTTAAATTTACCCGCTGGTTAAATACGTTCGTGCAACCGGGCAAATCAATCTGATTGAATGAGCATCATTTTTGTATCTCAGTAAATTCTTGTTTTCAATTAGGAAGTCTATCTATCGTTTTACCCCCCCCCCCCCCCCCCCCCTCCCCCCCTCCGACTGCATGGCGTAATATGTGGACTCTCCATATCACAGTGCATATAGGATGATTATACGAAAAAAATAGAAAAATAAAAAATAGCAATGTTTCTTTAGTTTGCTGATGGATCGAAATGTAGACTGCCATTTTTTTTCTCAAAATAAGCATCGACGTCTCAAGAATACCTTACGATTGACTTACCGGGGGCGGTAAAAAGTCCCGTACCGACCAGGGAGGTGAAAAACTCCGTCACGGGACCTTTTCCGAGGACGTTTGGATTCAGGCATATCTCCTGAAATCCAATACTTCATTCTTAGACTCTATAATATCCACTAAAGTTCAGATCTTAAACAGATTGGCTTACCTTTATTTGTTCGGGTTCTGAAATGAGCATTAGCAGATAGGGTCCGAGCCACATCCGAGACGGTGAAGGATACACCGTACTTAGCTCTGTTAGCTTACGCAAAATGTCTGAAATTTCTTTGAATATAACTGATATTCCGACGTGTTCCGTGCAGAAGAAATTATCTCACTATAGTATATTGTGCACCTAGGGCGAGAATTAAGGGGGTCTTTCTCGCCCGAGTGCTGCAAGCACACGAGGGCAGAAAGCCCTCGCACTAGGTGCACACCATATTTTTTGTAACACATGTGAGGTTTTCGCGTTCTTTCTTGGCCTTGCGCCTTCAGTAATATTGAACTAATTGAAAATAATAAATAATATATATGGTATATACATATTTACAGAAAAGAGATACGTATCGCGTGACTGAAATCCAAAGGGGTTAGCGCCCGCTAAAAACTCTTTACGCCCGCTAGAAAACACTTTACGCCCGCTAAAAACACTTTATGCCCGCTAAAAACTCTTTACGCCCGCTAGAAAACTCTTTACGGCCGCTGCTAGGATTTGTCGCCCACCGGTCGGGAAACGGATACTTTAGGCCCGGTAGGTAAAAAAAACGCGAAAATCGTGCATGTGTTACAAAAAAATAGTTTAAAGAAAGTATCTCAAGTGAACAGTTGCTTGCTCAGTAACTTAATTTCCTTCAACTTGAATGGCTGGATGTTTCCTCGCAAACTGCTTTATATACTTTCTTCTAAACGTGACACATTGGTTTATTAGAAGACTGAAATCCTCCAACTGTAATGGGACAATTTCATTATACTTACACTCTCCGCTGCCGATAAGCTGATGTGCATTTCCTATGAACGGCAAAGCTGGCGGTCCACCAAATTTGGAAGCCAGTTTATAGAGATGTTGCCTTCGCCATTGCCACGTTAAGAAGTGCAATAAAGCATAGCAAATGGCACAAGCCACAGCAAAAGAGGCTATTGCTATAACAGCCATATCCTGTAACCTATGAATGTTTCATTGAGATTGAGTGGCGATAATTGTATGTGAAATAAGGGTTGAATGTTTTCAATCAGCGGGATGAACAAATTGTCTCCCGCACCTGATGTCCGACCTGCGCGCTTCGACTTCGTTTGAGACACGGATCAGTGGCCAATGCAGGGTGACTGAGTTTGCCACCGGTTTATCCATCTTATTTATAGATACACCTGCTCGACCATATAATTTTGATAGAGGATTTCGAATTCCAAATGTCCTTGGTCAACACGAAAGATACAGTTCCAGATTAGTTTTATTGGAAGATATCTATTCAAATAAACGTATGCTAATTTATAGAATATCCCCCAGTCCCATTAAGAACCGGTTGACAAACATGACAGAAATATTGCCCTCCGATCTTTATACATGGAATCATTCGAAGCACACGATAAATTCTATCCATATTTATAATGCCAAACTGGATGAAGACGAATAGTATGGGCAATACATCTCTAACGTCCACTCAGAAAACTATAATACTACGCGTTTCAGAGTATGGTAAGATATATATGGGGAATTCCACACCGTTTCGACCTGAGATCTACCCTTACCCTCTCGGATTTGGCCCGCAATTTTTTATATGATTGATCCTACTTCAAAAAGCCATTTTTTTTTTTTCAAAATTTTTCGACTCGTCTCGAATTTTCTAGAATTTTTGAAAACCGTCATATTGATCGACACAATTTAAAATTCTGAAAAAATTCTGAAAAATCAAGTTTCAGATATCAAAATTTTTGAGCCTACAACCAAAGTGGGGAGATTCTTCCTTCTCACTGTTTTCAAGCTTTTTTCGAAAAAAAATATTGAAAAAATCGGAAGCGGGAGTTATTTCACCACGGATGGTTGTTGAAATATTTCCACATGGTACACCGGATTTTTTAGGCCCAGAAAAAAATAAAAATTTTTTTTTGTAAAATTGAAAAAAATAAAATAAAAATAAAAATATTAAAAAAATAATAATAATTAAAAAAACTTCTTGCAAAAAATCTGAAAATTTTTCGAAAAATCCGGTGTGACGTATCGAAATATTTCAGCAACCATCCATGATAAAATGACTCCCGCTTCCAATTTTTTAAATATTTCTTTTCCGAAAAAGACTTGAAAACAGTAAGTAACAGTAAGTAAAAATATCCAAAAAATCAGAAGCGGGAGTCATTTTATCATGGATGGTTGCTGAAATATTTCGATACGTCACACCGGATTTTTCGAAAAATTTTCAGATTTTTTGCAAGAAGTTTTTTCAATTATTATTATTTTTTTAATATTTTTATTTTAATTTTATTTTTTTCAATTTTACAAAAAATTTTTTTTTTTTTTTCTGGGCCTAAAAAATCCGGTGTACCATGTGGAAATATTTCAACAACCATCCGTGGTGAAATAACTCCCGCTTCCGATTTTTTCAATATTTTTTTTCGAAAAAAGCTTGAAAACAGTGAGAAGGAAGAATCTCCCCACTTTGGTTGTAGGCTCAAAAATTTTGATATCTGAAACTTGATTTTTCAGAATTTTTTCAGAATTTTAAATTGTGTCGATCAATATGACGGTTTTCAAAAATTCTAGAAAATTCGAGACGAGTCGAAAAATTTTGAAAAAAAAAAAAATGGCTTTTTGAAGTAGGATCAATCATATAAAAAATTGCGGGCCAAATCCGAGAGGGTAAGGGTAGATCTTAGGTCGAAACGGTATGGAATTCCCCATATGTTTTCAAAAAAAAGTGTTATTTATCTGCAATGAAAGTTCATGCGTGTGGAACCATTCGCAGAACCTCTTCTTCGCAGGACTGCGGATGGTTTTTTGTGCATGAACTCTCATTGCAGACAATTCCAACTCGTGTTCAACATAAACTCAGACATAACCTCGAACTTATGGTATTTTCTTTTTCTTTTTTGATTGGATATCTTTTGGTCATTTAAACGATACAAAACTGCTTTTTATTAAAGTTTCAGTAGGATCTTTCCTTAAGAAATACATAATCAGACCTTTTACAAATTGATCGGATTTGTATCCAAACTAAATGACCTTTTGACAGACCATTTGAAATCAATAACGCGCCATTCAATACAAGCTAATCTCTGGAATGAGGAAGCAAGAACGAAACGATTGCGGCACTTGGCCAGCTAATTAGCATAATCGTGCAGCTAACCACAGGAGCTTCACTGCTTATCTTTATTCGCGTATATTTTTGCAGAATTTCGCGATGTTGACGATTGCGATATCTGAAACGAGCGGAATAATGCACATAACTTCTAAACGTGTGATCAGTTGTTGAAACTGGGTTTCCGCATTTTTTATAAAATATTTACAAGCCTAATTGCTATTGAAGTTTAGAGCAGCGCCACCCCCGCCACAGATATAAATAATTTTAAACAAATAGCCAAAGATTGAATACTTGCTTCAGCGATGACTTCCCGTGTGGAAATGTTTTTCCAACTTTGAATATAGGCTCTACGTAGGCCCCACGTCGGCATTTTTACACAAAAAACCTACCTTGGCCCTCGCAGGGGCCTAGCTTGTATTTTCCATAAAGTTTCAAGTCCATAGCAATTAGTCGGCTACCGAGTGAAACAAATCATCAGTTCGGTACGAGAAACCGCGGTTGAAGGACCCCGCACATTTCTTATAGGAAATAGATTTCAGTCGATTTATCCAAAATTGAAGTATTGTATGTTCTAGTTGACGACTTACTGATCGAATGTTCTCGTCGGTGCAACCCGAAATATTGGACCAATTTTACCATATAGGCCCCAAAAGTTAAGGATTTTCGGGGGTGGATGGGGCCCGCCCGCGAGCGTGTCTGTCTCGTATGTACGCATAAGTATTTTTGTCAATTTTTTAATCACTATGCAGGATCAACGACAAGGAAGTATTTGGATAATTACCGCATTAGAATACTTTATTGAAAAATGATCATCATTCACTATATTGATTAGTAGGTACGTGAACGTTTTACGCAAGAACAAATTGGCAATAAAACGATGTCGCCGTATCATATCTATTCGCGAAACGTAAATCCATCCCGATTAGGTATTCATGTTTTTGTCTCCCAGTTTTCATGTACATACATATGGGGAATTCCACGCCAACCGGGACAGCTTTTGCCCCTGACTCCTCCCAATTTTTTTCATATTTTTTTCTAATATTCGGTAGACTGAAAGGAGGGCTTGTGATTTTTTTTCAAATTTTAATCTGAATTCATTTTTGATTTACATATTTTTGAAAATCCGCAATTCCTGACGATCGTCAAACGTTTGAACGCCTGTATCTCTGAATCTATCAGTCGGATTACAAAACATGACTATATGAAATTCATCGGAAAGAAGTGTACTTTGAAAGAAAAAAATATGTCGGGATAATTGTCCCTCGTCCTTCATAGAGAAATCTTCGTTTGAACATGGAAAATCGATTTTTCGCAAAGTATATATGACACGATCGAAAAATTTCAAAAAATTCTCCCAAATTCTTAGAGAAAAGATAAAAATTTTGAGTTATGGCTGATCGCGGGCCTCGGTTGTTTTCAATTTTCAACAGAATTTAAATAAAAATTCTATCGAAAATTGAAAAACAAATTGGATGAAATCAATCAAAATTCTGTTGATAATTGATTTCTTAATTTTTTCTCAATTTTCAACAGAATTTCAATTAAACTTTCCATTGAATCAATTGAAATTCTACAAAAAATTTGAGTCAAAATTCAAAATAATCGATTAAAATTCTGTTGAAAATCGAAAGTGGCCGAGGCCCACGATCAGCCACAGCTCAAAATTTTTGTCTCTTCTCGAATTATTTTTGAGAATTTTTTGAAAACTTTGAATTACGTCATACTTTGAGAAATATCGCTTTTTCATGTTTGAATGAAGATTACACTATGAAGGACGAGGCACAATTATCCCGTCATATTTTTTTTTAAAAGTACACTTTTTTCCGATGAATTTCATATGACGTGTGTGTTTTCTTGACTGTTGTAAGATACATAGGAATTGATTCATGGGTGTACCAGTCATTGTAGATTTAAAACACTTTTATCTGACAACGTTTTTCGGTAAGAAAGTTGGTTTTCGAACTATGCAATTTCCAATTAAATACAATTCAAATAAAAGCACAGATGCCTAGGTTCGTAAATGGTTGGACAATATTAAATATGCAAGGTTAAACGACACTTGGTTGCTGAAATAAATCTGTGGTAACATAACTTCAAAAAGAGGGCACATGTCACGTCAACACGTTCTAGAATCAAGATCTTGAAATACCGGTGACTGTCGACAAACAACTAGCAACAACCGCACATAACTAGCATCTGTTCCAACGTTACATCGAACCGTTCATCTCACTAAAAGCTATCTATGTTTACTTAAGATACGATCAACCTAGTCTCTCTTTCTAGTCCTTAGTACGATTTTGTAGGTAATTTTTATTTCTTATTTTTATCTTATTGTACGTGGTTTCCTCCCACAGACCTGAAGATGACCGGCCATCAATTCCGGTCGAAACGTCGTCAAATAAAAGTGTTTTAAATCTACAATGACTGGTACACCCATGAATCAATTCCTACGAATTTCATATGGTCATATTTTGTGATCTGACTGATAGATTCAGAGAAACAGGCGTTTAAACGTTTGACGATCGTCAGGAATTGCGAATTCTCAAAAATATGTAAATCGAAAACGAATTCAGATGAAAATTTGAAAAATATCACAAGCACTCCTTTCAGTCTACCGAATATCAGGAAAAAAAAATTAAAATCAAAAACATTGAGAGGGGTCAGGGTCAAAAGCCGTCCCGGTTGGCGTGGAATTCCCGAGGAAATCCCCACGTATACTTTTCATAGGGATGAGCAGGAAAACAATTTTGAAAACAACATTAGACCGATAGCCGCGAGAAGTCCTAGTTCCTGTTCTCGGCCGTCAAGCCTTCTAGCCCTCTAGCTACCTTTCAACAAAATTGTGTATTCAATCGAAATTGGATCTATCGATAGTGAAGTGGGTGTGATGAATAGATAGGCCCAGTTGCGATTTCGCAAGATAGATTGATAGATAAATGTATTATGCTGCATTGTGTTGGGCAAGCACAGCACATATTTACAAAGGAGCAAAATAAGCGCTTGAGTTAACAAAAACTGAATTAATGTAGAGTAAAGCAAGGTGAGTCAAGGGGATGGAATAAAATATATACCATGGCCAGCGAGATCGCCCGATCTAACTCCGGTCGCTTTTTTTCAATGAGATTAAATGAAATCTCAAATCTATCAAACCCAACCGGCTAACGTAGATCATCTCGAAGAAGGGATCACCGTAACAAGCAGGTGTATTTTGCCAGAAACGTTATGTATGTGCAATGTGCATGTGCAAGCTGTACGAGGAATAATGTCCGGAAAGCATTCGACGTTTGTATTGATAACGAATGCCAACAGTGCAAACAGTTTCTGATGGCCTAACAAGCTACTAATTCGAGTTGTTGTTGATATCGTTCCCCTACACTACCTACTAAGAAATCGTATCTTCTATTCTCGTAAGAATATCCCCCACCTCTCTTAGTTGATTGGTTAATGGGGCGCGGCTTTACATCGACCATAAGTCCCTTACACGCTCGACAGTTGAGATCGTACACCCTGTACACAGGTATACATATTGTACATACATATGTATGAATATATATGCAACCGTTTGGAAGACTCCCGGCTTCTTTCCCCCTCCAAACAAACGGCATGTCAATATCGTGAGGACATTTTTTTGTTGAGAACAGGAATTAGCGTGTTATTGGTCGGCAATAGATAAACCACTGATGGTTTTTGATTTCGGAGTACATATAAGTCGTCCAATTTAGTAAAAGACTATCAGTGCAGTCCATCAAGTGCCACTTGGCTGGTGAACTTGTGTTGCTAATTCATAATATCGAATCCGAGTATCCGAAATCGCAACTGGGCCTATACGACGTAGAACGTAGAATCAGTAGCGCAATATGCTGACAACTTTGGCGGTGATTTTGCTCTGTGGCGTCAGTATTTTAGGAATTGCTTCGTTCTGGACGTACAGGTTAATCTTCTACTGGAAGCGAAGAGGCATTCCAGCCCGGGGTGCAGTGCCCTTTATCGGCAGCTACTATCCGTTCATATTGCGGTGGCTCACGTTCGCCGATTTCCAAAATTACCTCTATACGGCAAGTGCCGATGCCAAATATGTCGGTATGATGGAATACCACACGCCTGCGATTGTCCTCAAAGACCCTGAGCTCATCAAGCAAATTGGCATCACGCATTCCGATGACTTTGCAGACCACAAGCCTGTTGTAGCAGAAGTGGCTGATTCCTTCTTTGGAAAAATGATGTACTTTGTCACTGGCAGCCGATGGAAGAATATGAATTCCCTGATGAGGCCAGCGTTCACGTGCAGCAAGGTCAGGTTCATGTTCGAGCTTGTGTCCGAGGCAGCTAATGACTTTGTCGGTTATCTTCAGCGGCATCCTGAGCAGATTTCGTCGATTGAGATGAAGGACGCATTTAGTCGATTCACCGCCGACGCCATAGCCTCTACTACATTCGGATTTAGGGTTGAAAGCATGGAGAACAAAAATAACGCTTTTCACAATTGGGGAAGACACGTCACCGACCTCAGCACCATGTCCGTTCTTTTGAAGATCCTTTTCTACAGAGCTAGTCCGCGACTCGCGGCTTTGTTCGGCATATCACTGATCTCCGATAAGTCTGCCAAATTGTTCAAGGATCTGGTTAAGGAGAACCTAGCAAATAGAAAGACCCTGAAGATCTCCAGACCAGACGTTATCCACATGTTGATGCAAGCCAGAGAAAAAACCGGTGGCATCGACATCACCGATGACGACGTAATCGGTCAGGCCTTTAACTCGTTCTTTGCTGGATTCGACACATCATCCACCCTCATGTGCTATGTAGCCTACGAGTTGGCAGTTAATCCAGAAATCCAAAAGAGATTGCAGAGCGAAGTGGACCAGTGCCTCGTCAGGGGCCAAGGAGTGATATCGTACGAATTGCTCAACGATATGAAGTACATGGACGCCGTGGTCGCCGAGACTCTCAGGAAGTATCCGCCGCTGCCCATCACCGATAGGATTTGTCGGAAGGCCTTTGAATTATGTCCTGCAGTTTCCGGGGCCGAACCATTCACCGTCGAGCCCGGGATGTACGTCTTCATTTCGATCTACGGTCTTCATCACGATCCCAAGTACTTTCCAAATCCGGAAATATTCGATCCCGAACGATTCAGCAAGGAAAACAAACCCAACATCCCATCTGGCGCTTACCTGCCCTTCGGGATTGGGCCCAGAATTTGCCTGGGAGATCGGTTGGGCCTGATGCAGACCAAGTTGATCATCGCACAGTTAATAGCCAAATTCGTCCTCAAGCCAACTCCGAAGACAACTGTACCTCTCAGGTTTTGCAAATATTCTTTAACCATGGGAATCGAGGGCGGACTTTGGCTGGAATTGGAACCCAGGGAATCGTGTTGAAAATAACTTCATTAAGCGTATATTGTACATGTTATTATTTGAGTGTCGTTTTCTTTTACTGAATAAAAACTACTAACTTTGAAGTAGGGGTTTCGTCTTCCGAGTGATTTCGATCCTTTGCGGGTTGGTATATCATATCATAATTGCGAACTCTTTTAGACGACCACAGACAATATATTGGATAGTCAGAAAGATGGCTCTATGGCCATCTATAATGATATCTCAAGGAGATAATTTCTTAATAATAACATAATAATATAAATAATTTAATAATCAAGGTTGTCATATTCGGATGTGGGATGGAGATACTTCGAAAGTCCTCGATGAGAAAACAGCTTATATAGATATTTTATTTAAATTGAACTTGTATGCAAGTATCGTAATCGAAATAATATAGGGTGGCCTAGTTTGAAAAAACCAGTTAAATGACTCCGGAACCGAAAGAGCTGTAAAAAAAGTTTCAGACAAAAATTGTACGGTTCAGAGGGTTACACAAGTTGGCGTAGGGTTAGTCGGGGTAGTTGGCCATAGTTTTCGATACTGCCTATTATTTATTTATTACGATAAAAAATGAAAAAAAAAATGATCTCAAATCCAAGAGTACTTACTGAACGTATTGTATGTACGTCGATGACAAATAACGATTGCTCAGACCATAACTGAATTAGATATACTTTTCTAAACCCCTTCGATTGGCCATCTCACCCGAATATGCCGGGAAAGATGGCTAGTCCTTGATAAATATATCTATGTGTATTTCGTATGTAGATAGTACTAAATATTCGAACGATGTAAAATAACTCACTGGTCATTTTACGGATAAAAAAAATAAAATTTATGAATGTGAACAAGGAAACGACCAAATTAATTACTTAAACATAGTAAGGAATGGTATATGAAACTTTTATGGCCACTCAAATACACTTTTATCCACCGTTGCCTTCAGTGTTTGGTTATCATACTATTTCATTCTTTTTTTTCAGTCGTCTTGCATGGATAGCGGTTCATAAGGAGTGAAATGTTCTTTTCATCATTCTAACCTCAAAATCGCAACTTCGTCGCGATTCATAGGCTCTCGTGATGAAAAATAATGACCGTGACTCGCACGTAAAGGTTTTTTGACGAACCTCGTTACAGCTCTCGCCTTCGGCTCGGGCCGTAAGCCTCTCGTTTCGCCAAAAAAGCCTTTTCGAACTCGTATCGAAATGTACTAATTGAGAAAGCGTTAAGAACTACGACTTGTTTCAATTGGCCATCTCCCCCGGACTTACCCTATAATCGGATTATTGTAGATCATGCCAATTTCGAGAAATCGAACCGGACTAACTTTTTCCAAATCAAGACATATTCGTGTTTCCTCCGTATTTTCCTTTCTTTGTCCCTTAGTTGGGAGCAAAGTAAGTCGTTGATCGTCAGTAACGAAATTAAAAAAAAAGAAGGCCCATCTCTGACTTGTTCGTTGATAAATTACGTTGTATAAATGTTGATTCCGGGTGAGAGGAATCGGGCCGTTTTGTACCAGAGGTGGTTGCCCACTGGTATAGTTACTCTGTATAATAGTATCTTGTGCACCTAGGGCGAAAAGTGGGCTTTTTTCGACCGAGTGTGGAGTTTGCAGTACGAGTCGGAGGTGAGCTACCACGAGCCGAAGGCGAGTGCGGCCGCGAGCCGATGACGAGTGCGCCTGTGAGCCGAAGACGAGTACTACAACCACACGAGTCCAAAAAGCCCACTGAGCCCTCGGTGCACACCATATTTTTTATGAGGCTGTAACTAGCGGCCAGAGCTAGCCCCCAGACGGATTAAAAGTGATTAAAATATGGCAGGAAAAATTAACAGTCAAATTTTTCATCAAATCCCAAAACAAAGGCCAATACTTTCATCAAATTGAATGCAAACAACTATAGTATATTGTTAACTTTTAGAGATTTTCACTACGTTTGGCCGCTAGCTCTGGCCGCTAGTTTCAGCCTCATTATTTTTTGTAACGCATGTATTGATTTCTGCGTTTTTCGTGCCTATAAGCGTAGTCCATAGAGTCCACATTGTATTGTGCTCGTATACATGTTTATACGTAGTATATACGTACAGTACATATGTATGTGTAATGTGTGTGTATATAGATGTCGTATACACGTACAGTCGTTTTTGCTATTTTTCCAAAAAGCGGGCAATAATGATTTCATTAAGCATGATTAATGATTTCATTTCTTTCTCAATAAGCGGGCCATAATGAAATCATTTTTGACCGCTTTTTCGGACCGGTCAAAAAAAGGTCACTTCAGGTCCGCTTAATCTCTCTATATACAAAAATAATCTTTATCCCCGTAACTATGTATTTTCACGAGCCGGTAACTATGCCCGGTAACTATGTATTTTTTGGTCAAAAAAGTTGAACGCTACGTGCCGGCAGGCGCGAAAAATGTGTATCATAATGCGATCATCGCTAGGTGAGAGATCATCATCATCTCTTTATGTTAGTATCATAATGCGAACAGAGAAAATGCAACGCAACGTAGTAAAAATGAAACCGAACGGAACAGGGTTGGAGTGGGTTAGGCTTCCCGAATTCACAACAGGGTTGGAATAGTTTAGGCTTCCCGAATTCACAACAGGGTTGGAAAAGGTTAGGCTTCCCGAATTCACAACAGGGTTGGAAAAGGTTAGGCTTCCCGAATTCACAACAGGGTTGGAAAAGGTTAGGCTTCCCGAATTCACAACAGGGTTGGAAAAGGTTAGGCTTCCCGAATTCACAACAGGGTTGGAAAAGGTTAGGCTTCCCGAATTCACAACAGGGTTAGAATAAGTTCGATCACCAGTGATCCGTCAGAAAAAGCTATGGATCAACGGAGTGAGGCGCGAAGCGCGCAGGGGCGAAGCCCCTAGTAGGTACAAAATAGTACGTGCACGTGTTACAAAATAGTAGATTACGCGTATAGGGGCGAAAACAAGCGAATGCAAACGAGCGTGAAGTTGGCTGCACGAGGTCGAATGATGGCGGCCGCGCGTCATCGAGCGCGAAGCGCGAGATGACGCCAGGCCGTCATCACTTTGACCGAGTGCTGCCAATTCACGCGAGTTTGCATGAGCAGTTTCGCCCCGTGGCGCGTATACTATTTTTCTCAACAAAAACGTGGAAATTGGTGGCTTGAGTAAGTCCAGGGGGGCAACAAACAAGTAAAGCATAACCGCAAATTCAATCTGTCAAAACAGTGTAACTTTCGTATCCGTGATGGGATGATGCCAAATATTACTCCAGAGTATGCTGCATATAGCCACTTTCACGATCTTCCACAACGAACGAAAGCCCCCAGTTTCCACGTTTGTGTTGAGAAATAGTACATTACGATACGAGTACGGAAAGGCTTTTTTGACGAAACGAGAGGTTCACGGACCGAGCCGAAGGCGAGGGCTGTAACGAGTTTCGTCAAAAAGTCTTTACGTACGAGCAACGATCATTATTTTTCATCACAAAAGCCGAGAAATCGCGACGAAGTTGCGATTTTGAGGTTAGAGTGATGAAAAGACATTTATTGGAACGATGGCTGAGTAATAATTTGAGCACTTGCTCCGTTATTACAAAGATCAGGGCTGGATAATATTTGGAATGGTTCCATTTAAAATATATGCATTCGAAATGTAAATGGCATTTCACATTTTGTATTTCAAATTGAATTTTGGAAAACATTTCGATCTGATATTTAAAATTGAAATCTCCATCCATTTAACCATTTTAAAACAGTTCCAAATACCTGAATGCTTTTTCAGGCTCTTAGTTAATTTTTATAATTTATACGAAGGAAGTAGTCATCGGAGTAGGTCATACCAAGATTTATTAATGATAGAAAGGTCGACGTTTCGGCCGGCGCCGGCCGGCCATCATCAGGCTATAACAAATACAGTTTTATTTTACACATGACTTAATTCTGTAATGTGTGCGTATGAGTTTAATGTATTAGTTGTGAGTAAGTCCGCAGTTACAAAATTATTCAGTTGTGACAAACAGATATAGAATAAACTTACAGTCACTCCCTATAGTATTGCGTTTTCACTGACGCCAACAGGTGAAGTGATTGTGTATAGTTCCAAACATCTGTTTACCGGAAATTTTTCGAACCAGTGATTGGATCACATATCTATAGAGTAGCTCTCTCTGTGGGGCGGTTAGTTTGAATGTGAATCCAAGATCCCCGAGTACAAATCACTTAAGGTTTGGATATCCGTCCACTTGTTGACAGAGTTATTCTTCGTGATATGGATCATCTCCTTGATCAGTCTCTTTTTTAAATTAGGTTCAGCATCAACAATCTGTACATTGTCAAAATCGAAAACGTGTCCTTCGGTCAGCTGTGCGTGATGTGCTAAGGCGGATTTTTCCGTGTTCGGGGATTGACCATCATACTTATGTCCATTTATGCGTTCTTTTATATGTTGTATGGATTGGCCTACGTAGCATTCTGGACCAGCGTTGTGAAAATTGTAATTAAATTTTTTCCAATTACCAATTACATTTGTAATGTGTAATTAAACTTATTTCAATGACACATTAAAAATATAATGTGTAATTAAACCGAAAACCGTTACACATTAAAAATGTAATTGGTAATTAAAATTTTTTCAATTACACATTACAAATGTAATTGGTAATTGAATTTTTTCCAAATTAAATTTTGACCAATTACACATCGCGTTACTAATGCCATAAGGTCGTAAGCGACATTATACGACCTTCTGGTTCAATTAAAACCAAAAGGTCGTATATTTTTTTGTTTTTCTCGGAATCGTCATGAAATCGATGAAAACGGATAAATCCACTGGAAATGAGAAAAAAAAAATTTTGGTCGGATACGATCTTATGGCTTTAGTTTCGCGAAAAAATCGTGAAAATTAAAGCCAGAAGGTCGTATCCGCCTTTTTTTTTTTTTTTTTTCGAATCGCCGTGAAATCGACGAAAACGCGTAGATCCATCGAAATTTCCGAAAAAAGACGATTTTGTCGGATACGACCTTCTGGCTTTAGTTTTCCACGTTTTTTCGCAAAGATAAAGCCAGAAGGTCGTATCCGCCTTTTTTTTTTTTTTTCTTCAAATCGCCGTAAAATCGACGAAAAGACGTAGATCCATCGAAATTTCCGAAAAAAACAATTTTTCAGCGGATACGACCTTCTGGCTTTAGTTTTCCACGTTTTTTCGCAAAGATAAAGCCAGAAGGTCGTATCCGCCTTTTTTTTTTTCTCTTCAAATCGCCGTAAAATCGACGAAAAAACGTAGATCCATCGAAATTTCCGAAAAAAAACAATTTTTTAGCGGATACGACCTTCTGGCTTTATCTTTGCGAAAAAACGTGGAAAACTAAAGCCAGAAGGTCGTATCCGCTAAAAAATTGTTTTTTTTCGGAAATTTCGATGGATCTACGTCTTTACGTCGATTTTACGGCGATTTGAAAAGAAAAAAAAAAAAGGCGGATACGACCTTCTGGCTTTATCTTTCCGAAAAAAACGTGGAAAACTAAAGCCAGAAGGTCGTATCCGGCAAAATCGTCTTTTTTCGGAAATTTCGATGGATCTACGCGTTTTCGTCGATTTCACGGCGATTCGAAAAAAAAAAAAAAAAAGGCGGATACGACCTTCTGACTTTAACTTTTTCAATTTTTTCGTGAAATTAAAGCGAGAGGGTCGTATGTGTCCGGCACATACGACCTTCTGCTTTTAATTTTCGAATCTTCCAATTTCAATTGATTTACTCGTAATTGGCGATTCTAAAGCGATTACAGAAAAAAAAAAAAATTATACGACCTTCTGGCACTAAAATCGCGTTTTTGGCGCTTACGACCTTATGGCATTAGTAACGCGACATGTCTATACAAAACGATACTTCCCAAATTCTGTTTATTCCAATACTTAGATTCTGTCGGCTGTCCGGATTTATTCGAATATCATAGATATTCGGAGTTGTTGCTCCAAGCCTCACCTATACATGTCCGCGGCCTACCACTGAACGGCATGGAGACATACGGGTGTAGTTTCGAAATTTTCTTAGGCGGAAATCTGTGCGAATCGAACTATAGCTGACCTGGTCAATATTTTTCGCTCCTATGGAGTCCCACGATGTCGATTGAGGCTAAGCCTCCTCTCAGAAGCGCGTACGATTGCCTTTAAAATAACGATAAGTGGCATGTATCCATCGACAACGAACGAGTGAAATTTCAAATGGTATATATAATATTACGAAACAAAAATCACCCAAATTGAGTTTGGAAATATATTTTACTATTGTAAGTGAAATCCAAAACTTTTCAATTCTTTGGCCAAATTAAAAACCAAATTCGGTAAAAGTATCCGTTGAAAATCGATAAGCACTGAATGGAAATGAGACATTTTTGGAATGTTTTTCTATTATTTATGCCGAAACGATACTAATAACTAAAGATACTTCATTTTTATGAAGGCATCTTCCATACGGATTTACGATCAGACCTTGTATTTTCTGAAGTCAGATAATGAAGTGGTCAAAACTCAGCTCTACGTCTGAATCTTCATCCACGACACGAGGACACTCCCCGCGATCCTCGTCTCCATAACTATCATAAAGTTCCTGGCACGCTTTTTCCCATGCCAATGATACGTTACACGTAAACATCAGGATATGTATATTACATGACTTCCTGGCCGTGAAAAGAGTAAAATAGATTAGCATACCTACCCCTGATGAAAAAAGGAACGGGAATCCGTTAGAAACCTATAGAAAACAACATCTGAACCTATCGGATTTTAACGGAATCCTATACGTTCTATCTGCAAGAGGTAGAATCCTAACCAGGTCTCCATCCGTTTCGAACAGTAATTAGTTATCCGCACGATAATGAGTTTTATGGGAATCTATGTAAAGTCAGACCGTCTAACTACACGTACCGGCCGGGACGTATACGAGTGTACAACATTTCTGTCCGCATTTTGTATGCAAATCAAAGTACCTGTTTCTGTCTGCAATTTCGGATTCGGAAACCATCCGTTTCAAGACGCATCTTCCGACCTCATTAGTTTCTATCCGCGATTGCGTATGACTCTCTGACTGTTTCTATCCGCAGTTCGAATGCATCTGTGGAGTGTATAAAACGTCTGTCCCTCATCAGTTTCTATCTGCGATTGCGTGTGACTCTCTGACTGTTTTAATCCGTAGTTCGAACGCAACTGTGGATTGTATAAAACGCCTGTCCATTCCAATACGCATCTTCCGACCTCAGCAGTTTCTATCCGCGATTGCGTATAATTACATTCACCTAGCTTCTACAAGTTTCGGAATTCTAATCTCCCATCACAGATTGGAAAACAAAATTTGTTACCCGGTCGGATTGGCAATTCATAACTCGTGTGAAATGCCATCACTCGCCGGTGGCTCTGCCTGAAGTTTGTGACGTATCAATTCTGCGTTTGTAACACATAGCTTTCATAGACAAAAACTTTCGAAAACGGCCATTCACGCATCTCCGTATAGAAGCGCATAAGATCCACCTCAATTGACATCAGGTGAGAATGTTTATGGAAACGGACAGAAAGTGGGCCCTGTCCGTTTGTGGCGTGTCTGGTCTGCGTTTTTACCACTGCTTTTACGGACAGAAACGTGTGACAACCGCCGTTCACGCATCTCTGTATAGAAGCGTATAGTATAGGAACTACCGCAATTGACATCAGGTGAAAATGTCTATGGAAACGGATAGAAAGTGAACCCTGTCCGTTTGTGGCGTATCTGGTCTGCGTTTTTAACACTGCTTTCACGGACAGAAACGTATGAAAGCCGCCATTCATGCATCTCCGTACAGAAGCTTGTAGGAACTACCACAATTGACATCAGGTGAAAATGTTTATAGAAACGGATAGAAAGTAGACCCTATCCGTTCGTGACATATCTAGTCTGCGTTTTTTAACACTGCTTTTACGGACAGAAACGTGTGAAAACCGCCATTCACGCATCTCCGTACAGGAGCGTATAGGAACGACATCCTCTGATTTGTTTCTTATACGCTTCTGTACGGAGATGAGTGAATGGCGGTTTTCACACGTTTCTGTCCGTAAAAGCAGTGTTAAAAACGCAGACTAGATACGTTACAAACGGACAGGGTCCACTTTCTATCCGTTTCTATAAACATTTTCAACAGGGACCTGTGTATCCGAATGATTTGTCAACATCAACATCGCGGAGGATTTACAATAACAATGATATCGTTTCCCTGGAAAAGCAAATCGTCCATCGTATCCACGGAGTATTAGGCTGCCGTCACATGAAAAGTCGGACCGGAATCTAGTATAACTTTTTCTATGTATTGGGTGTATGTATACACCCATACATACTACGTTCCGTTCCGCTTTTCCGTTCCGGCTGTTCATGTGACGGCACCCGAAGAACCAATATCAAAAATATAGGTACTACTTCCTATAGTCACGTTCTCACCAAAGTCCTGTAAAAATGTGATGCTCTGTCGCTGCTCCTTGCCAAGATGAGTACGATGGAAAATGAAATCCGAATAACGCCCTATCTTCGCTCGAAGAGAAGATATGAAGATCCTACTGGAAATAAGGATGACAGCACGGTATTACGGTGCAACGGGAGTCTCTTCGCATAACAATTGGACAACAGTGCGGACAACCATTGTTATCCGAAAAGACTCTCGTTGCACCTTAAGCGGGGAATGAGATGGTAGTCCATTTTTTGAGAGGTTCTTTGAATGTCCACGAACGAGTCCTGAAATTTCCTAGAGAAAATTTTGGGGCAAAAATGTTTTAAAAATCGTTAAAAATTGAAAACGCACCGTATTGGAGCTATATCTTTGCCGGTTCGTTTTAGCGAGAAATGTTTCCAACAAAAGTTGTTCGTCCCGTTGCCCTCTACATAATCAATCTCCTGCTAAAATTGCGTAGGATTGTTAGTTCAACCGTTAATTGCAAAATAGCACGAAGATCGATCGTTTTGGTTTTTGCAAGTGACTCTGTGATCAATCGTGGGGTCACACAGTTGGGCAAGCAGCCTCCAAAGCTGGCATAAATACATAAATGAAATTTAATTTAGAAACACCTACTTATAGTACTTTACAAATGCTTGGGAGCTTTTCCAGATCGCCACTTCAATATTATGCTTTTGGAGCGGCTTATCAGCGGTAATAATAATTCACGCACTGTATAAGCCTTACAAAAAATGGATTTTTTCGTAATGGAACTTTCGACTACGGATATTTTACTATATATTGGTAATTTTTGATTCGTTTTTGAGCATAATGTAGGTACATTAAAATATGTGCTGTGAAAATGACTGATTTACGGTCAAAATAGCGAACGGGTGCAAGACATCGAAAGGTTCTTGAAACTCAAACGTAATAGAAAAAGAAAAAATAAACACTCGATCTACCTTGGAACATCATTAACAAGTTAAATGTTTGTAGATTTCATCATGATAATGCAATTAAATTCAAATACCAGATTCGTCAGGCATATTTTAATGTACATTATGCTAAAAAATCCGGTTGAAAATCCGGGTATTAGTTTACAAATAACATGGATCTTCAATCCCAGCCGCTAACTCGACCAACAATAGTAAAGTGGTGGATATACATATAGTTTTGAAATTAACAATAATAATTATTTGAAAATGGAAACGGTAATTAAGACTTATAGTTATCAAGATTCGATCTTCAAATGTTATTATATTTTAGGCTTAAGGGGCTTTTAAAGTCGCTTGGAAATTTCGACGCAGATCTCATTTCTCATGGTAATGCAGAGTCATATAGCGTGGTAGAGAGTGGGATGTCAATGTTTTTGGTAATTGAAAACCAGATTAGCTGCCATTTAGTCATTTCTGCATAGAATCTGATGAATTTGGGTTCTAAACGTGTGTTTTTTCAACGCCGAGTGGCATCATACACATGAGGAAGATCTATTCAGTGCAGCTCTAAATAATCAAAAAACTTAGGTAGTCGATAACGAATCTGTAAAAAAAATTTTGAAATTTTGAAAAAATGAAACATCGCTCCACTTTCTGCCAAAACAATGCATTGATTTCCGAAGTTTCATTTCGATCGGTCAAGTGGTGTAGGAGTTTTGGCTCTCCGCGTTTTCGAGGTGATAGCGCGTCTTTAATAGCCCCTTAAAGGGAATGTAGCCCCAGCCGCTGACTCGGTTGACATGATCCGCAATTTAATGTTCCCTACGAGGTGCGAACCGCTGCGCGCGGGAATTCTTTCGATGAATCGGCGGCTCGTTATCGGCGGCTAGCTTCAGCGTCACGTCTTGAAACCCACGCAAAATGTAGATGAATCTATCGCCAAGAGATTATGCAGTCCAAGAACAAGCTGGCTGGAACGTATAGTTTATAGCAACAATAAGCGATCTCCGAAAATCCAGAGATCCTCGATATCTTCTGACCAAGCAGTCGCACAGCGTACAACAAAATCAGGGTGCGAGTTTTTCGCGCGGACTTTATCAGGAGATAAAAACAATTTCGACACTTCAGCCATAAAAGTGCGATTTTCGATCAAATAAAATTTGGGCTTACAAACAAATGGAATAACTCTGCAAATTGACGAGCCAGCGCCGATATTTTACGAAATTCAGATAAAACTTTACAAGGCGGGAATTTTAAGACTAAAATGATCCTTCAATCTTCATTAGAACCGGACATATAGCCACTTTTGCCTTTTAATCGGTCACCGTTGTTATAATTAATATTTACGGACAAATAAAGGTATGAGCATGATCTGTAAACCTTCAGCTATGATTCTAAAATTGTCCTATACCCCTTAAAGCATTTATCTCATCGCAAGAACTGATTGAATACAGTCACGGTGAGCGAGAGCTATCCCGCCGGGTATAATGAATCGTCGGGCCGCGCGGTGGGGACCGCTCGACCAATCACGCTCGGCGCCGCGCCGCAAAGTTAATAAATGCAACACTGATCTCTATACTTACAATTAGAAATCAGTGAAATGCAATAACTCCCGTAAAAATGGTCGTACGGACTTGATTTTTTTTTCAAACTGGGCTACTTTTGTCTCACCAAGTCTATGGTGCTGGAAAAAGTGAGGGTTATCCATCAATTTACCCACGAACTATTGTTTCACCTTGACCACGCCGGAAATGTGGCTGTGAATGACGTAATGTAATCAAAGCGAAGGTAGCAGAAATAAATTTGAATTTTGTTCGAACTATATTCATAAGGGCATTAAGATGGTGCAACAGTCGACTGGCGTAAAGTACGCACATCGCTCACTATTTTGACTATTATCTAAGCCTACGCTTCACTGACGCAAATATAATTCACACCCAGCCATGCGGTATGAAATACCGAACACATCCATGCAAAAACATCTTGATTTTAAGCAACGACAAAGTCGTAATTTGTCAGCGCGTAAACAGCCTGAATCGATAGTATCAATGGATTACGCGCTGACAAATTACGACTTTGTCGTTGCTTAGAATCAAGATGTTTTTGCATGGATGTGTTCGGTATTTCATACTGCGTGGCGGGGTGTGAATTATATTTGCGTCAGTGAAGCGTAGGCTTAGATAATAGTCAAAATAGTGAGCAATGTGCGTACTTTACGCCAGTCGACTGTTGCCCCACCCATTTTATTCATTACATTGATTACATTGTTCAAGATCCTCTCCTTGAATTATAGGCAGTTAAAGTGCACAGTTTTATGTAGGAAGTACTACAACGGGCAAAATTGGAATAATTCCGAGGAGCCACATATCATTCCAAATGACGATGAAGTTGATGACGATTTATTACGACTGGCCTGATACTGAAGTTAAAAGCGTACGCAATAAATTGAAGAAGAAAAAACATTCCGATAAGGATCGACATAGATGTTCCTGCATCAAAAAAAAAAAAAAAAAAAGAGGAAACGATAGCTAGGACTAGGATATAGGATTATTGATGAATGAATGATTATTGGAAAATGGTGGGCCCATTCATGTTACTATCTTTATAAATATAGTCGGAACAAAATTCAAATTTATTCATGCTACCTTCAGCGTGGTTGAGGTGAAACAATAGTTGGCGGATAAGGTAATGAATATAACCCTCACTTTAAATTTTCCAGCCCCATCGGATTGGTGAGAAAAAAGTAGCTCAGTTTGAATAAAAAATCAAGTCCGTACGACCATCTTCACGGGAATTATTGCATTTATTAACTTTGCGGCGCGGCGCCGAGCGTAATTGGTCGACTGGTCCCCACCGCGCGGCTCGACTGTTCATACCCGGCCGGACAGCTTAAACTTTATTTGACCGTAAATATTAATTAGAACAACAATGACCAATTTAAAGGTCAAAGCGGCCGTATATCTTCAACTCTAATTGAGATTGAGGGATGATTTTAGTTTCGAAATTCTCGTTTTGCAAAGTTTCATCTAAATTTCGTAAAATATTGGCGCTGGCTCGGCAAATTTGCGGCGTTATTGCATTTATTTATAAGACGAAATTTTATTTCACCTAAAATCGCACTTTTATGGCGATTTTTTATACATCCTGAAAGTCCGGGCTAAAAACTAGAGCCCTGACTTTCTTGTACGCTGTGAGACTGCTTGGTCAGAATATGTCGAGTAGGATCTCCGGATTTTCGGAGATCGCTCATTGTTGCCAAGCTATACGTTCCAGCCAGCTCGTTCTTGGACACATCTCTTGGCGATAGATACATCTACATTTTGCGTGAGTTTCAAGACGACCACACGATGACTCACAGAGTTACTTGCGAAAACCAAAACGATCGATCTCCGTGCTATTTTGCAATTAACGGATGAACTATCAATCCTACGCGATTTTTCTAAGAGACTGATTTTTGAGAGGGCACGGGGCGAACTACTTTTGTTCGAAACAATTTTCGCTAAGTTAAACGAACAGGAAAAGATACCTATATATCTTCGATACGGCGCGTTTTTAATTATTCACGATTTTTGAAACATTGTAGCGCCAACAAACTCTTCTAGGAAATTTCAGGATCCGTTTATGGACATTCAAAGAACCTGTCAAAAAATTTGCAAAGTCGACATATTCTTGAATAAAAGCCAAGCACATGATTCCGACTGGACTATGGTTGATATCGACTGTCCCTGAATCGTGAGATTCAGATTCGATGACATTCTAAAGCGTGGCAACTGTCCACACAATTTATCTGATGAATCTTTAATCGTTTCATTAGAAATTCATGACAGTATTAGGCAAGACGAATATCTCATAAATATTGATAGTCAGATTCGATGACATTCTAAAGCGTGGCAACTGTCCACACAATTTATCTGATGAATCTTTAATCGTTTCATTAGAAATTCATGACAGTATTAGGCAAGACGAATATCTCATAAATATTGATAGTAAATCGTAACCAAATACCTGAAGGGAAGGTCATAAACAATCCAGTCGAGTTAATAGTGATAGTAAATCGTAACCAAATACCTAACTAGGGAAGGACATAAACAATCCAGTCGAGTAGAACCGGCAGTAGTCTGCTGCCCTCATCAGAGGCTATTTATTAATAACAAAAAGAATCGGGAATATATGTATATGAAAAAATTTTTGTCAAAAGAGAAACAGAAACAAGTTCAATTACAACGAACCTCCAATCATAAGAAGTGGTACTATATAGATCTTAGATTATTGGTATTTTTGAGCAAGCGACAAAAAAATTAATAAAAAGAAGTAACCAAATACCTTTGCAGAAAATCAGATGAATAGATTGAAAAGCTCAGGAGTGTGCAAATTGGCTTATTTTTCTAACGCATCAACGAACTTATTATTTTTCTGGGTTTGCGCCCCCACCTTGATAGACATCTCAGTTTGAGTGAGTGACATTAAGTAGTCAGTTAGGCATTGGTCGAATGAAGCCAAATAGTACATCGCTAGAAATTTTGACAAGTATCGAAAAGTAACAGGAATACGCCCATATGGATAACTCCAATAGTACCGAGGTGGGCCCTTTCAATGCGGACGTCGTCCACACATATCCCCTGGAATTCAGTTTTCAGTGGTGTGAACGCTGAAGAGTAGTCCGAGCTAATTAGATTATATCTTATCACCTTCGCTAGCTCAGAGTCAGTAACGAACAAGAGTCGACGTGGCCCAAGCCACATTCGAACCGGCGAAGTAAGTATGCCACTTTTCTAGTTCGTCGAGCTTCCTCAGGAGACCTGGGATTCCGTATGACATATGACCGTACGAACTATTCGATCATCATCCGAATGAATTTAGATCAAAACTAGTTTCCATGGCGCAGATGTAAACGTTTTTGAATATTGATAGTTATTGAAACATCTTCAATTCGGGGACACCTGGATTCTTATATCTTAATGAGCCGGTTGAAGGCGTATTAATTATTAGTGTTCATTTGCATCGAGGATTTAGACCTGATCTGAATGTTCATCATTTTAGTCTGGAAATCTGGATTCCTGCTGATATTTTGTATCGATATTTGACTGGACAGACTGAAAGATCTCAATGGGCACTAAATTTGAGAACCCTGCTAGTAAGATGTAAAGTGTGCAGGAGCCGGATCGACGAGTGAAAATACCTGCGATCTGGATCAACTATCACAAGGAAAAATACTGCAGGATGCCTTGGAACTAAAAGCGTAAAATGATAGGAGTAATAGAGAGGGTCGAGCTGCATAAATAATCCTGAAGAACATGTGGGCTCTGAAGTCGCGTTGGTGAAATACCACCGGCTAAAAAATTGCGTCAAACGCCAGCATGTAGGCAACCGAGTATACAAAAGCCAGTGGTTATCAGTCTTGTTGATAAGAGTGCTCTATTGCTGATGCCGAACGTAATGCTTGAAATTTACGACTTTCAAACAAAAACACCTTGATATTGAATTTTCGCCAAACATAAGAACGAGGATAAGAGTGATGATCACTGCTTACTGTGTACTCGGTCGCCTTCGCGCTGGCGGTTAGCGCGTTTTTTTACATATCTCGCGAACGCGACGTCGGAAACCACATGTTCCTCAGGTTTATTTACTCAGTTCAACCCCCTCTATTACCTTACCCCTATCATTTTACGCAGTTAGTTATGGGACACCCTGTATAATATATTTATGAAATCGTTCCACAGAACTCCTCGTCATACATCCGGCTAGATTTGATTGAATTTTAGTTGAAGTGCTCTAACCTCATAATATTGACTTGAGAAATAATTTGTAAATGGCACTTCTATCTACGTTCGGTTCGAAAGATTGTATCATCTCACCATGACTTCATCGGGATTGGAAAATATCAGAAGAAGTCGAGGATCAATGGACTCGGGTTATGATGATCGAAGATATTAAGTATCTATTTCAGAGGTGTAGCTTTATTTCTGTGACTATTTGCCATTTGGCAATGCACGACATTTTGGCAGGGTAAATAATTAACATTTTTACAACTATTCAACAGTGACATTCATTTGTGATCAACAACAATTTCGAATTTTGAGAGCATGAAGATTCTCGATGACACGTGCCGAGCGTCATACCGGATGGTTGCAACGTCAATCAATTTCTGATTCGTTTCTCAATTCTTATTTTGATTGGATCAACCGGTTTTAGAAAAATTTTCATCTCCAATCGAATATTACTTACCGGTACAATATTGTCTTTCTTCAATATGCACCTCCGCAGAATTGTTGCAAACAATGTCTTCACCGACATCATTGCATAATTCATACCTGAAAATCGAACAACATTCCTGATAAGTTATAAGCCTTGATATCAATCATCGATATCTTCCGATTCCGATTTACGTAGCTCCAATGATTGTTGCATTCGGGGCAGGTTTTCTTACGAATAAAATTCGCTCACATCAATGTGGGTCAATTTTCATGATGAAATTACAAAAATGTAATAATGGAAACAGGCATTTGAAATGGTTGCTCGATGAATCATACCTATACAATTCTTTTGTCCCCCACTGAATGGTATATACACGTAGGGGTGTCGTTTTGCAGCTTCTTCGGGCAAAAATCTATCCGGATCAAATTTGAACGGATCCGGCCAGTACTTTTCGTTTCTGTGGAGTGTATGGATTCCGACAGTGACCGAACTTCCACGTGGAACAATATGATCACCTAACGATAATCAATAATGATTGACGGATCAGTCAATAGGTGCAGCGATTTGAAGTAACATAAATCAAATTGATAGCTTTTATGACTGAATGCAAGTTACGTGTACATACATACATATATTACCGTCCAAAAGTTCGGGATCACTTCACTAATTTTCGTTTCGGCTAAGAAGTTTGATATCCCGGCCGAGTAAAGGCGTAGATGAATGATTGAGGTGGCATTCGAAAGTAGAAGGAAGCAGCTTCATCATGCTTTTTGCGAAAATTTGCTACGATTTTTTTTTGCACTTACCAGATGACGTTAAACATGGTCGTTTTTCTGTAATTTTCAAACTTTCACAGAGTCACGTGTAATTTTTTGGGGAATGATGAGAGAAATTTATCCTCCAAAGGACTAGAAAGGGGAAAGATCAGGCTTCGATTTTCTGTTTTGAAATTTTTTTTGCGATTTTTTTTCGCAAAGTTATTCAACTTTTCGCACGAGAATACGGTTTTTCGAAAAACCGTCGTAACTGGAGAATTGTAGGGTTGAGAAGAAAATGTCAGAGGAAGAAAAGTTGCGTCTTTCAATTTTAGAGTCGGGAGAATTTTTTCGAAATTTCTGGCGAAACTCTTTTTTTTTACCATTTCGTCTGAGTAAAAGCAAAAGGGCCTGAGCGCAAAAAAAAATTTTTTTGCGACTATGCCCACAAAGTCTTACGTTGCATGAAAAAGATTTTGGCAATAAAAAAGTGAAATTTTTTTTCGGCGTTCAGGCCCTTTTGCTTGTAGTCACACGAAATGGTAAGAAAGAAAAAAGTTTCGCCAGAAATTCCGAAAAAATTCTCCTGACTTTAAAACTGAAAGACGCAACTTTTCTTCCTCTGACATCTTCTTCTCAACCCTACAATTCTCCAGTTACGACGGTTTTTCGAAAAACCGTATTCTCGTGCAAAAAGTTGAATAACTTTGCGAAAAAAAATCGCAAAAAAAATTTCAAAACAGGCAGGATAAATTTCTCTTATCATTCCCCAAAAAATCATAAGCGACTTTGTGAAAGTTTGAAAATTACAGAAAAACGACCATGTTTAACGTCATCTGGTAAGTGCAAAAAAAATCGTAGCAAATTTTCGCAAAAAGCATGAAGAAGCTGCTTCCTTCTACTTTCGAATGCCACCTCAATCATCCATCTACGCCTTTACTCGGCCGGGATATCAAACTTCTTAGCCGAAACTAAAATAAGCGAAGTGATCCCGAACTTTTGGGCGGTACTGTACATCACGTATAGCCATAGCAAAATTGAACAAAATAATGTTGGTTCTTCCAAATAATGGAACTTCACACACCTATGTCCAAATCGTCCGTCACTGTGCGAACCATGACAGGGACTGCAGGAAATAAACGCAATGTTTCTTTGATCACACGCTCCAGGTACTTCATGCGCGGGAGGTCTTCGGCTGAGACAGGACGCTCCTCGATATCATCATCTCCGTAGATTTCATAGAGTTCCTGGTACACTTTTTCCTGTAAACATATTTATTGTGAATGACGTTCCGAAGTCGCGTGATACTACAGTTGGGAGATCGGGAATTCACATATATACCTGTACATCTGGATGAGACGCGAGCATTAACATCACGAAGGAGTTAGTATTGGCTGTCGTTTCACTCCCCTAAAAAAGAGTTGGAATTACTATTGGCACATGTTGTCAATCCAATTCGTCGTTTATAGCTAATCGAAAAAATATAGGTACAGGAATTCTAGTGACAAAGTTTGATTTTTATTATAATTATTCACGAATATAGGTAAGAAATGTACACAGCATAAGACTACTGACAGCGATCACCATCGAATCAACTTCTTCGCGAAGCATTTCATTCGACAAAATTGCGCTGGCTCCGCTACAGGGTAGCTTCATGAGATGATCCAGAAATACTTCCGGTCGAGGAATTGATTCGCCTGAAGAAATAAATTGTTTTGTAATGAGTCGCGACTGTTAACAGTCAACTTCTCAGTCGACCGTATCAACCGATCAAGCAAATTAATTGTTCAGCTAAGTCAATCCGATTGGGCCCCTATTCAGTAAACAATCATGGGCATCAGTACAAGGGTTTCTCAAGTAGTTTGAAACTGCATGGGGAATGGTTAAAAACGTCAAAACATTCGATGGCCCGTAATGGCTCTTTGGCTCAGTTAAGCCTCAGCAAGATTATTTCCTTCCCACATCATAATCGGCTATTTTTATTATTTCCTCATATCGAGACCAACACGATGCCAGAACTACTTACACGCATGATCTTTATTGCCAGTTGCCGCTGGTTGACTTTTCCGGTCGAGGACTTCGACTCTCTTCATTTGTATCACCTGTAGTCACATGACGAACATGAGCAGAACGAGTATGCTGGCAGCAAGACAAACTCACGTACCTATACAGCTACGTCTTAGTTGATACTCACATTGTCGGTGAAGTTGTGCAAAAATTTCATGCACTCCTGTTGCTCTTTGCCGAGTTTCGAACGGTTGAAAACAAAATCTGGGTGCAGCCATATGTTAAAGATTCTTTTGCAGACAGTACTGGCCAATCTAGAAATGAATTCGTGTCTCAAAAAGCTCGGAGTCCTCGTTGCTCTACGTAGCAACTTATTATACTGATACGATAATTGACGTCGCTACGCGACTTCAGAAGACATTGTGCAGCTCTCTTCATCGTCATAAATTGTATATGGACAAGTCAGCTGCCACGTGAATGTGAACGTAGCTTTTGAACAATCTAATCCTGTTGAGTGTGGTGAATGATTGCTTAATAAATTGACATACTTCTCTAGTGCCCCTACGTATTTATGATCCTTGTTCGTCTGGGCCCCAACATTGACACCCATGGCAGTTTCTGATGTGCAGAGAAAAATAAAACGAGGGCTGATGGTGAACTGTAAGGCGGATTGTATACAGATGGTAAAAAACGTACCGCATATCATGTCCAAGGTGCACATGAACACGGAACTATAGTATATTTCTAGTTCCGGTCCGTTTATATTGCACTCCATTCGGTCGGCGAATACTTTCGCTTGAGCCGCAAATATCTTCACGAATGAGTTCAGGATTCTCGTATTGAATGTGGGCTGGATTACCTTCCGATGTATTTTCCATCTCGGCACTGTAATGCCATAATACTTGCCTATCAAGGATGTTGAAAAACATCTCTAATTGCAAGTCGAAATTGTTTAATGCCTTGCGAAAATGACTGAATTTTGTAACAATATATTCCACGTATCGGTTAATGTTCTCAAAAATACTATTTCTACTGCGGTCACGTTATGAAAAAGTTTGGGAATGATAAAACATTTGCACATGATTCGTCCAAATTTCAGGAGTAGTAATATGGAGGGCCAGCTGCGCTGGCACGCCTGACTCCAAACCGCGGCTAGAGTTGGTGACTCAATTATTGGCCGGCAGGCCACGCTCTCATCGGCTTGGCTATAAGATCTCTTGGATTATGCATGCGATAATACGCGCGCTTGACAAATTTGAATTACTTTTCACGATGGAATCGCGTAAATTCCATTATTCGCGTTTGCAGAAGGAAATAAGAATAGGTTGATGTGTATTCGAAATGTTTCTAGATGCTTAATTTCCATATTGACGCGGTAGTAGCTATAAAACTGCTGGCAAAGATGCACCTGTATTTCCTCAGTTTCACTTATAATATAATAATTATATGTATGAAATAAATGCAAGAAACAATTGAAAACTTATTATCGTCGTTATTCATTTATTTAACAATTCCCATCCTCGTTTCATGGCATTGTTAGTGAAAATTGAGATAATTAACCCAGTGAAAATTAGTAGCAAGAATTATAAAACTTTACTGAAACTTGAAAAATGCCGTATTGTTTTGTTCCATCCTGCCGTTCCGGCAATGCAGAGTATACCCAGCAGCTCAAAGCTGACGGAAAAAATCTGTATTTCTTCACAGCCCAGAATCAGGTATACATGCCAAGCTACAGTTTGTAGATCTATAATTCGTTTATAGGGTACCAAGTTATAAGATAATCACTAAATTATATTTGATTTTTGGGCGCAAATATACTATTACCGCGTTTTGATTTAACACGTGTGTACGTTTCGGATTTTTATACGATACTTGAATTGCGGAGGACGTTTCAAAACACAGCCTTCTAATATTTTAGTTCATTTTATTTCGACGCAATACAATGCAATATAATATGTATACATTAGGGTGGATCGAAAAAAAAAAATTTTCTCGGCTACCCTCGAAAATCAAAGATATCGCTGAAATAAAGGTCTCCGTAAAAGGATTCGATTTTTTGAATTTTTTTAGGGGGCGCGCGGCTCGTTCAAAAGTGCCATTTTTAGTGTCAAATTTACGTAATCGCTGATTATTGGAAACAGATTCATCCGAAAATTCTGATTTTTTGATATAAGGTGCCCAGGTATCTACTCTTTCAAACCCATATTCACGGAACACTACCAATTGTTTTATATCTTCGGAAAAAATGTTTGAAAATCAATATTTTTACTATTTTTCAGGTAATTATCGTTGAATTTTGATTTTTCTCCTTCTAAAACGTTTTTGAATTTCTTCCATCGTTTTTTTCTTGTAAAACTTTTTATCAGTATCGCTTACAATGCAAAAATCGCTGAAAAATAAATCTTATTTCGAAATATATCCGAAATATCAAAATTTTATTTTTCAGCAATTTTCAGCAATTTTTGCATTGTAAGCAATACTGATAGATAGTTTCACAAGGAAAAAACGATGAAAGAAATAAAAAAATGGTTTGGAAGGAAAAAAATCAAAATTTAACGATAATTACTCGAAAAATAGTGAAAATATTGATTTTCAAAATTTTTTTTCGAAGATATGAAACAATTGGTAGTGTTCCGTGGATATGGGTTTGAAAGAGTAGATACCTGGGCACCTTATATAAAAAAATCAGAATTTTCGGATGAATCTGTTTCCGTTAATCAGCGATTACGTAAATTTGACGCTAAAAATGGCACTTTTGAACGTCCCGCGCGCCCCCTAAAAAAATTCAAAAAATCGAATCCTTTTACGGAGACCTTTATTTCAGCGATATCTTTGATTTTCGAGGGTAGCCGAGAAAATTTTTTTTTTTCGATCCACCCTAGTATACATATGTATATTCTCCGAACGGTTCTATGATATGCAGTTACGTTTTTCAAAATTACGATAAGTACATTAGCAAATGAAATTGAATAAACTTTATCTCTGATTAAATCTGGGAGCTAAATCTCTGAAAAAATCGACACCAAATCGAGAAATAAGTCGAGAATTAAATCTAGAAATCAATTCTTGTACAATGTCCATGCAAAATTATATCAAATAACGCTAGTAACGCTATAGTACCTTTGCTTAGGATACTCCAGGAAAGGGATTTACTTAGTGTTCGATTCATGCAATAAAAATATCTACTAAAATCAACTACTAAATGGCTGACTGATGGAATAGAATCAATCAACGAAAGCCGAAACAAAAGTTCTACAAGCCTTATCCAAATATTCGGCCAGCCACGGGGTCATTTGCTCAACGATAGACGAGTCTCTTGACTCAAAATGCAATAATCATCTCAATAAACGATAACTGCAAACTACCTCGTGCCTTCACAAATAAATCAAGGCCTCACTTTAACTGGCTTCAGACGAATTATACACTTCAAACTCTATTTTTATTAAAACTGGATAATGCAAACCAGGAGAAAAAATATAGTGCAATAGGCGAGAACGGGAGAATGGGACGTATGCTTCGGTCGACCATCTAGCGAAGAGTAGGTAGAACGGCTGGTCTCGCTCTGTAAAGTGCTGTCGTTACGATAGGTCCTGGTCTTCCTGATTGGCCTAATTTCTCACGTGACGATTTTGGGGAATGTCGATTTATTATCGCCTGGCTGACGGTAGAACCGTTGTACGTAGCTAGTGGTGTATTTGCGGGGAAGGACACTGCAGATTGGCCTAATTTCTCACGTAACGATGTTGGGAGCTGTTGATTTGCTATCGCCTGGCTTACGGTAAAACCGCCATACGTAGCTGATGCTATATTTGCGGGGAAGGATACTGCAGATTGGCCTAATTTTTCACGTGACGATGTTGGGAGATGTTGATTTGCTGTCACCTGGCTTAAGGTAAAACCGCCATACGTAGCTGATGGTGTATTTGCGGGGAAGGACACTGCAGTTTGGCCTAATTTCTCAGGTGACGATGTTGGGCGATGTTGATTTGCTATCGCCTGGCTGACGGTAGAACCGCCGTACGTAGCTGGTGGTATATTTGCGGGGAAGGACACTGGTGTGACTTTACCGCTGCTTGTTACTCCGCTTCTTGCTGCTTACCCCTCGGAAGTCCCACAACGCTGGTTCAGCGGGAGATCTCGCTCGTCATGCAACTCGGCGATGATTAAGTGTTCTTCAAACATCAGTCAATCCTCCAGTCAATGTCGAATGGTGCCATTCCAGACTCACAACTCCCACGAATTCCACGGTGGGATCGTCTGGTCGAGAGGTTTTCTGGCCCAACCTCAACCATGGCAACGGCCTCTGGTGGATGTTGGCAGGTCGGTTCAACTCCAGGTTGATAAGTCCTCGGGTAGGAGGCTGTGAATGCGCTTTCGCGTGCCCCTGTACGCCACCCTCAGGCATATAGATCGGTAGGCGGTAGCTTCGTCGGATGAGGGGAGGACTTGGTTGTACTTCACATTATACGTCCCTGTACGCGGTCTGTGAGGATCGTAGAGTCACACAGGTCTTCCCTTTCGAAAGAGAAGCTGTCCTGAGTGCTTTCTTGGCAAACCCAGGGTTGCACCTAGCCAGGCGATAGGATCTTCCTTCCAGATGACCAAGAGGTTGACTTCTCTGTGGGAGGCCATCACGCGGCGGTAGATGTCTCGTTGCTGCCTTACACAATTACAAAATACCAAAACAATAGCCATCAATATGAATCCAATATTTTTCCTAATTCTATCCCATTCCTGGAGTATTGTCGCCGTAACGCATCGCTCTTAACCCATTAGTTTGCCTAGTGGCGGGGTTTACGAAAATACCACGTCACGTTACAACATACAGTTAGGTACTCATTTCGTTACACTTCACTATTGATTCTCTTCGTGCGGAGCTACTCATGTTCCTAAGTAATCTATAGTGCTCATTCTCCTTATGGAACATTGGGGACAGGGCGATTGCGTCTCTGCGAGCAAGAAAAGAGATGCTTATAGATATGAATATTATTTGTTTTCTGGGTACTTTTAAACAGAAATAACTCTCTGCAAAACAAATTTCATTCTTCATCATCAGTTGCAGAAAAATAATGCAATAACAACGTAACAATCAAAACATTCACCCCATAAACAACGTAAAAAAAGTCGTACCAGGTAAGGATAGCAAAAAAGTTATGCAATTTCGTTTACAGGAAATACTGCAGATATGGAACAGGAAAATAAAAAGAAAAGACAAAGAGTTGACCATGTCAGACCGTGTCTGTTCGAATCATTTTTTGGCAAGTGATATTGATTTAGTATTCGAAACGCGATTAGCAGACGGTACTCTAAGTACAATCCCCAGAGACAGAGCGAAGCTGAAAAATGGTGCAATACCATGTATTTTTGAAGGGTATCCATCTTATTACACAACGGTACAAAAAAAAAAGGAAGAGTCCAATGGTAAGGGAAGTAAAGTCAGTCACAAAGTGTAGGAAAAGTAATCTACCAATTGAGATAGAGGCCACCGATATAAATCCACAAAAACAAACTGTCATATTCGACACAACTCATCTACCCTTCCCAGTAAATAGAGACCCAACTCCAGATCCGGATAACTCTGTTATCACTGAACCGTCACCCACAATTGACAAAGCACCTGACATTGACAATCAGTGGTCGTGCGCTCAGGTTGGACTATTAGAATTGCCTACAGGTTGGGTTGTCTGCAATACACCTGAAACAAACGACAAAATTCTTGTACATATCAATGATAACATTCAAATTGACAAGAGCATCAAATTTCAAGCACAGGCTGATACAGAAATTAAGATCAGAGGAATTAATTATGGATCAGGGCTAGTATTCAAAACTAAGACAGTAGAAGATGCTCAGAAGCTCTTGGGAGATATAGACCAGCTACGAATTTGCCATAGTACAGCAAACAAGTCCAAACCCTACAGCGTTCATTGCTCTGGTGCCACAAAATCGCGAAAGCAAATGAGGTGTGAGGCATGCTTTAATGAGGGAGCCAGGATAAGAAAAAGAGACACGAGACTTGAAAAAATGCAGGCAAGGGCACAGGAAAAGAAAAAAAAATTTTATCGAAACTGAAACACCTGACGAAATCCAAGACCAGACTAATTCTGAAGGTGAGCAGTGCAGTAAAGTCCTCTTGTTGGTAGATCTATTATTCTTCTTCTTTCATTCTGGTCGGAGGGCCTATCAGGTATACGACTTCAGTATGGCAGACCCCATCGATGCAAGTTTATCATGCGACATGAATTGCCAGCAAGTAGCGGTGTTTTAGCTGTAGGGTAGGAATAAGTTATAAATTTTGTGGTCAGAAGGATGACTTGTCTTGTTGTCTTGTTTGATGATGATATCTTGTTTCTCTCTTTTGTTATTATCCTTCCGTGGGTCCAGAAAATTGGTACAGACGATTTCTTGCAGGAACGGGGGCTGCCCTGTATTATAATGAACGTAATATCTATCGAGTCGTATCAGTAATCGTGTCATAAAAAAACTTACGCTCATTTATTCCTGGTCGAAAGGTCCAAGCTCTCAAAGCGAAAATTGCAAAAGCAATGTTGCGCTGTGAAGCAGTAAGGAAGGATAGTCTGGTAGAAGCGATTTCCCAACTTCCTGATACTCAACAAGAAGCTGTCAAGGCGTGCTTTGAGGCTGCCAAAAAGAAAGGTCCGACTGGGAGGCGATACACCATGGAATGGGCTTATGAATGCTTATTGATGAAGATAAAAAGTCCAAAATTGTACAACCACATTCGATCGCACAACATCCTACCACTACCTGCCCGTTCTACGCTGACATCATATACGCGAAACATGGGAGGTGCTTTCGGTTTACAGCCTCTCACATTTGAGATGATTAGGAAAAAGACTGTCGGAATGGAAGAATGTAAGAGACATGGTATGTAAGCAAAAGAAGTCGACTAAAAAACTAAATGACACATAAACTATAAAACTAAATGACTTACAAACCATAAAACTAAATCACGCATAAACTATATAACTAAATAACGCATAAACTAAAAAACTAGATAACGCCTAAGCTAAAAAACTAAATAACTCACAAACTATACAACTAAGAAACGCTCAAACCAAAAAATTAGATAATGCCTAAGCTAAAAAACTAAATAACGCATAAACTATACAACTAAATAACGGATAAACTATACAACTAAATAACGCATAAACTAAAAAACTAAATTACGCTTAAACTAAAAAAGTAGATAACGCATAAGCTAAAAAACTAAATGACGGATAAACTATTAAACTAAATAACGCATAAATTAAAAAACCAGATAACGCATAAGCTAAAAAATTAAATGACTCACAAACTATAAAACTAAATAACTTGAATAAGTTAAAAGACAAAAAATTCAAAAACAAAAAACCATTGAAAAATGTAATTTACAATTAATAATGCTTATAGGTATGGTAATGTTGGACGAGATGAAACTGACGCCCGGAATAACCTTTGATAGAGAAAATCTATCAGTTGAGGGGATTCTCCAGCTTGCAGATGATTCGCTGCCACAAGATAACATGAAGTCACTGGGTGATCATGCTTTTGTAGTCACCTTCCAACCCTTTCAAGGCAAGTGGGTGCAGGCTATAGCTGCCTTTCTCACAAGAGGAAATGCAACAGCTGACACGCTTGCTCACCTTGTTCTCGAGGTCGTTATCTTGTTAGAACAGAGCGGCCTGAAAGTTGATGGAGTTGTCACTGATGGCACCCAGTGGAACCGCAGTATGTGGAAGAAGTTTGGGATTAGTGTAATTGATCCAAGTTGCGAGCACCCTTATGAGTCTGAGAGGCGGCTATATTTTCGATCAGATTTTCCACATTTAGTGAAATGTATGAGGAACTGTTTTCTCAAGAAAATAGTATATTGTGTGACAAGGGCCGAAAGTTGGCGATTGCGGACGAGTGTGAAGTTTGCCCGCCCGAGCGAAGCGAGGGCAGCAATCACACGAGTCGCAATCATCGCCAACTTCGGCCCGCGTCACACACGATACTTTTCATAACAAGTGCATGAAAGTGGGGCTTTACATGGCGGTTCAGCGGGACGAACACTGACCTCCATAAGAGATCAGTGGGGACGAACGTAAATCGAAATTCGCCCAAGGGACGAAAGTGAGCTAAATGTGGACTGCGCATGCGCAAAAGTAAATGGAAATTCGCCCAAGGGACGAAAGTGAGCTAATTGTGGACTGCGCATGCGCGAACCTAACCCAGCATGCAATCGGCTAGTTTCGTCCCGCGAAACTGCTATGGAAAGCCTCACTTTCCATGCACGTGTTATGAAAAAATAATTCAGGTGACGTTATGTTGTATGTCCTAATTGGAACAGTATCACAAAATGCAAACTTACCATTGAAATTGATTTGTCAGAATAATAAACAATCATTCCTATAGACACCTGAAGGGGACGTAAAATTAGATCACTGGAAGGCAGTAGTAGATCAAGACTCGCTGAAAAAAGGTGGCCTCAAGGAATGTCCACGGCTTACAAACGATCACCTTCACCCAGATCCGTGGCAAAAAATGAACGTAGCAATGGCTTGGCAGGTATTGTTAAAAAAAATTAAGACTGATAAGAGGCTCGACCTTCCATGCGTGTGAGGGCACCCTGAATGCTTTTATTATATCACTCACGGTGTTTGGCTTGTCTGTGCATTAGCCACTTCATGCACTCTCTTCAAGCCGGGATTTCAATATTTCCATGCTGTTACTTATTATTTCACTTATCAGTTCTGGAGTGGATCAGCTGCGGCAGGGATGCTGTCGTACAGAAGGCAGGGTGTCCAAATACTCCAAGATTGTGATATTTCTGTTAAATTTACAAAAAAAGTTAACAACATGGCAGAAGCCATGAATACTAATACACCAGCCAATGCACTACGTCTGGATTCACGTGAGAGCAAGGTATATATTATCCTTTGGTCAATAATTTCGAAAAAGTCGAGTACCTGTATGTATAAGTTCCATCAAATGAAGTGTTTCATTTTACTCAAACCCAGACTATTGAGGACTTCCTTGAGTATTCCACGTCACTCAAGGCTTTTGCAAATTCAGAGCGACGTAGAAAGTTGGAAATTGCTGCAGTTGCACAAGCTGCGTTTGATGATAAAAATGGCTTGAGTCAACCAAGTAAGATTCAGAGGCAGCGTCTGAAGGACTCAGAAAAAGAAGATTATATTTTCTCTGACTCAACTGACACCGGGCTCTTGGTAACACTTACTGCGACACTGGCCATATCGAAATATTTAACGGAGAAATGTGGTTTCCAGTACCTCATGACAGCCAGGTTAAACCAGGATGCTCTGGAGGTAAAAGCATTCGTTTCGTTAGAGATTGTAAAATGACATCACAAATAATAAGTAAAGTAAATGGAAAATTTGATGTTTTCCAGCGTTTCTTTGGCCTTATCAGACAATCTTGCGGACCTAACACACATCCTGAACCAAAAGTTTTCGGGCAGCTCTTCCGATTATTGTCCATGTATTCCCTTGTGAAACCTATAAAAGGAAGTAATATCACAGGTGGGGAAATGCTGAAAACTTTATTCGATACGAGTGATTTTCGATCCAAAACCAGCGACGAAAGGAAAGACGATCTTACTAGAAGACTCGATGAAATAGTTTGTCATGGTGAGTACTGAATTATTGCTTGGAAAGTTGAGCAGCAAAGTTTTGAGTCAACATATCTATTTGATAAACATGACCTATGTCTGCGCTTAAAATTGTGTTTAAATTTGCAACATTTCCTCTCATTAGGACACTTACCCATCCGAAAAACTCATGCAGCTGCTGAGGTCTTTGGAAGAACAAATCTTGAAGACGTACAGATATAATGAGCCACAGCAGAATTTTCTGTTCCTTGTTCTGGATCGCCTCCAAGGGGTTCCTGTAACCCATATTGGGTGCGAGGCACACCAAACGGAATTAACGAAAGCTGTGATCAAGTTTTACGTGATCATGCGCATGCATTTCTTATGCCGCCAGTGGAATAAGGAGGCACTTCTACAAAAGAAAAAAAACAAAAGGGTTTGAGGAAGCAGGCGCATTTGGTCTAAGATATAAGGCAATAATAATAAAATATAACTCCAACTCGAACATTGTACAATACTTCTTCTCATTCTCCACATGCACTTACCTGTTATCGCCATTACTACAAATCTTCGCGAAAAATCCCTCTGGAATATCATATAAGATCAGCTAACAAGTGTTGTGCCGGCACCGTATTTAATCACCACTGGGTATTAGATTCAGTTTTGAAATCTTCTGTAGTATTATCTACGATTGTCCACGAGATATTGAAGGATGCGGGAATTTTCCAAATCGAGCACAATTACGATAAATCACGTTTACAAATTCATTTAAAGTTACGCCACGTGTATTTGCCATTGAATTTCGCAGCTTTTCATTCAAAAGTATAGCCTAGAGTTCCTAGAATACAGAGTTGAGTCAATCGCCGCCATTCTGTACCGAAGTAAAATTGCGGGAAGTTTCAAACTGATGTAAGGAAGTAATATAACGTTGATAATTGTGAATCACTGGATTACGAGCTCTTCCATGACTGAATTTTTCAGTTCGGCTATTTTGTTTTTGGAAATTCCTCTAGGCTGACCTAGAGTTCCTAGAATACAGAGTTGAGTCAATCGCCGCCATTCTGTACCGAAGTAAAATTGCGGGAAGTTTGAAACTGATGTAAGGGAGTAATATAACGTTGATAATTGTGAATAACTGGATTACGAGCTCTTTCATGACTGAATTTTTCATTTCAGCTATTTTGTTTTTGGAAATTCCTCGGAACATCGAACACGGTTTCACTGACGACGTTGTTGGTGGCATTGCGATATTTGAGGTTATGTTAACGCGTTACTTTAAGATCAAGGTCGAAAAGATAATGCGGGTTGAAGACTCTTGATATTATCATAAAAACTTCGTGAAAAGGCATTATTTCACGATAACCTGTATAAAACACTCTTGACCATGATGAAAATGATCGTTGATTAGATATTGAGGATGTTCGTATTCAAATATTCGCCCGTCTCCGCCAATACGTGCCGAAGTTGAAGATCCAATCAAAAGGAATCATCGATTGACTCAACTCTGTAACTACCAACGCTAGCCGCGGATTGGGTTCCAAAATGACAGTCGATCGCGGGGGAGCTGACCCTCCATATTACTACCCCGTGTCCAAGAAGATCTAGAATTTCATAGCAAATTCAAAGCTCACTAGTTAGCCCATTAATAATTGTGATTATAGCAGGTGAAACTCGGTGGTGCCGAGAGACACGTTCATATGCTTACGTTCGCCACTCCCAACAAACAGATGTGCGTTCCCTATGAACGGCAGAGGTTTCGGTCCCGCAAATTTCGACGCCAGTTTGTAGAGACGTCGTCTTCGCCAGTGCCACATCGTAATTGCACATATTCCATAGCATAGGGCACAAATAACAATAACGGTTGGTACTGTCAGACTCATGTCACGCCTGCTAATGATGCACGATGAGTCAGTACAGTAACTTTCGTCTGCACAAGATCTTCCTTCGAACCTATGATGGGGGGAATTCGAAACTTATCTACACCGTCGATGCGCAAAGCGATTGATTTTGAGTATGCGACCGCTGAATCTGTCCAGTTTGTACAAATGTTAGTCCGAATGAAAATGTCTGTGTCGTTTATAACCCCGAGTCACATGAGTGTGTCGTTTAAGGTCCAGTAAATATTTTATGCTTCAATGCTTTCGAAATTCAACGAGATGGGCGCCAAGCTCCCCACCCTGAAAAAATTGTTAGTGAGGACTTGACTGCCCCCCCCCCCCCCCCCCCCCACACTTCGTTCGAGTTTTTGTTCAAATTCTATAACAAAACGAGATGGTATCGCAGTTGATCTGTCGATGCGATTTTTTCGCAACAGTGAGTGTAAAATTCAATTTTACGACTCGATTTTCAGGGCGTAAAATACTACTTTTCTCAACACTGTGCGTAAAAATCAATTCTACACCTAGTGGGCGTAGAATATGAAATTAGTTTTTTACCGTTTAAATGTTCTACTGATACAAAGGAAAGAAAATAGAGGGCCCCAAAATGCGGGCGTAAAATATTAATTAAAAATTTTTACGCCCGCATTTTAAAATTTGATTAATAATCGATTGGACGCCTCGAATCCTACCTTACCGACTTGAATATGTATTAAATTTATATTTTGCACTAAAGTCATATGGTTTTTGAACCACTTTCATAATCCCGTATTAATTTCATGAACCAACATTATTCGACATGAATTTGTTAATTTTTATAATTTTCATGTGTAAACAATCCGAACCGTTATTTGTGGAAATTATGAAATTGTGGCAAGATCATCACAGATCACCAATGTATCGATTTGAAAAATATTTAGAATAAAAATGAATTATGGCAGGTTTGTTACGCAAATTCGGAAACCTGGAAACCTGGAATAGTCAGGGAATTCAATTTGTACTGGAATAGTCAGAGAAAAGTCAGGGAATTTTGTGAATAGTCTGGAAATTTACTACTTTTTAGTGTAAAGTCGAATTTCAGTCCAACGTGGTATTTTTGCGATATGAGAAGTTATCAGCCTTAGCACTATATAGTCATCTGATATTTTCTGAAAGGGGTTTCCTACCGAAAATAAAAATATTTGCTATGTTATTAGTTTGAGTTTTTTTTTTCTTTCTTATAAACGTATAATAAAATGCGCAATTTGCGTGAATGTTTTTTTTTCCACTTTTTACTACAAGTACACATGATACCTAGCTTGCAAATGAAACTGTTTTTGACGTATTTCTCAAAAATGAACCTGGAAAATCAAAATTTAATCCCTAGAAAACCTGGAATAGTCAGGGAATTTGGTGGTGACACAAACGTAACAACCGTGAATTTACGTTTTTTTTTTTGCAATAAAAACTTGCCTCCTATGTTTGGGGTCGGGGGGGCCCCGTCCCCCCCAACCCCCCACGGGGGCTTCGCCCCTCGTCCCCACCAGGGGCTCCGCCCCTGGACCCCGCCGTCACGCACAGTGATTTGTCAAAAGTCGGGTTTTCCAAGATTTTTGGACTCACCCGAGTTTTTTTTATTAGTGACATGATTGCATTGGATTCCTACTGGGACTACATTACTTATATATGCAACCGAATTTTACACACACTGTTGCGAAAAATAGCGTATGCACCACGGGCGTACGATTTACCCCCGTGTTTTACGCCCTAGGTACATAATATACTATTTCGATACAGTGTCCGTAAAATCCGATTTTACGCATTGTTTTGCAGGGATAAAATCGAATTTCACTTCACTAATTCGAATTTCAATTTATTAATTTTTAAGCATATTATTCGAAAAAAAACATATATATATTTCGCATCAAAAAATCCTGAATGAATGATTAGTGATAGCTATAGATTTTTATTTCTTATTTGAAAGTTGTTCCGTGAGATGAAAAAATCGTTAATTCTTCCGACTGCTTTGTTATTCGCTGCTAGAATCCACCCGCCTCACAATACGTTACCCCTTCACAGTCCTTCAGCATTTGCTCTAGTTTGCTTGTGGTCAGTTATTACTACGTCTTAACTTCTGATACATTGCATTATTGCGAGCTATATCCGCTTTCGCCCTTTGCAAATCTCGACTATGTGCAATGGTGGTGCTTACATTCCCAAAATAAATGTCAGTGGCTTCTTGTATCGTTGCCGGAGTTTTCAGACAACCATTATTATATTCTGTTATGACTTCAGCAACTGCAATTTGCAAACGCTTTTTCGAAATAAAAGATTCTTTCGCACACTAATTATTCTAAATAAGGCTACGCAAAAAGTGTATTGTTATAGAACAATCAGAAAGTATATGAGTAAAAAATGAGGAACTTAGCACGTATACCGTTTCTTTTAGCGCTATTCGAATTATAGAGCTCGCAATCATTTATTCGAGCATTTATTCCATCAAAAGATAAGACGCAGAAAACCTGACCACCAGCAAATAGAGCAAATAGTCTAGTCAATCTGGACTTTGACCCTCAAATAATTCAGCGGTGGATGAAAAATATACCAATCGACGCAGAAACTTGCCCAGAACAACATATCAAAATGTTTATTCACGAAATTCCCGGGGTCATAGTTGAATTAATTAAAAACTATCAATAAATCGCGAGTCCGTGACTAAATCGCTCGGGGTTTCGTTCCAACTCATCAAAAAAAAGAAAAAAAAATAGCAGCTTGTAGAGGAGATCATTCCACACAAATTCGATGCGGGAACCCATGTTCCACGATCAGCCGTTTTCGCGTTAAAAATTATTGACATTTTTCTGGCCCAAACATCGCCAAACGATCAGTAGAGCGATTCTGTAACTCGATAACGCAACTTGCGCTATCGTTATGAATTTTTTAACTCCCACGCCAATGCATTTCCCCGCCAACACCAAGGCGACCCTAGATTCGCAATTTTTAATAACACATTGGCACTAGCGGGGCTGGCGGGGAAATTGGCGTGGGGGTTAAAAAATTGATAACGATACCGCAAGTTGCGTTATCGAGTTACAGAATCGCTCTACAGCTGTGATTTAGCGACGCCTCCCGCTAACGCGCGCAGCCTTCAGGTAGACGCGCGGATGCGCAGCAAATTCAAACTCACGCTATGTGCTATTCTTCAATAAATATGATTTTCTTCCATTAGCATCCTATTTTCGCTATGTATGTGTTTATTTATCATACAAATCATGGCAGTGTTTTGATATATCTGATAAAATGACATGGTAATGAGGTTATTAGGTGAAATTACTCACTACATCGAATAAATCATTACAAAATTTGGTAGATTATCAAAATTTATTAGTTAAATAAATAAAATATATTCATTCGACTCAAAATCAATTTTTTTTCATTTGTTTGAAAGATAAATTCTGATAATGTACCAAATTTTGTAATGATTTATTCGATGTAGTGAGTAATTTCACCTAATAACCTCATTACCATGTCATTTTATCAGATATATCAAAATACTGCCATGATTTGTATGATAAATAAACACATACATAGCGAAAATAGACTGCTAATGGATGAAAATCATATTTATTGAAGAATAGCACATAGCGTGAGTTTGAATTTGCTGCGCATCCGCGCGTCTACCTGAAGGCTGCGCGCGTTAGCGGGAGGCGTCGCTAAATCACAGCTGATCGTTTGGCGATGTTTGGGCCAGAAAAAGTTCAATAATTTTTAACGCGAAAACGGCTGATCGTGGAACACGAGTTCCCGCATCGAATTTGTGTGGAATGATCTCCTCTGCAAGCTGTTATTTTTTTTTTTTTTTTTTTGATGAGCTGGAACGAAACCCCGAGCGATTTAGTCACGGACTCGCGATTTATTGATAGTTTTTAATTAATTTAACTATGACCCCGGGAATTTCGTGAATAAACATTTTGATATGTTGTTCTGGGCAAGTTTCTGCGTCGATTGGTATATTTTTCATCCACCGCTGAATTATTTGAGGGTAGGCCTATTTTTCGAGCTAGATTGACTAGACTAAAATGCTGGAGAACTCTGAAGGGGTAACGTATTGGAAGGCGGGTGGATTCTAGCAGCGAATAACAAAGTAGTTGAAAGAATTAACGATCTTTTCATCTCACGAAACAACATTCAAATAAGAAATTAAAATCCATAGCTATTACTAATCATTCAGTCAGGATTTTTTCAGGCGAAAAATATTTTTTTTTCGAATAATATGCTTTAAACCTAGTAAAAATTGACTTTTTGACTCGCAATTTTTTTGACCGGATGTAAAATTATGTTTCTTAACTTTTTACGGATGGGTTTTGCGATACTCACATTATTTCAAGAAAAAAAATGCGGAAGTGGTCAAAACGTTTTTTAACCAGTCTCATTTTATGACCAATGAATTCGTCGTAAAAAACTACTAAAGGGATTTAAATTTATCAGCCCAATAACACTAATACATCATGGCACTGAACAGTTGGGTGTACCCTCCCAGTAAACCAGAACGAATTGAGTATGTGAAAAACAGAATTGAACAAAATTCGAAAGACTAGTGGGTCAATTCTTTAGAATCAAAAGGAATTCCCACATAATTCTTTTCAAATCTATCCAATTCGTGTTAATTCTGTTTTTGACACACTCAATTGATTATAATTCGTTTTGGTTTAGTGGGCTCCCCTTAAGTACGCAGAAGTCGTAAAATAGGCATTCCACGTCCACTATATCCAAAATCCAATTTGAATACTTTAATTCCCCCACATTCCGTCGAGATACAAGGTCAAGAAATATATGTATAGACCTGTAGCACATGACTCATTAAGATCGTACCTACTTGTAGTTAATAACAACATGTACCAATAATAGTAATTTCACCTTCTTTCCAGACTTCCAGATACGACATGCAATAAAAACTCTTTCGTGATGTTGATGCTTACGTCTCATCTAGATGTTATACAGGTATATTGTGATTAGCTAAATTTCTAGCTCTGGTATCAGGCGACTTCGATAACACATGTCTCATTTTTACACGAGAAAGTGTACCAGGAACTCTACGAAATCCACGAAAACGATGATATCGAGGAGTACCCTGTCTCAGCTGAGGACCTTCCGCACGTGAAATACTTGCGGAGTGTGTAATCAAAGAAACACTACTTCCATTTCCTACAGTCCCTGTCATAATTCGCACAGTGTCGGACGATTTTCACGTAGGTATGTGAACTACCATAATTATTTCGAAAAACAAACGGATAATGATGTAAAATCTTTTTCTGCATATAGGTAATTGATGTGCACTAGGGCGGATCGGAAAAAAAATTTTCTCGGCTACCCTCAAAAATCGAAGATATCGCTGAAATAAATGTCTCCGTGGAGAGATTCGATTTTTTGAATTTTTTTAGGGGGCGCGCGAGACGTTCAAAATAGTCCAGTCGAATTATACCAAAAATGTATAAAGATCTATTCTTGAATATGTGAGGTCTGCCGATTTTTTTACGAGCTCATTTTACCCCCACGCATATGCCGGTAAGTTGTCGTCAGGAATTTCCGACGCGTTTCGTGGCGAAAAATGTTTAAACAATTGAAAACCTACTTTTTGCGATCCAACTTTTTCCCTGTAGCTTTTACAGCAAAATGTTTAATACAAAAGTTGTTCGTCTCGTCGTCCCCGAAAAAATGAGCCCTTACAAAGTCATTTATCATTATTATTTCAACTGGAAAGAGCAATAAACAACGGAATTTTTTTGTTTCGTTTTTTGCAAGTCATTCGCCGAATTTTCAACATACAACAACAAAACTCATACTACACTTGGTATGGATTTTTTTCGAAAAGAATATGCAGGGTCGAGCTGGCTATGCATAATAGTTTCGCTGTAATAAACAATCTGCGAAAATCCTTAGATTGGCTCTAGTTTTACATATCCCAGGCTCTCATCGTGAAATAAATTCTGAGCGACAGTTTTCGATGCCCACTTTCATTATATATCGAAAAATAATTTTTTTGGCACAAAAATAGTACTCATTCCGAGGAAATAAGGTTTCTGCTTATAAACAAATGGAAATAATTCCGACAATTTGCAAGTTACATGGAATGTTTTGACGAAGTCTTATTCGTCTTTTTAAGACGCAAATTTTCGAAAAAAAAAATTGAAATATCTTCGTTAGAACCGGAGATAACGCTGTTTCGCGTATTTATTCTTCAATGCTGTTGTAATTATTATTTATGGTTGAAAAAAATACAACAAGCGCTAGAGACCTGCACAAATGAGTATGAATTTTTTCATGCACCTCAGGGCGTCTGTGTCGTTGCAAAAAATTATTGAATTGAGACAAGCGCTGCGGAGCGCGTCCGCGCTTACGGCGAGCGTGGTGGGGGGCCACTCGGCCGCCCAATCCATGACGTCACGGCGCGCCGGACCCGCTTGATTGCAAATTGAATATCTCCGTTATAAATTGTCGTAGAACATCGCGTTTTTTTTTAAACTAACGTGCTTTTTTCCGTACAATCCGATAATCTAGTATAAATTACGTTTCTACTATTACTTACCGTGATTTTTCTCATTTTCCAACGAACGCGTCGTAAAAACTGCCGTAAGTGAATAGTAATTCGGTAGTAGGTATTTGGTATTGTCATTAAGTATCGAGTTACTGACGTATTTCCATGAATGGATTGAAATATTGCAATATAATGTGTTTCGACTTGCTGGGAGTTCCGAAAGTGTGGTTTTTATCGGCCTATTATCGGCTGCAGAGAGAAAGAGATGGAAGAAAAAATTTGCGTCGGCAAGGATTGAAAGTCTTCTCGAGAGGCAGATGTTCGGCAGAAAATGGAGGGGATTTAGGGACTCCAAGTATGAAACTGGTCGGGTCGGACCCTCTGTCTAGCTTTTTACGATGTAGTCCAACCGAATATCGCAGTGCGAAATATAATTTTGAAGCCTCCTGAAGAAAAAAAACTTTTGAAGTGTGCAGAAAGCACATCATTTTGGTAAGTGAGAATATTATGTTGCCCCCATAATACTAAGTAATCAACTTATTTAATTGGTATACTCGTATCTACAAAATTCATATTCTTACACAATGTACATTTTACCAGTTTCGCATTTGTTTGAGAGTTGATTATTTATTCTGCAAATTAATTACAATATCATCATAACAATGTGATTCATGTAAGTTCAATCGGAATGTATTTCAGATTGGTATGATCAACTGCAAACGAGATCGATCGCAATGAATGCAGAAAAGTGTCTAATCTGCGAGCAATCGTTGGAAGAAGGCGACACAACCACCGTGCGCGCGAGAGGTATCGAGATTCGAGTAGACACAGAAATAGGCGCAACTTTACCTCCCGCAAAAAAAGGAGAAGATTGTAAAGATGCGGAGGCTTATATGCCATCGTTTTGTAAAATAAATATTACTCAAATGTAAGTGTCTTTTATTCATGTTACCACCACTACTACCGAATTACTATTCACTTACGGCAGTTTTTACGACGCGTTCGTTGGAAAATGAGAAAAATCACGGTAAGTAATAGTAGAAACGTAATTTATACTAGATTATCAGATTGTACGGAAAAAAGCACGTTAGTTTAAAAAAAACGCGATGTTCTACGACAATTTTTAACGGAGATATTCAATTTGCAATCAAGCGGGTCCGGCGCGCCGTGACGTCATGGATTGGGCGGCCGAGTGTCCCCCACCACGCTCGCCGTAAGCGCGGACGCGCTCCGCAGCGCTTGTCTCAATTCAATAATTTTTTGCAACGACACAGACGCCCTGAGGTGCATGAAAAAATTCATACTCATTTGTGCAGGTCTCTAGCGCTCGTTGTATTTTTTTCAACCAAAAATGATAATTACAACAGCATTGAAGAATAAATACGCGAAACAGCGTTATCTCCGGTTCTAACGAAGATATTTCCATTTTTTTTTTTTTCGAAAATTTGCGTCTTAAAAAGACGAATAAGACTTCGTCAAAACATTCCATGTAACTTGCAAATTGTCGGAATTATTTCCATTTGTTTATAAGCAGAAATCTTATTTCCTCGGAATGAGTACTATTTTTGTGCCAAAAAAATTATTTTTCGATATATAATGAAAGTGGGCATCGAAAACTGTCGCTCAGAATTTATTTCACGATGAGAGCCTAGGATATGTAAAACTAGAGCCAATCTAAGGATTTTCGCAGATTGTTTATTACAGCGAAACTATTATGCATAGCCAGCTCGACCCTGCATATTCTTTTCGAAAAAAATCCACACTAAGTGTAGTATGAGTTTTGTTGTCGTATGTTGAAAATTCGGCGAATGACTTGCAAAAAACGAAACAAAAAAATCCCGTTGTTTATTGCTCTTTCCAGTTGAAATAATAATGATAAATGACTTTGTAAGGGCTCATTTTTTCGGGGACGACGAGACGAACAACTTTTGTATTAAACATTTTGCGGTAAAAGCTACAGGAAAAAAGTTGGATCGCAAAAAGTAGGTTTTCAATTGTTTAAACATTTTTCGCCACGAAACGCGTCGGAAATTCCTGACGACAACTTACCGGCATATGCGTGGGGGTAAAATGCGCTCGTAAAAAAATCGGCAGACCTCACATATTCAAGAATAGATCTCATGTTCTATTCGACTGGACTAAAAGTGCCATTTTTAGCGTCGAATTTACGTTATCGCTGATTAACGGAAACAGATTCACCCGAAAATTCTGATTTTTTTATATAAGGTGCCCAGGTATCTACTCTTTCAAACCCATATTCACGGACCATTCACCAATTGTTTCATATCTTCGAGAAAATTTTTTGAAAATCAATATTTTCACTATTTTTTAAGTAATTATCGTTGAATTTTGCTTCTTCTCCTTCTAAAACGTTCTTGTATTTCTTCCATCGTTTTTTTCTTGTCAAACTTGCCATCAGTATCGCTTCTAATGCAAAATTTGCTGAAAAAAAATTTTTTATTCCGAAAATTTTAATTTTTATTAATTCGCGAATTAGCTATTTTTGCATTGTAAGCGATACTGATGGAAAGTTTCATTACAAAAAAACGATGGAAGAAATACAAGAACGTTTTAGAAAGAGAAGAATCAAAATCTGACGATAATTACTCGAAAAATACTGAAAATATTGAATTTCAAACATTTTTTCCGAAAATATGAAACTGTTGGTAGTGGTCCGTGAATATGGGTTTGAAAGAGTAGATCTGGGCACCTTATATAAAAAAATCTGAATTTTCGGATGAATATGTTTCCGTTAATCAGCGATAACGTAAATTTCACGCCAAAAATGGCACTTTTGAATGTCCCGCGGGCTCCCTAAAGAAATTCGAAAAATCGAATCCTTCCACGAAGACCTTTATCTAAGCGATATCTTTGATTTTCGAGGGTAGCCGAGAAAATTTTTTTTTCGCTCCACCCCAATGTGCACGTCACGTGTACCACGTGGACAAACAATCAACAGTGTACTAGTTTTGTGTACGTTACTGCAAATCGTCACACGGATTGAGTGCCATGCCAATCATTTTCCTATGCATTTATGCAGTTCAGTGGGGGACACAAGAGTTGTATAGGTTTCAATCATTGAGAAACTCTTTCGAATGCCTGTTTTCATCATTCAATGTGTGTACTCTCATCACGAAAACTGATCCATAATTTCTGGCCCGGCGCGCACTAGACGGCGGCGAACGGCGGCGAACCGAAGAAAACAGTAGCTATCACCCAATGCATCAACAAAGTATTGTTGTAATCATACTTCTTGAATAACGAATTTGATGATAGCTACTGTTTTCGAATTGGAAGACGAACCGGAAAATTATTGACATTGCTACTACCCGCCAGTATGAATGCTTAACACGTGCCAACAAATCGCGATTATCTATACTATCCAATCGCGAAATTGTTGTTGAATAAAACTAAATTTCCGAAATACCTAATCAATGACCTTCACTATCGTCATCAGAGCTCATTAGTCGGCGTTTTCTATCGATCCTTTCCAATCCTGAAAAGGTCATGGAGAAATAATACAATCATTTGAAAGGAACGTGGATCGAAATGCCACTTACAAATTAAAACTGAATTTATTCTTATGAAGTTGGAGCTTTTCGACAAAATTTCATTCAAACCTAAAGCGCGGTTTTACAATCGACGCATACGTTCCCGTTTCCGTAACACCAACGCAATACATGGAAAGACCGGTCATGTGTTTGTGTATCAGTGTAAACATGTGTTGTATGGGTGTTACGGGAACGGGAACGTATATGAGCGGGTCCATGTCATTTCACTCGAAAAAAAACACTCAAATCGCGGATCTTTGCGCCCTTCGAGGAATCTTTAGTACTATGGAAAAAAAAAATAGAAGTTCACGGATTTCGAAAAATTTTCAAAAATGGCGGAGTTACGGGTGTTTGAATTTTTTTGCACTGCTTGGTTCGAAAATTCATATCTCCGAAACCATTCATCGCAGCTGAATGATCTTGGACTCATTTCATTCACAAAAGAAAGAGCTACTGTTAAAAAAATATGTTTGAGAAAAAAATGAATTTTTTCAAGTTTTTTTCGTCATTTTTTTCCAAAATTTGGCCGCCATTCCCAAAGGGTACGATAAATTTCATGGAGACAATTTTTTTTAGATAGCTGGATCCTTCTCCTTTAAATTCGTAAAAAAAAATTTATGGAGACCATACTAGGTCCGGAGAAAAAAATTAAAACGTCCGGACGTGCGTCACCGCGCGTGCCGTTCCACGGTGGCGCTGCTCCGTTAGGCTCGCTGTTTCACGTAGCCGTTGAATTTCATTCAATGTTTCGCTATTTTCTAGGGCTATCCTCTCTTGGAAAATAGTTATTCAACTACTTTAGACTTCCAGAATACGTCTACTGGTTATTTTCGCTCGAAATTATACTTGTTCCGAAAATTCCAGCACGGTTATTAATTTCCAGCACATGATTTCATTGCAAAGCAGCAAATCAGTTATTGGCAGGAGATAAAAACAACCGTGAAAGCTGGTGAGTTTCTAGTCGTGTGCGATTTCGCTGACAATCATGCGTTTATTGTACAAGATTCCACTCAAGGGTTCAACTAGAGATCCATCCAATCGTAGTTTATTATGAAAGTCACAGCGAGGGAGAATTGAACCATTTTAGTTTTGTAATAATTTCATAGTGTCTGAAACATAATACGATCGCAGTTGATTCATTACAAACAAAAAATTGATCGACTTTATGAAGGAGAAGTTTCAAGGTTCAATTACAATTAAAAGAGAAGTTTTTCTCAGATGGAGCAGCCCGAGCAGAAATTTCATAGCGGCGCGACGTTGGGCCAATATTATTTGCCGCGCGACAATATTGGCCTACACATTTGAATTGGACTGGGCCATCCTTGGCATGTGACGCGGTAAGATATTGGCCGCAGCGCGGCAAACTACATTGGGCCAGCATTCTGAACGAGTCGTTGCATTGGTCGCCGTTCTGTGGCCGACAATGGGCCGACATTGCACGCCAACAAACCACTCTTGCATTGGTCGCCGTTCTGTGGCCGATATTGCACGCCGAGATGGAGCCGTTACATTCGACAACCAATATCGTACCACGGCTGGACCGATATGAACAGACGATACACAGCCGTTGTATCGGTTTGCCGTTTTCGAGCCGTTAATGGCCCATCAATGATTATCGGCGGCCGTCTCAACGTTTCTGCTCGGGAGCTTCCCAGTATAAAAATGAAAAGAATTTCATTAACATAACGCATTATTTTGAACCGTTCGGATGTCAAGCTGAGTGGCATTTTTTTGGCTACATCACATGCAATTGGCCATGCGATGGGGTAGATGAAACTGTCTGGCGAGTTTACAATTGATTGGCACTTCAGATCCTATTTGAACACCGCTGGATTTGTATAATCGGGCATGCTCTTATTTCAGGAGCATATCTTTTGCCTGCTGCAGAACATACAGCAGAAGAAGCTATTTTACAAAATCGATTCGATGAAGCTTTGATGGTTCGTGGCATTCTGGAATTACATGTAGTCATTCCGATTTCTGATGGATTTATAAAAACGAAATTATTTTCCGCATCAGAAAATTTTGATCATGTAAAAGTTAGAAATTAATATTCAACTTGCGTGTCCAACTAAGCGCTATCGAGCGCAATTGCACTCAAAACATTGGCCCTTTTCAGAGTCACCGAAATTTTGCAGAAATCAATCATTTCCATTCCACGAAGCATAACTACTAGCTCTTCTCTGCAAAGTTACGAGAGAATCACAAGAGAGCCACAGTCATTAAATTGCACAAACCTATTGCAATAGAACCAGAGCGTTGATTGCAGCACAGGTGTGTTCAACTTTACAATAACCGTGCTGGAATTTTCGGAACAAGTATAATTTCAAGCGAAAATAACCAGTAGACGTATTCTGGAAGTCTAAAGTAGTTGAATAACTATTTTCCAAGAGAGAATAGCCCTAGAAAATAGCGAAACATTGAATGAAATTCAACGGCTACGTAAAACAGCGAGCCTAACGGAGCAGCGCCACCGTGGAACGGCACGCGCGGCGACGCACGTCTGGACGTTTTAATTTTTTTCTCCGGACCTAGTATGGTCTCCATAAATTTTTTTTTACAAATTTAAAGGGGAAGAATCCAGCTATCTAAAAAAAATTGTCTCCATGAAATTTACCGTACCCTTTGGGAATGGCAGCCGAATTTCGGAAAAAAATGACGAAAAAAACTTGAAGAAATTCATTTTTTTTTCAAAGATATTTTTTTAACAGTAGCTCTTTCTTTTGTGAATGAAATGAGTCCAAGATCATTCAGCTGCGATTAATAGTTTCGGAGATATGAATTTTCGAACCAAGCAGTGCAAAAAAATTCAAACACCCGTAACTCCGCCATTTTTGAAAATTTTTCGAAATCCGTGAACTTCTATTTTTTCTTTCCATAGTACTAAAGATTCCTCGAAGGGCGCAAAGATCCGCGATTTGAGTGTTTTTTTTCGAGTGAAATGACATGGACCCGCTCATATGCGTCAATTGTAAGCCGACCTTAACTGGATGCGGTGAGGAGTGGAATAATTCCAAAAGTTTATTATTAGCGTATTGTGCATCAATTAGGGAAGAAGATAGGAGTGAAGTTTGCTGCTCGAGGCGGAGCCGAGGGCCACGGTCACGAAGTAAAAAAACACCTATTATGGCTATTACACAATGAGGCACGTAAATGTAACGTAACGTAACGGAATACGGGCGCACGCGCAATAGCTACATCAAAAAGTATGAAAGCCAATGACAGCTGAGAATCATTTTTTGATGTAGCTATTGCGCGTGATCAGTTGAGACGAAACCCCGAGCGATTTAGTCACGGACTCGCGATTTATTGATAGTTTTAATTAATTTAACTATGACCCCGGGAATTTCGCGAACAAACATTTTGATATGTTATTCTGGGCAAGTTTCTGCGTCGATTGGTATATTTTTCATGCACCGATGAATTATTTGAGGGTAGGCCTACTTTTCGAGCTACATTGACTAGACTATATCCTCCCTTGATCCACACTATATTTTTTATTACACATGCGTAGAAACCGATTTTCCAAACCGTCTTTCCAAACTATAGTGTGTAGTGATGTCTAGTGTGCAACGCTCTGTTCTTCCCGGGAAGAACAAGATTTATAGGGAAGAAAAATTTTCTCCCCGCTTTTGTCTTCGCGACTTGCGCATGCGCGAGTTCGCTTGTGGCCTCAGACAAACAAAAGGCCATTTTACTCTCGCCGAACAAGCGCGGAAAATCGGGTTTTCCGTGCATGTGTGATAAATAGTACATTATGCAACAAGGAAATAAAGTGGAAGACTATTCCCGAAGGTAAGTTTACTGCTCGAATGGAATCACCCGAGGGAATTTCCGCGAGGGCAGTAAGCCTGAGGGAATGATCTGCTTCATTCCCGTGTTGCATATAGGACTTTATTTCCGACTGAACCGTGGCCATTTTTTTGACCTGAAGAGTGGGACCCACGCAAAAAAGCGGAGTATTCCAGATTTTCCGCAGTGCATAACTCTGGAGACTGAAACTCAATAAAAATTCATAATAGGTAATATGGAAAGAAATAGTCAAGACAAAGGATTATGAACAAAATTTCTTTGAATGAATATGAAAAAAAATTAAAAAACAAAAAATGGAATAAAAAACAAATTGAAAAAAAAATTATAAATTTGCGGGACAAAAAGTTTACCTCTAAACTCTAAACCTAAACTAAACAAAAACTCTAACCTCAGAATCGCAACTTCGCGCTTCGTCGCGATTTTGACGGCTTTCGTGATGAAAAATATTGATAGTTCCTCATGATACGTAAAAGCTTTTTGGCTCAACTCGTTACAGCACTCGCCTTCGGCTCGTGCCGTGAACCTCTCGTTTCGCCAAAAAAGCCTTTCCGTAGTCGTGACGAAATGTACTATTTTGTCCCGCAAATCCACTTTTTGTCCCGCAAATTTTACTTTTGGCTCCGCAAATTTTACTTTTTGTCCCGCAAATTCACTTTTTTTCCCGCAAATTAACTTTTCTCCGAAAAATGCGGGAGAAAAGTGAATTTACGGGACGAAAAGTATAATAGGGAATCAGATCCACCTTTTGTCCCGCTTTTTAAGTCAAAACAATGGTCTTCACGGTTGAGTCGGGAATAATAGTATATTATGTGTCATGCTCGTAAACAAACTGTTTTCAGGCGAGGATGATATTTTCAGTATGAGCCAAAGGCGAGCCGACGGCGAATACTGAAAAATCATCCGAGCCGAAAAGCAGTTTACGAGCATGCGACATACCATATTTTTTGCGGTATTTGTATGAAAAAGCACAAAATTCAGAAGCTTGTAGGCTAGAACTACCGCGCATGCAGCTGATCACAGAACTGCCATGAAAAGACTTTATACGGCAGTTTAGAGATGTGCACTTAGAACTGCGCATCAAAACTGCCTTATAAAGTCTCTTCATGGCAGTTCTGTGATCAGCTGCATGAAGTGCCACTTTACCGACCGAAAACAGTCTCCAAAAAGCCACTTTTTCATACCAATGCCGTAAAAAATATATCATACAGTCCTACGAAAAAAAGTGATCTGCGCCATTGACCAGATCACTATATTATTCCTACTTTTTTGGCCCGTTGAAACCGATTATGGCCTCAGATACTGCCTTACACGTTTTTTTCAACAGACGAAAATACTTTGAAAATTGTTTTCCGCAAATTTCACAACTAAACGTCCATTGACATGTATACATATATGGCTCATTCGGCATAAGACAGGCTAGATAAAACTCCCATCACCTTCATTACTATATTCTCTGTTGATGTATTGAATGGTTCTGTTAGACTAAAAACATTTGCATGTACTCCATTTTATCGAAATTTAATGCGTTGAAACCAGACATATAAATAGTATCTAATTTGGATAAAATATGGGGCACCTATACCTGTCTTGTTGCGTTTGTACACCGCAGTTTACAGAAAGTTGTGTACAATCATTTGCGTATCCGTAGCGGAATATTTTTTTCATCACTCTAACCTCAAAATCGCAACTTCGTCGCGATTTTCCGGCTTTCGTGATGAAAAATATTGATCGTTACTCATGCGTAAAGGCTTTTTGGCTCAACTCGTTACAGCACTCGCCTTCGGCTCGTGCCGTACACCTCTCGTTTCGCCAAAAAAGCCTTTCCGTAGTCGTGACGAAATGTACTATTTCCTAACAGCGTGCGGAAAACACTACTTTCGCGCACGCATTTCCGTGCGGAGAACACCACTTTCCCGCACGCTTCATTTCCGTGCGCGAAAGTAACTTTCCGTGCGCGAAAGTTACTTTCGCGCACGGAAATGAAGCGCCTGGAACAGTAGTGTGTTCCACATGGAAATGCGTCCACGAAAATAGTGTCTTCCGCACCACGCTGTTAGGAAATAGTACATTACGCAACTAGTGTGGAAAGTAGGTGATTCTCGCACGAGTGTGAGGGTTGTCGCCCGAGCGAAGCGAGGGTGACAATCACATGAGTGCGAGATATACCTATTCCACACGTGTTGCGTATACTATTTTTCCTAACAGCGTGGTGCGGAAGACACTATTTTCGTGGACGCATTTCCATGTGGAACACACTACTGTTCCAGGCGCTTCATTTCCGTGCGCGAAAGTTACTTTCGCGCATGGAAAGTTACTTTCGCGCACGGAAATGAAGCGTGCGGGAAAGTGGTGTTTTCCGCACGGAAATGCGTGCGCGAAAGTAGTGTTTTCCGCACGCTGTTAGGAAAAATAGTATACGCAACACGTGTGGAATAGGTATATCTCGCACTCATGTGATTGTCACCCTCGCTTCGCTCGGGCGACAACCCTCACACTCGTGCGAGAATCACCTACTTTCCACACTAGTTGCGTAATGTGCTATTTCCATACTGCGTGCGCAAAGTTCGATTTTGCGCACGCTTCGCGTGCATAAAATTCAACTTAACGCGCGCTGTGTTGAAAAATAAAGTTCGATACACGTGCGAAAGATGAAAAGTACTATTCTCATATGCGTATGAAAGCGCAAAGACTAGACGAAATAAGATAAAAATATTCATCCTGTCACCTTTGAATACAAAGATCTTGAACTCCTTCGTCGAAGTATTCGCTACCCAGTCAAATTTATTCACCGAATAGGTGAAGAGGGAGTTTGGGCAGATATCTAGGAATTCAAATGAAAGAGCTGGTTATTTTTTGGTGCCTTGGACATGATTTGTGGTGGGTTTTTAGTTTTCGATATTTGTCAAAGTTCCTATAGCGATGTGCTATTTGGCTTCATCCGATCGATGCCTAGCTGCTCAATGCTACTGAGAAACTGCAATTCTGAAACTATGAGATAATTCATTCATGTACGGACTCTCAATTAAAAACGTAGTAGTCAAGTAAATAAATTCTTTTCAACTGATTTACTTTTTCGAAGAAATCAATTCATCTGGAAAATTAAAATATTCTCTATAATAGTAATTGGATTGAAAATTTGAAAAGGAATGCGTATCGGATTTCAAAATCATGATAAATTTTGCCTGTAAGTAAAAGTCAGACCAAACATTGCTAATCGCGTTACTAATGCCATAAGGTCGTAAGCGACAGTATACGATCTTCTGGTTCTATTAGAACCAAAAGGTCGTATATTTTTTTTTTTTCTCGAAATCGTCATGAAATCAATGAAAACGGGTAGATCCACTGAAATTTGAGAAAAACATTTTTTTTGTCGAATACGACCTTATGGCTTCAGTTTGGGAAAAAATCATGAAAATTAGAGCCAGAAGGTCGTATCCACCGAAATTTTTTTTTTTGCTCTGAATCGCCGTAAAATTGACGAAAACACGTAGATCCATCGAAATTTCCGAAAAAAGAGGATTTTGGCGGATACGACCTTCTGGCCTTAGTTTTCCTCCTTTTTTCGCGAAGATAAAGCCAGAAGGTCGTATCCGCCTGTTTTTTCATTCTTTTTCAAATCGCCGTGAAATCGACTGAAACACGAAAATCCATCGAAATTTCGGAACAGAATTTTTTGGGGGATACAACCTCCCGACTTTGATTTTCACGATTTTTTCCCAAAACTAAAGCCTGCAGAAGGTAATCTCGTATCCGCCAAAACATTCTTCAGAAATTTTGATGGATCTGCGAGTTTCAGTCGATTTCACGGCGATTCGAAGAAAAAAAAAGGCGGATACGACCTTCTGGCTTTATCTTTGCGAAAAACTGAGGAAAACTAAAGCCATAAATTCGTATCCGCCAAAATCCTCTTTTTTCGGAAATTTCGCTGGATCTACGTGTTTTCGTCAATTTCACGGCGATTTGACGAGAAAAAAAAAAGCGGATACGACCTCCTGACTTTAATTTTCACGATTTTTTGCTGAGATTGAAGCCAGAGGGTCGTATGTGTTCGGCACATACGACCTTCTGCTTTTAATTTTCGAGTTTTCCAATTTGAATTGATTTACACGTAACAGACGATTCTAAAGCGATTACAAAAAAAAAAAATATACGACCTTCTAGCACTAAAATCGCGTTTTTGGCGCTTACGACCTTATGGCATTAGTAACGCGTAATTGTAACCAGATACTACTGTAGGTTTCATGAGCATAGGTAGGATGTAACCAACTCCTGCGTCCTATGCAACCCGCAGACTCGATTACACAACTGGCGTACGGGTTGCATACGGCAAGGTGTATATTGGGAAAGCTCGAAGGCGAGCATGGGACACCCTCAAGAAATTAGAGAAAATTATCGTTATTCAACTTACCTGCAGGAGCTAAGGTTCGTTACTCGGATTGGAATTAATCCATCAGTAAAAAACTATCATTTGGATCTGCGATGGATTCACGCTGATAAAATTCTCTTTTTATTATAAATGAATATAAAATAAGTTATGGCCTCTTTGTGATTAAATTTCGTTTATTTCAAACTGCTTTTAGTACCTCTAAGTCACGTATAGACTATTCCAATCTTGCATGTATCCGCAAGACTGGATAGCCAAGTTTTCTCATAAACTAAAACAATGTAACCGAATCATCGACGTCATATTATAATAGTAATTGATTAAATTCTCTCCTAGAACTTCAAATCCTTGTTTCTGAAAGAAACAAACGATCAAGCCTCATTTTCAAATATCATAACTCACCATTTTTACATCTAAATTCTAAATCATATTGCCTAGAATTACAGAAATAAATGTATGAAACTATATCTATGTACAGTTTGTTTCCTTCTTTCTTATTCTTATTTAGATTGTATTCATAATATTAACGAGAAGAAAAAAAGAAATAATATTCTTACTTTCACAAATAATAACATATTTTAAATAATAATTAGGAGTTCATCTTAAGTTAAGTATGTATGTATATTCAATGAAAAACAAATCATATATCAAAACGTCACATTATAGTGAAAACGTGCGCGGAACTCACGTGGAAATTGGATCTCCCGTTTACCAAAAAAATTGAAGGAAAAAAAAATACACGAAATTTTCTCATTTTCACTCGAATCCGAATTAGGTAGGAAATAATCGATATTGTGCGAGATTCGTGCTAGATACACTAGATACAGAAAAATAATCTATAGCATGAAAGAATTATCAGAGAAGAGAGTACTTTTTATTCAAGAATTTGAATCTCCTTACACCAAGAAGAATAGATGAATAGCAATTAGTGTAATTACACATAGCGTATAGATAATAGGAAAAGAAGAGAAAAAAAAAAGAAAAATTACCTACGTAGAGTATAAACGATGATTGAAATAGACCACAAGTGCACCAAGAAAGAATATACTTTATTGCGAACATATTCCTGTTTATGTATATCACCACTCTCGTCATTCTTACAGCAATTTCTCAAATATATATATCGGCTAGCTAAAATTAAATGCTCACATAAATAATTATGTCGTGTCGTATTTAGTTTCGTTTAGTTTAGTTTCGTTTTCGCGCGTTTCGCGGTAGGTATATTTATTGTGTTGTTACTGTTATATTTTTGCTGCTGTTTGGCGTCTACGAGAGAATCAATTACATATTATTATTATGTTAAGTTATTATTATTGTTTTGATCAATGTACAATTCTTATTAATATGTATACATATATATTTTCTTCTTCTTCTTCTTCTTCTTCAATTTTACTCTTATTTTCCATTGTTTATTTGAATCTCGAACGTAATATATTTTTTTCTTTCTTTAGCCCATAGGTAAAAACGCAATATCCATATCTTATACGCTGCGTAGGCCAATTCGCTATATATAACCATAATTAAATACATATTTATTGTGATAAAAGCTTAGTAGAAGAATTCCATTTATTTATTTTATCATTTATTTACTCATTTATTTGGACCATTGAAAAAATAAATCCGCGTCCCGAAAAAAATCAGCTCTTCATTATATTTATAATATACGAATTATTTGAAAATTCGAACATTACTATTCCGAAATATTCTATAACTAATGCGAGGATCTTAGCATTCGCAATTCTTGTAATGATAATCAATCTCAAATTTTTTTTTATATTCTGTTCAGCTAGACTTATTTGAGACGCGGTTTTCATAGCGTAAAACTTTTTTTTTCTTCTTCTTCTTCTTCTTCTTCTTATTGTTATTATTTTTATTCTGATTATTTGCTTCCGAGGAAGAAGAAGAATGTATTAGATCGCGTTACACCGAATTTCACGTAATTTAATCAGAATAAGTAAAATATCGCAAAGCTAAATTTAAACGTCTCTAAAACGTACATCGATGTTGAATATACTTTTTCCTTATTTTTCTTCACCTTCACCTCCACCTCTTTTTTCTTCTCTCCCTCCTCCTCCTCCTCCTCCTCCTCCTCCTCCTCCTCCTTCTCCTCCTTTTTCTTCTTCTTCTTCTTCTAACTCTTAGCCACCAGAAATTCATTATCATCATCGTTTTACAATCGAGTAGTATTTAAAGGCCGCTCGCAGCCTGAGTTTCGCACATAAAATTCTATCCACCCAAACATGCAGTTTAAAAATAAAAGACAACATAGAAGAAGGTTGTAACTGCAGACCAAAAAATAAAAATAAAACAGAAAAACCCAAAGACACTTTCAAGTAATTTCGGATTATCCTGGGAAGAAAAAAAAGCTTAACACAAATTCCACGAACAAGGCCGATCCAATCGTTGAACAGTTTTCAGATGATGATTATAAAAACCAAAGATGATCTTGAAAACAAATTTTTTACACTGTTGCTTCAGTTTCCTTGTTTGTTTATTTATTTATTTTTTTTCATCTTTTTCAATCTAGATTGAATATTCAAATTGAAAGGTCCTTGGAGTGGTGATCAGTTAGCTTTAATTATGCACTGCGATAGATTCACCAAACACCTCAATATTCCCCCACTACAATAGTGTCTAAATTGGATATGAAGCAAAGAAAACGAAATTTGATAAATTCGAGTGACTTTTAGCAGAGGAAAAAACTTGTACGTGTATAGTATTTTTTACATAGATGGTTGCAGGATTTGAAAATTTATAGTCGAGAGAATAGGGTAAGAAAAATTGAGAAAAAAAAAAAAAACATGAACAAAGATTTTTCTAAATCATAACGATCTCTCTCGCTGTAGGATTTTCATTCTCACGTGTTTTAAAACATTCTTACTAGTAGCTATTAAAATCTACTTTTTTTTTAACGCTCGATAATTTGATGTTATTTGTTGTTGTTGTTGTTGTTGTTATTTTTTTGTGTCTCTCCCCACCTGCCTAAACAATAATTCAATATATTTATGTATAATAGAACGTCATTATCGTCGATAATAATAATAATAATATTTCATATATAAAGCATGATGATCATTGTAGCTAAAAATTACATATTTTTCTTTATATTCAATAATATTACCTATATATTATAATATATATATTAACTATTACAATACATAATAGATTGCAATTTATCATATCATTCAATAATACAATTATTCTTATCTTTATCCGATAGAGATAGCGTTACACTCACTTTCATTTATCTCCATTTTCAACTTCATCTGTGTTTATCCATTCCTAGTCTTCACACAGTTCTATCTGCAAGTATCATCGTTGGAGAATTTCAACAGCTCTGTATCATTTGCCGTCATTTGATAAAAATTCATTAAACCACCTCGAAGCAATCTAGATTTCACAAATTTCATTCCTCGTTGATTACCATTTCTACATTTTTTATGAAAAACGACTGACTGAGAGAGATTTGACTCGACTTTAGATTTAAAAATGCTTAAACACAGAACGCCTTCTTGCAGGTGTCTCAGTTTTTGGGGAATTTCATTTCTGATCCAAGTTCTTCGATATCCGAGTATAAAAACACTGAGAATTGCCTGTACGGGCAAATTCTGACTTGAATTTGATAAAGTTTTTGGTGAAAAGGTGACTCGGGAATGAAATATATGAAATTAGTGCGTTGTTATTCGAGTCCAGTATTCGTGTGATAAAATCGCCTCAGGAAAAGAGTGTTTAAATAGAAAAAAATCTCGTTATCTAGTGTATTATACTGTATACGATTAATTCTCCTGTACAAAGAAAGCTTAATGTCTTACATTATCCTTATTGGCTTAATAATATATGTATATGTATATGTACCTATTTTGAATATAACTGTATATTGTTATTATTAATAATTGTATATGAATCGTCATCGTCGTCGTTATTAATCATTATTATTAATTAGCATGATAAAAAATAAAATATATTATTAAAAAAACGAACTATTTATACACATGTACAGGTTTGATTCCCAACGATCGAGAACTCAGAGGAGAGTCGAGGCAGCCACGGATCCGGTCCTTCAATATTTTCAGTAGAATCTAACGATTCGATTTGTCACAAATGGCAAAGGATTGACGACACTGGACCCATGGCCATCTCAATGTTCCTCAGAGTGTTGGACGTCACGAATTCACCTTGTGTTTATGTATATCATCGTTCGACTACTGTGCATTATTCAAAAAGCTGCCACCCTACCTGTCTCCCTATAATTCTATAAAGCCGCTGCCTTTCCACAACGATTAATTTCCTTATCCATTTAGGTATTAATTTATTTATTCATTTTCTCTTTTCAAGTATTCATAACAAGTCGCATTAGCCAATTTCTTCCTCCAGGGAGGGATATTTTATTATAAAATCAGAATTTCATTACATATATGTACTAGAAAATTTCTAGAAAGCCTGAAGCTGAGTTTGGAAAAATTTGAAAACCGAAAAGCGAATAATTTACTCTATTTAATCACAACGCGCGAGGGCAGATAATAATTACGTTCATTACAGTAGCACGATATACTTTTTTTTTCACATTGAATAACGAATGTCATTTTAATAATCGTAACGTATAATATCGCATAATAAGCCGAATATTTTTCAACCAATAAATAGGGTAATATTGGCGAGGTAGACAGGTGGGCAGAGTCTATATGTGTTTATTAGCTATTCGATAGCCAACTAGGTATCTTTTATTATTCTATTATCCTCTCCCCTCCGCTTTAGCTTCTTCAACTCAACGAATTTTTGTCTCTTGATACTAAAAAAAAAACACCCACGAGAAGAGAGAGTTTATTAGACTTGCAAGCTTTAGTGAGCTGAAATTCCTCCTTGAGATGAATTTACAGCTCTGTCAATTATTTCCATTTTTGAATAGATCGAGGACGTGCTTTTATCTAATCTATTCTTACATTTCTATTATCGAGTCGGCTGGTAAGACGTTCGTAAGTATTAATTAGTATTATTACCTATCAGGCAACTTTCAGTGTGTCTCTTTTTGTTTTTTTGCATAATAGTTAATGAAATTTGCACTATTTAATTTAGAGCAGGTTTTATAATATCGTATCACATCCTAATTTCTGCTACAAGATATCCGAGATGATTTACATTTCACCTGTCGCAAAAGATGGTATTTTCTTTTCTTAACGCAGAAATATGTATTCTGTTTGAGGATAATGTGAAATAGGACATACTGCGTATGATTTTATCAAATTTGTACTCCCAAATTTGTTCAGCGATTGACACGATTAAATATTTTGAGTTCTTCTAGTATTTATAGAGCTACGCTGATTTGTATATGTTATTTTTGAATTTGTCTAGTAATATTGTTAAAATTTGTATCAATCTATTTATAAAAACGACAGCCAAGATGGCTCGTACTTCTCGTGCTAATCGATTAATAACAAATCGAGTGAATGATTGATAAAATTTCTAAATACAGAGCTTTAGATATACTTGTGTGTTTTCATATCGTTTAGTATGTATATAAGAATCATTGAATTGAAAAGAATAATAATGAAGAAGTTTAAATTTTAGATTATTAATATCGCGCAACACTTATCAACAAAAAAATAAAAGTAAAAACATTAACAATATAATATAGTATATATAGTATAGTATAGTATATAGTATAGTTTTCCTTAAAAGACGTATATATGTATTAATGTGTGATGGCAGTCTTGAGTCCTGGAAATATTCTGTTGTGTGATTGTTGTTGTTGCTTAGTTGCTGTTGTCGCTTGGCTTGGAGATGCGGTAGGGTAGATAGATAATATTCGATATATTTTGTTCGTTCGTCATCGTATTTCTTACTAGATATTAATTAACTCCCGACTTGGGGGATTTATTTTCTTCTCTGTTCTCACTTTTATTTATAATTATAATATTTGTGTTGTGGCAGTGTCTGGAAAATGAAATCATCCATGTATTTACAATCTGTATGATATCAACCCTAAAAAAGGGGGAATGATAATAGATAATATTTAATTCAGTGAATCTTTCTCTCTCTCTATCTTTCCAAAGGTCTGATAAATTTGCCTCTAAATATAAATCCCTCCTAACTTTGGCATCTATAGCAAAATAAATGCAGCCTTAATAGCTTATTCATTATTCTATCTAAATATCTATAAACTCGGCATTCAGTTATCAATTATCATGAATATATTATAAATTAATATAGTTATGCATGCCTAATGAATACTCGTCTTCCTCTTCCTGCTGCTGTGTTTAGGAATAAATTATTTTCTTCTGTTATTGTCTTACCTGAGTTTAAACTACCTACGCCTCGACGGCCTTCTTTTTTTCTTTCTTCTTCTTGAGGAAAGATGGTGTCCTCAGTCCCTTCTTCTTCTTCTTTTCTTTCTTGGGTGATTCCTCGCTATGGCTGACGTCCTGCGACATGGAACCCTTAACACGGAAGGTCCCAACGGTAACCATCAACCAACATGCTCATGCATTAAGCTATTTATCATCCCTAATTACCAATATTCATATTTGTTTTCATTTCTTGTCTTTTCTTTTCTTTTCTCCACTTTTTTTTTCTGTTTTCATTCATTTCTTTCTTATCTTCGGAGTGTCTACAGAGTTTCAATTTTCATATTTCGAATTTTCAGACTGCGCTTAAATTAAAAGCAGCCCACAAAAAGTATACGACTGAAAAACTTTCCAACCATCCTCAGTTGATCTTGCAACAATTGGCACATGAATTCAAGAATTTAAAAACAAATTTCGGCGTATTTCCAGGATATCAAAAGCTCGAGAAAATTACTAGGCCAATTCCAGGACCTGTAGACACCCCGAGACTTTGCATGCAAGCGGAGCACGAACAGCAAACAACTATGTAAGCCTTTTGCTAGGCGCTAGAAAAAGGAACTTTGTCTCTCATGGCAAAATAATCAGTTTAGAAGAATATAACGTTCCAAAAATTTGTGTGTATGATTTTAGTGTCATTTAGAAATACGATTAGAGAATGAAGAAAATTTGTTTTTGTAAAAAATGAATTGAATAATTGTTTTCTAGTATTCAAAATATTTGATATTCAATGAAACTCTTCTGTACGAACCTCCTTGCTGCTTTGTGAGAAGGTGCTGTGATGCGCGTCTGAATGGTCACCATTCACCGTGTTTTCTCCTGAAACATATAATGTGGATTAACAATAATTGTCAGACAAAATTGCTAATCATAGAGGGGATATTGATTCTCCGTAACCAGAATGTTTTCTTATCCATACATCAATCACAAAAGCCACCGTTTTGTTATGTTAATATTGTTAGAAGAAGAATTGAATAATCGATGAATTGATATGAGAATAAATGAATGAAGAAAAAAAATTGTAAAAATAAAATAATAACTAAGTGTGCAAGGATGCGACATACCACAAATGAATAACAAAGAATATATAAAACACACCTTACCTTAGTAGTGGATTGATAATATGAAAAAAATTAACAATTAAAAAAACAAACATTTCTCTGCTATGTAGGCAACGTTAGATATTATTAAACATCTCGTGCGCAATTTAGCAAAGAAAAAAGTGTGAAAAATAAATATTTAACAAACAGATGCAGAAGAAAAGGACCGTGTTACACATCCATGCTGATTATAACTAATAATCCCATTACCACATAATATCATTAGTTTATAGTTAATTTTAAATTTGAGTCTCGCCTGTACCGGCAAATTGACGAAATGTTGAAAAAATATATACATTATGAATAATGGCGGATTAAGACGAGACCCTTTCTTCTACGATTGTGCAAAACTATGCGTATACAGAAACGAAATATAATTTATTAGGATAATAACAAACAATGCGAATAAGCAAAAAAACGTTAACAATACCTCATAGCAATTTACATCTGCACAAATGGAATGAAATTTTATAAGATAAAACGTGGACAGCATATAATATATATTCTTGCGTTTGATCGATTGAACGAAATTAAAGGATTAATCTTAAGCTAAGTATTGAAAAAGAAAAAACTAATGAAAAGAAAGAGATAACTGATTGCCATTACATTTTTATACAGTGCTAAATGTTTATCTTCATAATACTTAAATTAAAAGATATAGAACTAAGTTTTACGATACTAGTACAAAGTAACACGTCTTTCCTGCCTTTTCTCTTCAATAAATCTAATTATCGCAGTCTTCACGCGCTTTGGCTTTAATTTTCACTAATACTAATGATAATAAGTAAAAGGATTTATTTATTACTACTTTGAAAAAGATTCAGCTGAATGTACAGAGCTAAAATTTTGCCTAAAAGTATAAAACAAACTAATCAAAATCTTAGCACGACTTAACTCTGAAATATCTGAGTTATAAAATTCCTAATCGCTATACATCAGGTACTATTCGTACTTTGGATGAAGAATATTCGACCTAGAGATCATACTCGTCTTTTTTAGACCTTTAACTGGCGCTTCTTTGTACTATACTCGCATTCCGATGAAGCTGAACAAAGTCAAAGCCCCTTTTGATACAAACTTCCTAAATTTTCGGCGATTCATCTGTTAGATTGATCTCAGAAACAACTCTGTACAGAGTAGTATCTTCGTATCGAGGCGGCGGATCGATCGGCGATAACAAGCGGTTAACATCTACGTTTTTTAGACTTTGACAACATCTTTCGCACTTTGCTAGCCCGCAGCATGTGCAATGTGTTATTTCAATCTCATTATCGGTATGAACAGATAGTTCCTCTTCCAATTGCATAAACTCTCTCGTATCGTAAGAATAAGCCATGAAATCTGGGGCCTCGTTGTCTTTACTTGTTGAATTTAAAACCAGAGAAGATTCCAAGCCGCTTTCTATCCCAGATTGATCTCCTAGCCCGTTCCCTTCCCCCTGCCCAGAACATCTGACTTGTTGAAATTTACGGGATAAGAAATCCCCAGACTCGTCAGCCATGTTAGCAGTAGTGTCGAATTCATTTTCCCTGTTTGAAAGGCGGGCGTTCGATGAAGAAGCAGAAGAATTTGAAGATTTCTGCTGCTCTAAGCCGGCCTCATCGATGTTTGTCGATATATCAGCGCTGTATGTTATATCGGCAAGTTTACTAAAATCTCTCTTGCGCTCGTCGCTTTCTATCGAACTGACCGTGTCCAGACTGTTCAAGCTGGTATCAGAAAGAGTGTAAGTTCCATCGAGCTTGTCCGCTACATATATCACTTCCAGATCGCTATCCTCGTTATTTTTAACAATAGGACTGCTCTCAGTCGTGTTCTGGAGAGATTGAAAAGCTGTTGAACAGCTGTCGTCTCTGCAAGAGAAGTAGTCGACGGTATTCGCTGATCCTAAACTGACTGCCGACTGGTCAGGAGATTTTAGGGGTTCTTTGAAATCCGTTGCTGCGGAGGAAGCGATCATATGCTCTTCGAACCATGCAGCAATCAGGATTTCAGAATCGGAAAGAAAGTCTAGGTAATCAAATTCCTCCTCGGTTTCCACTTGTGAAGACTTTCCCTCTTGTATGGGAAAAGAAGTCCTCGACTCATTGAAAGGTGTTTTTTTGCCATGTGGGGAAGTTGGATTATCGAAAGATTCATTCGCCTCTTCAGAAATAGGAGGGAGAAGCCCAGAAGTCATGAAATCAAGAGGCGTAACGGCTACGCAGCAATTGCATTGTGTGCATTCAGCCAATTTGATAGTTTCGAACATTTGTATGTGTGATTCTTCTTTTGTGAGATCAAAATCGGCAGATTCTTCATCGAGAAATACGTTTTCTTCTTTCCCCTGGGATCTCTCGATTGTGAAATTTAGTTCCATGGATTCAAGATTAGAACCGATTTTGGCGATCGTGCAAAACTCGAGTATGGCTTCGCCCAGAGTATCGTGATCCGTTATATCAGACTCAGTATTTTCAAGAGATGATTTGGCGTTTGTGTGATCGCCGTAAGATTGGTCGTCGAACTGCTCCTCTCCGTCATAACCCACAGATTTGTACCTTTTGAATCCGATGAACGAACATTCATCGCAATCTAACGGCGATCGACTCAATCCAAAACCGGAATCACATTTTTCCTGATTATTTGCTTGTTCCTCAATTTCGTTAGACTTGCTTTGCTCGTTTTTGGAATCAGGTACTGAAGATCTACTTTTATGAGAGGGTGAAAATATGTCCAATGTTATAAAACACCGTTCATCGCTGTTTCGAAAACGACGCAAACTAGATCCCTCGAATCCAAACGACTCGTCGACAGAGCTTCCGAAGGTTTCGAAACTCTGGCTAGCATCAATTTCAGCTTCTTTAGACTCAGAATCTGCGCTTTCAACTTGTTGGACAAGATTTAATTCCTGGTCTATGTCAATAATTGTGACAAACTCGATTGAGTCTCTAGCGACTTGGGTTTCCTGGATCAAAATATCTTCGTTTTCGGTCTCGCAGTTGCAGTTTTCTTCGGCTAGCGCTTTGAAACTATTCTGCATTTCTTTGATCTCTGTATTTGCCGATTCTTTAACTTTCTTCAAATTAAAAGAGTCCGGGGAAGAGGTGGAAGAGCTTTTTGTTGATTCGAACTTGTCTATGACATGATGAACTATCTCTTCGATAACGATCACTTCGTCACTAAACTCAGAGCTCTTAGAAATTGGACAATCATGAATATCTGCAAAAACTACCGCCTCTTGTTCGTAGCAGGGAAGATCGCCGATCAAGCTATTAGCAATATCCTTAGCGATACCCAGGGCGTGTAGTTTGTCTTGAACAATATCAGGGAGGGTATTTTCGTTGTAATTTTTATCAAGTTTCAAGCACGATACGTCGTACAGTATTTCGTCGATAAAATTAGATGCGTGAGTATACATCTCGATGTCTCCAAGCTCGGCGATAATCTGATTAGCCACAGTTTTCATACCGTGATTAAAAGATTCGGCCTCCGTCTCCCTGAGTTCTTTAACAGTTGAGTATGGCAGCTCTAGAATGTCCGATCCCTGGTCAGAAGCTGCGTCTTCTCCATCATTCAAGCTCTCCAAGCTCATGGAGCTGTCGAACAAATCTATAGTCTGGTTTGACCTTCCCTGATCCTTTTTGGCATCAGTTGCCAAATCTTGCCAAATGAACTCTGTCTCTTCGTCGTGGACGCTTTCGTTTGTGTTCGAGCTATCCAGACGCCTAAGTACAGCGTAATCGAAGCTTTGATCGGACTCATTTTTACTCATCATTCGTTCTTCGTCTGTATCGTCGTTTGTCGGCGTCAGACTGTATATGAGGCTCATATTAGTCGAGTCCAAATTATATTTTGAGGAAATATTGCTCTCGGGCAAAACGCTGAGTAACATTTTTGTCGGAGTCATATCTACTCTTATGCTGTTTATAACTTCAGTCACACTGTCCGCTCTCGAGTAGTTTCTATTACGTGGAGGAGTCGTAAATTCATTGCTTTGAGAATAGTTGTTTTCCTCCGTATCATTAACTAGATCCTGTTCCTCTGGATTGTTATTGACTTCATCTATGCGTGCTGTTTCATTTATGATATCAGTTTGTTCCTCTGAGATTTTCTCTTCTATGTTGACATCTTCTTCATTTACATTCTCGGTAACGTCAAGAGGCAGAAAATCAAAGTAATTGTTGTTAATCGAGTCTATTGTCTTCACATTCACATTATTTTCAGCGATTTCTTCTTGATCTGAAAGAGTTTCGTTTGATATTCCGCGTGGATTACCATTTTCGTCTGATTCATTCGAAAGATTCTGATCAACTGATTCGGATTCCAGCGATTTTTTGTCCGAAGTATTTGTCTTCTCGTTGCTTTCTAAACAGAGCGTGTGCAGATCGTTGATATTCTTTAAAATAGCGCCTACAATCACAGGCTTATGAGAAACATCATCAGCTCTTCGAAATACAGTTTCCGAGTCATTCTTGTCGCTTTTCTTAAAATTTGACTCTTTCAAGACGTCCGTAGAGACGATTACGGCTCCATTGAGATACCCTGCTTTGCTGCTACAGCAAGTAAAATTCCCCTGGCTTGTTTCCCCATCACCAGCAATGTCTACGATTGCTTCTTGATTAGTTTTAGCCTCGATATCTAAGCTCCTATAAGTATTTCCCAAGATATCTGTATTTTTAACACCCATGGAAAGATCTACAGGCGTTGTTTGTTCCCTGTGAACGTGAAGTAGCTCGAAAACTTCGGCCACCTGTGTTTTATCGACTTTATAATCAACGGTGCAGATTTGTTTCTGGTTATTTGGATGATCGTTAAGATTAAGGTGACTGGAATCAGAAGCCTGTGCGTTTTTAGCGCTAGGATGATTGTTAAAAAAAGCGTGTTTCAAAGCGACGTAAAGTTTCGGTTTAGGCGGAACCGGCGGAGGTTGTTTAGTCGGCTTAAAGTTAGTGAGTACTGTCTCTGTGTTCTTAGACGAGTGCACGATTTCAGTGATCAGTGGGGTCATGCGGGGTGCGAGGGTTCTGCTTCTAGCGACTTCTAAGTGGATAGTGTCGTACTGTTCGGTAGTTGGCCAGCCATAGCTGTTACCGCTGCTGACGCTGCTCGATCTGCTCGACTGACGATCTGTAACCATTGTCCACAAACAGAGCTCAGATCTAACTCAATCGAACAGTAATTCGTCATGCAGTGTGTCTTTCCCTAACTCAGATCTTGTTCACACCGATAAGACTTGGCTAAACTCGAGGGGTCTCTTCACCTCTTCGGATAGAGTAAAATCATATAAAACTACCGTATTGTTACGAATATAAGTCGAATTTCATGACAAATTGTAGTCACAACAGAATATTTACAAAATTCATGAACTACAGTTTTCTTAACATACTTTTATTATGTAAGATGCCGAATTTTGACACGGCTCTACAGTTATTTGTGTTTTTCAGTGATTTTTCTGTGATACTCTAGATTCAACTCTATCCACACTTGAAATATCCAATGTTACTATAATTTTCACCAATTTCATGTATTTTCGTTGGCAATTTGTGAGTAACAAATAAGCCGATGCAAAGCTAAAGAAATAGAAATTCAAATTTTTGATATATCGGAAATAACGCGCGCAGCGGCAGCGTGAATTTTGTTGGTCGAATTCTACCATGAATAAAAAATCTTATTGTTTGTTTAGTCGGTCAAGTAAATTGGCGAAAAATTTCATTTTTTGTCCTAGTCGGTTGACTAAAAAAGTCCCAAATACAAGTCGACCCCGCATATAATTCGAGGTTGATTTTTGATGCTAAAATCAACAACAAAAAACCTCGATTTATACTCGGAACAATACGGTAACTGAGAAATCTATTGAAAAAGTAACATGAAAAAGCAGTGTGAACAGGTTTGAGTGCGGCGTCATTTGTTACAATTTGTTTGACAATGAAATGCAGTTGGGATTACGATGCGTTAGTAATATTTTGACAATTGTTAAGCAACGGGACAAGTAAACATGCAGCGTAAACGAACACAGCGCTTATTCAATATATTTTCCAATCCTGTGTTTTATAATCCACCTACCTCGTCTGTTGAGATCATTTCTTGGATCGACTGCTGTACGCCGCATTTCGTTAAGGAACTCTGTAGTCGCATCAACTGGGATTCAAAAAACAAGACAAGCACATGCGATTTCAAGGAAATTGAAAAAAACCGTCTTACAAACTATCATCTAATTTTTACAGGATATATATTAGAGCGGCAGGAATGAAACCGTTCTTCGAATCTCCATGTCATTCAACACTTTCCTAAATTGATTTAGATTTTATACAGAATCGATCAATCTCTGCACGGTTTTATTCATACATATAATTCAAATTCTTTCCGTTTCTTTGAAACAACATTTTAGATTTATTCTAGATTAAATCGATTTTATAGGATTTTGTGTATGGTATTTTGAAAACGGTTCGATTCCTGGTTGGATAAAATCATATCAATCAATCACTGAGAGGAATTCTACTGGATGTCTTGAAATCTATAGAATCGTAATGCGACAATAAAGGAGAAGAGATAAAGATTTGTTGATTATGAATGTCAGAAATATACAATTCCATGGGTTCAACAATTCGATAAATACTCGGATACCAGAATACCAAATCAATATTGCATGCAAAGTAAAAATCTATTCGAAATTTGATAAACTACTGGCTATCAACTAATAAAAATCATTCACTGGTTGCGAATCATTCAACGGTAAGAAGACATCCATATAAATTACCTGGAGCTCTTTGATGAATAATATTTTGAGATTGTTGCTGTACTTGCTGAATCAGTGCCTGCTCCACGATAGGAGTATCCGTGACTACCGCAGCTGCTGTAGTTTCTGTGTCATAAACCATCACATGCTCATGCACTACTACAAATTACGTCATGCGTTGCAGAAAATATTTCTGAATAAACAATATTCAAATGTGCAGGGGTATCGAAACACTTTTTAATATAAAAATAAAAATGAAAAAATCAAACTATACGTTGAATAAAAAGAATAATAATCATCCAGACCGTGCATATCATGCTGAATTGAATACTAACAATTACAGTTAGAGTTTTTAGTCTCTCAAAAGTGGAAAGAATTGCTCGAATATTAAATTCTTGGCAATTTCTTCCGATAAAACTCACTCTGATGAGTTTAAAAATAGATATCCAGTGTTAATACCAAATTGCATGCATTTAAATAAACTGTTTCGATCTAAGAATGAGAGATTCGTGATTCAGTATTGGATAAGAAGAAGAATGCAAATATGAGTCAAAGTGAGAACAATTGACCACCTTTTAAGAAAAAAATCTCCAATAGTTCCAAACGAAATAATAAACTCACCGTCGCTGAGAACAACTTCTGGCTGACTTGGCACTGGTACCTGCTTCGTTTCTATTCGTAATACTCGTGGTTCTGTTTTGGAAAAAAGAATAATTACACGTGAATAGAATTCAGCTGCAAATATCTCAAACCTTAATATTCAGATTCGCAGGAGACTTTCATCTTCCGACTCCTCGAAATATACAATGCCGTTCATAAGTTCGATATCACTTGACAAATTTTAAGGTATAAGAAAAGGGCGAATAGCTCGAAGAAAAACCGTCTTAGAAAAAGATGACAATATTTCAAAGCAGAGAAGACAAGCTTTTCAAAGCTCTGCGAGAAATATTTTTCTCGAGATTATTCTCTATACTTTTTGTGTGAAACAATATTTCTTTCCAAGGAATTTTGCTCATGACTTTTTATTTTATTTCACCATAAAATTCGCAAAACGATCTCGAAGTTGTAGGAACAGAATAATGGCACTCTATCTAATGAAATCGACGACACTCACCATCTCTGCTCTCTTCCTCTGTCTCTGACGTCACAGAGATGGGGGATTGGATCGGGCTTTTGGCAGTGCTAGATTCGTGCGTGGCTCGGCTGACGTTGAAAGACGACAAAGCTTCTGATTCAGACTGCGATTCGTCATCTAAGGAAAGAAATTAAATTTTGCTAGAATCTTGTATAACCAGATCCCGAGGCTTTCTATTCAAAGCGATCGAAACGGGGACAAATAAGATAAAGTGAGTGAATAATAAATTGATTTTCAACTAACAAGGATCTCCCTTCTGTTTGCGTTCCACGTCTTTTTTGTACTGATCAAGTTCTTGGTCCGTAACAGCATCGAATGGATTTTTGGCATACGGAGTTTTGTAAACCATAGCATTGTGCTGGAATCCTCGCTGGATTATTCCTTTGCTAGCCGCTCCTACTAGCACAACTTGTTCCCCAGCGGCACTGATGGTTGCATCCTTTTAGAATAAATCAGCATGAAATTAGGTAGATGATAAGATGATAGATAAATAAGAATAATTTCAATCACATTCAATGAATGCATGGTTTGAAACATCCATATAAAAAAAACTCACCTGCATCTTTTTAGCCTCGTCCCAAGTAACTCCTTCAAGAATATGCGACTGTGGACCAGCAGAAATTTTGTCTGCCCGACGGTAATCCTTAATCTATAGGATTTGGTTTGGTTTTAAAAATGTTTGGTACATATAGCGTTTGTAAAATTGGACGATTTCAGTGATAATCGATGAAAGATTTCTGCGTTTTTTTTAGTCGACTAGAAGAAATAGAAATTTATCTTCTAATTTTTTTTAAGAGTTTGAAAAAAGTTTAATGAAAAAAATGTTAATCGAAGAACGTAATAACGGAAAGTGACACTTACCTGCTGTTGGAGCTGCTTGAATTCCTTGGGATTAGTATTCTTGGGTACAAATTGTAGAGCACTTTCGATCTTGACTGGGGTACTGCTATGAGTTGGCGAGCCATCCGTCACCCACTGCACACAAAACCAGAATATAATGAGACCCTAAAACTTGAAAATCATCTCTAACGTATGAAAAAAAAGTAGCAAAAGCCAATTCTCGTAATAAATGTGTGCCTGCTCTTCCACTTTTATAATTAATAAACAAAAAAGAATTATATAAAAGCATAAAGCTGATAAAACAAGATTGGAAAAACGATTTTACTGAATTCGTATAAAGCTCAATAGCGTAGCGATCAATTTATCCCTTTCGAAGTATTGAAATAAAATCGACGGATGAACGAAAAAAAAAAAAGAATCTAAATCGAAACTGTAAGGTCGACTATTAAATCTGGTTTTGTAATTGCAGTGGATGCAGAGCGTGGCCAATTTTCGGATACGAGAATATCACAGGCACACATTCATACGGAGTTGTGTAAATTGAATTGGGTAGCTAATAATAATAGTGTGTATGAAATTTATCGCTTATTGATAGAATAATCTAGTATTTAAATCTATTCAGTCCCAAAGAACCAAGCTAAAGAATAAGCGTTTCCCATTTGAGTAGGTGTATGTTTATGGGATGACGATGAGCTAATAACAGTCCAAAAGAATAAACAATGAAGACACCAGAAGAAATGGCACATTGCAGCTTTGTATTATTGATTTTTTTTTTCGTTAGCTAAATTCTATCGAAGATGTCAAAACAATATGTGCGAAGCATTGTGTAAAATAAACCATTTCCAAAGCATTTTAAATAACATGCGAGATGGAAGGAAGACGTAAGGTAAGAGGATAGATTGATTTGGAAATATGCAGCCGACTTAAAAGATACTCTAGATAACAGGATGCGACAAGAAATGTAACATTAAGCAAAAAATATGTTAAATAAGAATGGAATTTGTTTTTTCTAGACAAAATGTGAAAGCGAGAAGCAGAGAGAGAAGATGTAAATCATGAACGAGAGTGTTGATAATGAGACGACGACACCGTATGCAGCAGCGATACCCTCCCGTGCACAGAGATCTCTAAATAAATGAATAAATCTATAGAATATAAAAGTAAGAAAATAATAGATTAATAGTTTCTATATATTGTAAATAATGAAAGAGACTTAGTCCAAGGTATAAATCCAGTAACGTGGATATCCAATTTACCTCCTCGGCATTCTGATCCACCCACTATATATGAAAACAAGATAAAAAAAACAACGATATTAGATGAAATTACTCTTTACAAAATACAGTAAGCAAAAAAGGAAACTAAAAATAATGATAATACCTATAATATTATAGTCATGCTTGGTATGAAAAATATCAAAATACCTAAATAGTGTTGAATATTAATAAATAAATAATAACTACTAACGCTACATGCTACTCTTCTACTCTCAACTTTCTCTTGCTAACAAATCAATACCCAATTATATTTTGTCTGCCCGGCAAAGTCGAAGGAAATATTATATTCTGTCTATTTTCAAACTCTCTGAGTATTCCGGACAATGAATATCAAATTGATTAAATGGGGACAAGATTTTTTGGGAAAAAACTTTTCAATTGATCACGTTTTGGTTTTAGATCTGGAAGAGTCTTGGATTATTGAGAGAGTTTGAAACAGAGACTGAAAGACTATTCAAAATTTAACAACTTTGCAAAGATTTCAATTGATTTCATCATATTAATAATCTGTTCGAGTACGTGTATGTGTGTGGTTTTCACTCATTCATTAAATTCTATAATATATTAATAATAATCGTCATGCCATGGTATAATTATCAACGGATAATAATAATAACGATGATAAATTGACTGAATATCATTTCACTTACTAATAAATATAATTAAATTATTTAGGATGGCATCTTTATTTGAATGTTAGATATAATAATGAGTAGGTAATACTAATAATAATCATAATAATAATAATAAACATCGAGAAGCTACAGAAACATTTTTCCTTATCTTTATAATAATAAACCCATCAACTTTCTACGTAATAATTGTGTATATTTGAGAATAAACCGAGGCATACATGGGTTCTTAATAAAGTCAAATAATAAAATCAAATTAATCTGCTCGAGAAATGGGCAGGAAAAATTATTTCGAATCAGTGCGCAAAATATCAAATCAAAAAGAAATGAAATACAATGAATTGCAATTCTTTCGAACGACGATCGTCCACTGAAATTGGAATGCATTTTATAATAAAAATATAGCGGAATGTGCATTTCAAAATAAAAATATACAATTTAAATAAAGTTGTAAACTAATTTGATTATTCAAAAGAAGAAGAAAAAATATATATATATGTATACGGCACTTGCGAATATAAGAGAAATTCATTGATTTTTTTTAGCAATGAGTAAAGCTAGCTTTGTATAATTAGTATTAAGCTATTATTGTTTTTTTTTTTTTGTTTTTTTTTTCTGTTTAGTCAAAAGCATACGTGATAATACGCGTAATATTTTCATGTATAATTATAATATTAAAAACATTCATTAGATTCTATAAGATTATTCATATTATTATTATATGTATATATGTATACTTAAACTCTGCCTACGTAGATCGTAGTTTAGCTAAAAGCCCATAAACTTTGAATAGACCATATGTTATTGAGTATTAAATTTTTTCAAGGGATAATATTATATCAGAGTTCAATTATTTTGCGGATTTCTAACAACCTATATCGAAATACGCAGAAAATAGACTGCGCACAACCGTACAATAATAATTCATTCTAGTCAAATAAAGCAAAATAATCTATTTGACAATGACAAAGTTAAGCTTAATTGATTGAATTGCAAAGCGTCTCGATATCAGGCGTGTAATAAATTTCATTAACTATTGTATTTTTCTTTTAAAACATCTCTGTTATCAGATTCGAAAAAACTAGAATAAATGATAATTTATATATCGAGGAAGCGATTAGTCGTTACATAATTAATTGGCAATTAATATGACACGAGTTATTCGATTATTGAGAGCCTGAGGATTATTACAAGGCTCCGTTTAATCGTTTTTTTAGAATTAATATGTATGTATGAATATTCCTATCGTATGCATATATACCTAATATATAGACACGAATTCGATTGTGAAAACACAGGCTTAATCATTTTATATTTTAATCTGTTTTATTTTCAAAAGTAATAACTTCTACCTTTGTGATTTTCTTCGGATCTGGCGTTCCCGTCTCCAATATTTCAACCTTCTGATACACGTTCGGCGAATTCAACCACCGAGATCTGTCCGTTCCTTTTCTACCGCCTTTCCACAGCCTACAGAGTAAACAGAAGAAAAAAAAACCAACGAAATGTAGAATTAACAGCCTCTGAGATACAGGAAATTAAACACGACCTCCCTAACTTTCTTCCTCTTCAAGTAAAAGGTAATATCATGAATTTATCTTACCCCTGTTTGTAGAGCTCTTCTTCCTCTAGTAGATATCCCAAAGAAGAAACGGCCGGGGGTACTTCGACGTCGTTTCGTGGTCTCGGAGGCTCTCCTTTCACTAATGGATTTCTGTAAATGTAGCCGGTGCGGAAACCCTGCGAAAATATTAGAGTTTATCATTTCAGAGTCGGAGATTATGCGTGAGTCTGTTCCGATTTCGTTTCGAACTATGAAAGCTAAACTATAAAATTAACAAACTTCTGATGTTTTAGAATGTAGGAAAATCGCAGTTGGAATTGTATCGATTTTATTATCAAATTTGTGGACTTATATCCAAGTATTCCAACTTTCTATGACGAAATTCATTTGGAAAGTAAGAAAAACTGCAAAATACAAAATTTGCAATGAAATTGAGGAAATTTGTCAAAGTATTTGAGCTTTTCATTGCAAAAAGATTTTAAAAATGAACTAACAGCGTTGTCTAGCATTCTCATAAGAGCCTCGAATTCAGTGCCTCCGATTCTCCAGCGTTTTTCGAGTTTGTCAGCCAGCGGTGATGGTTCGGCAACGGAAGGGTGTTGAGGAACTGGGGGTTTTCGCGAAGCGTCAAAAATGGCTTTCCTAGATTCCTCAGAGACAAGATTGAGATTGTCGATACCGGCTGGTATTAATTTCAGCTGAGTTTCGCATGCCAAAACTGTGTTGTAAACGTTGTAAAATGCCTCCTCTACAGTCTCGCCGCAGCACAATGCTCCGCGATTTGTCAAGAACATTATTTTGTTCACTGGACCCAAGTTTCTCGCTATCTTCTCCTTTTCCTCGGGCTCAAATACTCCTCCGATGTACTGGTGCACACTCGCCTCTCCGATAACTATGCTTTCTTGACCCAGAGGCAGCAGTCCACATTTCAAAGATGAAACCTGAACGGCGAACATCAAAATTTCATCATCTTGGATTAGGGGATTGAAACTTGAATACAAATCAAAAATTTGCATCTCCAAGACTCGAAACGTTAGTAATTTCAAGATTTTCAAACGTTTCAGACTTCAAGAAGAATCAGAAATTAGCTCAGACTTTGTCAATTTGTTGTCATATTGACTCCTAATGATCTAAAATTGGGAATTTTGGAAGATTTTGAGGAGCTTCGACACTTTTAAGTTCGTAAGAAATTCGAATTTGGCAGGAGATGATCTTATGATGAAAAAATGTCTTTGATTTGGATCTTTGACGATTGAAAATCTTTGGAAATTAATAGATTTCCGGACACTTGAAAAATCTAAATTCAAGAAAGATCACGAATTTGGCAACTGGAGTCTTAAATTCCAACACATTCCTCTGATTTCCAGCTCTGATCTATTGATCCTCAAAAATATGTAACTCAATAGACCATTGGTTTTCTCAGACACTACGATTTGCTCAAAGACAATTAATCAAAGATAGAAAAAAATCAGCTCACAGCTATAACGGACGGAGTAGTGATGTGAATAATGCATTTGATGTCAGGTCTAGCGGCGTGTATTGTCGAATGTAATTGAAATCCGGTGACATGTACTCCGAAGTTGGTGGTCCCCTGCTCGACGACAGACCCTTGCATATCGACTTTGACCAAGCTGGAGGCTGTGACTTCGTGATAAAGTAGTCCGTATGGATTGACCAAGAAATGTTCTTGGTCCTGATTTAGCCGAGCCGTAATATGCCCGCCAACGCCTTGAGTCCAGCCGTAAAGATCGAGTAGTCGAAATACGGCGGCCAACTTGCATCTCAATAATTTTTCACCTTTGGCGTATCCCATGCTTTCTACACCTCGGATGTCGTTTATAGGCACTACGCAGTTTGAGCCTGGATCATAAATATGAAGAATGTTAAACGTTGTTCACAAATTAAGATTCATAAGAAAAGTTCGTTGAGTATTGTCAAATCGATTTTTAAGGAGTTTGGTAAAATTACTCTGGGATTAGTTCAATTTCATCTGATTCTTCATGATTTTACTAAGTTTGAATAGAGTTTTATCAAAGTTTACGAATTTCTGTGCCCATGATTCAGATTTTAGATGAAATCTGAAAGAAATTTTCGAAATGTCTCTGAGAATGGATCCAATTTTGACAAATAATCAAAAATTGCTGCAAATTTCTCTACGAGTTTGAGATTTTTTAATAAAAGTGAATCGATTATCTCAACATTCCTTGAAGCGTTTGATTGAATTTTATTTTAATGTGCAAAATTTTTTATACACTTATCGAATCCGCATCAAAATCTTTGCCAATTTTAGAAATTCCAGGAGATTTTGAGGGAATAATTAATTTGTGATTAATTCTTTTGGTATTTCTTCAAGGAATGGAACTGTTGGATGAATTCTAATTGATTTATCCTTACTTTTGAACACATTTGAGTTAAAGCGAGCTCCCTGCGCTCCCATCATATCAGAAATTTGTTGTAAAAGTCCCGAAGGTCCGGCGCCGCCATCTTTCATCTGTGTTTCGATAATGCGCTCTAATTCTTCTCTAAATAAACGAGAATTCATCATCATTTCGACCCTCTTCCTCCGCTCCATTTCCCTCATATCCTAAAGAAGACAGGTGACAAAATGGGAATATATAAATTAGAACATGAACACGTTGACTAGTTTGAGGAATACAAAATAAATAATAGGCGTAGAAATTACAAGAATAAATTAATCCTTTCTTCATCGAATAGATAAATGAATGAAATAATGAATAAAAAAGAAAAAAAGAACTTACAGCGTCGATATCTGCGGGCCTCATTTTACTTTTCTCTTCTTCAGTGAGACCGTCTATCGCCCCATTGGTGTGCGGCTCCGAGAGCTCATGCTGACTCGTGTCCGCCATCCTCTCACCTCCCCCAGCTAACACCGTCTCCTGTAAAATACCATTTTCTTAATTATTTATTCAAATAATCCGTTAATTTATTGATAAGTCGATGTGAAACACAGTGACAATAATAAACCGTGATAACTATTGCATTCCTGATAAAATATAAAAAGAATTTTTTTTTCTTCGTAAATTTGTTCATTTAATTGATCAATTGATAAACTGATGCGATAATCGATTGAGTAATTCAATTCTGAGTGAATAAACGAACAAATAATAAGTTCCTTCTTATAGTGTGCAGATAATATTTAATTCTGTTGGAGAAAAAGCTGATTTTCGAAAATCTTTATGAAACGATTAAATAAAATATTCATTTTTGAAGATCTCTTGAAAAAGGTGACTCACCAATGATACGAGATCATGAATATCAGATACGTCGAATATATCAACGTAATTAATAACAGTGTTTATGAGTGCCTGATGCACAATATTAACACCGACAGTAAGATGGAGCATTTCTTAGCGAAATGAAATTTTCAATTTTCGAGACTGGATTTTTTAATACTATTACTGCTGTTGTATTATAATTATTGTTGTTAACGGGATGAATTCTATCATCGCTAATTTTCAAACATCATTCATAACAAAAATCCTTCAATCATCAATTTTGCCATTCTCATGTCAATGTCGTTGAATAAATAAAATTCGTGAATAACAATTAAACAATCAATACGATAAAAAAAAGGCCGAAATTCATCTATTTTGTAAACCATTCAAAATCTTCAATTCAAATTATAACTCGATTATCAATTCATTGATCTTGAAAAATTTAGACAATATTGCAACTCGATTTACAAATATTTATTCACTTATTTATCATATCTGCGAATATAAGCCGACAGGATAACGAGGGTGGGAAAAAAATACATGAAGATTTTAATAAAAAGAATAAGTTGATTAATAATTGGAAGAAAAAAAGAGATGATGGTGATGATGATGATGACAAAAGTATATATTATATCACTTGGTAAATACAAATGTTTACATTAAATTCTGTGCAATGATACGTTATAAAAGTATATATAATATAATATTACAACGTCGTATACAATAAGAGAGACGACGACGAGAACGCGTCATGTGTATATACGTACATACGTTTAGTAGCCCTGTATGTATATCTATCTATCACGTAATAAAAGTCTTGAATTGCTCGGCATGAGTATAGTTAGTTAATAATACAGACACGTAGGGTAACACACGTTACGTAATATAAAACGCGTAACGTGAGGAGCTCGGACGAAGTGAATTCCGTTATCCGCATGAGTAATGCAGTAATAGTTCGCAACGCGATACGTAGATATGTAATACATACGTGTATATTCGCATAGAAATGCATCGATGCCAGATTATCACGTTATGTATAACGATTTTTAAAAAATAACGCAATAACTTTTGTTTGTACTTTTGATTTCTTATCGTACGTCACTTTCTTTCATACAACAAAATTCACAGCAAAACGAAATAGAATACAAAAATATTACAAAGAATTCACAATGTGATTAGAAGATTATCATTTTTAAAACACTTATTTAATTGATCGAGTAATAAATATAAACTGCAATCGACATGAATATACGTAATACATATAAAAAATGAAAACCGAAAATTCGACAAAGGATACAAAAATCATTGACTATGGGTGTGTGATGCAGAAAAATGATTAAATAACCAAAAAATGAAAATATTGCATATGATCGGTAACCGATGATAGGAAAAAAGGCGGAAGAAAGAATAAAAAAGAGAGAGGAGAGAAAATGGAAACACTTATTTTTATAACGCGTATGTGTACATCAGTTTAGTTAGTTGCCGGTCAGACACGACGGTACTGAATTACTACTCCAAGAAGTAGGTACCGGTAAGTCCCTCCCGTATGTGTTATGTCTATCTGTCCATCGGTCTGTGTCTATCCGTAACATATACATGTACACTTCTCTCGTATTTTACGTATAGAGCGAAAAATAGAGAGGGAGAGAGAGAAAGAAAGCCGAGCGAATAGTAGCGATAGATTTGACTCATGTAGCTATGAAGGAAGGACGAGGTACCAAAGGTACGGGAAGGAAGCGGATTGCGCCGGTTTCATCTATCGCCAGACTGAACTATCACATACTATAGACACATATAGCCACATACATACATATATGTATATGTATATACTCCAAGTATAGAATATATGTACGTAGGTATAGACCTTTCCATTATTTCACTTTTAATTTTTTATTCTAATTTTTGCATTCCGTTTTTTTTTTTTTTTTTCAAGTTTAGATAAGAGAATTTATCTGATCAATGATTATTGACGGGCAGTGAATACAGAGTCAGTAATATCTGTTTCGAAATTCAATATATTTGGGTCAAAATCTTTCAATTTCATATACAGGGTGGTCTTTTTTAATCGCCCCAGGCGAATATCTTGAAAACTAGAAGAGATACGAAAAAAAGTTAAATACAAAACTTGAAGGGTTTCGAGGAGGAAAGATGATGCTGATACGTGTTGACTTGTGGACTTTGCCACATCCGAGATATCGCTAGTAACTTTGAATTTTAGATAGGGAACACATATTTTAGGTATGAGCAGTGAATGGCGAAATCAAAGACTAATTCAAATACGAAGAGCAAACAAAAATTTAATGATTAAAAAAAAAAATTTTCTCAATTTATTTTTATTTTCATTTTATAACTTTTTTTATTTCATTCAATTTTCTCGTTTACTGTTAACTAAGCCAATAGCGGAGTTGGAGACAAATTCAAAAGCGTGAAAAAAAAATTTCATTCGAAAAAATACGAGAAAAAAAATTTTTGAAGACGAAAAAAAAAATTTTTTTTTCAGATTAAAAAAATGAATAAAAATTTTTTTTTTCTCGTATTTGAATTTGTTTTTGATCTTGCTATTAGTTGCTCATATTCAAAATATGTGTTCCCTATCTAAAATCCGAAGTTACCAGCAAAATCTCGGATGTGGCAAAGTCCACAAGTCAACACATATCATCATCTTTCCCCCGCGAAACCCTTCAAGTTTTGTGTTTAACTTTTTTTCGTATCTCTTCTAGTTTTCGAGATATTCGCCTGGGGCGATTAAAAAAGACCACCCTGTATATTAGAGCTGTGCGATTAATCGATTAATCGAAAATGTCGTTTTTTCGATTAATTGATTAATCGACATTTTTTATTAATCTTTTTTCCGATTAATCGCTTAATCGAAAAAACAATACGAAAACGAAACTAAAATCGACATTTTCGATTAATCGACTAATCGCACAGCCCTAATATACATACATAGAGAAAATGGTTGGTTTTTTTTTCTTCAATTTTGTTACTGTCTTTGTATTTCATATTACCTAGAATGAACAACGGGGGGAAAAAAAAAAAACAAGGTGGAAAAAAAGTTTTTTAACGATGCTTTTCATCACGCTACAAACTAATGTGAATGTGTCATTGCTCTGGATACTCATCATGAATTCATCTTTCGTTGCAGCGTTTTATTCGAATTATATTAATTCGTGGTAGACTTTACTTGATGCGCATACTTATGCTCCTTTCAACCTATAGTTTCGGATTACCTAACTGGACCAGACACTTTACTGTTGTTCCCTAATGAATATACTTGAACAGCATAAACATGAATTTACCCATATATACTTTCATGTACGTGTAGATCTATTTGAATAACCTGTTTAATATTCTTTTGTTATGCCTCAATCCCCGCGGTTCCACCCCGTACCTCAATCTATTCGATGAAACTGAAGTAACAGAATTGAAAGTTGATTTTTTTTCCGGTAGAAGCGATCGTTCAAATTGAATGGGATATGGCCATTTTTCATGTCCATCATTTTCACTTGATCCCCTATAAATTTCAAATTTCTTCATCGAGTCGTTTCTCAAATCATCAGGTGAGTTTGTCCGCCGAGCGCCACACAGACAGACAATTGTTCGCAAATCTGTTCTACATATACCAGGGGACGAAAACGTAGAAATTTGTTCAAATAACAAAAGTCACATTTCGTACTAAACCAATACTTTTCTTATATCACCGAAGGTGATGAGAGGTGAAAAATAAAACACATGTTTGAATAGGCATAAACGCGGAGATGGGCAATTGCTGCCGTGAAGTCTGTATGAGAGTGTCGAATAGGTACACTGAAATAACAACGGCTTTAACAAGCAGCAGCTACCCTACTAATATACATACACATACCTATTTACTATACACCTTGCTATAGCACTTCGAATTAGCGACTATTATGCAAGCAGGTAATCGCTGACCCTGACGATGAGATAATATCTCTATTCCTCTTTCTCTCCGCCTCGCACTATAACTGTTTTTCTTTTGTTCGGAACTTGTGTTATATCTATTGTCACACATCGGATTGATTAAAAAATCGAATAGAATTTGAGAAAAAAATTGGCAAATAAACAAGGTGAAAAAAAGGATTTGAAAAATGGGACGGGGTGGAAGTTCCGACCGGTCAAAATTGCGAATTTATTTGAGAGGCGATTCTGATTGTGAGTTGCTAGAAACGTTGAGAGTTCAGGAGACAAAGCTGTCAAATAAACGACGTTGCATAAGCGAATTCTGACATTCGGAATTTTTACCTTTCGCATCTTTATAGCTTTCGGAATTTTTAACCTTCGGTGTTTTTCCATTCGGAGTATTTCAAATTGGCTACGTGAACTTTCACGCGAATGATCTTTCGAAAAACTCTGAGGCGGTGGTATAAAAATTCGGAATTTTGATCTTTACGCAGCATTTGAAATTCGCAATTTCAATCCCACCCCCGAAAAATGGATTAGAAAATTGCGTACGCATATAGGAATGAAATTTACAAAATTTGAAATAAATATGGGCAATCGAAACCGGATGAAGAAAAAAAGATTGAATGGATTAGCAATTGTTCCGATCGAGTTTTGATTCGGTAGTTTATTTATATAACGTTCTCAGTTCCGTCAAAACGAGTGGCTGAATAGGTGCCTAAGCCTAATTTGGTTAGACGAGTGGCAGGCCGGATATACCGCCTGAAGCATTTCTATGGTTTTTATTTTCCAGACGGACGAAATAACGATATCGACGACGACACGGACCCCCGTATAGGTATACCAAGTAATCTGGTTATATGTGCCTAGCCGCTACTACCGGCTACGGTATCCTCCTCCTTCCTTCCCGTTCCTTTTTCCCATTTTTTTCCTTTTTTATACTTTCCTATCCCTTCCCTTTCCTTCCCCCGCCATATTCTCGCATCCAGCAAAGCCTACCCCGTTTCCGGAACATGCGGAAGCGTCTCAATTTCCGTTACGGCAGGTGTGACGGGATCTATAGTAGATCCGTATAGATCCACAGGTAGGTACGCGTTGTGTGCTGTTTTCAGCCAATTTTGGTACGTATACACTATACATAGATCTCTGTTTCATTTTCTTCCTCTGATTTTTCAGGCATTGACTTTCAGAGATATTACCAACCGACGCAATTTTACTTATTCGGTTTCTGTGTTCTGTTTTACCGACTGCATGATCTACAAGTCAAAGTTTTCTTGAATTTCCGAATATGAATAAGTAGAGTAAATCCTGACGATTCGTTTGGCGGATTGGATGTTTCCGACGCTCATAATTCTACGTGCGATCGAAGATTCTTTCAACTTGAAAAATCCGATTTTTCATCTATCAAACTACGTTATCGATGCATTTTGTCACGAAAACTACCTTCTCGCAACTTTCGAAGACGATCCGACAGAGTTTAGAAGATACAGTGAAGAAAAAATGATTTCTAATTCTGTTTGACCGACTGCGAGATCGTCAAGTCATCCCTTCTCTGTAGGTTCTCGGATAAAACCGCGTCAAATATACGCGGAGTTCTCTTGCATCCATAAATCTTTCGAAAAGAAACATAAAATATGTGAATATCGAACATGTTTCCGATTGCAAACATCAATTTTTTTTTTTCTTTACGAATCTACTTTGCCGAGATTTTTAATTAGCCACGAGAAACGCTCATCTGCTGATTTTCCACGCGCTATCTAGCAAACTTTCGATAAGATATATACCTACCACCGAAAAAACTGACTCGAAATTCTGTTTTACCGGTCGCGGGATCTATAGATCAGTTTTTCCGTCTATTTGTTAACATATCTCGGGTCAATGACGAACCAATACCAAAATAAAGATTGAATACTAGATCGACTAATCCTAAACGAAGCTAAAATAAATACAAATATGCTCTTTTCGCCTAATTTCAGTACCTGCAGCAAACAAAAGTGCATAATAAATTGTCTGAAGTTGGTTCTTATTTTGAATGAAAATTTCGATTTCAGAAATAGACTGTTCTAATTCAAATCTATAAAATGGACGAATACATTTTTTTCCCCAGTTCCTGAAACATGGTAAAATTCTTTGTCACCACGAGGAGTTAGATTCCTTCGTAAAGAATAAGGGATGGCCGGATAGTTCGAGTCGGTGTGTTTGTAGGGCTGGTACTTGTTTAGGATTCGAAATAACGTCGTAAATAGGAAAGAACGAAGGACGAAGGGCGAATGGCGGCGGGTGGCGGTAGGAAACCCAGACCTGGCGACTGGAAGGGCGATCAATACGGTAAACCGCCTTTTGCTCCTGCCGCCCCATCGGCACCTAGCCCCCCTCCTGCCCCAACCTCCAACCACCGACCTCCGCCAACGCCACCTCCGCTGCCATAACCTTTCCTCCAACCTGCCGCACGCGGTAAAACGCATGACGCATGTCGCACTATGGGCGCGCGGCCCCCAATCCCAAATGGAACAAAAACGATTACCTTTTCCGAGAAAAATCATTAATTTTTTTTCTGATACATCGAGACCGGATAAAATTAGTACATTATGCAACAAGGGAGCAAACTCGTAGATTACTCCCGAGGGTGGGTTTACTTGTACAGTAAACACCCGAGAGAATGATGGACATTAGTCCCGAGTTGCATATAGTACTTATTATTCCCGACTAAACAGTGGCCACTTTATTGTGAAAAAGAAAAAGCACTAGAAAAACTGGAATCTGCGGGACAAAATAGTACATTTCGATACGAGAGGTTTACGGCACGAGCCGAAGGCGAGTGCTGTAACCAGTTTCGTCAAAAAGCCTTTACGTACAAGTTTCGGACACTATTTTTCATCATGAGAGCCGAAAAATCGCGACGAAGTTGCGATTTTGAGGTTAGAATGCTGAAAAGTACTTTACGTCCTGCAAATCTACTTTACGTCCCCCAAATTTATTTTTCTCCCCGGAGGAAATCATATGCTACTTTTGTCCCGCTTTTCAGGTCAATAAAGTGTGGATCACAGTTTAGTTGGGAATAAAATTCTTCTTCTCTTTTCACAATTATTATGCCTCTATACGCTCGAGTTTCATTATAAAATTTTTCGTACGCAGAATTTGACTAGTTCTTTGACAGATCTGACGCAAGTTCCATGCGTCTGTACAAAGAAAGGATTTTTGTTTTGCTTTTATCGTCTTTTGTTCCAACAGAAGGATACTCGATTTTCTTTTCTTTGAGAAGGTTGTACCTCAGTTGAGTTACACACGGTTCGTTTTTTTTTCGGCCTTCAGGAATTACAGTCAGCAATAAGCTAGCTAACTAGCTATAACTGACTAAATTTCCTGAGGGTTTGTTTCAGGCTGTTTGCATTCCATTCGGGTCGCCTGCGAGGATAATTGATGACTCTACGTATCGTTGGGTAAATATAGTTCTTCGCTTCATGGCTAGGGAGAGAAGAAAAAATGGACAAAATGAAAGAGAGTAGAAAAATGAATAAAAATAAGTGAAATCGAAAAAAGGGAAATAGAAAAGTGACTCTCATTGCTAACTTTGCTCTCTGCCGTCTTTTTCTATTCTTCCTTTCTACTAAATCCCCGGCTAATAGTTACAGAGGGATAGAATAAGTTTCCATGTACAAATCGAGGACGTACCATACAATACGTACGTCTAAATTCTACCGAAATAGACCCACACCCTCCTCCTTCTCGTATGCAATTAGGCTTTACATATAACATGCGAGACGGAATTTCCGTAGGTATAGTACAATGCAAACAAAATGAGAAGAAAAACGAAAACCAAATATACCGTATACACGGGGTGGTCCAAGTGTGGTCGAGTGTCACACTCCCGATTATCGGTCTTCAAATGATATGGGGGAAAAAAAATTGCAAATTGAAAAACAAAAAAATGAATTTGTTTTCACGTTCCGCCATTGGCATTAAATGCTATATATACGTGAAAGAAACACTCTGCACGGACACATATGGTATAGAAAGATTGGTGAAACTGTGTGTGAAAATCGAATGAAAAGTTCCTCATTTGGATCGAATGGCTTGTATAAATGAAAACGTTATATGGGTCATTCCGTGCGAATGAGACCGAGGATTAATTGCTAGCTAATTGAATTTATTCACTTGCGCTGATCGTAACTAGGATTAACTACTATAACATGGATGAGTCGTGAGATCTGAGATTCAGCGAACCTTGAAGAAAGAAACCGCTATGCTGGAATTGTGACGTACCTACTCTGTATCGTATATCTGCAGCTTTATACGCAAGAAACAGTTTTACTTCAGACTATAATGTATATAATCTGAAAATAGCGGCGAAGATTTATCTATAGGCGATTCGTTATGAAGCGATCGTTAATGATTCACGGGTGGGAGAAACTGATAATGACAAGCTCGACTCAAGGAACACTGTTTTGATTGTCATTAATAAAAAAAAAAAAAATGCAAATATTAGAATGTAATTTTCAAAAATTTCAAGTGAATCCCGAATCTAGTTAGCCTGTGAAGTATATGATTACGAATATAGACGAAGCACGTACGTCGGCTAGAGTATAATAAGATGAGGTAATAAGACGCATAATGATGAGTGGAATGTAACTTTAGCGAGAAAACTATGATAAAAGTTAATAAATAATACCCGGAGCAATTAATTCTCATGACAAATTGATAGTCGATGAATCATGAATCGACCTGCTGCAGGCAGAAATATACAAGAGCCCGACTCTCTTGGCTCACCGGTTTCTTATCGGAGTATTAAAGATAATGCTTGCGAGTAAACAGATAAGTTGAAAAATCTATTATCGGGTTAGGTCATACAGTAAAGTAAGATAATTATCGATAAGAAACTCGCGGCAAGTAACCAAACCGAGAGAATTTCTCCTCCCATATAAGAAAATAGCTCCATACATACATCCATGTTCAGAGATTATTATATATTCCCTGCGATGTCGATGGTAAGACTAAAAAAAAAAAAACCGTCAGTTTTTTCGTATATAGTCAGGTCGCATTCCTTGGAAAAAACTAATGCGATTTTGTATCAGTCAAAAAAACTCGATAGTCTAATAGTTTTCAAATTAGAGCGATTCGAAGTTACGAGCCAATCGTGTGGCTCGTCCCGAGAGCACGTGGGTATAAAGAAGAGGAGCGCGACCGTTACACTTTTCAAACTCCGACTTGCTCCCATTCGATAACCGTGAAAGCTAGAAATTTTTTGCTCGTGGAAAATCGTCGCGATTTTTGAATCTAAAGAATAAGTAAAACGGTCACAAACTTTTGGGAAAAAAAAGAATGAAAAATTATCGTTGAAAGACGGAGGTTAGAAGATCGTTTCGTCCATTAAGTCGATATACGGTACAAGTCGATTCAAACCTAACCTAGCTAACATGAGAAATATCAATCTGACTGGAATTCTATTCGTTTTTTCCAAACAGTAAAGTACTTGGCCACTTTTTGCCGATAGTAAAGCATTAATCTTCTGAGTTTCATTTCGGTAGGTTGTACAGTTTGGAAAAAAAACTTCGAATCGCGTTTTCGAGGTGATGACAATTAGTAATAATGGAGTTCCGAACATAGTTCCATAGCACCTCAAGGCGATATGGAAGTATATATGTTCGAAATTCCATTATTACCAATTGTTGTCACCGCGAGAACGCGAATCGTTCTTTCTCGACGACTACCCAAACTATCTCAATGACTCCTTGAAGAATGAATTCAGTTTATTGGCAGAAAGTGGCCGAGTATGTCACTTCGTCAAAAAGACTGATAGGATTCCAGTAAAACTCATGTTTCTTCATGTTAGCTAGGTTAAGTTGCAAGTAATCTTTATTATATCACCTTAACTGATAAAATAGCTAAATTCAAACGTAAGTAACGAGAGAAAGAGAAGAGAAAATTTGAAAAAATTTATGGCAAACTTTTTTTAGCCTTATAAGTGGTGCCATTGATCGTGTTAATAATACGAAGAGTCGACGACGTCGTGACTATTTTAAACCCCGAGATTACTAAATTAGCATAAAACTTGGCAACTGCTGGTAACCGCGTGCATTTATGTACGTATGTATGTATACTATACATGTACAGGCGACGACTTCTTGTTAATTAACAACACCGACAACCACCTACTGGTCGTGAGATCAGAAATTACATTTTCACAGTACACGCTAAGCAGTAGTCGCACATGTCTGTATAGATAATAGCGACGCATGGCATACACGGGGTGTCTTTATATCACCGAATATCAACACATCGATTATATACCCATCTCGTCCATTTGGACGACAATTGAATTTTCAGACACAAGAAAAACATATTTATTCTTTTTTTTTCTAACAAAATTCTACTTCATCAATGAATTTCTGCTAACTCAAGAATGAAATACGTGACTATTATACTAATACGCCATGCGATACGTATAAATTTCAAACGAGGCACTCTGTGAAAAAGCGATCTCCTGTGCATCAGTACCTACGAGAACGTTTACCCAAATCTACAGGGTCTCCCAGAACTAAATACGTAAAATGATAGGAGTAACAGAGGGGGCTGAACCGCGGAGTAAATTAACCTCAGGACCATGTGGTCTCCGAAGTCGCGTTCGCGAGATAAAAAAATCGCGCTAACCGCCAGCGTGAAGGCAACCGAGTACACAGTAAGCAGTGATCATCACTCTTATCCTCGTTCTTTTACGTTCCGCATCAGCAGTCGAGCACTCTTATAATCAACAAGACTGATAACCACTGGCTCTCGTATACTCGGTAGCCTACATGCTGGCGTTTGACGCAATTTTTTAGCCGGTGGTATCTCGCGAACGCGACTTCGGAGCCCACATGTTCTTTAGGTTTATTCACCCAGCTTGACCTCCTCTATTACTCCTATCATTTCACGCTTTTAGTTCTGGGACACCCTGTAGCAGATACGAAGGTAGAAATTGGCCGTATATGTACAGGGTGTATAAGAATTATATGTCGCCACTTTGCCAGGTGATTTCCCAGTTCGAGATCGGTGGAGCGCCTCAACAACATGTCCCCGCAAAATCCATCTAGACCTTGGTGAGACATATCGGAAATTTTGATTATTGGCTCAAAAAAATCTTCTCATTAGGAGGAAAAAAAGTGTAAATGGGACCATGGAGCAAAATGAATAGATCATGAAGCTGGAAAAAAGCGGAACTAAAGTTCATTTCCGACCTATGCTTCCTCAGAGACTTTCATTTCTACTGACAATCCGAATTTTTTAAGCTTGCAAAAAAATATGACCTCAAGTTTTAGGGTCAAGGTCAATTTTTCGGGGGCATATTGTTGGGGCGCTTCACCGATCTCGATCTGGAGAATGACCTCCTGAAGCGGTGACGTATAATTATTATACACCCTGTACGTAAAGCACACGTGTATTATTTTATGTATGTGTATAGTTGCTCGGCCCACTAGAAGAAGTCGCGTCGGCATAAGTGGAACAATTTGCAGCATCACCCACGCGGTGAGAAAAATTACGGAAATTTGTATCTCTTAGCGGGAATATTTAGCGAGTTAGTCTTGTTTGAATTCAGTAACGAAAAAAAAAAACCCAATTCCATGAGATGAGAATTCAAAGATTGCTGCACAAGATTATTTTCATCACTCTAACCTCAAAATCGCAACTTCCTCGCGATTTCTCGGCTTTTGTGATGAAAAATAATGATCGTTGCTCGTACGTAAAGAATTTTTGACGAAACTCGTTACCTCTCGTTTCGTCAAAAAAGCCTTTCCGTACTCGAGCTGTAATGTACTATTTCTAAAATATCCTTTTTTCACGATAAGAGTTGACTGTTATATCCATAATTTCAATTAAGTTTTCCAATTTTTATTTTTCGCAAATTGTTTCAAAATTTATCTATTGCAAATGTTTTTGCGCTGTCTCCGAATAATTATTCAAAATCTTGTGGATGTCTAGAAAATTTTCGCGAGGTTTTTCTAGACTTTTGCAAATTTCTCTAAGATTTGTCTATGAATATACTATTCGCCACGAGTTGTATAGATAATAATTTTACGGTCTCTCCAAACCTTATTCTATGATTTTTCTAATATTCCTCAAAGATTTCGTGTTAAGGTGCGTTCAGAATTGGACTAATTTCTCATATAGGTTCATCATAAGTTGACGATAAAATATTTATCAAGAATGTTTTTCAGTCTTTTACTCTTTTCCAAAATTGACCAGAGTTTTTCATAGACATCCAAAAAATTGCGTCAATTTATTTCCTCGTATACCCGCGCGATTTCCATTTATACTGGAAATAACAGGGAATGACTTTACGGATGAAAATGAGTATCGAGCAGAGAAGAAACGACGAATAGGCATAACATTTGTTCGTCGTCTGGTATACATATGCATGTATATATGAATGTATAATCCATCCATAGGTATACATAACTCGGGCGTAAAACCCCTCGACGACGACGACACTCGTTGCTCAGGCAATGGTATTATTTCCCACGGGGGATGCAGCAACAGCAACAAAACCAGCGGTATACCTATACGCAGGGGAGTCCCGACTACAACTTCAACCCCAACCCCAATTCTCAAGTGGTCTATGTCTGGCTTCGTATCTGCTCTGAATCAGAGTCAGGAGTCGAGTACAAAAAAAAAAAATATATATATATATATATAACAAGCCGCATAATTAATCATAATCAATGAATTTATCAAGAACATATCATGTAAAACAAAAACGAAAAATAAGAAATAAGATAGACTGATCAGTATAGGTAAAGTTCTTTATTCCAAATTATGATTAGTTTGAGAACGGTTTCCTCGAATGAATTATTTCAAATTCGGTATTTAAAAATGCATTTAGAACCGCAAGGTTTATTTCGGAGTCGTTAAAAGTTGAAAGTGGTTTTCGGTGTTCGAGATACGAGGAACGACAAAATAGAATGAACGAAGGAATTTAAAAGAGACGAAGAAACGACTTGACGAAAAATGCAGCTATACGTATTATTCGAAACATTAATTATGTATTGAATTCTCACGGAAATCGTTTAGAGGAATCTTAGACTACCTAATATAGGAAAGATAACTTACATTAACCTACATTCTGCACTTTGAAATTTTGTTTTCTCATCTTTTCAATAATTTCATCAATTTCTTCTAGAGTTTTTATATTATTCAATTTTTATTTCTTATTGTTTTCGGAATCATCTCCAAATTTTAAGAATACATTTTTCCCCTCTACACTGAAAGAAATTTTATTGCCAAAGTTCCAACTCCGCCTACCCAAAAGTACAATAAAATATATGATTTTGGGGATAATCGAGGTAAAATCGTGAGTAATCCTATAATTTCAGGAGATTATACTATTTCTATACGTATTAATATTATCCTGAGATGCAGGAATTACTATAGTCACCTTTGGAAACATTGTTATACTGCTATAGGAAAATAAAGATTGTGAATAATGCAGTTTTCTTGTACAAGTTTTGCTAAGGTAATTGCGAAAATTGCTATGACAAACAACATAGGTTACAATATATGTATGATATTTTACTATCGTCCATAAGAACGCGCATTCGAATGGGAAGCACTTGAACTTTCTGCATCTCAGACTTGGGGAAAATTGTAACCGAACTATTGCAAAAATGGCCGACTGTTACCGAGCTGACCCGAGTTCGGCCGAGGATAGACCGGCCGGTGCGGCGCCCGGCGGCCGCCATTCTATTGGTTTCCTATTCTCGATTAAAACGTTCAAGGATTCAACAAGTGTTGGTACAGTTTAATAGTACATTTTGTTACAACTACGGAAAGGCTTTTTTGGCGAAACGAGAGGTTTACGGCCCGAGCCGAAGGCGAGGGTTATAACGAGATTCGTCAAAAAGCTTTTCCGTACAAGTGACGAAGTTGCGATTTTGAGGTTAGAGTGATGACAAGTGTATATCAGTTGGTCGTGCAAGATATATATGTATATACAGTAGTGAATAAGGTTTCGAAATATCATAGATTGATATAATAAATAATGTTCACGAGGTTTTAAAAATGACGTCGTACAAGTAGCGTTGTGATATAATTATATGATAGCTTGATGAAATAAATAAGGTTAAAAATGTTGTCAAAATAACGTCGTACAAATAAAGTTTTCCTGTATATTAGATCATATGAAAATATTATAGATAAATAATGAAGTTCGAAAGATTATGAAAATACCGTCGATCAAATAACGTTTTCATGTATTAGAAAATAATGTAATAAATAAGGTTGTATAGAAATATACGTGAAAGCTGTTTCAATTTTCAACCCAATACTGATGTTACGAAATATTTGCAGGCCCCGAGCACGCGGAAGACCGTTGTTCGTAAGACGCATCACTTACAAGTCATCCATTCACTCACACGCACACGTAGCAACTTGTGTGAGTGAACGGGTGGCCTGTAAGTGATGCGTCTTACGAACAACGGCCTTCCGACTGCTCGTGGACGCCAGCGTGATTCAGATTTTGAAAATAGTGGTTAAGAGAGATTGCAATCCCCTTATACCAAACGCCACAAGATCCTGTTTGACCCATTGCAAAGCACCATTGTAATTTTCGCTATACGAACTCGGACACTTCGCTATGAGCTGATCGGAAAATGGAACATTTTATTCCGCTATTTGCAAACCACTATTGTAATTTTCGGTATCCGAGTCTATAGCAAACTATGATATACATACTTGCGACTACTGTAATATTTTCTAGATGAATTTCCATCACTCTTAGGAGTCACTACAACAGAAAATATCGACTCAGTATTTCGATACTCACTATCGTACTTTTTGTAAGCCTACCTCGATTATCCCTAAATTCCTATATTTTATTGTACTTTTGGGTACGCGGAGTTGGAACTTTGGCAATAAAATTTCTTTCAGTGTAGTTTTTTCGCGTCCCGGCCATTTCTCAGGTTTATATTCACAATGAATAAACCATATTGCGGTTCAACGTTCTCTGTATAAATTCGTATAGTCTCTCATATATAATTTTTCCGCGATAAATCATCCGCGTAACACAAAATACACACACTCATAAGTCAATTGTACATACATGATTACACATGCGTATACACGTATACAGATCTCAATATCTAGATCAATATCATTGCACATTATCGATGTATGTTAACCCCGTATATATAAGTATAAACCGCAAGTAACTCGAGACGAATTATAGATACGCCAACCGCTCTTTCCTTGTTATTATCATGATCATTATTTTCATTATTATCATTATTATTAATCATAAGTATGATCGCCAACTCAATTATGATTACGACAAAGATTCAATCTAACAGCTTTTCAAAATCTCGAGTATAACATTAATTAGTATACATGCGCATATTGGCACCAAATGTAGGTGTATAGAGCTGAGTAGGGCTCTGTGAATAATCGATTAATCGAAAATGTCGAATAATCATTTTTTCGATTAATCGATTCATCGACATTTTCGATTAATCGTTTTTTTCGATTAATAGTTTTTCCGATTAATCGATTAATCGGTAAAACAATTAATTAAAAACGTCGATCAATCGATTAATCGAAAAAACGATTAATCGAAGACGTCGAAAACAGCCCTAATAATGAGTAATTAATAATAATTCATTTATTCAAAAAGTGGAAATATAGCGGGAGTAAAAAACTACAGCGAACAGCCATCTATTATCTATAGCATTCAAAAAATTCCTTCTCGCATTTTTCCTTTTTTCCGTAATCATAATTTCTGTAATATGCATTACATGATGTAAGTGATTGGATGATAAGAATGGTGTTGATTAATTAATTATGGATAAAATCTTCGATGGTTAAGTATAGGGACAGATAATCATTGTGATCATCGAACAGATACGCCCCATTGATTTATCCATAAGATTTTTTGTGTCAACTTTTCTTCTCGAGCATTTTTATCGCGAACTAACTAGCGGAGAGTGGTGTTGTATGTATTATGATAGCTTGGTCGCTCTTGGTGGTGATCAACGGAGCAAAATGACAGTTACTTGACCACGCGATATCCTCTCAACACAAGTTTGAATAAAAGTTTATACAGACGTTCCTTGACGTTGTATATATATATATATATATATATGCGAGATGTAGATATATATATATATATATATATATATATCTACATCTCGCATATGTATATATGTAAATAAAGTATAACTATACAACTGTGTATAATAACTATATGTATCTGCGTATCTAACTTGCGGAACCAGAGCCTGTCTCTTTTTTTATCTTTTATTTTCTCTCCTTCCCTCTTTTCTTCTTCTATCTCCAGTTTTACGTCCACGTCTATAAAGACTGCGGGAAGTAATAAAAATGACAAACCACCGCTAGTTCAGGACAAAGTCGGATACAGAATTAGTATATAAGAATACATACTACACTCTGAAAACGATCTAGAGCAACGCGATTGTGAAGACGAAAGGATAAAGTCAGGGGGAAATGCCAAATGAAAAAAAAAAATATTCATCAAAAATCGGAATTGATTCATAAAATCAATTTTTGTTTTTAATGAAAATGAAAAATCGATGGTCAACCCATTCAATTTTCGTTTCGATTAAGAATCAACATATACGAAAACGGTATTAGAATTTTTCATTTTTTCATTTTGTCATTATAATTTGGAGTTGATTTGTACAAATTTATTAATCATGCAATAAAATTTCCGAAGAAGAAGTCTAAAATCGAGAATTTTTTGAATATAGTCTACGCAAAAAAATGTAAAAAATCACAAATCAAGAATGAATTCATAATTACATATACCTACATACGAGGGTTTCTTCGTCAAACGGGCCACCCGTTTAATTCGAGGTCTCCGAAAATTCTGTTAAAATTTCTACACGTTACTAGGGATGAGAAAAAATTTGGGGAATTTTTTCAGATTTTTTTGCTCATAGCATTCCAAAAATCATTTTTTTCAATCATTTTCAAGTAGCGTGAGACATAAGCGCAGAAGCGAAAAATTGTTGAGATGAAATTTGTATGTCTTTTTCTCAGCTTCCCGGTAGAATTAGGAGAAAAAAATTCGGACCCATTTGAACCCCCATTTCCCCCAAAAAAACGTTTGAAAATGTGCTTTTTCCAAATTTGGACAGTTTTTTTTTTCTTGAAAAAAATGTCGAAGAAGGGTATTCATAAGAAAGTTTTGGGAAAAAAAATTTGGACTGCAGACTGGAATATATGCTCTCCCAGAAAAAAATTATTACATAGATGTTATGAATTTTCGGAATTGAATAAAATCTATTCAATCTTTTTCTTCTGGGAGAGTATTCGAGTCTCCACTATGCATTTTTTTTCCAAAACTCTCTTACGAATACCGTTCTTCGACATTTTTTTCACGAAAAAGAAAACTGCCCAAATTTGGAAAAAGCACATTTCCAAACGTTTTTTGGGGGAAAAGGGGGTTCAAATGGGTCGGAATTTGTTTCTTCCAATTCTACCGAAAAGCTGAGAAAAAGACATACAAATTTCATCCCATCAATTTTTCATTCCTGCGCTTTTTCCTCCGCTACGTGAAAATGATTGGAAAAAATGATTTTTGGAATGCAATGACCAAAAAATCTGAAAAAAATCCCAACATTTTTTCTCATCATCAATAGCATGAAGATATTCATTACAGAATTTTCGGAGACCTCGGATTAAACGGGTGGCCCGTTTGACGAAGAAACCCTCGTATAAAGAGTAGCGTATGTGATAGAACACGCTATTTTATCATGATTCATCATTTATATTTCGTGATCAAAATAAGTGTTTCCTATTTTTTGGTTCGCTTTATTTTGATTACTTTTTTCCTCAATTTCAACTGTTTTTCAAAATCGACGACTCACGACTCCAGAAAAAAAAATATTTAAAACATGAATAAGTTTCAAGAATTTCAAAACATCCGTGTAATTTTTTTCATTTATATCTACATTATTTTCATTTGTGTTTTATGTATTAGCTATATTGTCGTTCCTCGTATACAACAGGACCTTTCCGCATCAAAAGAACGTGACAAATGGCAAAAGAACGAAAAAAGAAAAGAACGAAAGAAAAAAAAAACCGAACCAATAAATCAATAAATGAACCGAATCGGCAATTGAATCAATATATAAACAAAACATACGAAATTGATCATTTTCGCTCGATTTCGGTAAATCCAGGTTTACAGCGTCGCTACAACGATGACTGTACGATTATTTACTGGCTGCTGCTACAGGTATACATACACACATATACATATACCTGTCCTATAATGAACACCTATATACCTACATAGATGCATACATAGGTATATGTACCTATATATGTATAGCTGTATATTGTATACCTAGGTAGGTTTGCCATGTGGCGTACTATTGATCCTGAACCATCACGACCGCCACCGCCTCGGCGTCCTCTTCTTCCTTCTTCTTCTATTGCTTCTCTTTCTCTATCTCTATCTCTATCTCTATCTCTATCTCTATCTCAATTTCGTTCTCGGTCTCCGTCTTTATATTGTACATAGGTATATACCGTCCGGTACCGTACCACGACTTTCCGGTTCGCGACGCCCTCGCTATACATACTAGACAAGCTATAGCCATCAGCTAGCCCCACGCATAGGTATATACAGGTATATAGAATGAATGTATACACTATATGAGTCTCTAGGAGAACGCTGGACTATTCCATCTCTAGCTTTAGGTACTACACACACACATGTATACGTATATCTGTAAAATATACATACTCGACCTCCGCCTACATCACGATGGTATGTACATACATACACTGTATATATGTATGCATGTATGTATGTATAATATATATAGCCTCGATTCAAAAAATGACGATGACGATGACGATGACATGACACTGCACGGGTACGTATAGTATATAAAGAAAAAACGGAGACAAGACGGGGATTCCGAAAAACATATCGTGTGACTAATGAAAAAAGGGCCTAAGCGACATGTTTACGCCCTTTTGTATTTCTTAAAGGCAAAAGGGCGTATGTTTTTTTTTTCTTTCGTCATTCGACTGGAAAATCGTGGAAACGGAAAAATATGTTAACATTGAAAAATAAAAGCAAAAGGGCGTAAACGCCGGAGATACGCCCCTAGCTGCTTAGAAAAATCAGTCGAATTAATGCCAAAAGGGCGTATTCCTAAAAAATGTTGAAACTTCCGTCAGAAACGAATTTTGGTGGATACGCCCTTCTGGCATTTACTTTACGAGAAAAATCGTGCGGACTAAAGCCAGAAGGGAGTATCCGCTAGAATTTGTTTTTGACGGAAATTTGAAAATTTTTAAGGGATACGCCCTTCTGGTATTAGCCAGCATGATTTTTCTTTGAAAGTTAATGCCAGAAGGGCGTATCCTCTAAAAATGTTCAAATTTCCGTCAAAAACCAATTTTGGCGGATACGCCCTTCTGGCATTAGTCGGCACAATTTTTCTCTCACAGTTAATGCCAAAAGGGCGTATCCGCCAAAATTTGTTTTTGACGGAAATTTGAACATTTTCAGAGGATACGCCTTTCTGGCATTAGTCGGCACGATTCTTCTCGTAGAGTTAATGCCAGAAGGGCGTATCCGCCAAAAAAAGATCCGTTTTTTGACAAACGCCAATTTTGGCGATTACGCCTTTTTGGCATTAGTCCAAAAAATGGTTACTGGCAGAAGGGCGTATTAACGGCGTTGACGCCCTTCTGCCATCCAATTTTAGGCTCGAAAAAAAACAGCAGCCTTTTTCATTTCAGATGATTTTCTATCGATTGGCGAGAAAAAAAAAAAATATACGCCCTTTTGCCATTTAAATCGCACTTTTCGTCGCTTAGGCCCTTCTTCCATTAGTCACACGATATCTATTAAATAAATAAATAAATAATGCTAAAAAGCGTCCATTTGCCTACGTATTATTTTAATAAAATGATACAGGTATAATTAATTCGTCTAATATCAGTCTGTCATCATTGTAATTGTCAATCGCGTCTAGTTACTTATTGTACAGAATTCAAAGCACATATTTGATAGAATAATAATAATGATAATAATAACAATAATGATAGCAATAATAACAATAATAATAATGACAATGATTAAACATTGATGGAGGTGCAGAGTAAAAGAGATCAGTTATCAAGAGATGCGAGTATCAACGGGGAGAGTGACGTAACGCGATATATACTGTCATTACGTCATCGCTCGTTAAAATCGTCTCAATTTTACATATGTATAACATGTGTATATAACGCATCTATAGATGCGTCTATGTATTTATACAATATGTATACCGATGTGTGTATGAGACACGGCAGTTCTATAAGCTTCTGCACTTGTGTTCATAGTTCGTATATGCCGGATAATTTTATATGAAACGATGAATATAACAGATTATATTATCAACAACAGTAATAACATAGAATTACGAAAAATTTCGAGATTAACTTTGATAGCTTTTATTTCGGGAGGGAAGAAAAATGAAAATTCGAAAGAAAAAAAAACACAACAAAAACCGTGTCTGTTTCGACAGCCATTTTCCAGATATTAAATATACGCAGGATTTGAAAAAGTGAAATGAATTTTTGAACAATAAAAACGCTCCGATCTTCAAATTCATTGAAAATTTTACTAATTTTATTATATAGGTACCTACTTCCACTCAAATTAGAAATAAATAGTGGCATTGTAGATGATTTTTTTATATCAGCGGTGCTGCAGAGTTTTTATATATGTATATACCTATATTATACATACAGTAGGCGCGTATGCAGGACAAGCGGTGTAATGCATGTTGACACAAGGTATATACGTATGTAGGTACATACATCCGCTTTATACCTACTATACATGTGTACCTACCTATACATGTACAATACATTGTATATGTAAATATGCATATGGTACGAAGACCGCGAGCCAGCTATATAACGGAGCCGTCCGATCATCTCTGTCATTAGATATTTATAGAAAATTATTGTAGGAACCTATATGTATATGAGGCTTTCCACGTGAAACGGGCCACCTCAGACCTCACCACCTTCGATTGTGTTTATGTTCCAGGATTTGGTTCTTCTATGTAAGAGTACCGTCCCTGATTTTTTTCAAAATTTGTCGACCCCCCATTTCGGAGTTCTCAGCAATCAAAATTTTGCTAATTACAAAATCCCAGAATTTTCGATCGAAGATATCTCGCAATTAGGGTATCATATCAATATAAACAAGGTGCTCAATGGATTCGTCTTGAATCCAGCTTTTCGATAAAAAATATATTGGATTTTTGAAAAATCAGTTGGGAGTTTGAAAATTGATTTGAAAGTGAAAATCCAAAATTTCGAAACATTTTTTTCGGATTCTAAACATTTTTCACATTTAAAAACGTCATTCTCCAATTGGAAAAATTCGATTTTGATTAACTATGAAATAAACAACAAAACAATTTTTTTTTCCATTTTCAACTTAATCCAAAGCTTCAAACCTACACAAAAAGTGAAGTAGTATGCTACCAAAATGTTCTTGTTTTCAAAATGAGGAAAAAATTTTAAAAAAATTTCAGTGTAGTCGGAAAAATCAATGAATTCATTTCACATGACAAAAAAGAACATTTTCCGAAAATTTGTTAAATAATGTATTGTTTAAACAATTTATCGATAACTTTTGGGCATTATTATTATTTCAAATCAATTTTCTTATCGTCTTTATTGCGATTGAGTTTTTTCCGATTTTTATCTGATCATAAAGTATGCAATATTGTCGACGAAAATCACTTTAGGTTGGGAAGATACGGCCTGAATATCTTCTAAGAATGATGCTTCACGACTAATCTTTTTAGAAAAACATCTGGGTAGCATACTACTTCACTTTTTGTGTAGGTTTGACGCCATGGATAGGGTTGAAAATTGAAAAAAAATTATTAAAATGTTAAAAAAAAAAAAAATTGTATTGTTGTTTATTTCATAGTTAATCAAAATCGAATTTCTCCATCTGTAAAAGGACGTTTTCGAATATGAAAAAATGTGTGGAATCCGAAAAAAAATGTTTCAAAATTTTCAAAAACGACATACTCGATGAAATTTTGATTTGTCACTTTCGAATCAATTTTTAAACAGGCAAATGATTTTTCAAAAATCCAATATATTTTTTATCGAAAAGCTGGATTCAAGACGAATCCATTGACCACCTTGTTTATATTGATATGATATCCTAATTGCGACATATCTTCGATCGAAAATTCCGGGATTTTGTAATTAGCAAAATTTTGATTGTTGAGAACTCCGAAATGGGGGGCCGAAAAATTTTGAAAAAAAATCAGGGACGGTACTCTCACATAGTAGAACAAATTCCTCGAACATGAACAAAATCGAAGGTGGCTCGCTTCACGTGGAAAGCCTCATATGTATATCTACGTACGAGGTATATGTATGTCATATAAATACGCACATATAGGCACGCTATGTGTATAGGTATATACAATCGCGAGCTTATAGGAAAAATTCGTTGCCCCGATTAGAACATACAAAAGAGATGAGAATTATAGGTGCGGAATCGCTGCTATTCCAGATCCCGTGAAATTACGCGAAAGAATAATGATCGAAAGACATAAGAGAGAGAAAAAAAAATTCCAAAAAACGAACGAGTAATAATGGGAGAATATAAGTCCCTACAGTGTATACATGTGTACATAATGGTGGTGGTAAAATTGGCCAGTTTGAACCACCATAGAACAATTCCAGTGGCTATATAATTCGAGAATCCAGTATACCAATTGAGGTGAAACATTAATTCGTTGTGTCAAAAAGCCTTAAAATACCGTTGAATTGACACCGAATTCCATTCTATCTAGCATAGTCCTGCACACAGCAAAGTTTCTACAGTGTATAATTTGAAAAAATAAGGGAACAAATAATTATAAATAAATAAATGAATAGTAAAAGTTGATACGCGAGATTGTGGAAAATATCGTATGTGATATGGTGAGTTGGCTATTTTAATTGAGGCGTTCGATCTTACTACGAATACCGTTAGATAGAGTTATAGTAGCATAACTCCTCATCCGTTCCCCTCTTCGAATGTTGAGGCATTCTATTAAATACTTCTATTACTACCACTACTACTACTACATTAGACGCGACTGGTGTACGGTAATGTCAATTAGATTCAATCTTGTGACGCGTAAATCGTGGCATTCCGAATATGGACGAGGTCCGATAATCTGTACATATACATATATTATGGTCGTTAATCAAAATCCAAGAATAGTTGTAAAGTAAAAAAAAAATACAAAATGGAAAATAAAAACGAGCAAGAGAGTTACTCACCTTTTCCCGTTTAGACTTCTAACCCGCTGCACCTTGAAACATAAAACATGGCAAACTTTAGTTTTTAATCAACATAATAATAATAATACTGGGATTTTTTTTTATAAAAGAATATACACCGTGTAGAAGAAAGAAAAAAAGAAAGGTTGAAAAAAAAGTGAAATCGCAACCGCTTTTCCTCGTTTTGCATTATCCGCATCGAGTAAACGGCACCTGAATAGGTAAAACACACAAGTAGTTATGTTAAGGCGATATATGAAACAAGTAACTTTGAACCTAACCTAGCTAACATAAGAAATATGAATCTGACTAGAATTCTATTCGTTTTTTCCAAACGGTAAAATTCTTGGCGACTTTCTGCCGTAATAAAGCAGTAATCTCCTGAGTTTCATTCCGGTAGGTTGTACAGTTTGGAAAAAACTACGAATCGCGTTTTCAAGGTGACAACAAATGGTAATAATGGAATTCCGAACATAGTCCCGTAGCACCTCAAAGCGATATGGGAGTCTGTTCGAAATTCCATTATTATGAATTGTTACCACCTCAAAAATGGGAATAGTACTTTCTCGACGAGTTTCTCGACGACTACCAAACCGATCCGAACGAACCCTCGACGAATGAATTCAGGTTTTTGGCAAAAAGTGGCAGAGTATATCACTACGTCAAAAGAACTGATAGAATTTCAGTAAAACTATAATGTTTTTTATGTTAGCTAAGTTAAGTTGGAAGTGATCTCTGCCATATCACCTTAAGGTGCGACGGGAGTCTCTGCAGATAACAATGGTTATCCGCATTGTTGTCCAATTGTTATCTGAAGACTCCTGTGGCACCTTGAGGGAATATAAAACATCATTTTCCACTTAGAATTTTTCAAACCTACCTATTTTCTCAGCAAAAACCTACCGGATCAATATGAAATTGATAACAGCGATAAAGAAGAATTGAACGAAGGGCATGTTGCTCTCGGTCTTTTCGAAAATCGAGAAAAAAGTTCAAAAGATTACAACTTTCGATAAATAATCTGTAAAACTTTTGGTCGATTTGTGGAAGTCGGCGAGTGTCATGCCCTTCGTTCTATTCTTCTTTATTGCAGTCGTAATTTGTCTTAGCATGAACAGTTTATACCTATCGCTAGTGTCAACGGTTTACGCCATGACAAATTACGACTTCGTCGTTGCCGAAAATCCACACGTTCTTGCATGGATATGTTCTGTATTCCATATTGTACGGCGCGAATTCAATCATATCTCCGTCAGTGAAACGTAGGCTTTTATAATAGTCGAAATAGTGAGCCATACACACTTTACGCCAATCGACTGTTGCCACCACCTTGATGTGACGAAGGGCTTTTGATAAAACGTAAAGGTAGGTAAATAGGGCTGAAATAAAGAGCGCGATACTACAGGTACATATACCTATGTAAGTAGGTATATGTATGTATACAATGCATATAATGTACGTTGACGGTGGCGTGGGGTCCGCTATAGCCATGCTACCGCTGCGGTTAGGCGCATGCAATTATCGCATAGGGTAGACCTCGTCTTCCGGTATACTTCACGCGATACGGAGTAGCTGATATCTACTAGGCACACGCATGCGATTCTGCAATTGAATAGCCAAATGCGCAACGCTGCAATTTCCACAGTCGTATACCTATATAGAGTACAATTATATTTCGTCGCGTTACTCTGACCGGTGAAGGGTGCACTTAGGGTGTAGAATTTGGCATAAAACCGAGGGGTTCGAGTCGAAATACCCGGAAGATAATAATCGACGGTCTTCCACCTGCAGCACGCAACATACATACCCTTCAATTTTTCTCCGTAAATGAAATTTCGAAAAATTACGCGGGGTTTGAGTTTGGGATTTCGAAAGTCCTGAACGGTCGAGTTCGGTCCGAATTCACTTGAGAAGATTTTGAATTTCCAGAACCGTCAAGGCTCAGAACTCTAGAATCCCAAAATGTTATTGATACCGAAACTTGAGAGATTTTAAAAATCCGACAATTTAAGGAAAGATTATCACCTCAAAACGTCGAATTAGGGTGCTGTAACAGTCGATTGACGTAAAAGTTTGGACATCGCTCGCTATTTCGACTATTATCAAAGCCTACGCTTCACTAATGCAAGTATGATTGAATTCCCGCCATGCAGTATGAAATACAGAACAAATCCATGCAAAAATCGCGTGTCTAACGGTAAAAGGTCGTAAGCGCAAAAAAAAAAAAATTCGTTTTTCTAGTGGCAAAATCTTTTTCATGCAAGAGAAAAGCTTTTGGGCATATTCGCAACAACAAAAAATTTTTTGGCGCTTACGACCTTTTACCGTTAGACACGCGAAATATGTTCATTTCAGGCAACAATGAAGTCGTAATTTGTATTATAGGCATAAACAGCTTACACCGCTAGTGTCAACGGCTTACGCCTATACAAATTCTATCTGCACGTCCGTTGCGATGTTTCGATTTCTGGTTAAAAAATTGAGCGCTACCCCTGGGGTACCCGGGGGCAATGAATACCCCTCGTTTATGGAACCGGGCATAAAACGAGACTTTCTACAAAAATATGTTGTTTTAAGATTTCGAAAGCATATATCAAACTAAAAAACAATGGTTCTCAAATTCGAAATCATTGAAAATTTGTGAAAATTCTTATTCTACTGCATCGAAAAAGTGTAGAGCGAACATTTTTTTTTTCCTACTCTCTTTAATCAAAATTTCATTAAAACGGGCGGAAAATAATTGAAAAATGATTTTTTTCAAATTTCAATCATTTTTGCCAGCTAAACGAAGGTCCGAGCCACATCAATTCTACCGCGGAAATTCTTGGTATATTATGTACTACACCTGTGATTCTTTTCGTATTTTTAAAACACGTCCAAATTTTCGGGTTTTTGGGGGGGTTCAAGGGGGGTTATGGTGGTCACACAGGGCCCGAAAAAATCTGGAAAAAATTCTGGGTGCTCTCTGGATCAAGACAAACGAATTTACCAAAAATTACCAAAATCAAAGAAGTGAAGGGCTTTGACCGTGCGAAATGACTATACACATTAGGGTGCTTTTTTTTTGGCGACAATTTTTTTTTTTTTCTCACTCCCATGTCGAAATTCTCTTAGAAACAGCTCAAAAACAGTTCCCTGAAAGTTTCAGCCCTTAATATTAATATTTAGCACTCGCCCTCGGCGTTTGAAGATTTCCCATTTGAAATACACGTAACTTAAATTTTTTTTCTTAAAATTCCTATAGCTCAGAGGCCCTTTATGCTATCCAAACGTTTGGAGAACCAAATTACTCAAAATTTAATGCTCTACAATAGTGCCCATTGCAACGGTAATGTAACTTACACGTGTGAGACAGTACAGGTGATTCAAGTCAAAATTTCATGAATTTCTCATTTTTTCGTTGTTTTTTCAAAATTGGCTGAAGATACAGAAAAATTTTTAATGACAAAGTTGTAGCAAATTGAATTTCCTTCGGAAAAGGTTTGTGGCACCGATCTCTATTATTGATATTTTTCGAGATAATAAGCTTTTGGTTTTTCATGATTTACGATTTTCATGAATTTGCGGCTCATTATGAGGTCCTGAGCACCGGTTCTCAGCAGTTTTTTAGAGCATTCAATTCTGAGTAATTTGGTTCTTCAAACGTTCGAATAGCATAAAGGACCTCTGAGCTATAAGAATTTTAAGAAAAAAAATTCGAGTTACGTGTATTTTAAATGGGAAATCTTTAAACGCCGAGGGCGAGTTCTAAATATTAATATTAAGGGCTGAAACTTTCAGGGAATTGTTTTTGAGGTGTTTCTAAGAGAATTTCGACATGGGAGTGAAAAAAAAAAAATAGTCGCCAAAAAAAAGCACCCTAATATACATATATGTAATTTATTTATGTACCATACATCACGAAGGTCTTGTGCCAATTATGAATTGCTAAACTAAAGAACCGCACGCTATACAGATTAAGTATACGTGCCTTCGAACCCCGACGACTACTAGGATGGGGGATGATTTTACGATAGACGAATGTCAATGACCCCCGATACAACCCCAACCACAAAAAGGCACGTGCCCACGTCGTCCACCCTTTCTTTTTTACTCAATTTTGCGGTGGTCTTCCTTTTGTTAATGTATACACTATACATATATAATACACAGTTGGAAAAAAAATTTTCCAGGAGGTCCACTATAATTTTTGTGTCAATTTTGACACGGTTTGTTAGTTACAACACTATTTTAACTAACAACGATCGTTTTATGTACTTTTGGTTGGAAAAACGTGTCAAAATGAACACAAAATTATAGTGGACTTCCTGGAACAGTTTTTTTTTTTTCCAACTGTGTATTTATCTACTCTGCACCCTCTGGGGAAACTTCCACCACCCCTTAAATTAAAATACGTATTAGGCTGGTTCAAAAAAATCGACTATTCTCTTATTTTCAAATTTCGCACTGAAATATCTTCAGGGTATCAAAAAAAAGACGCTTGTGAAAATTGGAGCTCTTAATTTTAATATTTAGAGGTCGCGCATCGAGAATTTCTATTTCCCATTCAAAAGTTGATCGATTTCAGATTTTCAGTTTCTAATTCAATTTATTATAATTTCTCATTTTTTCTTCATTTCTTTTCGTTATTTTGTTACATGTATAATTTTCCCATACGGTGACGTCTAGTTGTGGCCTTCCGGCTGTAAAATGGTTATCAAATTCCAAAAAGGGCGAAGTTACGCACATCTAGTAAGGCGAACATCTGCACGTTTTCAATTTTTGCGGGTTACGCCCTTCTGGCAGTAAAAAGGCGATTCAAATCGAGGAAAAAATGACCAGCGATCTGCCAGAAGGGCGTAACCCACTTTTTCCGGGTTGCGCCCTTCTGGTCCTAAGCCCTCGATATAGCAATGAGGGACATACACGGGCGCAAAACGAAAAATACGGTAGGTATTCAAGTATAAAATTTCAGCTTCAATTTGATAAAAGAATCGTAGCATCGAAGTTGCATACATATACCTACATACATACAGGCACGTTACACTGCGTTGAAGATCCGAAGAGTTAGATTGATCGTACAACGTATGTATGCATATTGAAACGTTACATGCATACATACGTATAAATACATCAATCGAGAATCTCATCATAATCCTAATCCTAATCATAATCGCAATCGCAATAATGATCGACGTTGAACGGGTGGCACCTGTCGTCCATAATATAATCGTATAAAGTAAACGTTACGAAATAGGTATATACTTCACCTATATATTTACTATATACACATTATACACACGTGTGATTGTAGCTCGATGGTAGGTATGTATAGTACGCAGGGTGTGACTGCAACCATACAGTTACATACATACATATGGGGCTTTCCACGTCAACTCGACCAGTGTTAAACCCCGACCACCTCAGAATCATTTCATGTTTTTTTCTAACATTCTACTCGGTCAAAAACGCGGCCTGAATTTTTTTCAAAATTTTTCAAAAAACCGTCTATTTTTTATAAATATTTGAAGCCGATTGCGGATGCCCATTTTTTAAAATCTGAAAAAATTCTCAAAAATCCAGTAAATGACACAAAACACCCTCCCTTAAGGAAAAAGTGGGCCGAATTTTTTTTTCCATTTTTTTAGGGCCTATTTCGGAATTTTGAAATTTTGAAAACCAAAATTATCACAGGATCAAATCGTGAGGGTCAAATAAGGGTCAATTTAGTTGTAAATGTTCGCTGTCGCCAATTCGACATTTAATCCGCCGGTGTTAATTTTGGGTTTCAAAATTTCAAAATTCCGAAATAGGCCCTAAAAAAATAGAAAAAAAATTCGCCCCACGTTTTGCTAGAGGGAGGGTGTTTTGTGTCATTTACTGGATTTTTGAGAATTTTTTCAGATTTTAAAAAATGGGCATTCGCAATCGGCTTCAAATATTTATAAGAAATAGACGGTTTTTTTTGAAAAATTTTGAAAAAAATTCAGGCCGCGTTTTTGACCGAGTAGAATGTTAGAAAAAAACATGAAATGATTCTGAGGTGGTCGGGGTTTAACACTGGTCGAGTTGGCGTGGAAAGCCCCATATATATTTTCGCGATATACATATACCTACATTATTCCGGAGTGAAAAAGGTCGTTTTCTGTGATCGTATTCTAATAGCGCGGAAAAGTTGCGTCTTGGCATCACTAAAGAGTGTGCCAAAGGAAAAAATTTACAATCGACATCTTCTGCTCCGGCAAACGCCTCTGAGTTTTGAATTTTTTAACACGGGGTTTAAATGAAGAATAAACCCAAGAAGACCAGTTGGCACTAAAAAATTCATAAAAAGTCGCCGCGGAGCGCCGATTTCGGCCTCCGTGCGCTTATTCGAAGCGGGAAGAATGTAGCTGTCGTTCGTCGCGTTGAACTTCAAAATATTTCTCCTAGTTTTGAAGATACAAGCATTTAAAAAATGACATTTTCGGGGAAAAAAATTAGAAAGTGACAAAAAAAATTAAATTAAGAACACAGAACTTCCAAAATGATCAGTCTGCAGCACCAGGAAGAAATGAGCGAAGATAAAAAAACCACTCAATCTCGTTAGTTAAGTTCTGTGGTGCGAAGAAGTAAAGTTTTTCGGAACATCAGAAAAGTGAATTAAGTTAGAAGGTTCCCGATGAAAAACTCATATTTCAGCCGCTTGTATTTCCGAAAAAAGTCATTTTTCAAACGCTTGTATCTCCAAAACTGAAGAAGATATTCTGAAGAGCTACATTCTTCTCGCTTCGAATAAGCCCACGGAGGCCGAAATCAGCGCACCCAGTAATTTTTTATGAATTTTTTAGTTCTAACTGGTTTTGTGGGGGTTTTTTCTCCATTTAAACCTCGTGTTAAAAAATTCAAAACTTTGAGGCGTTTGCCGGAACAGAAGATATCGATTGTACATTTTTTCCTTTGGCACACTTTCTAGTGATGCCAAGACGCAACTTTTCCGCACTATTAGAATACGATCCGCAGAAAATGACCTTTTTCACTCCGGCCTAATATACATACCTACATCGTACACAGGCACACACAGAAATATCCGCACTTATCCACAAATATCAGGCGTGAAGTATATATAATGAAAAAATGAAAGAAAAAAAAACGATCAATTCGACTTATATGCGATGAGATGACGACGTCGATGGGTGCAGATGACCCATATCAAATGAAATAAAGATATAAACCATAAAAACTGGTAGCAAGCTAAGCGTATAAATATATATACATATTAAACAAACTTCAAGTTGCATATCATTAACAACATTATCAGTAATGGTATTATGATTTTTATATGGGGATTTTGAGACATTGATATCAACGCGACGGGTTCTTGTATCCCCCCTTTTTCATATAGGTGATTATAAGTACTATGTGTTCTGATACAGTAACGTATTGACTTTCTGTTAAAACAAAACAAAAATAATAATGATCAGTTATTAAAAGCAACAAAAAACGAGAAAAAACGCGTTTTATAATCTTTCATAACGATTAATAAACTTTTTAATTATATTGCCGTTGCAGATTATTCAACAAATCAATGAATTAATTAATTAGAATCATTCCTTACCACGCGTTTGTTTAGTTGATTTATGTTTATTTACTCGACGACAAAGAATGATAATAGCAATAACAATAAGAAGAGGAATGATAAACAAATTCATCTATAATTGGAGTAAATAAATCCGTTGGAATTCGCGATATTCGTAATTAAGTATCCATCCCTCTCTCTCTCTCTCTCTCTCTCTCTCTCTAGTTCTCTCTGTATTTGTTTCTAATTCTCTACTTATTGTTAGAAATATGTATAGATATACAAAGAAGCGAGTGTTCTAATCGTGTCGTATGGTATCTTCTTAGGAGTGTCGGTGGCCGGTGACCATCAAGATTATTTCCGTACTTCACGGCTCTCACTCTATCATACTATGCAGAAAAAAAAAAGAAGACATCCTCGGTCTCTTTGGGCGTCTCGCCAAATATTATCTGACCTACGTGGATACGCAAATACATTACATTCATTCGCGAGTATATATATATGCACAATGTATCCATCTATCGGTACATACCTACTTACACATGATATATACATAGGTATAACATTTTATTTTCCTAACCCCTCGTCCCTCAAATCTCGAGAACCAACGAATTCAATTAAAAGTCAATTAAAAGAAAGACTAAATAATAACTTTTCACATGGGTTCTAATTTTCAATAGTTTTTATTTCACTAGTAATCTATTTATTAATTTTTTTTCTTCTTCCTCAATTCTAACTGGGTAATAGGAAAAACAGTGAGATTTCATGTTGATACGGCGGAAAAAGCGCATATTGATGTTAATAATGATAATAATGACGATGATGATGGTGGTGATAATAATAATGATCTTATTTAAGAGTATTTTTCCTAATATGTAATTAAACGAACACGAGGAAAACAAACATAGTCTTCAATACTGAATTCGTAGTATGATGTGAAGTGTAATCAATATACCTATATTATACACAATGATTATGTACCCGGATATGCATATTTTATACGTATATGTATACTAGGGTGCTTTTTTTTTGGCGACTATTTTTTTTTACTCTCACCTCGAAATTGTCTTGGAAACACCTAAAAAAAAATTCCCTGCAAGTTCGAGCCCTTAATATTAATATTAAGTACTCGCCCTCGGCGTTTCAAGATTTCCCATTTAAAATACACGTAACTTGAATGTTTTTTCTTAAAATTCTTATAGCTCAGAGGCCCTTCATGCTATTCGAACGTTTGAAGAACCAAATTATGTACTCAGAACTTAATGCTCTAGAATAGTGCCCATTGCGACGGAGATGTAACTTAAACGGGTGAGCTCATAATGAGCCGTAAATTCATGAAAATCGTAAATCATGAAAAACAAAAAGCTCATTATCTCGAAAAATATCAATAATAGAGATCGGTGCCCACAACCTTTTGTACGAAATTCAATTTGCTACAGCTTTGTCATTTACAATTCTTCTGTATTTTCAGGCAATTCTGAAAAAACTACGAAAAAACAAGAAATTGATGAAATGTTGACTTTTAATCACCTGTACTGTCTGACCCGTGTAAGTTACATTTCCGTTGCAATGGGCACTATTGTAGAGCCTTAAATTCTGAGTAATTTGGTTCTTCAAACGTTCGAATAGCATAAAGGGCCTCTGAGCTATAGGAATTTGAAGAAAAAAAAATTCAAGTTACGTGTATTTTAAATGGGGAATCTTCAAACGCCGAGGGCGAGTACTTAATATTAATGTTAAGGACTCAAACTTTCAGGAAATTTTTTTTTAGGTGTTTCCAAGAAAATGTTGATATGGGAGTAAAAAAAAAAATAGTTGCCAAACAAAAAGCACCCTAATATATACGTACATATATATACAGGGTGATTCAGAATCCGTGACGAATATTTTACAGGGTGAATCCCTGTCAAAATTGACGTCGAAAGTTCCTTAGCCATTTTACTGAGAAACACTTTTTGTACTAAAAAAAAAAAAAAAAACATTCGTTTTTAAATTTTATTGTTCAAAAATCGGAAAAAATTCAAATAATTAGAGCAAAATAAGAGATTATTTTCCTCAAGTATTGTGAACTCATCATTAGGAAAACTTCAATCCCCATTTCGATCAGAATGGAACAAAAAGTGAGAAATCAAATTAAATTTTAAAAAATGTACCAATTGAATTTGTCGTTTTTTTAAGAAATGGCTAAGGAACTTTCGACTTCAATTTTAACAAGGATTCCCTGTGCAAAATTCGTCATGAATTCTGAATCACCCTGTATAGAGGTTAAATTCGGATAGGAATACATACATGAAATTTTCTATCTACATGCATTTATTTAAAAAATGTACGAGCACAATGCCCATATAGTTTAGGATAGACGCTGATCGTCATAGATACGTTAGTATACATTGTATACAATACGCATACAGTATATACATATATCGTATATGACGTCACGGTGTAATTAACCTCGAACTCATGTGTGTAGTTAGAGCCGCGGGCCGAAGTAGTCAGGGGAAGGGGTAGGGGTAGGGGTAGGGGTAAGGACGAGGATAAAAATGCCGGACCGCACCGCGACGGACCGGATGAAGACCGCCGCCCCCCCTCCTCCCTTATATACATATAATACATGATATATATAAACCGACGGGACTTTCCTGTATATGAGGCATTCTTCATCAACTGGGCCCCTTTATTTTTCAACTTCTCCAATTTTGTTTCAAAATCTCTCAGTTTGAAACATCAGTCAAAAGGAACGTCTGTGATTTTTTTTAAAGATTTTTCTAGGCGTCCGCGTTCAGGATTTTCAATTTTTCTTTACGAATACTGTATCTAAAAAAATATTCATCAAACAAGAAAAAACATAAGAATAAAAACTTGTTTATTTTGTCCGCTTTATAGAAAACAATCAGTCATAATTTTTCTGCATTGAGAAAATTGAAATTTGGAAAAAAAGAAGAGAATAACATTTTTTAAACCCAATAACACACTTTCGATTTCGGTGCAAATTATTTTACAGGATTTCTGTCAATTCTCAAAATCAATTTTCAAAATTTCTATCGATTCTATCGTTTGTAGTTGTTTCAAGTGAAGAAATTTTCGTTTGTAGTAAAAAACCAAAAAAGTTACAGTGTTTCCAAAAATGGGCCCCACCCCACTTTAAGATTTTGGAAAATCATAAAAAGCTCTAGGTGCAGAATCGCTTGTAGTTGATTGTATAATAGTGGAAGAATTTCCGTTTGTAGTTTTTCAGAAAAAAAGTTACAGCCATCGTTACACACACAATTTTGGAGCTGAAGTTCAGCTGAGGCCGACTCCAAGTAATTTTTGAGCAACAACAAACGATATTGAGGGTACTAAAAACAACTAAAAACGATTCCGCGTCGATAGACTACTCGACCATCGACGCACCTCAAAAATTACCAAGTTTCGATTTTCGGAAATTGAAAAATGGCTGTAACTTTTTTTCTGAAAAACTACAAACAAAAATTTTTTCACTACAATCAACTAAAAACGATTCTACACCTAGAGCTTTTTGTGATTTCGAAAATCGCAAAGTGGGGCGAGGCCTATTTTTGGAAACGCTGTAAATTTTTTGGTTTTCTACTACAAACGAAAATTTCTTCACTACAAACAACTACAAACGATTTAGAATCGATAGAAATTTTGAAAATTGATTTTCGAACACGTCGGGTGCCAGGTTCACATAGGCTTTCCGGCTTTCCTTGTCTCCGAAGTTTGAGGGGTGAGGGGGTTCGCGTGAGGGTTGATAATAATAAAGCCTGCACGTTTTCATAACTCGAAAGCAACAGAATAGCAACAAAAGATGGTATTTTTCATATATTTTTTGTATACATTTCCAAGTGTGGGTTTGCCAGCTTGAAATCAAGCTAGCAGCGCCGTCAATATACCGGTAAAACGAGCGGAGCAAAAAAATCGCAAATGGAGCAACAAATTAGCAACAAAAGAGCACTAAATCCTAATCACACTCAGAATCCAGTTTTCCGAAGTGGTCATTCCAGCTTGGGAGACGTAGTATCGACATTATCGACCCTGCCGAAAGATACCTCAGCAATTCTTAATGACCTCTACATTTTATAATACGGTAGAGACCAAATAGGAATGTCTGTAATAAAAAGAAACAAAAAAACAAGGATGATTATGTATAAATATACATACACCGAGAACTATATAACAATAATAATCGATTGTGATAACCGCGATTACATCTCCATAGTAGTATCAGGTACAACGTATATCACGTAGACGTTGTTGTTATTGTGGTTCTTTTTCATTTATTTTTTTCATTTTTTTGTTTGTTGTTTGTTAATGTCTTGTACAGGTTGAGATACAAAAGACAAAAGAACAAAAATATGTATAGTAATAATAATAAGAAGTAGTATGATAATGGTAATAATGATGATATTTAAATCGTATACGAGGAAGTTGAAGTTTTGGGGTTAAGAAACCTTTGCCCAGCCATAACGGACTTGGGTAGTATAAAACGTATGTATATATGTACATATCACACATCGCGTATGTATACTATACATATAATACGTATGCTATATACATATGGGGTATTCACCTCAACTCGACACGCCCGCGGATCTGGACTTTTTCAAAATTACTGATTTTTTTTCTTCTCAACTACAAGTCAAAGAAACCCACCCCCATTTGCTGGTTTGTCGATAAGTCACACCGTTCAGACATTATATTTTTTTGAAATTACCCGCTTTTCGGTTTCTTGGATACTTCGTGCTCCGATAACTCGAAACCTCGCAGTTGTATTAAAAAACTTTAGACACACTTTTCTTGGTATTCGAGTGTTGTTTTCTGACAAAGATTTTTTCGAAAACATTTGCCACTAGAAACTCGTTGTTCGGGAGGTGCCATCATTGCCGAGGACTCAAAATCTTTGTCGATCTTTACACAATTTTTGATATTTTTTTTCGAAAACATCGATGATGGCGTTTGTTCCTAAAAACTGATTTCTGATGTTTATTCGCATAAGAAAAACCGAGTTTCGAGTGGCAAAAATTTCGGAAAAAAAATCTTTTCCAGAAAGAACACTCAAATACCAAGAAATTTTCTATCTGAAGTTTTTTAATACAAGTGCGAGGTTTCAAGTAATCGTAGCACGAAATATAAAAAAAAAACTCAACAGCGGGTAATTTCAAAACAATATCCTGTCTGAACGGTGTGACTTATCGACGAACCAGCAAATAAGGGTGGGTTTCTTCGACTTCTATTTGACGAGAAAAAAAAATCAGTAATTTTGAAAAAGTCGAGGTCCGCGGGCGTGTCGAGTTGAAGTGAAATACCCTATATATACTATAATATAACGTACACGCGTGTAACAATCCGGAGAAATACTCTAAGAGATTCAAGTGAGACAGAGAGACAATTACGTACGTACACCGTAAGTACGTCATACCATCGTATGAATATATATATGTACATACAAGTATTTATGTACAGGGTGTAAAGAAAAGTTTGTTCGCCACTTCGCCAGATGATTCTCCAGCTCGAGATCGGTGGAGCGCCCCTGGAAATACTGGAAATTTTCATTTTCGGTTTAAAAAAATCGTCTCATTAGGAGAGCAAAAAGTGTAAATGGAACCATAGGTCACAAATGGATCCTTCATTGCGAAAATAGAACATGAAGTTGGAAAAAATGAGACTTGTATTCCTACTGACAATTCAAATTTTTTGAGCCCACAAAAAATTTCAACCTTGAATTTCAGGGTCAAGGTCAATTTTGCAGCGACATGTTATTGGGGCGCTCCACCGATCTCGAGCTGGAACACCCAAACTTTTCTTTACACCCTGTACATACACATTTGAGTAAGTAAGTGAGTAAGTAAGTAAGTAAGTAACTACGATACGGTGTCTATGTGCGTACGGCGCGGCGTAAGGAAACACGCAGGCACGCATGAAACCGCTATAATAGCTACACGCCGGAGAGTCGGTGGGTAAAATACTCACGTATGTATGTATATTGTACACGGGTTACGAGTACATGTACACATGGCTATAAGGAGGAGAGAAGAAGAGGAAATGCGAGGTTTGCGTAATCCTAGGATACCATCGACGGGCGGGTTGTTCCTTCCTTCTCCCTCCCTCTGATACCGCTGTAGTTATATACAGAAGTGAAGAGAAAGGAGAGAAAAGGGAAGAAAAAACGAGATAAAAATAATACCCAGAAGAAGAAGAAGAAGAAGGAGAAAGAATCGATCCATCTTTGATTTCTACACATCCGTTGCGATACATTGATAGATGTCCCGCTACAAACATATAGGTATAAGGTAGATATTTGACGTAAACGTATATGTTCGTATATGTAAACAAACGTGAGGAGGGCAACGTTTTAGAAAGAACATGAGCCAAAAATTACGTCATATATACATATAGGTATGTATATGTATGCATACTATTAGCATTGCTACTAGCTACTGTAGAATCAAGAATAACGTTTTCTTTTCAGTTTGTTGTCGATGACATTCGTCATTATAACTGATAACGTAGAGAATATTTTTAGAATCAAATTAAAAAGAAAAAAAAAAAAAAAACCACGCGTTTGGTTAAGAATACGAAATTTCTACGTGTGTCGATACTACGGTATGACTAACATAATTATGTATATACAGATAAACAACAGCTTAACTCATCGCATAATACAAATAACGTGCATATAGTGAAGATTAATGATTATTCATATAGTTATGCCAAAATACTTTAAATACAATGACGAAAATCGTCGTCCTCGTCGTTAGTCACCAGAAGCACAATAAACTGTATTTATTTATACCGTATAAAGTGTACTGTATGTATATTTATACACGTATATATACAGTATATACATATAAACTCGAGAAAGGAGGTGAGGCTATTTACTACTCGGGTGATATTTAACTGTTTGAATTTAGGGTACGGCACGGTAGGGTACATAGTTATATCTTTCTTTACTTGCCAAGAAGAATCAACTTTATCTCTTTGACTCTCTCTCTCTCTCTTTCTATATCTTCAACTTTTTTTCTTTTGCACTCGCGTAGGTACAATAAGAAACAAACAAACAAACAAACAAGACAAAAAAAAACCAAGTGAATAAATACATCATCGCCTTAAGTAGAGGTGAAAATTGTAAGTTCATCAATTTGTTGTGTTCATTAAAAATAAACGAACTAGAGAAGTTGGAGGGGGGGGGGGGCTCACTATCTCATACGATATCGTTTATCGCTGATATTCTGTAACGTCGACAATCAGGTACTTGCGTACATACGTGAGTACACAGGTAGGTATACATTTTTCACAGTAAAACATCAATAGCGAACAAAAATAATGATGATGATGATGATAATAACGAACACCGTTTACTAAACGATCATTATCTTTTATCCTTAATCTCGCGATATTATTACTCACTGTAATTCACACTCCGTACTAAAAAAGAAAATCCTCCATACGATTTACACGTCGTACCCATGAAGTTGAAGTTCGTAACGTTAATGTAACAACATTTTTGGACAAAACTCACTATTTTATTACTCAAATTTTGTTAGAGTTGACAAATAGACGAGGTACGTATATTTTATTCATTTCGGAAAATTATCCACTGTATTTTGCTGTTTTTGAATCGATCAAATCACGAAATGCAGCATTACTTCTAATTATTGTGTTACATTAACGTTACGAACTTCAACCTCATTCGTACCCGCATATTGTAATAGAGTTTTCAAACATGGCGATAAAAAATGTGCTTGAAATTCCGAAAGTTTGTGATCAAAAATTTGAAAAACTATAAGTTTCACCATACGATTCTTCATCATCCACTAAAAGTATTTACAAATTTTAGATTTGTTGAAAATCTAAAATCATTTATAAAGAATTCAAAATTCACAAATTTTAGGCAGTAAATAAGCGTAATATGACATGTTCTTTCTATAACTTTGGTTCAAATCAACGTTCGTAACTTCTGGCGCATGATTGAAAATGAGAGGAGATTAAAATTATGAAAAAAAAAAAAAAAAAAAAAAATACAAATAAAATTAAAAAACGCTATTAAAATTATTTTAACGTTGAAAGTTAATGAGAGAGAAAGAAGAGTTTGTTTTTTTCCCCCAAAGACGACGGTAGTCAGTAAAGTAAGACTCGCGCGTACATGTGTGCGTTAGTACGTACGCATGTATTATTTATGTGTATTGTACTACCTAGTGACTACCTATAGCTAACTGGGCGGATTATTGCTGCCTGGCGGAACACACTAGGCCGCTTATACACTCGCGCTCGCTTCCCCTCGCTCTCTCTCTCTCTCTTTCTCTCTCCTCCAAACAGACAGACATACGGACAGACAGACAGAGCGCACCGCGCTACCGCCACCGCCACCGCCACCACCTCTCTGATGTCAGACTTTAAAGATAGAATTATTTATCTCTCAAATACGCATTATATCCCCGCGAAAACCGACCTGCGAGAGAACGAGCAATAAAATAAGATATGTAGAGTAAGAGAAAGAAAGAGAGATAGATCGAGGTAGGGGAAAATACGGGGCCGAATGAATTTCGACCACAAAAAATGATATCGAAATACAATCAACTTCGACCGCAAACTAAACCGGCAAACTCTGACCGGACGGAGTGGAGAGGGAGGGTTCCAATTTTGCCAAAGATACAATAGTAATCATATACAACTTACAATACATAATAAGAATGATCGATTAACCTTATATTCTATATGTATGTGAATGTATGATGTATGTAATAGGAAATTGAATGGAAAAAGAAAAAAACACAAAAAAAAAACATTGATTATCGAATGAAAAAAGAAATATATGTATAGAAACACACCTTGTGAGACGGAGAACGACGGCGACGTAGCCGGAATACCGCTAACAACACTTTTGTTGAAGAAAATTAGTGTTGGTGGTTTCGGAAAAATCCACAACGGCGGAGCAGAAAATAGACAAAAAAATGTAAATTGAGAAAAAAAAAAGCTATTAAGAGAGAAGGAATGAACACTTTTTGAACAACTTGGATATATTATTGATAATAATAATGATGATAATAGTAATAATCTATGTATAATTTATATCACAGTATCACACACACCCCCTCACCTCACGTTATTCTCACTTGTAACAATATATGTTATAATTGGAAGGAACAAAAACTTGAGTTTTCTGATTCTTTTTTTTTTCCTTCTTTATTGTATCTAAACGGTATTCCTCTTCTATTGTTCGTATCACATGTAATAATATTGTAAAAATAACGATTTTTTGATTAGAAAATATCCGGCTTTTGACGATACGGAGCAATAATTATTATCGTTACGACTACTGCTGCTGGTACGACCACTTCGACAATTTTTCATATTCATTGAATAATTGATAATCTAATGATTCTTTAATCAATCAATGAATTAATGAATGATTATTATCGTAAACTCGATAGAAACACTGGATAGAAACAAAGCAACACACACTACGACACCGGACAACAAAAAAACCCCGTCACGAACCTCACGCCGCGCTAGCCAAGAGCGATTTGCCCCCGGCTTACCCAGCCAGCTATGAGAAACACTCGAACTTCCTAAACCAGGAGAAGAGACGGGGGCAGGGGGGGGGGGGGGAGGAGAGAGAACCGAGAAGGGAGGGAGGGGAAGGCGACGGTACGCTCGATGGATCGTCTGGGGACAGGGGTGGGGCGCGAGGTGTGAACTTTATATCATACGAATGCGGACTTTGGGGTATTAACAGAGTTCATAATTTAGCACAGATCTATCGAAACTCAATTTCAATATTAGCTCTATGAATCATCACGATAATGCATTTTTAAATAGAAAATTTTAGTACGTTGTCAAGATGTATCGTCGCGTAATACATGCCGATAGCGGCAAATGGCCGACGACGATCGGTTTTTGTTTGTCAAATTAGGCTGTGTTCAATTTTTACGAAATTAACTGATACGCGGTAATAATAATTCCGATATGTTCAGGCGATTGGGTTTTCGCGAGACCTGAAGATGACCGTATAGATTAACAAAACGTTTTCCAAGTAATCTTTGAACATAGCCTATACTGGGGATCAGTTTGGATGTGTGTCTCTTTGCCCGAGACACACCCCTAATCGCTCTTGTCAGTTATAAGAATACACCGGCGATGTTTTTGGGGTTAATTTGAACGGCCTGACACGCCGACTCGTATGCTAGACTAGGTGTTATTTTATATTATGCAAATTAGACTCACGTGGATCGGTAATCCGGCGAAATACCAAGACTCCAAACTCTTTAATCAGATACCTCGGCGGTCGGTTTGCTGGACGTTACCAACGACGGACAGACTCCCTCGCGGCGCAGCGCGTGGAAAATGTCAACCGTCAGTAGAGACGCTGGACTGAGTACAATAATTGCGGTTTCAAATTCACTGAGTTTTATATGAGGATGTTAAAACTTTGTCACACATTCACATTGCAGTATTATTTATTTTTCTTATTAACGTTCATTTCGTTCACCATGTCAAAGACTTGAATAAATATTTCTATTCCTATAGAATCATTTAACCGTAGGTATATATGTTTACCATCTCCTACGTTATTTGGTTAATGGACGTACGTGTAGAGGGATTTTTCGTATACCGGAAGTGACGTCAAAACGCTATGAGTAACTCATCTGAAGTTAACTTCAAGAGGATCGATATACCGCAGTGCTACCATCTTGATGAGATTCTTCTGAGTCGTTATCGAATATGGATATTTTGATTTTTTAGATTAAATGGTCTAAATGAAGACATAAACGATCCGGAATCGACAGAGAATTTCCCGTTATTCTTGCCTATCTTCAGCATTATCCTTACATTTTTTAAAGTTCTTTCTTATTTGACATTTTCATTTCGCGGGTTGGCTGAATACGAATACAAAATTCGAACGACATAGATCCGAAGTCTGCCGCTTGAGCCGGACTAATGAAACTTACAAAATTTCAGAATGGAATTATCTGATTCTATTCAACAGAATAATAAAATATAATAGATTTTCAGTTCAATGGGTGTATAAAATATGATATATTCGAGCTGTAATTCGGAACCGATTATCCAAAATTTGGGGAAATGGACCGATATGACATAAATTTGGGTTCAAGACAAAAAAAAACTGTATTCTTCGATAGTCATAACGAAATTCAACTCGCTGAAGAGCGTTGACTGAAGAATGAATAAAAGAGACTATCAAATTACACAAAGAATCCAATATTCTTTCGAACGGTTATAAACTAACGTTTCCAAACGTATTTTCCTCCGTGGTGTGGCAGCACTGGATTCGATACTCGAAGACTAACGGTCTGAAGTCAACCGCTTAAACTTCGGCGACATAAATCTAACCTCCAAACCGTCAAACAACTTCAATTATTCGCGAAATCCATCAAATAATTACTCGAGTTTTGACTTTTTGAAGCTAATTACATCCTTCCAATGGGTCGCAGTCGGACACCGTCACCAAACAGACGAAGAGATCGATCGCGAGAAAGAGACAGAGACCGTGACAGACGTAGAAGACGATCTCGAGAGCGAAGACGGAGGTAAACAAAACATTCATAGATTTATTTATATTGAATCAGTCAAACGACTTTCTTCGTCAATATACGGAGCTTCTCCGATTCATTTTTCTGACATATTTTTCATATATTTTTTAACAGTATTGTTTTTGTTTTTTTTCTATCCTCGAAGATCCGTCGACAGAGACCGAGCCAAGTCTCGAGAACGAGACAGGGAACGGGATAGAGAAAGAGACAGACACAGAAGATCTTACAGTCGATCAAGATCTCGGGATCGAGAAAGGCCAAAGCCAAAATCAAAGCCACAAACAGCAGAGCGGCCAGTTATAACAGGTAATACCAAATCAGAGGATCGGAAAGGACGTAATACAAACGCTAAGCTTGATCGTTTTCATTCCTTATTGTTTTTCAGAGGCTGACCTTCAGGGAAAAACTCCAGAGGAACAAGACATGATGCGTCTTATGGGATTCTGCGGGTTTGACACAACTAAAGGGAAGAAAGTCGAAGGCAACGACGCTGGTGCTGTCCACGTTATTCTAAAGCGTAAATACAGACAATATATGAACCGGAAGGGAGGATTCAACAGACCACTTGATTTTGTTGCTTGAATTTGTTATGACAACATGAATATTGGACTGATATTTATCGCAAGATGTATCGACTACACGTTTATGAATAAGATTATTATTAAAGGGAATTGTTGTTGTTTCTTTTGTTATATGCAAATTTGCGCCTTTTCAAGTTCATTTCAACATCATTTAGGATATTTTATTAGCAACGAGTTATTATTAAAAAACATATCTTAAATCATTTTATACTTTCGTTCACGACTGACGTCCTTTCTTCGGTTTCTTTGAGGGAGGTGGTGTCGCGTCAGGTTCCGTATCCGGGGTATTTGCTGCTCGCCTGGAGCCTTGAGTATTGCTAGACGTTGCTTGAGTGGCAAGCTGTGAGATAAAAAACATCACAACAATATATTATCAACGTATTTCAACAATATTTACATCGATCAAAGTTGAACACAAACTGGGGAAAATGGCAAAGAAGAATGAAGTAATTTTTTTCCTACCATTTGTGCAGGAAACTGAAATTATAGATTAATAACTAACCCTTGATGTATGAAGAAGATTAAAATGGACTATTATATTATTCAAATTATGCCGCTCAGTAGCTTTCTCAGTGATAAAAAATGCAATTTACATCGTTGGGAAACGATATCTGTCGAATTGAGTAATTTGATTTGAAAGTAAAAGAAATCGGGCTTCAGTTGTCCGCTGATTGGGTTTTTCAAGACAAATTCTCCTTGCTTTTAAGCGAGTCAACTCACCGCGCTGACGTCCAATGTCTCAAGCCCTTTGAGGAGGGCGGGATTCTTTATCCTGAAGTCTCTAGTTATGCTTTGATGAACGTATGACTCTAAAGGAATCTGAAAGATGATTAGATCGAGAGTTAGGAGCAGAGAAAAAGTTGATTTCATCTAATGATCTCAACTCATTGATATCTAGCCCTGTATTTTTACCTTGGTCTTTTTACCAAGGAGTAAAATATTCGTGCCGAATTGCTCCAATTCGTGAATGACTTTAGGAATCTCCTTAGTTTCTTTCAAAACTTTGCTTCTTTGAGCGTAAGCGTCGACTATCTTCGATTTCGATTTAGTCTTTTGATTTTCCTGGGGAGTAAAAATGCAGTTTATCAATTAGGCGCTAATAAGAATCAAATAGGTAATACTCCTGCAATGGTCAAAAGTCCCTCTGTCTTACTTCAATATGCGTTATCAGGTTGTATAAACTCTTCGCAAGTGGTCTGCCAGCCAATTTCACCAATGGAACGAATCTGGAAGATTAAAAAACAGAGTTAGAGATGTTCCTAATCATTCTTAGAGCCGATAATTCCTTCTATCGAGTTCGCTAGGGCTTGAATTTACCTAACGGCTTGGAATACCGGATTCTGTGGCGTAGATTTGTTGTGAAAATATTTAGTAAAGGCGCTCAGTATGACAAAGAGATGCTGGAGATTTTTGAAGACAGAATCAGCGTTTGTTCCTGGGGCTACGGATACGTTGGTCAAAGTTTGCAGCGTCCGAACAATTTGGCAAAGCTGAAATCCCAGCTTGCGCTCTTTTTCTTTAAGTGCCTCTCGACCTGTTGCCCGAAATGAAGTAGATGAATGAGAATAGCGTTATAAAATCTCTTCATAATCGTTAGAAAACTCGCGAATTCTACGCTGCAATGCTCACGTTCTTCAACGTCCATTCCTGGCATAGTAGAAAGAAATTGCTCAGCCTTTAGTCTGCTCAAAAACCACGAAGTATCGTCCAGCTTCTGTTTCATAACTGTGCAAATTACGGAATGTACTTGAGGCGCGGATTGATCGTTCAGGATTTTCAAGGGAGATTCTTCATCCTGGGCAGGAAGTTCTTCCTGTGGAATACACATTTTAAAATACACGTCGTTTAGCTTGGCGAAATGGTGATAGATGGATAAATAGGGATATCCCATTCTCTGACTGGAAGTTATGCTACTTTGATCGTCTCACGTTATCCACTGTGCCCAATATTTGGCAGAGCTGGTAAACAACCCTGTCAATGGTCTCTCCGTAGTCCGTTGCGAAACCTTCCACTTTCAGAATCAATTGTACCACTGAGACAGCCAATGTGTGCTCCATCTCTTTCTCGGTGGCAAGATCGATGAGCCATTTCAACATCTGGATATTGATAAGATTGAATTTTGGTAACAAGTCTCCTCGAATTTTTATGAATATACATGAGGGTGCTTTTTTTTGGCGACTATTTTTTTTTTCACTCCCATGTCGAAATTCTCTTAGAAACACCTCAAAAACAGTTCCCTGAAAGTTTCAGCCCTTAATATTAATATTTAGAACTCGCCCTCGGCGTTTGAAGATTTCCCATTTGAAATACACGCAACTTAAATTTTTTTTTCTTAAAATTCCTATAGCTCAGAGGCCCTTTATGCTATCCAAACGTTTGAAGAACCAAATTACTCAGAATTTAATGCTCTACAATAGTGCCCATTGCAACGGTAATGTAACTTACACGTGTGAGACAGGACAGGTGATTCAAGTCGAAATTTCATGAATTTCTTATTTTTTCGTTGTTTTTTCAAAATTGGCTGAAGATACAGAAAAATTTTTAATGACAAAGTTGTAGCGAATTGAATTTCCTTCGAAAAAGGTTTGTGGCACCGATCTCTATTATTGATATTTTTCGAGATAATGAGCTATTTGTTTTTCATGATTTACGATTTTCATGAATTTGCGGCTCATTATGAGGTCCTGAAAAAAAGGTCCTAAGCACCGGTTCTCAGCAGTTTTTTTAGAGCATTTAATTCTGAGTAATTTGGTTCTTCAAACGTTCGAATAGCATAAAGGACCTCTGAGCTATAAGAATTTTAAGAAAAAAAAATTCGAGTTACGTGTATTTTAAATGGGAAATCTTTGAACGTCGAGGGCGAGTTTTAAATATTAATATTAAGGGCTGAAACTTTCAGGCAATTGTTTTTGAGGTGTTTCTGAGAGAATTTCGACATGGGAGTGGAAAAAAAATATAGTTGCTAAAAAAAAAAGCACCCTAATATACATACATATCAAAATGTTGAGCAATTGAGATTGTACGAAAATGATTGAGAATAGCTCATATGACTTTCTTCAATATTTTGTTAAAAATGCAAAAAGTGATAGATGAAAAATCTACTATTAATAGCAATGCGAAGAAAACCACAACGGTGTTTACTTTTTCAATGCTTTTGCTGTCTTGCGGTAGTTTGAGTACAAGTAACGACAGCATTCCCATAAGAATCGAGGGAATTCTCTTGGCGATTGTTTCCTCGTCTTCTTCTTCTTCGAGAACTTTCGTCAGCAGAGCTTTTAGCGGGGATATAACGCTCATCAATTGTAATTCGATTTCAACGTCAGGGTCAACGTGGCCTAGAAGAAATTCAAACTAGTTGCATTTTCTAGAAGTGTTTATTTTACGTGAGATGTTGAATAACCCCGCGATAAAACGTAGCAAAAATATTCCACAGAGTTTTCGAGAGCTGGATCTCCCTGCTTGGAAATACTTTTTTTTCTTAAATGTTTTCTACGAAGCATCTTGGCCGAGATGAAACTCTTTCTGTTCTGCCTGAAAATGTGCAGAGAAATAATGAACTTATGGACTTAAATTTGTACATACGAACCTGCTTTCTTTAAAAAGTTTTCTAAATCTGATGGAAAAGTTGTGCAGGCGAGGTCACAGAGCTCTTTGAAGCATTCTAATCCAAGAACCGCAGTCTGTTGATCAAAGTTACGGATTTCGTCTAAATCTAAGACAATTTTCTCATAGAGAATGCTGCAAAGAGGAAAAAAACAAACTATTTAGTACATTGCACGTTCGGTGAAATATCGACGAATCCTTACTGGCCGATTTCGAAGCATTTAAGCACATCTTGCTTCCGGTGCTTTTGAAGATCGTAGTTTTTCAGCTGCTTTGTGCGCTGAATTAGCTGAATGCAAGTCTGGAGAATATAACGATGAAACAATTCTCTCCCTTTCAGATCATTCGATTCACTCCTAGCCGACCAGGGTACAGTTTCGCTATAAAAGACGCAAAGTTATTTATTCTATCGCGAAAAACGATTCTCCAAGTTCAAGTCCAATCCGACAGACTTCAATCCTTACGAGTAAAGCAGAGAAACTATTTTGGACACTGTATCTAGGTCCAGGATGGTCCCTGGCAATTTTACAGAGACGTTACGACCCGGTTTTTTGAACGATACGTCCGACACGTCTTTGTCCTTCTTCTTCTTTCCTTCTCCCTTTTTGACTTTACCACTGGGCTGAAGAGATGAAAGAAATTAAATGAGTTGTTATTCAAGCGGTTATTGTCAAACTAGCTACTAATTTCTCCTAAAATCTGAGCAATTTCTGTTATTCTGTGATGATTTCGTCAGAAATTTCTATGAAATCTGTATTGAAACTCATTCAAGATTTTATTAATGTCGTTAGAATTCTCATCATTAAATAAAATCTATTCAAATTTCTTTCGATAATGCTGTATAAAAATTGATGAAATTTCATTAAATCTCTAATACTAATCCTTCAAAACTCGTAAGAAATCGTGAAAGTCGGTGAACATTTAATCGAAAGTCTTCGAAATCCATAAAATTCGAGAACTCTTCGAATTTTTTCGCCGAAAAGTTTTATCGGATGCCTTAACGCCGCGTTATTTTGACTATTTGTCAATGAATAGCGTAACAGAAAATTCATACTTCGCAAATAATGTTGTAAAGCAGCGTGCGGAAATATCTGATGTGATTATGACAAATTCAGGCTCTGATTATCTAAAACAAGGCTGAATCAAATTCTACCTTGGTGCGTGTAATGAGTCGATTGTATCCTTCGAACAAAGAGTAAACTTTGTGAGCTGGGCTCGCAGACTCTTGGGTCCAGGTGACTATTCTATAGGCGATGAGAGCCTCGTAAACAGTTATCATTTGCTTCAAGTTATGAAGCTTCTCCTGAGACTCTGGTACGTTGTCGAAGAGGTCGATGCCGTCCTCCTGAAATTGAATGTTTTCATTACGTATTCCGACCTTCGGAGTTAGAGAAATTCATAAAGCAATCTGAGAATATAATCAACGTTTCAACTCACTAGCTCGAAATGCTCTAGTTCAGACTTCGCCATTCTATTACAGAGCGATTCTAATATGAAACCGAGTTTCTCAATCTCTCGAGATTCTCCGGCAGCCGCCTGGACGTAGATTCTCTGCATAACTAATATCAGGTTACCTATCGGCTCTTGTAAAACTGAAACGGCCCCTCGGACAGACGTGCATTTATCCAGCTTCAGTGGCGGCAGGATGTTTGCATCGGATTCAAAGTATTGTTTGAAATGATCGAGCAGCATATCGACTAGGTACGTTGATAGCTGGGGATTCATGACGATCACATCGGACAACCCTATGAATTTATTCATAACGTCATTCGTGAGGTACGTTATTAGATAATAAGAATGTTCTTTATCGACGAATAGTATAGAATTCGCAGCGTGGAATCGTTTGACAAGACTTTTTGTAGAAGGAATTTGCAGAATTGCAAAGATTTCATCAAACTTTGTAGATTTTACACGAGTTTTTCAGGGATTCAATGGATTTCATAATGTGTTTATGAATTTGTTGATGTTGGTTTCATGGAATTTCTTCAGGTTTTGTGAAATTGTATGGATATATCAGAGAGTTTCATGAGAATATTTCATATATTTCATAAATTCTTAAGAAATTCGTTAGAGATATAATGAATTTCAAAGAATCCTATAAAAGGATTGTATAAAGGAGAGCTGAATTACCTTCGTACAAGCACATCTTGACCTCTGCTTGTTGTGTAAAACATCTTTTCAGAATTCCCAATACTTCGTAACACAACAGAGTATTCAGTTGAGGATTAGGGTCAACTCTTCTGGGATGTGCCTCGATACTTGCCTGGAATAATTATAATATAATAGCGTTATCATTAAGTATCTTAAAATCATTGAAAATAAACAATCCTTTTTGAGATTCTTATTCATCGATTCACAGATCGGAGATTCGTGAATAAAATACACTAGAAACAATATTTACAAATTCAAGAACGAAATTAAAAATTCAGAAGATTGAGAGCGATTTCAGGGAATGTTTTTAGAAGATTTTTTAAACGATTTCTTTGATTTTCTCAAGATTTACAAAATTTGCGGACATTTAGACTGTTTCATGAAATTCTCCAGGATTTTTATCTCATTTCAGAAAACTTATGTAGTATATTTTCAATGCTCTTCATTGTTTCAGAACTTTTCAGGGAATCCTGTTATAACTCCGTGAAAAATCAGATAACATTTTTGAAACCTCAAACGTTCACAATTTGAGTAGGTTTTTTGTATAATCTCAATGAACTTTTTCAATATTTCGTCGGATTTTGAAAAATTGTACAAAATTATGAGAAATTATCTGCAAAGAATGTTCTTAGTGCTACGAGAATCCAAAAAACTGGCATATCTCAAATGTTTTGAAATGAAACCTGGTGTACCTGAGTATGAACGGAGGCATTTGAGGTGCTAGAAGTAGCGTTACCGCTTCCAGACTGACTAAGTGCTCCGAGAGAGTTCATTTTGAAGTTTTTCAAAAGTTGTAAAAATCCAGTAACAGCCATTTGTCGAGTCGGTGTCTCTCTGGAGTAAAGCGCCTTTCTCAAAACCATGCTCAAAGTGTCACGTATCTCAGGTCGCAAACGAACTATTGGCAATACTGCAAATATCACTTGTGTCGCAGCACTGGCATTTATCACAAGGAGTTGTTCGAGCAGAGTTATCACCCAAGCTTGACACTCCAAAATCACCATTGGCACCTTCAGGCACATCTGAGCTAGGCAATCTGCAGAAAAAAGGCTATTAGTAAGCGTTCTTTCAATTCAAGAAAAATATTTAGGGGATTTGAACTAACTAATCAACTATCCTTCCCTCTTGCAATTCATTAGACATTGTTTTTTGCCATTGACGACGATTTTCGTTACATTAAAACTGATTGCAAATACCTAAGTTATCGATTACCTTTGCCTTTCTGGTACTCATTTGCTAAATATTAAGCAGTTCAATTTTGGAAAATAATAAAAAAAAGATATGAGTTGAATCAATAACTCATCTTCTTTGCCTATTTTTGTGTTGATTTTTTAATATTAAATCGCCCAACTTCGAAAAATGATCAAGAGAAATATCAATTGAATCATTATCCTCCGCCTTACTTGTGTATTGCGTCACCGCCGCTCCTCCGCACATTATTTTATCAGTCAAGGTGCGCATAACGGTGGGTCCTATTTCATACCGCTTTTTAACCAGTCGTTGAATAATTTTATTTCCAATTTCCCAGAGCAGCATTATGTGAGCTTCATCCCCGAGCTTGACGCCCATCGCCATCATGACAAAGGCCAGATCAACGAGTCCCTTGACTACCATGTGACGGTCTTTGACGCTGTAAATTTATACGAATAAGATAAAATTCAGAAAACCAATTCCAGCCAGATCAGATCAAAACTTTTCCGTATAGCTCGTACCTGTTTCCTATCACTGTTCCTACCGCCTTTGATACACTGCAGTTGTTCTCCAGGACCTCCGCAAGCCAGCTACTGTGCTTTTTTCTCTCGTTGTCTCGAATTATACGGCTCAGTGCCAGTTTTATCAGATCTAGGGTCTGTAACAATTTGTTTTAATTATTTCAGGGCAAAATGAAGCAGCAAAAGAAAAAGAATTGAGCTATTGACCGAATTTCATCCAGATTGTTTATTGTAGTGTAAAGATTTCATGGCTTTGAACTCGTTTGAGATAAAAATTGAGTAAGATTCTTAAGGAAAGCTGACACTTGCCTCGTCTTCGTATATATCAGACACGTTGAGCAGTAGCGTCATGATGAATGGATCGAGAATGTATTCTGGAACATGGGTGACGTTGCGAAGGGATTTAAAGAAGTCTTTCATGCTGTTTTGGTTTACCTCAGCGGCATGGTATATGTGATAGAGGATCGTGCTCTCTACTTCTTGGATATCCTTCAAACTGAAGACCCCTAAGATCGATAGAAAAGTAAAGATCAAATAACGAGCAAAGTATTTTGACAAACTGATTAATCGACAGCATCCTGCGTTGAAATAACTTTTTCAGACAATGTTAGTCTTTCAATTTGTAAGAAATTTGATAAAATTTCATGTATCTTTGCAAACAGCTTTCAAGTTCATTGAATCTTTTCAAATTCTGTGATCACATCTCACGAAATTTGATGAAAATCTCAACAAAAATCTCTCGGATTTCATCAAATTATTGAATAATTTTGAAACCTATGAAATTCTGCAATATTCTTGTGGGATTCTGCCACACTCATTGGTTCAATATTATGGAGATTTCACAAAATTTTGTTCCAAGCCAATTACCGATGTCTTCGGAAAACTCTTCCGAGTCCGCTTCGGTTATCTTGGCGTATTGCTGTTGAAAGTATTTGCAGAGAGCGGTGATTACAATTCCTCCGTCTTGTTGCCTACAAAGGGCCAGCAGCTGGTGTACAAGAGGCGGGAGTTCATTTGGCTGCATGCTAGAGAGCCGATGGCAAAGAATCGAGACTACTTTACGATGTTCTTCTTTGGACATAGAGATTTCCCTGGATTAGGAAAAGGTTGTGATTATTTTTGGCATCTAGCAAATGGATTTTTGGAGGAAGGAAATACCTAATTTTTAATACAAATGAATGGCTAATTTGCACCTAAGCATGGTAGTGAGCGCCGGAAGCACAGCGGGATCCCATTGACCGGAGTAGAGCGACTTTAAGACTGTTTCCTTATACTCTTTTCCTGATACTTCGGAACCATTGTGATTTACCACTTTCCGATCTTCGAGGACCTCTAAAAGCTGTGGGAGAATGTCTCTCCAGCTAGGAAAAAAATGTTTTATTGTTAGTTTATTTTTTAGGAAGCTGAATAAGCTACTTATGCATAATTGTATTTGTGAATAACAATGATTCTTTCGACACAGTGCGCGTAAAATCCGATTTTAGGCATTGTTATGCTTGGATAAAATCAAATTTTGAGCGAACTGCATCGAAAAATATCGTTCGCAACACGGGCGTAATACTTTACACCCTTGTGTAATGCCGTAATCACTCGGGTCGGCTTCGCCAACCCTTGTAAACGGCGATCACACGCGGGTGTAAAATTTTACGCCCTCGTTACGAAATATACTATTGTAGAATTAACAGAAAATTAGATGAAATTTGATGTAACTTTTGGAAAGACTTAGAATTTCATTCAATTTATACATCTGAATCTTTTGATTCTTCAATGTTTGAAAGACGTTTGAAATTGTCAGATTTCAGTCTATCCAGGTTGGAAATTGAACAATATTTGATAAAATTCTGTAAAATGTCGCTGAAAATTCTCGAACTTTCGAAACTATTTTGAATATGGCTTTTCTACGTTACGAATTTTAATTAAACCCTATGTAATCGAAGTAATCTAACGGAATTCGATAACATTTTATAAAATAGTGCGACAAATGCTGGAAATATATGAAAATTCTCCAGAATCTGAGAAAATTATGATACATTCGACATGGATATTTCATTTGATTTTGTAAAAAAAATCCTCTTGGCTGTTTTCACATTGAAAATCTCAAAAATCTGTATGATCATTCATATTCATACGTTTTGAAGCAATATCGAAGCTACAGCTGGTGCTAAAGTATAAAAAGAGTGCAACTTAGTTTTCCAGTACGATTCCTCAAAAATTTCATCGCTTTTTACCTCAAATATTATTTCCCGATAGCTGAGGCCTCTATGCAAATTATTCAAATGAATCAGTAGATTTTTGATAGAGGGAAAATTCTTGTTATCAATATAAAAAAAAACTCATTCTGTTCCAAGTTATAAATAACAACAAAGATCATCGAAAACTAATTCCAGTTATATCAACATATATGTAACTCCAACGATCACCTCATGAAATTATCGTCATTGTTTCTGATTCGCTCTTCGCAAAATTCGACCAGTTTTATCAAATGGTTAGAAGAGTACTGAGGAAAGTCGACGATTATCCTACAGACTATGATATTCGCTTGGCTGTTGGTTAACGTCGTTGTTCGCAGTGCCGTTAAAGTGGATTCCACTACTTTGCGCCGTTTGGATTGGGACGGCGCAGTCTCGTTGAAACTTTCTAACATTTTGTTAAACAATTGCGGGAAATCCGAGTGGCAGATTCTCTCCACAACAATATCGCATAGCTGGACAAAAACAATTAATAATCGTTGAAGAGATTATGTGAATTATAGTTGTATATAAAGTATGTTTACTTGTGACATATTATTGATAATAACATGATGACAATAACTCGAATTTCGATTTTATCGTCAAGTGGAATCATTTGTTGATAGCGAAGAAACGATAGTGTGTATTGTGAATAAACGTACATTTTGCGCGTCCTCGTTTTGAACGAACTTGCGTAATTGGCTTGGGTCCTTTTGATTAACTAGATTTCTCAGTTTTTCGTCCATCATGCACGTCGAGAGCGATATTATCTTTTCGTCAGTTGAAATTTGTGTTCTGTAACGTTGATACGAGGTTAGTTTTTGCGCGCCTTTGAAAGCAAACGCGTTTGAACTTGACAAGACAGTAGGTCCGTTCGTTTACGCAGCCAGAACAGCAGCTGTACGTTCTCATTGGTCATTTTCACTCTATTCTCTGATCCGATTGGATTGACAGAGCAGATCTGCTGCAGTCACAACATAAACGAATACAGCCAATAAAGGGAGCAAGATCAAACGCGAACGCGTGCGCAAACCCAATGCAGTGATTTGACGCTTATTATTGGCTTAGCTCCGGACAAATTCGGCCAACAACTAATAGGAAGCGTCAAATCACTGCGTTTGCGCTTGCGCACGCGTTTACGTGAGCGAATCGAGCGTGGCTATTGGATGTTTTCACCGGCGAACTTGCAGTTTGCAAGGGGCGTTGACTGAAGATTACACAACCAATACCCGCGTTCGGTTCGCTCTTGATCTCTCTTTCAAACTTTCAAATCTATTAAGAAATCAAGATGGCTGTAGAACAAGATCAAAAGCTGTCGCATCCGTAATTTATAAATTAATTACTTCTGCTTGGGATTGAAATACTGTGTCAGTGATGAACGCAATCGATTCCTCAAGTGCGAACCCATAAAATGATCAGTTTATGAGATGTGTCATATCTTACATAAGCCGCAATCGCGGCGCGGCTTCATTGCTCCCACTTATGTCACGTGTGATTTTTACTACACTTATAACAGATTAATTAGCTCATTTCAGATAATTAGAGACGTGATCTTAGGTGATGATCGTATGTACTAGTCATTGATCTATCGCTCTCGCATGTCAGCTATCATCATATACATATTGGAGGTTATTGACCGGACATCCAGTATACTGAATGTAAGAATATCTACAGGGTGTCGGAAACGAAAAATAGAAACAGTCAGTTTCAAAACGCGAGTAAGAAACCCCTTATTCCGAAATTCTTTACTTATTATTAACTTTATTTGTTATTTCTACAAGCTGGTAATGGAATATATTGCTCGACAATTCACAAATGCTGAAAGATATATAATTTCATTTTTCTAAAAGTCCACTAAAATGAGCGAGTTTTCTGTCCGTGTACGATCGTTTTGTTTCGGTCATCTGGTTACTCGAGGAATCCCGATTCCCGTGATCAGAATGCCCTTCTTCGTGAACCCGCCTGCGAACATTGCCCAAAAAGGTGTTGGCTTGCCCCTAGAATTAAAATCCCTCATCCCTCAACCAAAACCATTTTAGAGACATTCAATAGAATCCCGCCTGATCCGAGGTAAAAATATCAAGGAAGTATAAAAAAAAGTCGTCATTTTTTACTTCTTCACATTCTGATCGTCTAAGCAATGATTTCCTTTCAGTTCTGCCCTGCAAATGAAGCCTAGCTCTCTATCTAGCTTTCTGCGGAGTACAGAGACAGACCATCGTCTCCTTTGATTCTGACTATCTGCCAGATAGTATCTGGCACGTGGAATATGCAGCCTGACATCTTTGAGGGCCTCTTGCTTCCCCAGGCAGAGATCTGGGCCGTGTGCAGCTCAATCTTCTCGATGTTTATGCCACTATGGGGGTAGGAGTTCATTTGGTCTTGGTTCTTCTAAAATTGCTCAAAAGCTAGAACACAATCACCTAATCAATCAACCACAAGCATATCGCATTTTTATGCAATTTCTATGGATTTAATTCAGCACGCCTTACGAGACTTCTGAGGAAAACTATAAGGATATTGGCCTATTAAAAAAAATCAAATCAAATAATTAATAATTCACGATTCTAACTTTTTTGTTTCTGTTTTTTTTTCTTCCTTCTTCACTCGGCGTCAAGATATTCTCGTTCTGCTTGAAGGGCATTACTTATCATCCTATAATGTATTTCTGTTATCTCCTATAAGGGCTATATAGTTGCTTATCTTTGATCATGTCTGTTAGTTGACTCTGAGCCATTGCCGGAATTTGAAGGGATAGATGAAGTAGTGTTCACTTATTGATACACATGTATTTCTGTAAAGTTCTTTCAAACCGGAGTTTAAATCTTCTTCCTATTGTTACAATTGTATCCTTCGGTTACTTTTCTCTTTATTTGTAACATGCTGCGGATTCTCTGTTTCGCACCACTTGTGCTATTGATGAGCATCTCTTCAACATCTGCTCTCAAAATCCTTGGGATTTCAACACTTTCTTCGCCGTCTCATCACATATGGTTTACAGCGCTGATGAACGACTTGGCTCAAAATGAGCACAAAATTTATACCCTCAGTATTCTACCGACTGAGTTTGGCAAGGATGTAGTACAGAAAGCCCGAACTACTTCCATTGTATGTTGCGATTATTTGACTGTTTGAAATCTAAACATTATTTTGAGTGTTTAGGCAAGTAAAATTCATATAATAATTTATGCAAGAATCAAATATCCTATCTAGTAATAGTCGAAAACTAATGAATTTCTAATACTTTTCTTTACCCTCAGGTCATCGAAGGCATGTTGCAGAATTTCCAGAAAGACTGGGGGTAGGATCTCGACAAATTCTCTCATATGAATCCTATAGATGCAGCACAAACCATGTACGAGTCATATAATCATATTTGCAAGAACCAGATCGCGACTCAGGGTGTTAAAAAAGTCCTGGAGTTCGTGAGAAATACTAGGTTCGACCTAATCGTTCAGGATCTAACCAACAGCCAGTGCTTCTACGGGCTGCATGAGGTAGAGGATCAGGAATTTAACAAAAGCCCAAAAGTCTTTACAATTCAGAGCGTTCCAAGTCTATTAATTGCTTGACGAGCGAGAAGTTAATTCATCTCGTTAACAAACTCGCTGGAGAAGTATCGCAAACTTTGCTTGTATTAGGTTTTCAAAAAATGTCAAATCTTTATGATTTTTTTATGATTTTCAGATTGCTTTGGGGAATCCACCGCTTGTTGGGTTTACCCCGTTTGGGTCGCCTAATTGGGTAAAATACATTGTCAGGGGGATTAATTGGCCAGCGATCAAAAAATACGAGTGCAGTCATGATATTCCACCTTATAGTCTATGGGGAAGGACTGTGAATCTTATTTACCACAAATTTGACAATATTCTACGCCAATACTTCTACATGCCAAAACAGCTGGAATTCGCTCAGAAATTAATTGAAGGAAATATGTACAGATCACTTGCGCAGATAGAAAAAGAGATAAGCATAATGCTGATCAACACGCACCCAGCCTTGGGAACGGCGATATATTTACCTCCAAATGCAATAGAAGTTGGCGGTCTCCACATACAAGATCCAGAGCCATTGCCTGCGGTAAAGAATCCGCATAAGTCCATCAATAAAGAAAATATAGGAAGAAAGAATGGATTGCAATAAATATTGAGCAATAATTATCATGAATGAGTCCTTGATTGAGAAAGAGGCTTCGATTTAGGGTTGAAACTGCAGATAAAACCTAGCATGTGAAATTCATTACAGTAATAATTGATTGTTTCTTTGGTTATTTCTTGCCAAAACGACATTAAAGCCATTCTTGACGGTGCGGAACATGGAGCGGTGGTAATGTTTTTGGGAACTAACGTAAAAACCAACGTGTCGGGATCGGACAGAATGAAAGCGATTGTAACTGCACTGGGGCAGTTTAAGCAGCGTATTCTGTGGAAATTTGATGCAGATCATTTGGCAGATAAGCCAGAAAATGTTATGATCAAGAATTGGCTTCCCCAGAGTGACGTCTTGGGTTGGTATTTTAGTTCTATTTCACAATTTCAATTATTGATCCATTTGAATATCAATCATTGTCGTATCATGCGTACATTCCAGTTATCTACATAGTTATTACTTATTTACTCCAAAAGCAAGTTTGCTGGGGATATTAATCAACATAGAAGTAAACAAGCACTCGAACCTTTCTCCAACTAATTACAAACTAGTATGATACAAAATATCGGTTAGGAATATACAAATTCTGGAAGTTTGTTTCCTTCCACAGCCCACCAAAATGTACGACTTCTTCGGTCTCACGGTGGCCTTTTGAGTACTCAGGAGGCAATCTGGCGAGGAATACCTGTGATCGGAATGCCTTTCTATTTGGATCAGTATTCAAACATCGATCTGCTGGTTAAAATCGGTGTCGCCTTGCGCCTAGACTTTGGAATCCTCACAACCAAAACCATCTCAGAGACGTTGAATAAAATCCTGACTAATCCGAGGTGAAGATACAAAAGGAGTATAAAGAAAGTCGTGTATTCTTCACTTCAAATTTCCAGTCAAATCATCTAAGCGATGATTTCCTTTCAGCTTTGCTCTATGCATGAAGCAGCTTTCTGAGGAGTACAGAGACAGTCCAATATCCCCCTTGGATCCGGCGGTCTGGCACGTGGAATACGCAGCCCGACATCCTTGAGGGCCTCTCGCTTCCCGAGGCAAAGATCTGAGCCGTGTGCAGCTCAATCTTCTCGACGTCTACGCCATTCTGGGGGTTGCTATCCTCTCGATCTTCTGGGTCTTCTTAAAAGCTTTGCTGAACTTATTTTGTGGAGAGCAAAAAACTAAGACTGCTGCCAAGCTGAAATGCAATTGACTAATCAACTCGGTAGACTTGATTTCTTTGCAACATTTAGCAGTTTGAACTATTTGATTTTCATTCGATCTAGAATCTAGCGTTGAGATGTATTAGGTTTATCAATTTGTGTGTATTACTGATTACGTAATATAATTCCTGTGTTAACAGCATTTCTGTGTCAAAGTATCATAAGAATAATGCCCAATATTTTCGACTCCTTACTGTTACAATAACAACAAATCTGGCACCCCATTAAAATTTTGTTATTCGACAATCACGACTGCAAAGTCTTGAAAAATGTGCCATTCATCGGTTTTTCATATCAGTATATGAAAGTGAAAATCCAAAACTGGGTTATCGGAATTTGCTTTCGACCTTGAGAGATAAAAAGAATCAAATATGCATTCAATGAAATTCATCGTACATTACTCTACTGATTGCCAAGCGAAAAATGATAAGTTCAATGCAATCCAGGGATCCAACGGTCTCCCGTTCAATTCCAGTGATGCCTAGGAGAATATAAAAACATGATTCAAACCCCTCGATCTATGACGCCATGTACCATTTAAACTCTTTCATGTTTTGTTATCTCTTTATTTCTATAACAATGCCGAATAGGCTTTATCCAGTCTCAAAGAATAAAATCATAAGAATAAGGCATTCATCTGGCACCTTTGCAGAAACAACGTTTTTTTTCTTCTCACCGAGAATTCGGTGTTTGCAAAGTTGAGCTTGAACAGAGAAAATTGATTTCGGAGTAGAATAATACCAGTTTCAATTTTAAATAATACTTCTAGTTACGATCACAAAAAAAAAAACGAGATCCTCAAGGTCACGCTTGGAGTATTCAGATTTATATTATTTATGATTGACGCAGAACAGTTTTATTTGTTGAATCATTGTATTCCGCTATGTTTGTGTATCCATATCAGTAACACATACCTACCTTTACATTGAAACGAATTACTTACATAAACTTGTGTGTACAGCTCTAGCCACTCCTCATACGTTATTCCAAGCAGTTGCTTCCCGGCCAGCGATGCAGAAAGTAGTAGCAAAGTTTTGATACCCCTGAGGGCTAAATCAGAACTGTAGTTTCTGTGTACACTCTTAATGTACTACTTTTTGAAACAGTATTATCACTCGATATACATATGTGTTGTTATGAAATTCAACTGTATTTTTAATCCTATATCAATCTCTAATATAATTTCTTCCAGCATGGTGTCGATTATTCTCAGAATCGTGCTAGCGACACTATCAATTTACATCTCTTCAACATCAGCCCTTAAAATTCTTGGAATTTCAACACTGCCTTCGCCCTCCCACCACATATGGTTTACGACGTTGATGAACGGCTTGGCTCGGAATGGACATGAAATTTATACACTTGCCCTGTTACCAACTAAGTACGACAAAGACGGAGTAAAGGAGAATCACACCACTTCCTTCGTATGTTGAGATTATTGAAGCTAGTTTGAGAGACTATACTAGGCGTTATTGTGGGTGCTCGGGAGATTAGAATTTATCTGAATTGATAATGGAATTAAATAGCGCGATAATTTGAACTTGAATAATTTCAACTTTTCTTTATTTCACTTCAGGTTTTTGAACAAATGTTGGAAGATTTTCAAAAGAGCGGAGATTTTGAACCAGATCAATGGTCGGACATGAACCCTTTAGATGCCTCACGGGCCGCCTACGATATATATAATGAAATTTGTGAGACGCAGATAGCGACTCAAGGAGCTAAACAAGCTCTGGAGTTGGTGAAGAATACTAAGATTGACGTTATCGTACAGGATGTGACCAACGGCCAGTGCTTCTATGGACTACGCGAGGTAGGAAACCAAGGATTGATTCAACAAAAGTGTGAAAGTGCAAAAATTCAGAACTCTCCAAGTCTATTTGAAGCAAGTTGATAGTCAAGGAGGACTCAGCTGCAGGTTTCCAAGTATTTTGACATAAGAACTTCGTTGCGTATTCTGTAATTCATTAAAAATGTATCCTTAATTCAATGTATCGATCTTAGAGTAAAAAAATCCTTTTTAGATCTTTTAGGACTTTTAGGAGTTTAGATTACATTACGAAACTCGGTGGACAAAGGTAGAAAACTTGTCTTTTCCACCATTTTCCAAACATTACGAATCTTCACAATCTTTAATGGTCATCAGGTGGCTCTGGGAAATCCACCGCTTGTTGGGTTTACGCCGTTCGGGTCGCCTAATTGGGTAAAAGACATTGTCGGAGGTAACGATTGGCCGGCTATCAAACAGTACGTCTTCAGTTCTGACATTCCACCTCTTAATCTATGGAAGAGGATTATGAATGTTATTTACCACGAACTTGACGATATTCTACGCCAATACTTTTACATGCCAAAACAGCAAGAAATTGCTGAGAAATATGTTGGGCAAAAGATGTCCGGATCAATCGTCGAAGTAGAGAAGAAAATCAGTTCGATGCTGATTAACACCTACGCAGCCTTAGACTCTGCAACATTTTTACCTCCAAATGCAATTGAAGTCGGTGGACTTCATGTTAGAGATCCAAAGCCATTGCCTGAGGTAAAAAACTCGCACAAATTCTCAACAACATGGAAATACATAAATCAGAAGAGATATAATAAAAATGAAATAATACTCATGATAAATAAGAACTATAGCATGAATGGTATGAATTTTTGATTGAGGATTGAAACTCGTGAAAGCCAGTGGGTCAAATAATTCTATTCTTTTTCTTTGGTCTTTTCAAAAGGATATCAAGACGTTTTTGGATGGAGCTGAACACGGTGCAGTTGTGATATCATTGGGAACTAATATAAAGACCACTGTTTTGGGACCGGAGAAATTGCAAGCTATTTTAGCTGCACTGGGTCAGTTGAAGCAGCGTGTTCTGTGGAAATTCGATGCCGATCACTTGGGAAATAAGCCAAAAAACGTTATGATCAAAAAGTGGCTTCCCCAGGGTGACGTCTTGGGTGAGGATTCTAGTGCTAAATCATAATTTTATTCAGTTATTCATTAAAATGATAACAAATCGTGTGATTTTTTAACATTCATGTCATGTACTCCCAATTCACTCATTATTAACTCCAGATACAAGTTCTTCACGATTTGCCGATCGTAATACAACCGAGCATAGACTTGTAGATTGCGCTTAAATTGATTACAAACTAGTATTATAAAATAATTCTTAACGTTCCACGAATTGTGAAATTTCTTTTTCTTCCACAGCTCACCCAAAGGTGCGAGTCCTTTGGTCTCACGGTGGTCTTTTGAGTACTCAGGAGGCTGTCTGGCGCGGGATCCCTACCATCGGAATGCCATTCTTTTTGGATCAGAATGCAAACATTGCCCTGCTGGTCCAAAAAGGTGTTGGTTTGCGCTTAGAATTTAAATCCCTCACAACCAAAACCATCTCAGAGACCTTGAACAAAATCCTGACTGATTCGAGGTAAAAATACCAAAGAAGTATGAAAAAAGTCGTCTATTCTTTACTTCAAATTAAGATTCAAATCGTCTAAGCAATGATTTTCTTTCAGTTTTGCTCTACGAATGAAGCAGCTTTCTGAGGAGTACAGAGATAGGCCAATGTCTCCTTTGGATTTGGCTGTCTGGCACGTAGAATACGCAGCCCGACATACTCGAAGGCCTCTTGCTTCGCCAGGCAGAGATCTAAACCGCATCCAACTCAATCTTCTCGATGTCTATGCCATTATAGGGGTCGCAGTCCTCTTGATGTTCTGGATCTTCTCTTGCCTTCTCAAAGCTTTTCTCAACTTAATCCGTGGGCAGAAAGCGAAAAAGACTGCACAGAAGCTTAAACGTACTTAATTAATTGACTGGGTATCACATTTCCCTTGAGCAGCTAATTGTTTCAATTATCTGAATGTTAATAGATCTGGAGTTTATAGTAATCTAAATATTTAGAAGTACCAGTATCATCGTTTTGGTTTATGTTTTTGATCGTAGAATATAATTACTTATCTCAACAGTTATTCTTTTACAAATTTTTCATCGCATCAAGAAGATGAAATTAGATCTGAACTGAGAATCCTTTGAAAAGTTTTTTGTGCTCAGTGATTCTATTCATCTTTATTTATTGAATAAGAGAAGAACAATTAATCAATCGAAGATGTAAAAAAAAACATCTGAGAACAAACAATAATAGCATAGTGACGTCCAAGTATTTGAATATGAAGGTATAATGTACAGATAACAACGCCGATTGAAACACATAATGTCACAAACAGCATTGAGAATACAAAATATCTTTTCGAAATAAATTATTCAAGTATTATTAGCCATACTTCGAAATTCCGTTCCTTGTGGACCTGAATGTAACGAAAACGCTGCGTATAATTTGAAACCATAAAAACGATTTCATTCATTCATTCTCGAGATTTTGTCTGACATAAAATTGATCACACACACACATCGTATCATGTTATTGTTCACTATTCTATGAATAGCCTCAGAGCTCTGTTACCCAATTGCCCAATGAGGTCATCACAATCCGTAAAACCATTTACTAATTTAAAGATTAAACTTGCGAGATCATTGTCCCTTATGGAATTTCAAGATCTCATTGCAAAGTCCCAGATATATTGTGTCAATTGAGTGATTATACTCATGATTAAATGAATTCAGTCGCTCCCGACCTGCATTAAATGCTACACACGGTTCAACAACTTACGATGATACCTTTTCAAGTGGATGAGAATTCGATTTACAGCGGGGAGACTAAATAGAGGAGGCAAACGTTACTGTGTCGAGTGGTAAATGTACCAAGTTACATTGAATAAAGTTTTCAGTATCTTGTCATGTTCAGAGTTTATCAATACTGACCTGAATATTATTTTACAAATGCCTGGATGTGACACAAATCTTTTTCGGATTGAGGTGCCCTTTCGTTCAACGCTCGACGCTGCTTTGTGCATTTCTGGGTTAACTACGTGACCCTAACATTTGAACCCAGCCTTTCGACACTTGACTTTTCGCTTGCCGATCAAGCGCTTACAGGGGATATTTTTCATTCAAGCGTTAATTTAAATCACCTGAATCAAAATTGAGCGTCAAACTTCCAACGAAAATGCACCTTTACGCATCGTAGTCGAGCCAATGAAATAATTTATATTGCAGAGATAATTACTGGAAATTGGTGTTGAAAAACAAGTAAAAATAAGTGACTGATTCCACTTCTCTAATTGTTGACTTTGATTAGAATTAGCGCAGTCAGTTGAACCTGTGATTTCACCATAAATCAATCATTTAATCCAATGTCGGGTAAGACTATAGTATTTCGACGTAATCTAATTTCCTCAAAAGGTCAAATCATTGGAGATTATGTCTAGTTATCTGGGTTCGTATCGCTACGGCCTTCACAATCATGCTGAGTAAATTATTCAATCACTCCGAGCTCAGATAACTCGTAGCTCCTCTCATTCCTATCAGTTACTGTTGGGGCACTGCGATACAACGTAGCGTAGCCTTTGAGAGCAGAGCAGTGAACTTGACAAGTTAGAACCACGATTTATATGTATTCTTCATTGTGAATCTATCGCTCGAACTTGGATATGAAGGTGTGACTAAATCAATCTAGTCGAGCCAATTGCATTTATGAATGAATTGCATTTATGAATTTAGGACCTAGTGATACCACGTCAATAACTTCCTCCGGAATTACAACAATTGGCTCGACTAGATTGATTTAGTCACACCTTCATACGATTTATATGATTATAGCTGTGCATTAATTTATAGCTGCAGTATTATCAGATAATACGTCATCCCAGTAAGCCAAAACGAATTGAGTATGTGAAAAACGGAATTGAACCAAATTCGGAAGACTTATACATCAATTCTTTAGAATAAAAAAGAATTGCTACACAATTCTATTCGAACCTATTTAATTCGTGATAATTCTGTTTTTGACACACTCAATTCGTTTGGGATTACTGGGATACATCAATATAAAACCTTGATGCGGTTTCCCTACAGCATGACGCGGGTTTCTCTTTGCCTCGCGCTATTCTTGATATCGACGTGCACCTGTTCAATATCAGCGCTAAAAATCCTTGGGATAACAACAGTCGTCTCACCATCTCATCACATATGGTTTACCTCGCTGATGAATGGCTTGGCTCGTAATGGACACGAAATATATGCGCTTAGTTTTTTACCAACTAAGTTCGACAAAGACGCAGTGAAGGAGAACCAAACCACTTCCATCGTATGTTATGATTATTTATCAGCCAGAAAGTCTAAGCATTCTTCCCGGGGTTCGGGTGGTTCGAGTCCATCCAATAGTCGATGCAGCATGGAATAACATATGTGATTGAAAATGAATAATTTTCACTCTTTCGGTTTTTGCTAGGTCTTCGAAGGCATGTTTGACAATTTTATTAGGAGCGGAGGGTTTAACTTATTGGAATGGATGGACAAGGATCCCATAAGTGCGTCATGGAAATTGTACGGGATGTGTCATGGACTTTGCGAGGCACAAATGGCGACTCAAGGCGCTAGAGAAGCCCTGGAGTTAGTCAGGAATACAAAGATTGACGTTATTGTACAGGATTTCACTTTTGGCCAATGTTTTTATGGGCTGCGCGAGGTAGGAGACTGAGAATCCTACGACAGCCTTGAAGTTTTTATAATTCAGAGCTATTCAAGTCTATTTAACACTCGACAAGCCACAAGATAATCAACAGTTACGAGCATTCTAGTCTTTTGGATTCGAAAATAAACTGGCTATTTAGTTGTTTATTCAGAATTTAATCTTTATTTGATTCATCGATGTTGAGTTGAAAGGATCCAAGTAATCATAACTGAGCTACTATAGAATCAATAACACATTGCTAAGTTTGATGGACGAAGATTGAAAACTCTTTTCAATCATAGTTTTCAAAATATTTCAAGACTTCTATCAATTTTTCATGGTCCGCAGGTCGCCCTGGGGAATCCGTCGTTTGTTGGGTTCACACCGTTTGGGTCGCCTAGTTGGATCAAAGACATTGTCGGGGGCAATGAATGGCCAGCAATTAAAATATATAACTCAAGCCCTCACATTCCACCGTTTAATTTATGGCAAAGAACTTTGAATTTTATTTACCACGAGATTGATAATATCGTGCGCCAATACTTCTACATGCCAAAACAGCAGGAAATCGCTGAGAAATTCATTGGTAAAAAGATGTCCAGATCGCTAGCCGAAATAGAGAAGAAGGTCAATGTGATGTTGATAAACACCTACCCAGCCTTTGAATCTGCAACATTTTTACCTCCAAATGCAATTGAAGTTGGTGGGCTTCAAGTTGCAGATCCAAAGCCGTTGCCTGGGGTAAAGAATATTCACGTAACTTGATCCTGAAATACGAAAAGGGAAGAAACGAAAAAGATATTATGTAATACTGATGAGGAATAAGTACCCGAGTATTCATGTTTGAGTTTGCATTCAAACCGATAAGAATCAGCGAGCGAAATAAATGTGACTAATTGTTTTCAATATTTTCAAAAGGACATTCAGGCGTTTCTTGACGGAGCCGAACACGGTGTTGTCGTAATATCACTGGGAACTAATGTAAAGACTAGCGTCTTGGGACCTGAAAGGCTGAAAGCCATTGTCACTGTACTGGGTCAGTTGAAGCAGCGTGTTCTGTGGAAATTCGATGACGATCACTTGGAGAATAAGCCAAAAAACGTTATGATCAAAAAGTGGCTTCCCCAGGGTGACGTCTTGGGTGAGGATTCTAATACTGAATCATAATTTCATTCAGTTATTCATTGAAGTGATAACAAATCGTGTGATGTTTTAGCATTCTAGTCTTGACTCCCAATTCACTCATTATTTACTCTAGATGGAAGTTTTTCACGATTTGCCGATCGTAATACAACCGAGCAAAGACTTGTAGATTGCGCTTAAATTGATTACAAATTAGTATTATAAAATAGTTCTTAACGTTCCACGAATTTTGAAAGTTTTTTTTCTTCCACAGCTCACCCAAAGGTGCGAGTTCTTTGGTCTCACGGTGGTCTTTTGAGTACTCAGGAGGCTGTCTGGCGAGGAATCCCACTGATCGGAATGCCCTTCTTTGGGGATCAGTATCCAAATATTGCCCTGCTGATCCAAAAAGGTGTAGGTTTACGTCTGGACTTTGAAACTCTTACAGCCAAAACCATCTCAAAGACGTTGAACAAAATCCTGACTGATCCGAGGTAAAAATACCAAAGAAGTATGAAGAAAGTCGGCTATTCTTTACTTCTTCACATTCAAATCGTCTAAGCAATGATGTCCTTTCAGTTTTTCTCTGCGTATGAAGCAGCTTTCTGAGGAGTACAGAGACAGGCCAATGTCTCCTTTGGATCTGGCAGTCTGGCACGTGGAATACGCAGCCCGACATCCTCGAGGACCTCTTGCTTCCCGAGGCAGAAATCTGAGCCGTGTGCAGCTCAATCTTCTTGACGTCTACGCCATTCTGGGGGTCGCTGTTCTCTCGACCTTCTGGATCTTGTCGCTTCTCCTCAGAGCATTGCTCAATCTAATCTGTGGGCAGGAAAAATCTCAGCCTGCTCAAAAGCTAAAACGTAATTGAGTAATGAACTGGAAATGAAAGAAGAACGGAAAAAAAAACATGTATAATAATAATCAAAAGACAAACTGACAATGAGCAAAGCTAAAAGTGGTAAGAAGAACAAGAAAAAAGAAAAACAGCACACTTATTCAGCCAGAATCTTATCCGTATTATAATTTAATTATATCCGCAATTATGTATCATACCTATGTATTCTGGATATTGGAAAATTTACCATTCAGTTCGTATTTGACAATTGTGTATAACAAATAATTTTGCAAATCTGAAGAATTGTCTTTCGTATTAACGGCCGGTAAGTATGTATTCCTACCACAGGCAGTAAATTTCACTAATTCATTGATTCATGATGAAATTCCTCATCAACCGAGTGCGAGAGTACATGGACAATGGATGGGTATCTACTTTACTCGATCGGTGATAAAATATGCCGACGAATTACAGGTCTGCGCGCACAAGACCGGAACAGCACCGCACCGGACGGCAAAAATATAAAAAGCAGTAGAGTGTCAGAAAGTGTCCTATTTTGATTTTTTATGGTTTTTGTGTCCGATATTGTATCTGGACCTATCTGAAAGCGTATCAGGCGGATAGGACCAGATAGGTGCAGATACAATGTCGGACACAAAAACCATGAAAAGTCAGAATAGGACACTTTCTGACACTTTACTGTTTTCATATTTTTGTACAGAAAGTACGAGATAAGACAGTCTTCGAAATGAAATGAATATGAAAGTCTTCGAAGCTCCTCAGCTCGTTGGAAATAAATGTATGTGAATTTGCTATAATTTTGATTTGGGAAATTTGGCCGTGGTTTGCTGCCGGTCCGGTACACTACGGTGCCGTCCGGTGCGGGTGCCGTTTCGGTCTAGTGCGCGCAGACCTTTGCATATGTCATCATACCGGCAATTTCACCAATTATCAACAAATGTTTGCGCCCTAAAAAATCGATTTGCCTCAATTTTTTCCCTCGCAATCTGTGAACCAAGATTGGTAAATTCACCAAGTTTCGGCCCAATAGGACGTACCGTTAACGAGAAATACGATATATAATTTTTGGGACGAAATTTTTATGCGCATTTTTAACGTATTTCTATCGTCTCAATAGAAATTCGGAAAAATACGTTTTCTTTGTGGAAAACTCTCAGCTTTTGGAATCCGTTTTTTATTTTGTGTCAACTTTGCTAAAACCTCCCCAAAAACACGTTTTTTTTGGCAAAAAACTGCGATTTCTCACTGTGCTCAAGGTTTTGTCATTTTTTTTCATTTTTATTCGGAAAGCTGAGATTTTTTTCAGTAAAAAACCCAAATTTTCAGAGTGGGACGGCTACGGGGTCGGGCGTGAGCTACGATTAATTGATAAAGAGCGGTAAATCAAATTCTCTTTTGAGCCTCAACGGAATATCTTTATCCCCCCCAAAAAGCACCTCTGGTGCAAAAACTTTTTGCCAAGTACATTAATGTGACAGACACCTACAAAAGTGCTACCAAATCCGATACTATTGCCAAGTACGATTCATTTTGTCATACTAAATTTAAAAAAAAATTAAAGAATGTTATGGTCGTTCGCTCGCTGCGCTCGCTCACTCGATTGATTTATGATTATCTGTTAAGAAAAAACAATTCGAATGAATAAAGTGGAGACAATCACGTTTATAAAACAATATTCGTAACGAAAAGCCCATTCAAAATATCTGTAAAAAAGAAATTGGAGGTAGTGGTACTTGGCGGGCCTTTTATTGAAGAAGTACTGTGAAATATAAATCGAACGGTGTTCAGATCATGCATTAACCCGCCAAGTACTACGTACTCCAATTTTTTTCACCGATTTTTTAAAATAAACTTCCCATTACAAATATTCTTTTACGAACATGATCATCTCCACATTATTCATTCTAATTGTTTTTCAGAAGAAGAAATTCAGAATATAGTTCAAAATACTAGAGTAACAGAAAACATGCGTCTTTCAACATATCCTTTCATTATTTCTTTGGTCAATCAAAATACATGACTAGAAAGATCTTCCAAGTCTTCGTCAAAATTATGGTCATCGAGTTCCGGGAATATTGCTGATGTTTCGCCAATCAGTTCACGCAAAACTTTAGAGTAGAAAACAGCGAGGAAATTAGACTCTCGGGGAGGGTGACCTTTGTTTGAATTCAGGCAATGGCAGAATAATTTTTCAGAAACCAGGTAAATTTCAATCACAGAATTACTGGGTGCCAATAATCCACCTCGATTTTTTTGGAGTACGAACGAAATGTCTCTTTCACCTTCTGATACACTAGGGCCTTGCATATAAGCATGGCGAGAAAGTAAGTATAAATCTCTCCTCATGTTATTAATTGTAAATCTGTTTCCAATGCACGCGACCCTGCAGTGTTCACACTTTATTTTCTTCAAAGTTTTACCTATTACAAATCCGGTGATATACGTGACAGAATTCTTTGAAAAATCTGAGAGTTTCTCTGGAATCGTCCAGGGGAATTTACATGAATCGTGCAGCACGTTATTGCAGTCTTCTTCATTAGACTCCTGCAGATCATATGTTTTGAGTACTCGTGCATTAGCTACTTCATTGTAAACTAAAGGGTCGTATCGATCTATCCTAGCTGTGTTATTCACTGCGGACGAAATATTTAATATCTTTGTTGCATCACGTTCGGAAATATGGCCTTTACTCGCACAAACTTGGTGATGGATTAACAGTCTTTGTCATCAGTCTGCGGTTGGGTTTGGACTCCAACTACCGCAGCGTTGAATTGCATCAAAAAAAGTTCTAGGTGATCTTGACTGAGTTTGTATGTCAACAAATATTTCAAAGACGCATTTACGGCCTTAACGTATTCATCGAACACGGCTAGTAGTGACTGTACTGCTGCGAACATGCCCACGAATGCCAAGTACCTTCTCGAATTTGAGATGAGTGTGTCATTCGAATCCCGAATTTGAGAAAGATAGTCTAATTCATTGACAATTTGGCTTCTCCATATATGCACATTATGCTTGCGCATCGGAGCTTTGAACCCTTTGATGAATGGATTGCGGGAGTTTATAAGATCGAACAGTCTATCGATACAGCGAATGAATCGTACTGTTCCTTCAAAACCTTTGAAATCCGTTAATTTCAAAACTTTATCGCAGTGCTTCAGAGAGTTTGCGTCACTGCTCCTCAATGTTTGTACCGCTAAGCGGACTTTCATTTTCATTTTGTGGTAATTGATGTGAGCTAATCCTAATGTATTAACTGCCCGCAATCCCTTCTTTTGTCAAAGATTCGCCAAAGATGTTATGTATCGCCACTCAATATATCTACCTTCACCATCTCTTAATGCCTCATAATCATCTAAACAGTTTCTAAAAAGTTTGAACATGTGGCATGCATCAGAAATGACATACACGGGCATTCCAGATACAGGATGAGAAAAAAATATTTTAGTACTGGGCATTTTGGAAGTAGCTCGGGCAAGGTTAGTAAGGAAAAATGTGTCGGGAGTCCATCCACAGTCATACATATATGACCTCGACACCGATATCATGCAGCCGAGTGAGTGCTCCGGACAGAATGTTGGCGCTAGTATCGGCTGTGATACCATCTGTTAGGAAGTACCCAATCGGTAGCTTCCAATTCGAATCGGCAGCAACAGCCATGATAACAAGCGCATCCTTATCCAGATGTAGAGTATCACTCTGTTGTATGCCGGTGCCTAAGTCAACATATCCCCGCACCTTACCATTTGGAGCTCGGTTAATTCCCTTTTTTATGCCTATTTCTTCCAGCATGAGGGAGCATAGAGCAGGTTTTCTTCTCCCCCCCCCCCCCCCCCCCTCTCCGCACGTTACTTGAAGATACTTTGGCTTTTGAAGCTTCAAAACTTTCGCTGGTAAATCCAGGTTCTCCATCTACGGCAGAGTACCAGGCTCTTAACGTTGATGGGTTCAGTAAGGCTTTGCAAAATTTATTCCGGACACATGGGTAAGCTTTCGGTGAATAGAAATGTAACGTGAGTGCAAATGCTCTAAGAACAGGAGGATATTTGTCTGTTGTCGGACCCATGCCTTTAGCTGTATGTACATTTAACACGCTGCGATTTGACGAGCCTTTTTTTCATTTTTTACTATATCCTGTTCAGTTATTTTAGTATCACCATTCTTCAAGTAACGTTTGAGGAATAACCGAATTGGGATACATCGGTTTCAGCAATACTATATAAACAATCCAAGCTATTATCAGGCAACATGTAAGTACGTCTGAGCTCACTTACTACTTCTTGAAGCGAAGTGATTTTTTCTCTCATTCGATTGGAACGTTGCCTCTCAATTCTTAAAGATTGCCGCAGCTTCTGGTTGCTCTCATATAAAGACTGCATCTTCCGCTCCGTAGTAAATGGACTAGACAAATAACGATGGTCGTGCGAAACTAGTTTCCTCTTTTCATCGAAATCAGGAGATTTCAATTCAGTACTGACATATGGTGTCGAACACTCTGAAGTAGATGGCTCTGCAACTGGAACATTCATTCCATTGTTAGAGAAATTATTATTTCACAATGATTTATTTCATAATTCAAAAACGAAAACATCATTTTCCAAAACAAACCAGACTCTTCATCAAGCACATTAGGTCCTATTCCAACCATAGACTTCGAAATTTCACACGATTCCACTGCACATTCAGTATGAAGCCTTTTCAATGGATCTTCTTCGACTATGAAGGGAAATTTTTGCTTTGAATGTCCACAAGAAATTCTTGCTTCAAATTTGTGGTTGCAGTTGGGACACGTGACAGATGTATCGCATTTTTGTTTGTCTACTCCAAAATGCTCATCTACCTGATCGACAGTTCGTGGATTGGTTTCGAGTTCTGTTCGATTCAAATCAGGGGGCTGTTCCAAGAAGTGTTCTCTGTCTGTACAGCTGCTACTAAGCGGAATTTCATCCACAGCAATTTCAGGGACACAGGTAGCTTCTTCTGTTGGACAAAGTCATTCTAATTTTTCATTCATTTACAGCAAGTTAGTTATTTTAAAGACTTACTTTATTGTGTTTGGAACTAAGAAAACACAAGTTTGTAGAATTAGGTTCAAAGGAACGTGCATATAAGAGCTTTTGATGAAGAAAAATTGTGTATTGCCGATATAAAGGACTTGCCATCTCTATTTCGAACTCACCTATTCCATCTCTGGGAGTGAATATAGTTGGAATGCTTCCATCACGAAGCGTTGGGTAGCCCCGAAGTAATCTGTAGCATGATTTTTCAAAATGGTCTGAACAAAGCAAACTTTTAGCTGTCGGATACCAATCCTGCAACCCCATGTTGCGAAGCCATTTATCCAACATTTTTGGAGTTGAAACAGGGAATCTGAAATAGCATTAAGCTCTGAACGAACTGACGTTGCAGCAGCTTGCACTAACACTCTCGATGTCACGGAGAAAGAATTCTCTAGCAAAGCTGATTTTCGAAGTGAGTTCCCAAACCTATTATTGTATTTACTCACTTATGGAAAACTCTTCTCACTTCTTTGGGGCTGATTCGCTCAGCGGGAATTTTGCAGTACGCACATTTTCGTACTGAATCCACAAAAACTGTCGGAACACTTCCCTTTTTCAGCGTCCTTTTCGGAGCACTAGGACCCGTATCATAACACTCAGTGGTGAAATGATCCGAGCACAGTCGACTATGTTTAGTTGGAACCCAGTTGTTACTGAATCCCATTTTCTCAAGCCATGTCTCAAGCAGAGTGGAATCTTTCCAGGGAAATCTGTAAATTCAAATCTCAAATCATTTACATATGAGGGTTTCTTCGTCAAACGGGCCACCCGTTTAATCCGAGGTCTCCGAAAATTCTGTAAAAGTTTCTACACGTTATTGGGGATGAGAAAAAATTTTTGGAATTTTTTCAGATTTTTTGGTCATTGCATTCCAAAAATCATTTTTTTCAATCATTTTCACGTAGCGTAAGAAATAAGCGCCGGAGCGAAAAATTGTCGGAATGAAATTTGTATGTCTTTTTCTCAGCTTTTCGGTAAAATTGGAAGAAAAAAAATTCCGACCCATTTGAACCTCTTTTTCCCCCAAAAACGTTCGGAAATGTGCATTTTCCAAATTTGGACAGTTTTTTTTTTCTTGAAAAAAATGTCAAAAAAGGGTATTTATGAGAGAGTTTTGGGAAAAAAATTTTGGAGTGGAGACTTGAATGCTCTCCCAGAAAATAATTATTACATAGATGTTATGAATTTTCGGAATTGAATAAAAGCTACTCAATAATTTTTTTCTGGGAGAGTATCAAAGTCTCCACTCCAAATTTTTTTTTCCAAAACTCTTTTATGAATACCCTTCTTCGACATTTTTTTCATGAAAAAAAAAACGGTCCAAATTTGGAAAAAGCACATTTCCAAGCGTTTTTTTGGGGAAAAGGGGGTTCGAATGGGTCGGAATTTTTTTTCTTTCAATTTTACCGCAAAGCTGAGAAAAAGACATATAAATTTCATCCCAACAATTTTTCGCTCCAGCGCTTATTTCTCACGCTACATGAAAATGACTGAAAAAAATGATTTTTGGAAAGCAATGACCAAAAAATCTGAAATAATTCCCAAAATTTTTTCTCATCCCCAATAACGTGTAGAAAATTTTACAGAATTTTCGGAGACCTCGGATTGAACGGGTGGCCCGTTTGACGAAGAAACCCTCATATACCGATGATCAATACGGTATCCCTAACCTCAAACTTAAATATTATACCTGTATTATACTTCTGCTGACGATTCAGATTCTTGTACTTACCTGTGAAAAGTGCTTTTGCTCCCAACACTAGTTTTCTTACAAAATGTGCACGTAACCATTCTACTTCTGCAATTGAATTTATGAGCGGGTCCATGTCATTTCACTCGAAAAAAAACACTCAAATCGCGGATCTTTGCGCCCTTCGAGGAATCTTTAGTACTATGGAAAAAAAAAATAGAAGTTCACGGATTTCGAAAAATTTTCAAAAATGGCGGAGTTACGGGTGTTTGAATTTTTTTGCACTACTTGGTTTGAAAATTCATATCTCCGAAACCATTAATCGCAGCCGAATGATCTTGGACTCATTTCATTCACAAAAGAAAGAGCTACTGTTAAAAAAATATGTTTGAAAAAAAAATTAATTTCTCCACCTTTTTTTCGTCATTTTTTTCCGAAATTTGGCCGCCATTCCCAAAGGGTACAGTAAATTTCATGAAGACAATTTTTTTTAGATAGCTGGATCCTTTCCCTTCAAATTCGTAAAAAAAAATTCATGGAGACCACACTAGGTCCGGAGAAAAAAATTAAAACGTCCGGACGTGCGTCGCCGCGCGTGCCGTTCCACGGTGGCGCTGCTCCGGCAAGCTCGCTGTTTCACGTAGCCGTTGAATTTCATTCAATGTTTCGCAATTTTCTAGGGCTATCCTCTCTTGGAGAATAGTTATTCAACTACTTTAGACTTCCAGAATACGTCTACTGGTTATTTTCGCTTGAAATTTTACTTGTTCCGAAAATTCCAGCACGGTTATTAATTTCCAGCACATGATTTCATTGCAAAGCAGCAAATCAGTTATTGGCAGGAGATAAAAAAAACCGTGAAAGTTGGTGAATTTCTAGTCGTGTGCGATTTCGCTGACAATCATGCGTTTATTGTACAAGATTCCACTCAAGGGTTCAACTAGAGATCCATCCAATCGTAGTTTATTATGAAAGTGACAGCGAGGGAGAATTGAACCATTTTAGTTTTGTAATAATTCCATAGTGTCTGAAACATAATACGATCGCAGTTGATTTATTACAAACAAAAAATTGATCGACTTTATGAAGAAGAAGTTTCAAGGTTCAATTACAATTAAAAGAGAAGTTCTTCTCAGATGGAGCAGCTTCCCAGTATAAAAATGAAAAGAATTTCATTAACATAACGCATTATTTTGAACCGTTCGGATGTCAAGCTGAGTGGCATTTTTTTGGCTACATCACATGCAAATGGCCATGCGATGGGGTAGATGAAACTGTCTGGCGAGTTTACAATTGATTGGCAATTCAGATCCTATTTGAACACCGCTGGATTTGTATAATCGGGCATGCTCTTATTTCAGGAGCATATCTTTTGCCTACTGCAGAACATACAGCAGAAGAAGCTATTTTACAAAATCGATTCGATGAAGCTTTGATGGTTCGTGGCATTCTGGAATTACATGTAGTCATTCCGATTTCTGATGGATTTATAAAAACGAAATTATTTTCTGCATCAGAAAATTTTGATCATGTAAAAGTTAGAAATTAATATTCAACTTGTGTGTCCAACTAAGCGCTATCGAGCGCAATTGCACTCAAAACATTGGCCCTTTTCAGAGTCACCGCAATTTTGCAGAAATCAATCATTTCCAGTCCACGGAGCATAACTATTAGCTCTTCTCTGCAAAGTGACGAGAGAATCACAAAAGAGCCACAGTCATTAAATTGCACAAACCTATTGCAATAGAACCAGAACGTTGATTGCAGCACAGGTGTGTTCAACTTAACAATAACCGTGCTGGAATTTTCGGAACAAGTATAATTTCAAGCGAAAATAACCAGTAGACGTATTCTGGAAGTCTAAAGTAGTTGAATAACTATTTTCCAAGAGAGAATAGCCCTAGAAAATTGCGAAACATTGAATGAAATTCAACGGCCAAGTGAAACAGCGAGCCTGCCGGAGCAGCGCCACCGTGGAACGGCACGCGCGGCGACGCACGTCCGGACGTTTTAATTTTTTTCTCCGGACCTAGTGTGGTCTCCATGAATTTTTTTTTACGAATTTGGAGGGAAAGGATCCAGCTATCTAAAAAAAATTGTCTTCATGAAATTTACTGTACCCTTTGGGAATGGCGGCCAAATTTCGGAAAAAAATGACGAAAAAAAGGTGGAGAAATTAATTTTTTTTTCAAACATATTTTTTTAACAGTAGCTCTTTCTTTTGTGAATGAAATGAGTCCAAGATCATTCGGCTGCGATTAATGGTTTCGGAGATATGAATTTTCAAACCAAGCAGTGCAAAAAAATTCAAACACCCGTAACTCCGCCATTTTTGAAAATTTTTCGAAATCCGTGAACTTCTATTTTTTTTTTCCATAGTACTAAAGATTCCTCGAAGGGCGCAAAGATCCGCGATTTGAGTGTTTTTTTTCGAGTGAAATGACATGGACCCGCTCTTATAGTAAATGTCACTACTGTATCGCTGCTGCTCGTTAACGCGTGTAAATAGTGGCCGTATACGGTTTCATACTGCCCGCGGAGAATTGGACACCACAATCATGATTATTGTGTAGAAGGAGATAGGATATATCTCTCTGGTATATGCACGCTGTATCTGTTACGTTGCGGCTGATTCCCAAGTACCTTTAATAGATGACGTCACTTTACTGTCGCGCTAAAATTCAAATTATACCTAAATCAAATATTTCCAATGAAATCACATGAATAAATAGTACTCGCCAAACCGTTCTCACGGAGCTTAGCTGGATGGAAAGAAGACCTAGAGAGCGGTCGTAGGAAAGGAAGTAATAAATTTTGCTCTTGAACAACAGAACTCGGAGTAAAACATAAATCTTTACGTTTTCTAAAGATGACCCTATCCGCGGTTACAATTGCAGAACTAGCTTTCGAATATCGAGGCCCGACGGTCAAGAGTGGCCGACTGTTTTATGCAAAGGTTTTATGTTACTGTCCACGTACATGCCACATGCACGTCGGAGCGACGCCAAAACCGCGCCAATATACTCTCGAACCGTCCGAAATGCGCGGGAATAGGAAAGCGTCTCAAAAAGGGGCAAGGCCCAGCCCGTGTGCACGGAGGGGACTATGACGTAGGCGCCCTCCACTAGCAGGGATGCGCTAAGGAAGGAGCTGATATGTAAGACCTGAGTGTAGGTGTACAAATACAATAGTGTATCTGAGCGTATGTATGTGCACGGAAAAAAATGAGTGCGCTGAAATTTACTACGTGAAGGGTAATTATGGACAGCAGGCGTTTTCAGTAGAAATTGCAGCAATTGTGGTGTTTTAGTCTAATCAATCTAGACTTTGACCCTCAAATAATTCAGCCGCGCATGAAAAATATACCAATCGACGCAGAAACTTGCCCAGAATAACATATCAAAATGTTTATTCCGTCACGGATTCGCGTTTTATTGATAGTTTTTAATTAATTTAACTATGACCCCGGGAATTTCGTGAATAAACATTTTGATATGTTATTCTGGGCAAGTTTCTGCGTCGATTGGTATATTTTTCATGCGCGGTTGAATTATTTGAGGGTATAGGCCTATTTTTCGAGCTACATTGATTAGACTATTTGGTACATTGAGGCAAGTAGCTTCAATGTCTATAATGAGTAAATGTTATCGCAATTGGTGTAATTTCTACTGAAAAAAAATGCTGTCCATATAATTATCCTTCAAATAGTAAAGTTTACAGCAATTTTTTTCCGTGATGTGAGTGAAGGGACCAAGAGGGCTCGAACCCTTGGGCCCTCCCAAGTATACTTCACTTCTTTTCTGGCTTTTGAGTGAGAAAGTTGTAATATAGTAGATCCTAGAATTCAATAAATTAGTTAAACTTGCTCTCCACCAGAAATTGTAATTGCTCTGAAACTTTATTTAAACCTTCACATCACCTATCCAGTAAATCCTTCAATAATAACCAAAATATTATAGTCCAATTCACTGAAGTGTCCATCAGGACTTTGGCGACTAACGAGCCTACGTTTTATTTGAATCTGGCGCTCTGATTTGTAATTAAATTCACTCAGGACGTCACAGAAGGGCGGCGATTCCATAACTCCTATCACTGCTATCACTGTCGACAAAGGGGATATCAAATAGACAGATCCATCTATTCATCCCCAGTAAATAGATAGATCTATCTATTTTATATCACCTCCATCGACAGTGATTGCAGTGATAGGAGTTATGGAATCGCCGCCCAGGTTCACCGATGTTCTCGTTTACTCATGTGACTCGCTTTTCGTCTCTAGGTGCTTCTTACATAGATGAATGTGCAGCCCCTTCTGCTGCGTCTCGTATTTTCGAGGTAATATTGTCATAAGTTGCATTTTGGATGATCCATAATGCCAGCATAAATTTCCATTCCTGACACGCCAACTCGTAATAATCGGCCAATATGGCGAAAGTGAATCGACTATTTATTTCATAGCTGCAGTAATCATTAGTCAAAGCCCACGACTTTATGTAGGTACTTGTCCTCACACTTTTCACACTTCAAAACTAATGTAAAGCTCAATCCGCCTACTTGTGTTTCTAAAAACCGGATATCACTATCGCAAGTTTTTCACCGGACATACGAACCAATCGTGAAGAAAATAGAAATGAAATTTAAAGTCACATAGCCATGATTACGGTCGATATTTATGTCCGGTGATTTTGTCGACTTCGCTTTCTTCATATGTATTGAAGCACTTTCATTTCAATTTACACTTTCAGCTTTCGTGTGCTGATTGCCATGAAATATACGTTTTTTACCCCGGAGTCTGTGATAACTTATCCCACCTCGGGGAAAGTTGTCACACTCCTCAATTTTTTGTTTGAAAATTCGAGAAACCCCCTTCAGCTGACTTGCTTCGAAATGACCACGAATTTTTCGTAGGTGCACAAAGGATGCATCTATAATACCCTATCAAAGGAGTTTATTCTGACGTAATGAATTTAAAAAATTTCTGATCCAAAAAATCTTGAAAATCAGAGAGTAAAAAGTGTGACGACTAGCCCCGGTCTCCCCTCCCACGAAAGCATAAAAATAAATGTAATCTTTGTATATTCATTTAGCAATAAAAACAAAAGTAAACTGTCCGACATTGATCGCTTTGTTAACAACCGACGAAATATTTTCAACGGTTCATCGTCGTACAGAAATCGTTCAACAATTTCTCATTGATGTTACTTACTATCAGAACTTTTCACTGTACACGTACACTGTACGACCTTCTACGACGAGTGCTGATATAATCATCGGGCCTGCAAACCCACCCCGGCATAAAAATGTCCTGACAACTCATTTCACAGAGGATGGCGTCTGGTAGAGCAAATTGGGCCGTCGAATTCGATGATCCCTCGATGGAGTGTTCCTGGATTTTTTGAATTGTGAAAAAGGAGTACTTTGCGGCATTTCAAACATACCGATGAAATTTATTTTGGGAAGCTTCGACATTCGGGAAATACTTTCTCAAAAAACTACCGACCCGTCCATTTCCCCTGAAAATGCAAAGGTGCAGTGTATTCTTGTGCATGTACCAATCAATCGTGAGGTAACTGAAAGACTTTCAATGGCAAATCATATTACAACGGCATACCTACAGCTACAGCATGAATCATAGAGCGGACAAAGTGTGTATTACAGCAGGAAAAATCGAGTCCGCCAGTGAGAACGGGTCAAATGGTATTGCAAAATAGAGATTAGATATCTTGTGTAAAAATGATAATTTAATATTATCATCTGCTTCGGGAATAACCCAGCATCGAAAATAATATTCACCCGACGCACACACACACTCTGGCGCGGCGATTCTACAAGCGCGGCGCGCACACTCACACAAACACACCGGGCAAGGTAAATGGGAGCGGGCCGGGGTATGAAGTTGAAACTGGCAGCCAGAGTTGGCAGCCAAACGAGTTAATCGTCTTCCAAATAGGATAATGCAGTACAGATTTATGCATTTTTTGGTCAAATTCATTCCTTTTTTATGAAACATAGCGAAATTTAGATTTTTTCAATTTTGCTGCCTCATTTTCATCAACTAAATTCGTTGGGCTGCTAGTTCTGGCTGCTAGCTTCGGCTTCTTGAGCGGGGGTCTCAACCCAAGGAAAAGATGAATGGCAAAATATCCAAAATACAAGAGATAAGGCAAAATATCCAGAATAGTGACCGTCGACAACCCGGTAAATCAGCAATACAGCCCATAGATCCGCAGAAGGCGAATCGGCAGTAATGGCGGTCGTGATGACGGAGGGTTGAGGTTTTAAAGAGCGGAGAGCCTACCTTTAAATTCGGTTCCACCGGAGTTAAAAGAAAAGCACTATAGAACGGGTACCCCTCCGTGTCCCGACTGGTTAATGTCTCGAACGGCCTGTGGTCCCGAAAATGCATTTTGCCGACCGCTCATTGTCCCGAACGAGGAAAGTCACGGGCGCTCGTTGTCCCGAACGAGAACAGTCACGACCGCGCGTTGTCCTGAACAGGAAAAGTCCCGCCCGCTTTTTGTCCCGAACGGGATTTGTCCCGAATCGGTATTTTCCAGAGCCCCGGTAATGCGCGTGGACTCGACTGCAAAGTGGCAAAATAAATAGCGGGTCGAAAGGTGACGAAGAAAACAGATTAGATATTCTGTGTACGCAAGAATATAAAAACTCGGTTACCACAGTTTCTATGTGGCAGTCGCATCTTGAATTCGAAACTCTCCAACATGCCTTGCTCGGTATTGTTGTATACTTTGCTTCTTTCGGCGACTGGACTCGCGCAGGAACTGACTGCCGGTGAGTACCGCATTTATTGTCTGTACCTAGTGCCAATAATTATATGAAATTCAACATTTCGGGGGGTTCCGATCAGTTATTTTTCTTCCAAAGAGAAGACCAGTCACCTGCGCATATACCATCTGTATTAGGCTGGTTTTCAGAAAAAATCGAAAAATGGCTTGACTAATTCGACCAAATTTTTTTTCAACTATTATCGATTTTTGTTTGTATATTTGATAGTACATATATCCTAATTGACTAACACATTATAGTGTTCTCCAACTTTTTTGAGTTTATGAGGGAATGAGGTGGTTCAATACAACTTCTCCTTGTTTCTCGTTGCCGTTTCCCGTACACAGTTGGAAATAAATGTTCCAGGAGGTCCTCTGTAATTTTTGTGGTAATTTTTACACGTTTTGTTAGTTGAAAAAACATTATTTCGACTAATAACGATCGTTTCAATTAGAAAAAGTGTCAAAATTAACACAAAAATCATAGTGGGCTTTCTGGAACATTTTTTTCAACTGTGTACTCTTTTTGCTTCAATTTGGCTTCTGTTACTGTTAATTTTTCATTTCTGGCCATTTTTTTACATTTGCCGTCCTGATTCAAGCCAAGCAACTATAATTCTGCTATATTTACCTAGAATAGTATTTTGTGTTACTAGTGCGGAAAGTGGCCGATTTCCGTCGAGTGTGGAGTTAGCAGCGCTCTCCTTTGGCTTGCTATCAAGCGAGAAGATATCGGCCATCCGCACTTGTAACACACGATATTTTTTGTGATCCCTGCGCAAGAAAGTTTAATTTGAGAAACAGACGAAAAAAAATCATTAGTGCGGAAAATTGTACTTTCCGCACTAGTGCAGTGCGGAAAGTTGTACTTTCCACACTAGTGCGGAGAGGAGTTGTACTCTCCGCACTGGTAGAGAAATGGGGCACTTTCCGCACGCCACATAGGCCTCGAAAATCACACTTTCCAAGCAGGTGTTACAAAATAGTACATTACAGTTCGAGTACGGAAAGGCTGTTTTGACGGAACGAGAGGTTTACGGCCTGAGCCGAAGGCGAGGGCTGTCACGAGTTTCGTCAAAAAGTCTTTACGTACGAGCAATGACCATTATTTTTCATCACAAAAGCCGAGAAATCGCGACGAAGTTGCGATTTTGAGGTTAGACTGATGAAAATATCATTCCCTCTCCGAAATTTTCGTAAGGGAATGACGATGAGGGAATGACGAAACGAAACATTATTGCATCTAAGTAGGAAACCTGACCTACTTTTCGATGCCCTTGTACAGTACTTCATTGCTACTAGAAACATATCCAAATATACGATCAATTGACAATGGTATATAAATAACCGCCTCCCTGTTTATAACACGGTGTGAGGGAATGACAATCAAAGTGTCCATTCGGAAAAATTTCCTCTTAAAATAGTTGAAACAAAAGCATCTCATCATCCAAAGCCTAGTGTCGCGTATCTTTTCAATATCGATGTTGCCAACTTTTAAAAACAATAAGTCCGCGTTCGATACCATTCTGAATTACATGCAATCGGCTGTCGAAAAACTGTGAGGGAATGATACGGTTTTTAAGGACGCCTTTAAAAATACATCCTGTGATTTTTCCGTTTGCCGTTTTGAAACTATACAGACGTTTATGTATAGCTAGTACTATCCTATATCAATAAAAAATAAGATAGCAAACAGTTTATAAGAAACTATTCGTATTAAGTTGAGGAATCTATTTGAATTTGCTGGTTGGGACACGATGAGGGAATGATTTTTGGGGTATGTACTTGAATATATATTTTCCATTTGTAATTAAATAAATAAATTTGTTTACTAATTTGGTACGTTCAGTGAAGTACTCTCATGAAAAAATAAAACTGTTTTGTAACTTACGATCCCGTTTCACAGGAATCAATGAGGATATAAATTTCAATTTTTTCTGAGAATCAGCCATCAACATTTGATTATTTCAGTCGGTTATCCACTGATTGTGAGCGATTTATTTTTCCAACAAAAAGTCCGACTGATGCGAGTATTGGAGAAAACGTTTTTCCACAACGCCGTGATATTTTTTCACCGTTAATCGTAAAGAACTATCACAAACCAACGCAAAATAGTACATTTTGATACCGGTGCGGAAAGGGTTTTTTTTTGGCCAAACAAGAGGTTTACGGCACGAGCCGATTGCAAGTGTTGTACTGAGATTCGTCAAGAATCCCTTATGTCCGAGTGACGATCGTTAATTTTCATCACGAGATCCGAGAAATCGCGACGGAGTTACGGTTTCACGATTACAGTGATGAAAAGAATACGAATATTCTGCAAAATATACAGAGTGTATCATTTCAAGTGTTGAAAATGAGAATGAGAAAAATCGACGCAAAGTCGCGTTCCGTCAGCCAAGAAACAACTGGCAAAATTTTTTTCATATCCTAGACATTGTGTCTGTTCTTCTCGTGTATGGGATTTTTACAGTTGTTGATTGGCTCAAGGAACGCGGCTCTGTGTCGATTTTTCTCACAATCAGTCTCGAAACTTGAGATGACACTGTGTACTGTACACCCTGTGCTCACTTATGTATTGTTGCTAAATGTTTCACTGTATGCCCTGGAGTGGGTTCACCTGTTGGGCTTATGTTCAATAAATCATACTAACAATGAATCAAATTGAATTAAACTTTTTATTGTCAGTATAATAGTGCTTGAAAAGTTTCAACATCATTTGATATCTCTGAAGAAAATACCATTTCACTCGACCAGTTGGAATACCGTCGAATCGCAAATTTTCTCAATTCCAATGCGTATCAATTCAAATCCACAGCTTCCGCAAAATGTTATACATGAAATATATAATTATACTCTATAGAATATAATAGACGATTTTTATCACTCCATAATGCTCGGGGCGGGGATAAATGAAACGGTCATTCTTATTTCAGGAGCAATCACCTTTGCAAGTGGCGTGCAAGATGAAATCTCCAGGCAAGTAGCTGGAACGAATCATAAAAAACAAACAGTATCGTACGTTTCATCTCCCCTGAGATCGACTGATTCATTCGAAATAATTATAACAGGTTATATGCCTGAGCATTGATCAATTACATGTTTGCTAACTTCCGCGAGCTTTTCCAGTGGCTGCCTCATTCCGCCACAACCAATCGGCGGAAGCTATACGCTCAATTTCTGCACCGGAAGCTCCTGCAATACTTTGCCATGGACTAAGGTCTCTGTCGGCAGCATCCTCACCTACAAATGCAACAAGGGTTACTTGCAGAAAGGAGGTGACGTCTCTTTCTGTATCGGTGGCGGCTGGTTTAGGTCCCCAACTTGTATCAGTAAGTCTACGATTCCGTACAAATTTACCTCTTTGCCGATTTCAGCGAGGAACGCCGGAAGGCCAAGCGCCAACGAGTGTTCTGATTATCTCATTCTCGATTGTTTTCTTGATACTTTTACCCTAGGTATACTTGGAATACCTTTCCACTTTGATATTCTTCTTCGAGCAAACTAGTGGAGGTACAATGACCCGCCTTTGCTCGTTCGATTAAGCATAAATTTCAGCGATGGCGGCATTCTTTAGATTCTGAAAATAAGAAACACAACGGATATGAAATGCTGATATTGGCAGACATTATATAACTGGGTGAAATCGCATCATTTAATTGTAATGCTATCTCCACCGCATCTCTGAAACAACCGGTGTTTTATTTCGTTTTCCTAGGAATAAAATGCGGAAAGTAACCCAATCGCCGACAGGTTAGATGGTCCATGTATCGAAATCAACCCGGCATTTTTGCACCGGCCCACGACATCGAGAATGCAAAATTGTTGTCAACTCTCTCTGTAGCATCAATAGCTTGACAAATGAAAATTTTGAACCAAATGGACGTGTCTGTCATTCGTGGACAGAGCTAAGTTGAAATCCCCGCCGTGCATGGGAACAAACGCCAGAGTCGAGATTCAGCCAATCGTTATACTTTAACCAATTTCCCGAGCTTTCGAGGTGTCAGTGATGATACGAGATTTCAAGCTGCGATGCCTCGTTCCTTTTTACGACTAGAAAAGTGGGCGTTATTTGGTGGCATATTTCAGAAACCTGTTCAGCCCCAAGATTGGAGGGCATTGACGCTTTCTGTAATTATCAGGGGAAAAGAGTTACCTGCAATTCCAGCAACGATCCAGGAACTAAAGCTACTCTGGTTTGCAAAGATTTCTATAAGATTTTACTTGGAGACGATTCGGCAAGCCAGGAAATCACCTGCCTTGAAGAAGGCGTGTGGGGTCATACCAGCTTCCAATGCATTCCTGGTAATCATTCTATAGTTATTCAATCTACTTTTCGCCACAGGTGAGCCGCGGTAACAATCTTACAAGTCTCCACATTCATTGATTCATCGTAACTATGAAATTGAAATCTGTCGATGAACCTCATGATCCTCATCAGAGAGTTATTGAAGATTTCCTCAGGAGCTCCAGCTGATGTTCAACTTATAAAATCTTCCAATAGTGCAAGTCGCTCGCCTATTCTATCTGATTACGGTGTTTGTATTTCCAGAATGTGGAACAACAGTGGCTCACGGACGTGATTTGATTGTAAATGGATCCCACGTTAATCACAGCAGTTTTCCGTGGCATGTAGCGATCTATAAAAGATCCTCGGTCGAAAATTTCGAGCAAATCTGCACGGGGACTCTATTCAGTCCCGATTCCGTAATATCCGGTACGCCATAAACACCAGAACATACCTGAATCTGTAGAAATATGAATGAAGAAACGCCTCATTCTGCCTGAAATGTGTTTCTCTTACCGCATCGTTTTCTCTTATTCACAGCGGCTCATTGCTTCTATGACGAAACTACAAGCCGGTTGCTGGATTCTAGTGAATTTTCTGTAGTTGCCGGTAAATACTACCGACCATACAACACGAAGGAATTCCAGGCCCAAGAGTCTGCAGTTAAAAAAATAGCCATCACCGAAAGGTACTTTGGCTCGGGTCGAAACTACGAACAAGATATTGCGATTCTGCGTCTAGAAACTCCCTTCATTATGACGGCGTTTGTCAAACCAATCTGTATGGATTGGTATAACAGACAAGAAAGGCAGCAGCTGAAGATGGGAACGACGGGACAGGTTAGCAAAGAATCGTCAATCAGTACTTCACTTGAATAACAAGAACAATTACGATAAATTTGGCTTCGTCGATAGGCTGTTTGGTGGGGCAAAATCGTCGATGACAATCTCAACATCGGACTCCAGGACATCGATCTTCCGTACGTTCCTATTCAAAGTTGTCTGGCTGCAATGTCAAATAATTTCAAGGGATTTACAACGCTTGACAAATTTTGTGCCGGGAACACAGACGGTTTGTATAATATATCGCCCAAGCATTTAGTGTTTGAGTGTACAAGGCACAGTAAAGACATGCAATTCTGCAATTCTGTTGTACTAGAAGGCTGCGTCCTTATGCGGCTTCTGAAACGGCGTTGACTATCGCTAGGAATAGAATGATCGGAATTACGAAGACAGACGATCTTAGACTTCTCGATTGATCCTGCTGTTCTCCTTTTTACAGGATCAAGACCTGGTGATGGAGACAGTGGAGGTGGGCTTTATTTCCACCTCGATGGACTTTGGTTCCTCCGTGGGATCACCAGCGTTGTTTCCTCATCAAACGGCGTGGCTGAGCATAATTCCTACACCGCGTTCACAAACGTGGGACAGTTCATAGAATGGATTCGTGATGTGTACCTCAGTCCAGGGTGAGCTTAGCATGTATATATATATTATATATATACAGGATGAGTTTTCTCCGGGGTTCTGAGAGGGTGTGGCCTGAATCAGTTGAGGCTCCGCCCTCTTCTATTCATATTTGTTAGTATCGGAATATCATTCCTCGCCTACTGTCAGTTATTGTTTACTGGGCTCTAACCTTATTGACTTGTGTGTATCGATGCAGAAGGCAGAGGGTGGTCAGTTCGAACACCTAATGTGATACTACCTTAGAGCATATAGTACATGGAGGGAGCGTTCTGGCTGAAAAGCGGGAAGACAGAGAGGAAACATTACCATGATAACCTCTCTCTTTCTAAGCCAGGAGCGTAGCGTGGTGAATTCAGTGCCCGCGTCGAGAACAGAGACCTGCTTCAAAATTTGTACTACATTTTCGGAGACTGTATATGTATATTAGGGTGGTCGTTATTTGGGGTCAAAATGAATTTTACCCCTTCCGCCCCCTAAATCGGTTCGAAATACGTAAAAAGTAACGCTGTAATTTTTTCAGATTTTTCAAAAATTGCTTGACCCTTGACCACGGGGGTTGAAGTTTCCCATTTGAAACACACGGGGTCTTTCCGCGTTTGCAGTCACTATTATACTGTGGGCCTAGATATGTTTGTAATATCTTGAAATTTTCAGAAATTAGTTGACAAGCATGTTGCTACATACAAAAAATTTCCCAAACCCCTACCCTCAAAATGTTGTGTAACATGATCATAATAATTAAATCGACTAACACCAAACGGGCGTAAGCAGAAAAAAAAAATTTTTTTTTATGGATATGCCTAAAACGTTTTATATCGTATGAAAAAGATTTTGCCACTAAAAGAGGAAACATTTTTTTTCGGCACTTACGCCCCTATATTATTAGTCCATTGAAATTATTTTTTTTTTTTTTTAGAATTTTTTTTCATTTTCTTCCCCGTTTTTTAATAAATGTACTTACACTCAAATCATTTTCTGAACGAGTTACAAATTCTTAAGTATTGTCTCCTTTTTTGCGTTTGGATTATTATTTTGATATTCAATTACGATTTGTAAAATGAACTATTTTTGTTGTTCGTTTCGTGTGAGTATTTTATTGCAATCGGTGAACACTGTTCACATTCATAGAAAAAAAGAAAAGTTAAAATTAGGAGAAAAAAAATTCTAAAAAAAAAAAAAAAAATTTAATTAATATGGTCATTTTACACCATGTTTTGAGGGTAGGGGTTTGGGAAATTTTTTGTACGTAGCAACATGCTTGTCAACTAATTTCTGAAAATTTCAAGATTTCACAAACATATTCAGGCCTACAGTAGAATAATGTCTGCGAACGCGGGAAAAGCCCATGTATTTCAAATGGGAAATTTTAACCCCTGTGGTCAACGGTCCGGCATTTTTTTTAAATCTGAAAAAATCACAGCGTTACTTTTTACGTATTTCGAACCGATTGAGGGGGCGGAAGGGGTAAAATTCATTTTGACCCCGAATAACGACCACCGTGATGTATTATACATACCTATGTATACATTGCTATTGTAGTCGTAGTCCGTAGATTCCCGTCAATTCCCGTAGATTCGGCGACGCACTGTGACCAGTGCGCACCGGGCGCTGCTCCCTTACCGCACGGCATGGCACAGCTCTGACGTAGTCACGTGACTAGTTCGAATCGACCAATCATATTTTGCGAGAGAGAGAAAGGTTATCATGGTAACTATGTCTATCCTTTCTGCGTTTACCGCTTATGGGATAAGATAGGACACGCTCCCTCCATGTACTATATGCTCTAAGGATACTACCCAAATAAATCAATATTATTAGGGCTCATTGTTAGTGTCATTGCTTTCCTTACACTATTATCTTAATACAATATACGATTATACTGTTTGTTGACTTGATCTAGATCGCCCGGAATAATATAGGTAGATTTGGGAATAAAGTTATCTCCACATGAATGAAAAATATTTTCTTGACAATAACAAGCATGAATAGAAGAAGGCGGAGACTCAACCAATTTAGGCCACACCCTCTCAGAACCCCGGAGATGACTCACCCTGTATATCATATTCCTGTGCGAAGGAGGATTTTTATTTTTGATGTACCTATCTTCGTCTCGGATGTATACGGAGCGGACATTCGTCCTTGTAAGTATATCTTTCAAATAGGTAGATCAGAATGAGCCTGTGCGAAGTACTTCTGATCAAATACACCGATAAATTTTGCAACAATGCCGGGATTTCTGAAGAGAACCAGGAATTCTGGCAAGGTATTGCAAATTCAATGAATATCCATGCAATCTTGAATTCTGAGGAAGCCTGACGATTTTACGAAAAGATTCCAGTATCTGTTGACTTGACAATATATCGTACTTCGGAATAATAATGATACGTTTTCCAGAAACGACTCCAATGGATTGAGTTCGTTTCTCCGGAACGCTGATGGTTCAACCGAAGACGAACCTGCCCTCCACTCGATCAGTAACGCGAGTTCGATACCTGGCTGTATCTTACCGGAACAGCCCACTGGCGGAAGCTTTGATCTCGACCTATGCGGAGACGCAGCAGGAGAACGAGTTTCTATCGGCAGTGTTCTCGTCTACCGTTGCCTCGACGGCTACGCCCTCCAGGGTAACAACGTCTCCGTCTGCTATGCGAACGTGTGGAACCCACCGACAACTTGCATCAGTAAGTGAATGCAATAAAATGACATGGATGGAAATGTCATATATGAAAGAAGTCGTGTCGGAGAACTTGAATATGAAGAGTCAGTCAATGACTCAAACAACGTTCGAAAATTGGTCAACGTTCACACATACTCAAACAGATAAATTCCGCTGTAATAACCGTTTATTGATTTGCTTCTGGCACTCATTCGTTATGTGATGTTTTTGTAGAAACTTGTCCGTTGTTGAAATCGACGAGCGTAGATATTGTCTACAAGTACAAGAGGGAAATTATTTCATCCGTGGCTGCGATCGTTCCGGGGACGAAGGCTATTCTGACCTGTAAGAATTTTTATGAAATCCAACCTGCGGATGATCCCGCGTACAGGGAAATTACTTGTCTCGGAGAAGGCGTCTGGGATCGTCCCCTTTTTCGATGTCTATCAGGTAATCTTTCGTCATCGTTAGTTACTAACGCTCCGAATCCTTTTCGCGTTAGGATCCACCGTTGATTGTTATCATTATCGGATGGTCGCGATGTCATTCAACTATTTTTCTCCAATTGAAAACGTTTGTGTCCACAACATGAGTAACAATTATTATAGTTTAATATCGACGTGGTTCATAACTTGAACAGTGTACGTCGCTCATAACAATATCAACGACTGTCTCAACACGATTATTGTTGGATGGTTTCCAATGTTCAATACTGCTTACCAATTTTAGTAATTCACGTGACCCAAGTTGGCTTTGTATTTCCAGAATGCGGAACTCTGGAGTCTCGTGGAAATTCGCCGGAGACGGATGAATCCGTCGTTTATACGCATGGTAGTTTCCCGTGGCACGTTGACATCTATAAGAGAAGCTCAACTGGAACTTTTGAGCAAACATGTGTGGGTACTTTGATCAGCCCCCATCTCGTCGTATCCGGTACGCGCCTACTGTTAAGAGCATCACTCCCCAGCATGACAATATGCAACAAGTCATTGCCTCCTCCAGGATTCTTGTGGCTTTTTCTCATATCTTCTTATTCATAGCCGCTCGCTGTTTCTACGACGAAATTGTAAGCAGAGTCATAGATGCCAGCTTCTTCGAGGTGACTCCAGGCAAGGATAACTTGTCCTACAACGTCTCGGATCGTCACGCCACATACTCGCCAGTGAAGCGGATAGACGTAGCAGAAAGATACATCGGCTCTATCGGTAATCATGTAGGGGACATCGCTTTACTTCTTTTAGAAAAGCCCTTCAATATAACGCCGTGGATAAAACCGATCTGTATAGATTGGGAGAACAAATACGAGATGGAACAGCTCGAAAAAGGAAAAAGCGGGAAGGTAGAGCGAAGGCTGAGGCCGTTGGTAATCTGATAGAAAGCCTGAATCAATACCATCATGAATCGATAACCATGTCAACTCTTCTGTCCCTTACAGACAGTGATATGGAACATAGCAGGGGTGACCAGGAGCGAAGTTCACGAGATAATTAGCCACCCATATATTCCTTATCGGGAATGTGTGGCTGGGGCTTGCAAAGAATTTGTTAGCTACGTAACGGCTGACAAGTTCTGTGCTGGTTACGCGAACGGTGCGTATTTGTGAAATTACCCTGAGCCCCAAGCCTTGTCCCGTGGTTTTGATCGGAACAGTCGGAGCAATTGCTTCATGCTCGCTGCATTGCAAGGCCAAGTCCATATTCATTTCTTTTGCTATGGATTCCGACTGCTAATATAGAAATTAGTCACACTGACAATTTTTGTATGCAATTTCACAATATTTCCTCTCCTTTCTCCAGATTCGGATATCCACGATGTCCAAAACGGCAGTGGGCTTTATTTTGAGTCTGATGGATTGTGGTATCTGCGTGGTATTGCAGCCGTTCGGCCCGCAAGAAACACATGCATCAACAACTACGGGATGTTCACGAACGTTGCAAGTTTTATGAAAGAGATTCGCACCGTATATTTAAACACAGGGTTAGCAAACCGTTTCTAATCTTGTGCAAAACTGGTGGTTACGAATGAACTTAATCGAAGAATGTTATTCAGAAGTCAATCTGTGGGACAGCCTTCTCCAGTGGACGATGGTACTACTGCAGTAACGCAATTTACTCGTCCAACTGTCACGAACTTGACAAGTGACTGTATACTTCCCGAGTTGCCAATAAACGGAACGTTTGTGCTGGTCTCACGCCAGGGACAGTGCAATTCTCGCAATAAGCCAGGAACCAGAGTCCCGATCGGTAGTACCCTCGTTTACTCGTGTGACGAGGGATACTCCGTTGAAGGAATGAACGTGGCAACCTGCCGCGACATCGGGTGGAACCGGACGCCAGCTTGCGTCAGTGAGTCTTTCCCAATTATTCATGTGTGACTGATCAAGGAAAGATGTATAGAGGTCCGCCAAAATAGCGGGAATCAGTCAAGTGCTGACTGATAAATCATCGTCAGATCTCCGTCAACCATATTACTGACATTCCGTGTGCTTGCAAAATCTTTTCCAGAGCACTGCCCGGCATTGAGTTCAAAAACTGTGGACTTCGTATGTAGGTATCTAGGCAAATCGGTTTCTTGCGAGAATTCGCTCATCCCAGGCACTGAAGTTACTCTGGCCTGTAAAAACTTCTACACCATTTTATCCACTCATGATCCCGGGTACAGGAAAACTACTTGCCTTCGAGATGGTACATGGGATCGCCCTGTGTTTCAATGTATTCCTGGTAATCATCACGCAATTCGATGTTATGGTTGAATTATGTTAATTACTATCCAGTATCCTTCCACACATTCGGTAGGGAACCCTGAATTCTTCGTGTATGTAAGTTTTCATATTTTTAGATTGCAGTAGAGCAGTGGTGGGTGGTCAAGTTGCGTGGAACATACGTATCTATGTGAAAAATTCTGCTGGGTCCTTCTCGCCCGTACGTCAGGGGACTTTGATCAGTCCCGGTCTTGTCATAACCGTTACAGGTAGACGAAGGTTATTTCTGACTGCATTTCAAAAGCTGTGTCGAATGATTTGACTTCATTTCTGTCTGTTTCATCCGGTTCACAGCCTGGAATCTGATTGAGAGAGAAAAGTTCGTTATCGCGAGTAACTGCGCGGTGGTAGCAGGTGCAACTACCGCCATTCCCTACAATACTGACGAACCTAATGTTCAAAAGTCTCTAGTTCGGAGGGTTGACCTACAGAAAGATCACCGCTGCTCGGTTGACGACTGCTACGTCATGGCCTTGCTTCATCTGGATTCGCCATTTATAATGACGGCGCAGGTGAATCCGATCTGCTTGGATTGGTACAAGGTTTGTGTAGGCAATAGAAGCCTGAATCAAGTTACGGGTAGTACGGATACAGGACACAGTCAGCGCCACACGAGATTGCAATGAATATCAATACTCGACACTCATTGTCAGGATGATCCATGACTTTTGCTTCCTCAACAGGACACTGTCACCCCGGCCTACATTATCCCCTATGAGGAATGTCTCTCGCAAGTGGGCTGGGCACAAAGGAACTACGTTACGGCTGGTACCTCTTGCGAAGACCAATGCAAGCTGGGTGCGTATGTATACGCAATTCACCGTGACCCTTAATAGAGTCGGATTTGCATATTTTACTGCTCCCATTGAAAAGAAAAGTCTTGAAATAATTGTTGCGAAAATGTACTCGGAACCCCAGGATTCTATTTCAATTCTAGGTACTGCTGCTACAGTGACTTTAATTTTTTGCCTCTGTTGAATAACATGTCGCTTTTAGCAATCCACGGTTGATTCTCTCTTTTAACTTTCAGCTTCTAGACAAAGAAACGGTATCATAATCACCCCGAAAATGAAAAGTTGACTTTTTACCCGATGTCCACGTTCTGAGGTCTAGAGAATCATTTCCGACTATTTTTGGATGGACGCTGTGTGTGTGTATGTATGTATGTGTGTAATTATATGTATGTATGTGTGTACGTATGTATTTATTTATCCAACTTTTTTGTCCGACGATATCTCGAGAACGAATCAACGGATTCTGATGATTCTGGTCTCAACTAACGCGATTTTCCGGTACTTAGAACTGATTAGATGTTGGATTCGATCGGTCAAGTGGTTTCCGAGTTATTGGAAATCGAAACTTTTGAAAAAAATTTTCAATTGTCGATATCTCGAGAACCGGTTAACGGATTTTGATGATCTTGGTCTGCATCGATAGCATTTGCTCCAACTTGAAAATGACCAAATTTTGAAATACATCAATGCAGTAAATTTTTTTTTTTATTAAAAAATTTTGTATTGTTTTATCTCGGAATGAGGTGGAAAACGGGAAGTTCGAAAGCTGGCGTATGGTCAGCCCAAACCCGCTTGTTTAATTGAGCGAACAAAATTGTACCAAAAATCTTTCAATTAGTCATACTTCGAGTACGGATCGACGGATTTTTATGATTTCGATCTTTATCGCGAGCATCCGCTCCAACTTAGAACTTACTGAATTTTGAAATGAAGCGATGCAATAGTTTTGTATTACTCGAACTTGAGGATCTGCGTGGGAAGTTTTAGGCCCATCGTGGTCAGCCGATTTACCTGCATGTTCCATCGCAGTATTAATTCGAAAAAATTGAAACTTGGCACATTTCTCCCGCATCATAGTAGATTTTTCCTGCCAATTTTTGAGAATTCAAACTATCCAATTTACCAGATTCGGCATATTCGGAAAGTCAGATAGTGAGAAATTCTGAAGATTCCCCGGGAATACCTTTCTTACCTGCATAGATGAGAAGTATGCCAAGTTTCAAACTTTGCAAAGCGACACTTCGATAACGAAAAATAATCTACTGTGGAATGCCGAAAATCCCGCATGTTATGCAAAAGGGAACATCTGATGGCTCAGAGGTACGAATTACTTAGAATTTGGATGGGAACCTGGGATTTTTTATGAATTCCGCAAACTTCATCTCGAAACATTCTAACCCATGGGAGCAATGAAATTGAAGTTCGACTTTATAGTGAACCATCCTATTATGCATAGGGACTACATTGGCTATACAATCATGCCTAGAAATCACCTTGTTCAGTACTGATGAACAATTTTTAACTTTGAAATTGATTTGGCTTTTTTCTCCATTCAGACGCGCGGACCTACCGAACGAATGGCTACAATAGCGAGTACGTATCTGGTGGTCTCTGGTATCTCTGGAGTTATCTAATTGCAACTGCCGATCTTAAAAATGGCGACTGTTCTAAACGCTTCATTGAAACAAGCGTTAGATATTACCTTGACTGGATTTGGGCTGCCTATTATAACAGCACGGGGTAACCCACTGTTACATGTTCGTGTACGATGAAATCCCTGGTAAAATATTCCATAGAACAGGTTCAGAAATAGCTGGTGACGTCGGGAGATAATCAGACACACGAGTTTTCTCAAGGGGAGCAGTATGTTGCGGTTGGAAAAATTAAACATAGTCCAAAATCAATTTGTATCATCACCAATGTTCCTTTTGCATCATTATAATCATATACTCACTTGAAGACAGTTGCTGCTCGAATTCAGGCACACCGTAGGTCCGATTTGACCTATCTATTAATCTAATATGTGACCAAGATTGTTCGGAATACAGGCCGTCACGAATTGAATGAGGGAAATTGGAAAATAGTATAGTATAAGTAGTATAGTAGTATAGTATAGTATCGTATAGTATAGTATAGTATAGTAATATTGTTTTCATCACTCTAACCGCAAGATCGCAACTTCGTAGCGATTTTCCGGCTCTCGTGATGAACAATTATATCCGTCACTTGAACGGAAAGGCTTCTTGACGAATCTCGTTACCGCCCTCGCCTTCGGCTCGGGCCGTAAGCGTCTCGTTTCGCCAAAAAAGCCTATCCGCAGTCGTAACGAAATGTACTATTTTACCATTCTAACCTCAAAATCGCAGCTTCGTCGTGATTTCTCGGCTCTCATGATTAAAAATAATGTCCGAAACTTGTAGGTAAAGGCTTTTCGAACTCGTATCGAAATGTACTAATTTTATCACACATGCACGGAAAACCCGATTTTCCGCGCTTGTTTGGCGAGAGTAAAATGGCCTTTTGTTTCTCTTGGGCCACAAGCGAACTCGCGCATGCGCGAGTCGTGGAGAATTTGTTTTCTTCCCCACAAAAGCGGAAAGAAAATTGTTCGTCCCTATAAAAGCGGGAAGAAACGAGCGTTGTACACCAGACATCACTACACACTATAGTTTGGAAAAACGGCTCGGAAAATCGGGTTCCAAGCATGTGTAATAAAAAATATAGTGTGCATCAAGGGACGATAGGTGTTTTTTACCTCGTGTGATTGTGCTGCCCCCGGCTCCGCCTCGAGCAGCAAACTTCACACACGGTAGAAATTTAGTATGTTGTGCATCAAGGGAGGAAGATAGGTCTTTTCTACCTATCCTATTATTTTTTAGTTACCTATAGAGGTGATGAAATACATAGATCTATCTATTCATCCCCAGTAAATAGATAGATCTATCTATTTCATCACTTCTATCGACAGTGATAGCATTGATAGGAGTTATGAAATCGCAGCCTGCATTCGTTTACGCAGTCGCTGCAGCAAATCTGTTCTGCTTATCCAATCGGATCACAGAATAAAGTGGAAATGACCAATACGAGAGCGTGCAGCTGCTGTTCTGGTTGCAATCATGTAAATTGTGGTGTTTTGATAATTGTTATAAGCTAACAAGGAGACCACATGGTAATCGGATTTTCGAAAATTCTGAAAGTTATGGTACGCGTAGTGGGGACCATAAATAGAACTTTGGTAAAGAACTTCGACGCAACGTTCAGAAATTTCCGAGAAAATTGCCTTCGAAGTTTTACAAAGTGAAACTTCAAAGTTGATTTTTGGAAATTTCTGAGCGTTGCGTCGAACTACTTTACCAACGTTCTATTTAAGGTCCCCACTACGCACACCATAAGTGTTTCAGAATTTTTTTTAATCCAAATACCATGTGGTCTCCTTGTAAAATATAGGATACCGTTACCAATATGAATTGGTCAATATAATATACATTATTTCATCATTCAAAATGCGATTCGTTTTTCCGCCGGCGATGTTGTACGCTGCAGATGGTAGCATATGGACTTTTATGTGGGTTGGAATTCAAGATGCCATAAGCAGAATGCAGAAGCTATTGCGCATGCGCTATATTGTCTTCTGCATTCTGCTTATGGCTTATCTAGAGTTTCGGACCAGAATCCTGCAAATAGTGCTGTGCAAATGGTTTCAGTCTATGGCCGCAATCTGCTATCTGAATTCAAAGCGTTATGAGAATGTGCTAAAGATTGAAATATATGGATATCCCACTGGCATTCGACGATTTGTATTATCAGCGATGCGGCAATGCGATGTCTAAATCTATGCCGAGCAATGAGGGCATTGATACGTAAAGTAATAATAACCAAGCGAGATGAAAATCAAGATTCCGGGTATAGGCACTAATATTGGCATCCTAGACTGACGCAACTGGGTATTCTACGATTCCCTTAGATTGTCCTGAACATTCATTATTCATGTATGTACTATCTAACAAATATACAGTACCGTCCATAAGTTCGGGATCATTTCGCTAACTTCCGTTTTGGCCATACTTTTTCCTTCACCTCCATCTGTAATATGGCATATTTGTACCGTCATGGCTCGAGCCAATCAGAAAGCATAAATTTAAATCATTCATCCTGAAATATTGAACTTTTGGAATACCGTTGAGTAGTGGGCGTAATACATCGATCGCCGTCAAGATAATGCTTATCAGAAATATCTTCTCAATCTTTTTTTGTCCTCGAAAATTCAATCAACTGTCAGTTTAGGCATTTGTATGCAATAAACGAGCATCATATGCCGCGATGTGCTCAGTAGAAACAAGCAACTGATGCCCGTTTGATGTTGTCAATTATTGCCGGAATAATGCTGTCTTCTATTCGTAATGTTGCACTTGATTACAGTAATTTAATGCCGGCCAAAATGCAGCATCTAAGCGGAGAAAATTTCTGACAAACATTTGCAATCGAATTACGATCACGTTTGGCTATCTGAGTATGTTTCCATAGAATGCAAAAACATGGCCCAGTTGCAGGAAAATAAAAAAAGTCAATTTTTGCAGCGGGTTGTCTTAGTATGGAATGTCTCAAATGATGTGAGTAAAATAAGAGTCACTTCAATCTTGAGCAGAATATCGAAGATGCCGACATTTATCACTCATCTTTATGATCAACTCTGCGAAATTGGGAAAAATTCTTCGATCCGTAAATTATCACTTGAAATTTCCTGGGATTATTGAGCAAAGATAATGACGTTTAGCGAGGGGAATCCCCTGGGTAATGACCCCATAAGCCAGCCCACCTGTTTTCAAATTCCTGTAATGCAACGCACGTGTTTACCACCTTCAGCGTCGCCAGACGTGTCGCGTCTTCAACAGATGACTACGAATACAAATAAATATAAGATCTTTTCGTTTTACACAAATTGTGCTGCACCGAACTGCACTGGAACTTTTCGATTGGTAGATACTTGTCTAAGCTTCAACGTGATTGGTTCAAGGTAATCCAGTCCAGCCCCAGTGCACCCCAGTTCGTGTAAAACGAAAAGACCTATTGGTTCACAGTTTCTGCTTTTCCGTCAAATGTACAGAATTCTATTGGTCAGTATTTTCACCAGCCAATTATAAGTGTCGATTCGATTTTTCAATCTGTTGCATGCCGATCGGACGCACGACGTGTCGACGTGAATAGCCATAATTTGTTCATAAAAAATTGTAAAGTAAACGACTGTAACACAGAAATATTAACTACGAGTACCATCGTAGAATTTGATGAAACGTCAATTTTCTCTGGACCATCAGTATTTCAAATGAATTCTAATGTAAGTAATCGAGTACGGAGGTGAATATATTTGTAAGAAATCGAATGATTCGGCTCTATATCTGAAAAGCATAAATCAGACACCACAAACATCAACTCATTTTTTATTCAGAATAAGATTCTTTATTTATTGATACGCAACGTATCTTGCGTTATAGACGATAGGAAGGTAGTTACAAGTGGATTGCACAATATTTTGTTACTTCAGGCGTTTCCAATAACACAGAGGAGCCACCGTTGCTAAGTGACGAACTATAACGTAATGAAACAAAACTAAACAGTATTTCATATAATTTTTATCAGTGGTTGATGGCGGATTTTTCAAGATTGGTGGGTCCTACATAGTTCTACAAAGTTTTAATTGTGTAAATTTTAAATTATACTGGCTGTATCAAAGTTAATTCAACACTCTCCTTTTGGCTGATAACCTGCGCCCAACGGATTAGAGTACAAAGACAGACAAGGGTTTCGCAACCCATACTAAAGCCGTGAAAAATAAGCTCACAACCATAATAACATTGACCCTGGGATTTTGCTTCAACATGGCTTCGATATCTTTCGTAAACAGAGGATATTCTCATAAGAAAAAGAGAGCGAAATTATCTGTGGCGCATAAAATTTTGCCGGAGTTTGATTCGGGAGATGATTGGGAGTCATATTCAAAACAATTGGAGGAGCATTTCGCAGGAAATAGTATAGCAGACGATAAACAAGTGGCTGTTTTGCTGACGGTGGTAAGTCCATCGGTGTATGAAGTATTAAGAGATGCGTGTCACCCGGAACTGCCACAGCTCAGAACTTACGCCCAATTGTCGAAGCTTTTGGAAACGCACTACTCACAACAAGCCTTAGTCTTCGAAGAACGAATCACGTTCCATGAGGCAGTCCAGGCTGATGGCGAAAGTGTGAACGACTGGCTTGCCAGAGTCATGAGTTTGGCTGTTTTTTGTGAATTTGATGAACAGCTGGATATCATGTTGAGGGACAAGTTCATATCAGGTCTAGCTGACAAGAGTATGGTGAACAGATTATGTACGGAGAATTGCACAACAGCATTGACTATGAGAAACATCGTAGATATCGCGTTGCAAATGGAGAGCACAATGCAGAGGCAATTAGGTCAGGCGAAATCGTCCTATTCGAAGCAACAAAAGCTACCGCAGTGCTCAAGGTGAGGCAACTTCAAGTGGCAGATGAAGCTACAGGGTGAATTCGTAACGTTCGAACACTCAGAGGAAATTTATGAGGGCCACAAATCGGCACCGTAAATTTTCTCAGTAGATTCTGACGATTTCCTTCGTTACAAATGGCAAACATTGACGATACTAAACCCGTGGCCACCTCAATGTTCCTCTGAGAGTTGGGACATTACGAATTCACCATGTAGGTATATCGCGTTACTAATGCCATAAGGTCGTAAGCGACAGTATACGATCTTCTGGTTCTATTAGAACCAAAAGGTCGTTTTTTTTTTTTCTCGGAATCGTCATGAAATCAATGAAAACGGGTAGATCCACTGAAATTCGAGAGAAAAGAATTTTGGTCGAATACGACCTTATGGCTTTAGTTTTGGAAAAAAATCGTGAAAATTAAAGCCAGAAGGTCGTACCCGCCCAAATTTTTTTTTCCTCTGAATCGCCGTAAAATCGACGAAAACACGTAGATCCATCGAAATTTCCGAAAAAAGACGATTTTGAAAAAAAGGCGGATACGACCTTATGGTTTTAGTTTTCCTCATTTTTTCGCCAAGATAAAGCCAGAAGGTTGTATCCGCCTTTTATTTATTTTTTCTTCGAATCGCTATGAAATCGACGGAGACACGTGGATCCATCGAAATTCCCGGAAAAAAGAATTTTTTGGCGGATACGACCTTTTGGCTTTTGATTTCCTCATTTTTTCGCAAAGACAAAGCCAGAGGGTCGTATCCGCCTTTTTTTCTGTAAAGCGCCGTAAAATCGACGAAAACACGTAGACCCATCGAAATTTCCAAAAAAAGACGATTTTGGCGGCTACGACCTTCTGGCTTTATCTTTGCGAACAAAATTAGCCCGATCACTGGGGGGTACGGGGGGGGGGGGGGGGGGGGGGGGGGTCCATTTGACCCAGGCAGAAATGTCAAACATTCCCTATTTTGAAACCAAGCAAAGGAGCGGGGTGTCATCCCCATCAAAAAAATTTTACTTTAGGGTAGAACCTTTTCGCAAAGTTTGGAATCTCCGGTACCTCTCAGTCCGTTGCAGCACCCGGTTAAACTTCGCTTCGGGTCGATGAGACCCCCCGCTACACTTAACGGGTGCATTCTGTCAGGCAATAATGCAGGTAAATTTTTCAGTTTTTGTGTTACTTGAATCATTAAGAGTACAATTTGACATCACATGACATAAAGATACGTTGTCCACGTATGCACGTGAGTTAGATACAAAAAATGGAGGAACGCTCTGGGGGATGATGTTTCCAAAAATCAGTGTTTTATGATTCATTTGAACATAATTCTATGGTTACCATATTCTTTTGAATCACAATGAAGAGTTTTACATTGAAAAATGTGTATATTTTCTAGCGAAACCTCCTACATTCAGACCTCAAAAAATGCAGATGTTTATGTGAACAAATAAGGGTTTAAATTTCATGGTATTATTTTGCAATATTTTTTTATTGGAGGGCACACTCTTTAGCTTTACTTCGAATTTTGATCCGTCCCATCTTATGCATTTGTCTCCGAGTAATGAATTTTTGACGAAAGATACTTTTTTTCACGAGTTCATTTGTTCGTCGTTGTTTATAAAATGATTGGTTCAGTAAATCTTATATTTTGAGATTTTATTGTGTAGTAGAAGCCTTAAGCAAAACACACAAATTTTTTGAAATTTTTGTGAATCCGTTTTCGAGTTTTTTTCAGGCGTTGGGTCGATTTGACCCCCTGCTACACTTAAGTGTTGCAAAAAAAGCCCTACACTGATCGGGTTAGGAAAACTAAAGCCATAAGGTCGTATTCGCCTAAATCGTCTTTTTCCGGAAATTTCGATGGATCTACGTGTTTTCGTCAATTACACAGCACTTTCAAGTAAAAAAAAAGGCGGATACGACCTTCTGCTTTTAATTTTCAAGTCTTCCAATTTCAATTGATTTACACGTAATAGTCGATTCTAAAGCGATTACAAAAAAAAAAATAAATAAATGAATAATAAAAAATTTAAATCGCGTTTTTGGCGCTTACGACCTTATGGTATTAGTAACGCGATATGGATTAGAAGTGTGCAATGATTATGTAGTTATAACAATGATGCGACCAATGATTATAAGTTACCGACACAAATAAATCGGAGACCATTGGGGTAACGCACACATGGTATATGTAGACTCTATACTATAGAGAGACCAGAATATAACATTTGAACGGTCTAAAGGGGGGGGGGGGGGGGGGGGGTAAGGGTTTCAGCGTAAAGAAAAACCACTCTTTTTGTGAATTTTTTTGAAAAGTATCGATTGAGCAAATTTATTCAAACCTTTTGTACATTATTAAGTATATTTTCAACAATATTCTGTAATTTTTTCATGCGGAAATATTGAAAAACAAGCCGGTGACAGAGCTTGTCCCAGAAAGTCTTGGAAAAATAACAATTTGCGGTGTTCACTATATCTGAAATCAAAAACCACTGAAATTTCGTCAAAGTATCATCAAATCCTCCCCCCAACGTTCTATATGATTATTTTTTTTTTCATTTCACAATTTTTGGCGGCCATCTAAAGTGTAAACTGCTATTTTTCACGAAAAATTCCGCCATTTTGTGGGTGGGAAACTCCCTTAATGTAATAAAAAAGTTTCAAATAAAGTTTGGGAGGAGGTATTTTATATGTAGACAATGTGTACCAAGTTTGAAATGAATCGGTCAAGTAGTTTTTAAATGGCAGTGAACACGGACTTTGAAAAAGTAGTTTTGAGAAAAACGCGTTTAAAATTTTATAAGCTACAAAAGTGAAGAAAAAATTTTTTTTTGTTTAACTCCAAATATGTCTTCATGGCTTTACTTACCTGTCTTTGCTAAATAAAATATCCTCGATTTAGTCTTTGCTAAATAAAAAATTCGATTTTTGGAAAGTGCAAATTCTTACTCCCCCTTTAAGGTGATGTTATAGTCGATTCGACCAACATTCGTTATTTTTGCGAATATCTCCGCAACAGTGATACCAAATGGATTGCTCCTTTAGGGATGCGATGATTCAAGGGGTTTCCTTGGATTTTAGGTGATGGATCGAACCCACCCCTCTTGAATAATCGGATTCTCAAAGGATAATCCGTTCGGTATCACCGTTTACGGAGATATTCGCAAGAATAACACATGTCGGTAAAATCGACTTAAGGCAGACAAGTCACGAAGTATTGTCATTTTTACCTTTGTACTGAATCTACTTCTTCAAGATTCATGAACTCACTGGAAATAAGTGAAGGCAGCCTTGACAAAAACTTGACATCCACTAATATAATATATTCAAACGAATTCAGGTAGAATTCAGGTAGAATCGAAATCAGAAAATGGAATATAGTATGCACAGTAGTGCCCTTCTCTATCCATTTTCTGAACCCAACTGCACAAATTCTAGCCATTTCTATATCGGACTTCTTTTGGTAGGGAGGGGCTCACACATTATTGGAAACTTTATTTTCTCGTTCGGGGAATAGAAAAATGATTTTTGTGCTTCCTGCATAGAAATATATGGGGTATTCCACGTGAAGTAGACCGGTTTTTGGCCGATGGTCATGGAATTCGACGCAAATGCAGATTTGGGTTCTTTGTCACTCTAGAAATCGCCACCACAAGTTGTAGATTTTTGAAAAAATTTTTACGAGAAATATGGCGCTGGTCATTATTCAGAAAAATATTTTCAACTCCATGTATCGCAGCGATCCGTGAACGAAAACATGACTTGTCATAGTGCATTTTACTCGCAAAAACGAGCACTTTCCAACCATGATGTAACAATCAAATTGCATCTGAAATTTCCAAGAATCAAAAACTCAAAAAACGTGTATTTCGACCAGAAGGGTCTAATGGATTTTCTTGAAATTTTCACAGAAATTACTTCAAACCAAAACAAAATTATCACGAAAGTTTCAGCTTGCCCTTATTTTTTATTTATTTTTTTGAAATCGAATTAACTAATTGAAATTAGTTTAAAAAAAAAGAAGTAAAGTCTCGAAAAACCTGTATTTCTACCACAAGGGGCTAATGGATTTTCCTGAAATTTTAGCCGAAATTATTTTGAACCAGAACAAAACTATTCTGAAAGTTTCAGCCTGCCCTTTTTTTTGGTTTTTTTTAATTGAATTTATCAAACAAAATTAATCCAAAAAATCTTAACTGCAGCATGTGACTAATCAATTTAATCATCAATTCCGCTACTTCGGAAGCTCATTGCACATTGTACCTTTGCGTTCGTATACCTAGTGGCCCAGAGAACTTTCGTTTTTTTTTCCTTCCAATTTTAAATTATTGTTTGTATAGTTCCAAAACTTGCAGATGACTTCATACGGACTCTATATATGGGGCGGTCCACGTCAGGCGGGCCACTTTTTCAGTTGTATTTTTCGAATTTCATGAAAATTTTTGGGTGTCTTCAGAAGGTCCCCAAAACATGTTCTGAACAGTTTTCAACGTCAAAACTCAAAATTTCACAAAGCTACGCTTTATTTTGGAATCGGCGATTTTCCACGTTTTTTCGTTTTCAAATAATTCTGTCGCAGTGGAACGGGAGTGAAAAAATCGGTGGATACATGTATTCTCAAGGATTTTTTCCGTACACTCGTTTAAAAATATCGGCTTCATTCCAAACGAAGCGCAACATCGTGAAAATGCGGTTTCAAAATTTCAATCACACTTTTTTCAAATTTCGGCCCGATTTAAAAATTTTGAAAAATTCTTAAAAACCGTCCAATTCCATCAAGTTTATTCCCCCAAATGGGAATTATGGGTTTCGGATGGGTTCTATGTGAAAATCTCGTTTTTATTCCGCTACGTCATGAAAAATCACCGGACTTTTATTCGATTCAATTCCGGAAACCTATTTTCCTTCAAAGGAATGTCATTTAAGACGGTTATCATTATCGAGAATTATATTACTTGTCAAATTTTAATTTTTTTGTTTTATTTTTTATTTTTGGTTTATTTTTTTTTTTTATTTCTATTTTTCTTTCAATTGTTTGTTTCTTCGCCCCATTCATCTCGTACAGAGCCCGTACAGAGCCTGAACGAGATAAATGGGGTGAAGAAACCAACAATTGAAATAAAAATAAAAATTCAAACAAAAAAATCAAAAATAAAACCAAAAAAATTAAAATTTGACAAGTGATATAATTCTCGATAATAATAACCGTCTTAAATGACATTCCTTTGAAGGAAAATAGGTTTCCGAAATTTAATCGAATAAAGGTCCGGTGATTTTTCATGACGTAGCGGAATAAAAACGAGATTTCCACATAGAACCCATCCGAAACCCATAATTCCCATTTGGGGGAATAAACTTGATGGAATTAGACATTTTTAAAGAATTTTTCAAAATTTTTAAATCGGGCCGAAATTTGAAAAAAGTGTGATTGAAATTTTGAATCCGCATTTTCACGATGTTGCGCTTCGTTTGGATTGAAGCCGATATTTTTAAACGAAAGTATGGGAAAAATCCTTGAGAATACATGTATCCACCGATTTTTTCACTCCCGCAGTGGAAACTGCGACAGAATTATTTGAAAACAAACAAACGTGGAAAATCGCCGATTCCAAAATAAAGCGTAGCTTTGTGAAATTTTGAGTTTTGACGTTGAAAACTGTTCAGAACATGTTTTTGGGACCTTCTGAAGACACCAAAAAATTTTCATGAAATTCAAAAAATACACCTGAAAAAGTGGCCCGCCCGAGGGCCTGCCTGACGTGGACCGCCCCATATGAGGGTTTCTTCGTCAAACTGGCCACCCGTTTAATCCGAGATCTCCGAAAATTCTGTCAAAGTTTTTACACGTTATTGGGGATGAGAAAAAAATTTTGAGAATTTTTTCAGATTTTTTGGTCATTGCGTTCCAAAAATCATTTTTTTTCGTGTGAAGGTGTGACTAAATCAATCTAGTCGAGCCAATTGTTGATAATTCGCCTGACGTTTCGGCAGTCATGTTCTGCCCTCATCAGAGGCTAATGATCAGCCTAATTGATGACGCGTGGCAGATCTGCAGTTGCGATCTGCTAAGACAATAGGAAGGACTCGCTGTTTTGACATGTCAGTCAACAGTAAGATCCGCCACGCGTCATCAATTAGGCTGATCATTAGCCTCTGATGAGGGCAGAACATGACTGCCGAAACGTCAGGCGAATTATCAACAATTGGCTCGACTAGATTGATTTAGTCACACCTTCATATCCAAGTTCGAGCGATAGATTCACAATGAAGAATCATTTTTTTTCAATAATTCTCACGTAGCGTAAGAAATAAGCGCCGGAGCGAAAAATAGTTACGATGGAATTTGTATGTCTTTTTCTCAGCTTTTCGGTAAAATTGGAAGAAACAAAATTCCGACCCATTTGAACCCCTTTTTCCCCCAAAAACGTGGGGAAATGTGCTTTTTCCAAATTTGGACAGTTTTTTTTTTCTTGAAAAAAATGTCGAATAAGGGTATTCATAAGAGAGTTTTGGCAAAAAAATTTTGGAGTGGAGACTTGAATGCTCTCCCAGAAAAAAATTATTACATAGATGTTATGAATTTTCGGAATTGAATAAAATCTATTCAATTATTTTTCTCTGGGAGAGTATCAAAGTCTCCATTCCAAATTTTTTTTTCCAAAACTCTCTTATGAATACCTTTCTTTGACATTTTTTTCGAGAAAAAAAAACTGTCAAAATTTGGAAAAAGCACATTTCCAAACGTTTTTGGGGGAAAAGGGGGTTCAAATGTGTCGAAATTTTTTCTCTCCCAATTATACCAAAACGCTGAGAAAAAGACATACAAATTTCATCCGAACAATTTTTCGCTCCGGCGCTTATTTCTCACGCTACGTGAAAATAATTGAAAAATATGATTTTTGGAATGCCATGACCAAAAAATCTAAAAAAATTCCCAAAATTTTTTCTCATCCCCAATAACGTGTAGAAACTTTTACAGAATTTTCGGAGACCCCGAATCAAACGGGTGGCCCGTTTGACGAAGAAACCTTCATATATGAAAAAAAAAGGCAGGCTGAAACTTTCAGAATAATTTTGTTCTGGTTTGAAGTAATTTCAGCTAAAATTTCAAGAACATCCATTTGCCCCTTGTGGTAGAAATACAGGTTTTTCGAGATTTTAATTCTTTTTTTTTGAAATAATTTCATTTAGTAAATAGGATTAAAAAAAAAAAAAAAAAATAAGGGCAAGCTGAAACTTATGCGATAATTTTGTTTTGGTTTGAAGTAATTTCTGTAAAAATTTCAAGAAAATTCATTAGCCCCTTGTGGTAGAAATACAGATTTTTCGAGATTTTAATTCTTTTTTTTTTTTAATTAACTTCATTTAGTAAATTCGATAAAAAAAATAAAATAAAATAAAATCAGGGCAAGCTGAATCTTTCGCGATAATTTGGTTTTGGTGTGAAGTAATTCCTGTGGAAATTTCAAGAAAATCCATTAGACCCTTCTGGTCGAAATACACGTTGTTTGAGTTTTTGATTCTTGGAAATTTCAGATGCAATTTGATTGTTACATGGTTGGAAAGTGCTCGTTTTTGCGAGTAAAATGCACTATGACAAGTCATGTTTTCGTTCACGGATCGCTGCGATATATGGAGTTGAAAATATTTTTCTGAATAATGACCAGCGCCATATTTCTCGTAAAAATTTTTTCAAAAATCTACAACTTGTGGTGGCGATTTCTATAGTGACAAAGAACCCAAATCTGCATTTGCGTCAAATTCCATGACCATCGGCCAAAAACCGGTCCACTTCACGTGGAATACCCCATATACATAACGGCATGAAGTCACCATCGGCTTCCGGCCGAAGGGTGATTATGATTCATACACTCTGTATTTATTTTGTACCAACCATATATTGTGCTCTGATGTACCGCATCGATGTAGACTATATCATTGAGGAACTATTAGTGATTATACACCATAGAATCGCTTTACATTACAGAGTCACCAATATTCTGGATATTCCCGACGAACTCTTGATTGAAATTATTTTGCATCTAAATGCTAGAGAACGTGTGCCATTGGGTAATACGTGCCAAAGGTTCAACAATCTTGTATTCAAAGATGAAAAATTATTGAAGTAAGTGAATATGCAACCCATAGCTTTCTGCAGACGATTATATCGACTGGATAACAGATTTTATTTTCGTCATGTCACAGTTTTCACATGTATCCTTCGCTGATTTACACTGTAGCATCGTTGAGACGCAACAATTGATAATGAGACGTGAATAACAATGCAATCTTTTGATTTCAATTCATTGAGTGACTATCTGATCAAAGCTATCTCACAACTTGTATTCATGTTCTAGTGTTACGAAGAATTCATCAAATATTAACCTTCATTTTTAGAGATTTAGACTTTTCGAAAAACGGGTACCTGACGTCATTGTCAGACATCCAGCAATATTTTTGCAACGGAAACACAGTCCGAAGTATACGCAGAGTGAATTTACGAGATGTAAGTTGCCTGAAGCCACCCATGCTGCATATCTCTATTGGCAAAGCAATGAACCTAGTCGATATTGACATACAAGGGACAGTATTGAAAGACATTTGGGAATTGGCAACTTTTTTGAATCCATTTCAACAACTTAGAAGATTATCTATCGATTGGCCTCCAACGAAAGAGAACAATATTTCGTTTTGTCACCAAGTTTTACGAGGGCCATTCAGCAGAGTCACGTATTTGTCAGTTAACTTGGCCTTCGATCTTGTAAAAACCCTTCTTACCTCGCTACAACTGTGTCAAGAGCTCAGAGAGCTATGCATAGATATAGACGAAGTCATTAGCCCCTTGATTGACGAGTTAGGGAATGAAGAACTTGAAAAACTGAGAAATTTAGAGATCGTTCAGTACTGTGGACTTCATGCTTCACACGTCAAGAATTACTTTGTAACTTTGCTTCCGGATCTTGAAAAATGGACACACTTCGAACTGAGAAGTTCTTTGGAGTATGATAACTTTTTCTACCTTGGTATGTTTCGAATAGTGGTAGGATAGATGCGATGGATTAAACCATAACAAACCAAACTGAAGAGTAGTGTTTTCAGAAAAAAACACAGAAATTTGTACGGAGTTAGCTGCAAGCAAGTGTTTGGCGAATGTGCAACACGTTGAATGGAGTGATCGCCACTCAGGACGGGTTGTGTTTCCAGAAAGCTTGTTGGAAGCGGTACTCAAGATCACCCACGAACACGTGCCAGACCAATTATGCTGTCTGTCAACATTTGTGGAAGGATATAGATGTCTACTGAATATCACAGATACGAAGGTAGAAATATACATTACAGACAGATATTTACGAATTCTCTCGAAACCAGTAGTCGTTTTCAAGGCGATTTGTTTATCAGAGTGATTATTGAAGAGGAAAGTTTATGGATAAACTGGATTATAAATATAATGTTTCAGGGGCTGGTGAAAAATCCCAGACATCCAATTTCGTGTTTAGACATGAATCATGACATAGAGAGAGGCTGCGACGTGCATTTAATCGCATGCGCTTTCCCAAGTTTAACTGAGCTATATTTATCCAATATAATAACAAACAAGCGTAAGTTTCTCACTCTTTACCTTATATTTGTTCAGTACCTATTCCTGAAACTTAGTAGTGGAAATTGATGAAAAACGTCTAACCATAAAAGTATATGGGGCTCTCCAGCAATACCCGATGTACCTCATTACCGCGGCTCGGTGTCTGATTCGGCTGAAATTTTGATTGCGAATACTACTTGTTAAAAAACATGGCCGTAGAATTTATTCCAGATTTCTCCACGCACTCTATTTTGCAAGATATATTTTGGGAAATTCCACGCCAACTGTCGTGGGGTTGGTGGGTCGCATTTTTTTCTCTCGCGCAAAACTATTTCATCCTATTGTAGGTTTAACCGAAAGTGTTTCCACAAATTTTCAGGCTAAAATATTGCCCCCACCGTTTTTTACGGACGATTTTCGGTTTTTGGGCTTTCTGTCAGTTTTTTGGCTTTTCTTCTTATACAGGGTGCCAGGGAAATATTCTAAGCCAGAAAAATTTTCAAAATACGTGTTATCGATGTAAAATTTTCCGAGGAATCGATTCCCGTCGCCAGAATTGACCTAGGATGCTTTCTTCCGTCACAATTTTGAAAAAACTGTTTTTTTTTTCAAATGCTTATCTCAGGTCAATAAATTTTTGAAATTTTTCGCGTTTGCGCCAAATGTTCCATTTTTAGTCTACTTTCAGGGTCTTCCAACTTTGTCGTGTGTATTTTGGTTTTAGGTGCCCAAAAACGGTAAAAACTGCCAAAAATGGTCGAAAATGGAGAAAAAGGCTCGAAAAATGTATTAGGCTTGAGGACACTCAGTGATTACCCTTCTGGATTAGGGAACATCAGTACTGAAAATGTGCTGAGTAAGCTATTATCGATTCCATTAGATGCAGAACCACTGATACAGGCTAGGATTGTCAAACGGTAGCATAAGTAGTATTTGGGGTAAAATATTGGTGATTCCTCACGCTTCGCCTGTCAGCTTGTAAAAATGTGGGTTTTGAGGACAAAGGATGGTGGATTTTGCCACTTTCGAGATTTCGGTGGTAACTTCGGATTTTAGATGGGGAACACATATTTTGGATATTAGCAGCTAAGAGCAAAATCAAAGACTAATTCAAATACGAGGAGCAAAAAAAAATTGTTTTTCCTTCCCAATCTAAGAAAAAAAATTGTTTTATCGTTTTCAAAATTGTTTTTTCGATTTCAAAATTTTTTTTCCCTGTATTTTTTGGAAGGGAATTTTTTTTTGACGCTTTTCAATTTGTCTCCAACTCCGCTATTGGCTTGGTTGACAAAAAAGAAAAAAATTGAACGAAATAAAAAAAGTTATAAAATCAAAATAAGAGTAAATTGAGAAAACTTTTTTTTTAAATTACTTAATTTTTTTTCTGCTCTCCGTATTTCAATTATTCTTCCATCTTGCCATTAGCTGCTCATACCGAAAATATGTGTTCCCTATCTAAAATCCGCAGTTACCAGCGAAATCTCGGATGTGGCAAAGTCCAAAAGTCAACACATATCATCATCATCCTTCCCCCTCGAAACCCTTCAAGTTTTGTATAGAACTTTTTTTCGTATCTCTTCTAGTCTTTGAGATATTCGCCTGGCGTGATTAAAAAAGACCACCCTGTATAACAATTATGTCTATTTCTTTTATCAGTATATTGCATTTTCTTCATTAGAATACTTGCATCCACCATCCTTTGTCCTCGAAACCCACATTTTTACAAGCTGACAGGCGAAGCGTGAGGAATCGCCAATATTTTGGCCCAAATATGCTACTTATGCTACCATTTGACAATCCTTGCCTGTATCAGTGGATCTGCATCTAATGGAATCGATAATAGCTCACTCAGCACATCTCCAGTACTGATGTTCCCTCATCCAGAAGGGTATTCACTCAGTGTTCTCAAGCCTAATACATTTTTTCGAGCTTTTTTTGCCATTTTCAACCATTTTTGGCAGTTTTTTTACCGTTTTTGGGCACCTAAAACCAAAATACACACGGCGAAGTTGGAAGACCCTGAAAGTAGACTAAAAATGGAACATTTTGCGCACACGTGAAAAATTTCAAAAATTTATTCACCCGAGATATAAGCATTTGAAAAAAAAAACAGTTTTTTCAAAATTGTGACGGATGGAAGCATCCAAGGTCAATTCTGGCGACGGGAATCGATTCCTCGGAAAATGTCACATCGATTACATGTATTTTGAAAATTTGTCTGGCTTAGAATATTTCCCTCACACCCTGTATAAGAAGAAAAGCCAAGAAACTGACAGAAAGCCCAAAAACCGAAAATCGTCCGTAAAAATCGGTGAGAGCAATATTTTGGCCTGAAAATTTGTGAAAATACTTTGGGTTGAACCTATAATAAGATGAAATAGTTTTGCGCGAGAAAAAAAATGCGACCCACCAACCCCACGACAGTTGGCGTGGAATTTCCCTTATAATACTTTTATCGTTTTTGATAGGTTTATCTGTCTGTGTGAATAAAATAGTATCAAAATTTATCAACGAACGCTACCATTACTTATGTAACAAAATCTGTACTTTCCGAGAACAAGAATCATTTCACCCGGGCGTCATTCAAACTTTATAAGAATTACAATTCCCCCAAATAATGCACAACATTAATTTCAAGGGATCAATTTCGATTCCACTAATATTTTGTTCTTCTTCAAAGCTTATATACTTTTTTATGTGAGGAATTCAATTTTTCGAGTGGGGTGTCTATGGGAACGGGCATGAGATTAGGAATTTATAAAGATAACAAATTAACCCTAGAACACATGTATGATTATTTCGTCTACCTTCTAACTCAGTAGAGCGATTCTGTAACTCGATAACGCAACTTGCGCTATCGTTATGAATTTTTTAACTCCCACGGCAATGCATTTCCCCGCCAGAACCAAGGCGACCCTAGATTCGCAATTTTTAATAACACAGTAACACTAGCGGGGCTGGCGGGGAAATTGGCCTGGGGGTTGAAAAATTGATAACGATAGCGCAAGTTGCGTTATCGAGTTACAGAATCGCTCTTGAATTCCGTTTCCCTACTAAAATTACAATCACATTGGAGGAAAAAACATTGATTCTTATATAGCGTATCCGAATGAAACGATTGTATTGTTTTCGCAAGGTTCATACTTTTTTTAGATAAGTAGGATCCTTTTCCGAATTCTATTTCGAATACTATTTGAATTATGAAGACAAATAAGGCTTGTCGACAAACGATACAACCAAGAAAATACACCATGATCAATTGAGTTATTGAGTACACAGAAAAATCTGAAAAACTTCCAAGTATACATTTTATAAATGTACCATTCGCAAAAAGAATTCGATCCAAATCGTCAACCATGACGCAGAACAGTGTGTCGTGTGTCGAGAATTGGCGGAAAACCCCATCATACATGTCCCAAATAATCTCATCATAATATTTACGCAATCAGTGTCCAATCGGAACGAACCACACTCATCCAGATGTCTCAAGAAGAAAGGTACTACGGCACTTGAGAAACAGGAAGATTCAATGACTTTAGATTCGTCTTTCAAGATGCTTGTTGATTACACACCGCATTTGAAACACTTAACTGTGCAAGCTGGATCGTAAATAAGCTTATTGACATATTAATACTGGGTTTTATTCTCTATGTCGTGGCAGAATATGATTTGTAAATAACTAGTCAGACACTTTTATGCAAGGTCTCGGCTCACACTTATTGTTAGACAAACTATTGTGATGTTCACTCTGCAGCCTTTCGCCACATTTATTCCAAAATACGCCAGAATCCTGTGAAAAGTATAATTAGAAAATTGTGCTGATTGAAATACAATTTCAGAATAACGAAAGAAGAATGCTGCTGGGACTTGGAAGCTCTGTATCTAATACCAAACTGGCAGTATCTTGAAACGTTGTGCTTGTGGAACGTACCGATTGAGCATGGTGAATTCCTAATCGAGATTGGAAAAGGCTGTAAAAATCTACAGAAACTTGAGTTACGCAACCTGGGTGGTTCATCAGAGGGTTGGTGCTACAAGGAAGGATTGTATGAAATGCTGCTACATTGTCGAAATCTTAGGCAGTTTTCGATTAACCAGCGAGACATAGGTCAGGCACCCGAAATGTTCGCACTGCTGTTGAATAATCCGCAGCTGAAGAGAGTTTCTATGATGTCTGTAGTCATCCAAAATTCAGTTCCCGACTTGATATCATCTATCGAACGGCTCCTCTACCGGTGTACTGAATTTACTACATTCAGGTGTACAACAGGTTACACAACATCAGCTGCAGATTATGACGACCTGAGATCAGCGGTACTCAGGTGAATACCTAAGCAAGAAGATAGCCAGTAAGAAGTGACCAATGGCATATGACGTATAATCACTGTTTGTTACGCGTGTTTGAAGTTGTGTCTCACACTGCTAAAGTCGAATTTCAGGCTCCTAATAATTGTCGATGGTACTCTTTGAATATTCAATTTTTTAGTCTAGCAGCAATGAGACACATATGAGTATCCGTTCGTACATGTTATCTAGACTCATGCAATTATTGTACTTTTTTCTTCTGATTTATAGATGGAAAAGTCAATTCAGTCGTCGAAATTTACAGATAGAAATATCGGTTTATCTCAAGTCTGGTCGTTCGGTCCGTGGGATGAGTATTATTCAATGAAGACACCTGCACACCACAATCATACTTTTCATAGGTCGACCACACACCGAGTTTTCCGTGAAGTAACTACAGTGATTTTCGCTATCATTCAACGCCATCACTAATTTGTTATTTCAATTGATCGTTCAATGTTAGTGGATGTGTTGATCGTAGCTAATATTTCAGCAGATATTTGAGCCGAGATTACAGACATTCACTAACAATAAGAAGGTGATTACGCCATGCCTGTGAAGTTAGCTATTACTATTAACTAGCATACTGTTATCTGTTTTCACAAATTTCTAGATTTGAATAAGTTATTATTTTATGGGGTTTGTAATTCAATTACTAAGAGATGTTATTATTATCGCATTAAAGAATTATTCATAAAAGACAATAAGATATAATCAATTCTGTATAATCATTATCGAATAGTAAATTAGTAAGTATACTGCAGTGCTGGAAACAATTTAAAATGACAGTTTTGTATAGCTGATAATTTCACGATTCCCTCAATGTTACATGTATGAATGCATGGTCACTGAATATTTTTCTTTTTTTGCAAAATGGACCAATTATCAACACACGTTCATATTACGTACAAAAATATCATATCAAAATTACGCCGGAAAAGGATACTGCAGGTACAGAAAATTTTACATTCAGAACCGCTAACGGTAGAGATTCGCTGATTTTCGTTCTCGTATCATTTCTCATATCAAAATCTGGCATTGATGAAATTAAACAAAAAATTATTCTAAGAATGCGTGAAAAAAATTCACGACTCTCGGACTCCAGAATAATTGTAAGAGGAGATACCATTTGGAGTCACAAAAACCGACCAAATGTGTGAAAAATATGCCGAATCGCCTTCTAATATGTTATTTTCGTTAGTTTTTACTTCTTCCCCGAAATGGAAAAATAAATTAACAAACTAATGGGTAGTATATGATATTCAACCCGATTCGGTTATCGTAGGCCGCTGGAGACCCAAGCTATTTTTCTTTTGCCTGATTTTCAAAATCCAAGTACGGAAGGAATATCTATTTCATCACTCTAACCTAAAACCTAACCTCTCTTTTTTTTTGCTTCAGAATCAGACTAACCATATTCACGAAATGACGTACACCAACCGATCGCACACTCCTTGAATAGTCCATAAAAACATACAAAAAAAATTCCAAATATTGCATTCGTAGTTTTTCCGATATAAATTCTCAAAAATTCGCCTGTCTGGATGCTGGTCACGGCTGCAGGATAACCCCGTTAAGGCATGGACGTATTTTTCATCTTTTGAAATGTTTTTGATAATATTTTGATACATATAAAACTTGCAAACATAAATATATATGGGGAATTCCATGCCGTTTCAACCTGGGTTTGACCCTTCACCTCACGGATTTCGCTCGTGATTTTTTATATGATTGTTCCTACTTCGAAAAGCACTCATTTTTTATTTTAGATATTTGCGACTCGATTCGAAGTTTCTAGAATTTTCAAAAACCGTCATATCGATCGACACAATTTAAAATTCTGAAAAAATACTCAAAAATCGAGTGTCAAATATCAAAATTTTTAAGCGTATAGCCGAAGTGGGCAGATGTTTCCTTCTTACTGTTTTCAAGCTTCTTTCGGAAAAAAACGTTGAAAAACCCAGAGGTCGGAGATATTTTACTCTGGATGGTTGCTGAAACATTTTCATATGCCACACCGGATTATTTAGATACGAAAAACAAATTTTTCCAATAAAAAAAAAAATTTCAAAAATTAGGGAAAAAAAATGTTTAATAAAAAAACTTTCCGCGAAAAATCTGAAAATTCTTTCGAAAAATCCGGTGTGATATTTGGAAATATTTCAGTAGCCATCCGCAGTAAAATGACTCTCGGTGCTGATTTTTCGAAGGTTTTTTTTTCGGAAAAAGCTTGAAAACAGTAAGAAGGAAACATCTACCCACTTCGGCTATACGCTTAAAAATTTTTATATTTGACACTTGATTTTTGAGAAATTTTTCAGAATTTTAAACTGTGTCGATCAATATGACGGTTTTCAAAAATTCTAGAAATTTCGAATCGAGTCGCAAAAATCTAAAATAAAAAATTAATGCTTTTCGAAGTAGGAACAGTCATATAAAAAATCACGAGCGAAATCCGTGAGGTGAAGGGTCAAACCCAGGTTGAAACGGCATGGAATTCTCCACATATATTAAATTAATTCTTGAATCTTCAAATTTCCTTAATCCTCTTTCGAAAACTGCACTACTTGGCACAATTAAGCATTTCTTTCGTTTCCATCGAGTCCGTGATTTTACCATTCCGTAAAAATACCATTCCTGAAGTTTATTATACAATTTGAATTTTTCAAATATCTCAATTAGTTCCAAAGTTATGAATTTTGAAGTCAATCCCTGCATTTTTGGGAGGTGGATGTGTTTATGACGAAAAATAAATTGTTTAAATATTTTTGCAATCTTCACGATGTGCCCTTAAAGAAGAAGTATTCAAAAGCGTTCAGGAATCTTATCAGATTTTTAGGATAAGGTTAAGTTTATAAAATTTGGAATTTTTACTGCCCCCGCCCCGCCCCCCCCTCTCAAAGTAATCAGGTTGAAAAAATTCAACTGAATACGTATTAACACGTGCTTATTAGTTTGCGGTATGTGTTTTCCGGACAAACCCAATTTTTTGGAGCCTTTGATATCAGTGTGCCTCAGTATAGCTGACGAATGGCCGACTTCATGTCTGATACTATCACTGTTACGGACGCCCGTACGGTGACTTACTCCACTTGAATACCTGTGGAATATGAGCGGGTCCATGTCATTTCACTCGAAAAAAAACACTCAAATCGCGGATCTTTGCGCCCTTCGAGGAATCTTTAGTACTATGGAAAAAAAAAATAGAAGTTCACGGATTTCGAAAAATTTTCAAAAATGGCGGAGTTACGGGTGTTTGAATTTTTTTGCACTACTTGGTTTGAAAATTCATATCTCCGAAACCATTAATCGCAGCCGAATGATCTTGGACTCATTTCATTCACAAAAGAAAGAGCTACTGTTAAAAAAATATGTTTGAAAAAAAAATTAATTTCTCCACCTTTTTTTCGTCATTTTTTTCCGAAATTTGGCCGCCATTCCCAAAGGGTACAGTAAATTTCATGAAGACAATTTTTTTTAGATAGCTGGATCCTTTCCCTTCAAATTCGTAAAAAAAAATTCATGGAGACCACACTAGGTCCGGAGAAAAAAATTAAAACGTCCGGACGTGCGTCGCCGCGCGTGCCGTTCCACGGTGGCGCTGCTCCGGCAAGCTCGCTGTTTCACGTAGCCGTTGAATTTCATTCAATGTTTCGCAATTTTCTAGGGCTATCCTCTCTTGGAGAATAGTTATTCAACTACTTTAGACTTCCAGAATACGTCTACTGGTTATTTTCGCTTGAAATTTTACTTGTTCCGAAAATTCCAGCACGGTTATTAATTTCCAGCACATGATTTCATTGCAAAGCAGCAAATCAGTTATTGGCAGGAGATAAAAAAAACCGTGAAAGTTGGTGAATTTCTAGTCGTGTGCGATTTCGCTGACAATCATGCGTTTATTGTACAAGATTCCACTCAAGGGTTCAACTAGAGATCCATCCAATCGTAGTTTATTATGAAAGTGACAGCGAGGGAGAATTGAACCATTTTAGTTTTGTAATAATTCCATAGTGTCTGAAACATAATACGATCGCAGTTGATTTATTACAAACAAAAAATTGATCGACTTTATGAAGAAGAAGTTTCAAGGTTCAATTACAATTAAAAGAGAAGTTCTTCTCAGATGGAGCAGCTTCCCAGTATAAAAATGAAAAGAATTTCATTAACATAACGCATTATTTTGAACCGTTCGGATGTCAAGCTGAGTGGCATTTTTTTGGCTACATCACATGCAAATGGCCATGCGATGGGGTAGATGAAACTGTCTGGCGAGTTTACAATTGATTGGCAATTCAGATCCTATTTGAACACCGCTGGATTTGTATAATCGGGCATGCTCTTATTTCAGGAGCATATCTTTTGCCTACTGCAGAACATACAGCAGAAGAAGCTATTTTACAAAATCGATTCGATGAAGCTTTGATGGTTCGTGGCATTCTGGAATTACATGTAGTCATTCCGATTTCTGATGGATTTATAAAAACGAAATTATTTTCTGCATCAGAAAATTTTGATCATGTAAAAGTTAGAAATTAATATTCAACTTGTGTGTCCAACTAAGCGCTATCGAGCGCAATTGCACTCAAAACATTGGCCCTTTTCAGAGTCACCGCAATTTTGCAGAAATCAATCATTTCCAGTCCACGGAGCATAACTATTAGCTCTTCTCTGCAAAGTGACGAGAGAATCACAAAAGAGCCACAGTCATTAAATTGCACAAACCTATTGCAATAGAACCAGAACGTTGATTGCAGCACAGGTGTGTTCAACTTAACAATAACCGTGCTGGAATTTTCGGAACAAGTATAATTTCAAGCGAAAATAACCAGTAGACGTATTCTGGAAGTCTAAAGTAGTTGAATAACTATTTTCCAAGAGAGAATAGCCCTAGAAAATTGCGAAACATTGAATGAAATTCAACGGCCAAGTGAAACAGCGAGCCTGCCGGAGCAGCGCCACCGTGGAACGGCACGCGCGGCGACGCACGTCCGGACGTTTTAATTTTTTTCTCCGGACCTAGTGTGGTCTCCATGAATTTTTTTTTACGAATTTGGAGGAAAAGGATCCAGCTATCTAAAAAAAATTGTCTTTATGAAATTTACTGTACCCTTTGGGAATGGCGGCCAAATTTCGGAAAAAAATGACGAAAAAAAGGTGGAGAAATTAATTTTTTTTTCAAACATATTTTTTTAACAGTAGCTCTTTCTTTTGTGAATGAAATGAGTCCAAGATCATTCGGCTGCGATTAATGGTTTCGGAGATATGAATTTTCAAACCAAGCAGTGCAAAAAAATTCAAACACCCGTAACTCCGCCATTTTTGAAAATTTTTCGAAATCCGTGAACTTCTATTTTTTTTTTCCATAGTACTAAAGATTCCTCGAAGGGCGCAAAGATCCGCGATTTGAGTGTTTTTTTTCGAGTGAAATGACATGGACCCGCTCATATATAGATGCTACGAAACATTGAAAAGTAGCGGCCCGTGGGAAAAGGCTGCACAAAAATTCCAATATCATAACGGTGATCGAAACGTTCAATTGTCGCTCATTGGAATCATCTGCGATCTAGAGATTGATCATTAATACAGGGAGGTAGCTGTAGAAATAGTGAGTTAGTGAGTGAACATCCGAATAAATACGTCAATTTATTAGAAAAAAAAAACAAAAAAAAATATATGTTTGCTTGTGTAGTTCTGCAAAACTCGGGTAACTTTACTGATGAATTTGAATCACACGTTTTTCATCCCAAACCAAATTATTTGATATCGGTTTTGATGGCCCATGGGTTGTAAGACGAACAGTCACTTTATTGAGTATTTTAGGAGAAATTAAGATTTTTATCTTTGGCTCCAATCGACTGACAAAGTACCACAATTTCATCAAAAAATCAGCTACTCTATTACTTATTGCATTGTTTTATCGTCATGGCACCTAGATCTGATTTCAATTATTATTTCAGTAAGTTCTTTTTCATTTTCATCATGCGAGCCTTTGCAGTTTATTCTCACTTCTTCCGCAAAATTGATACTCTTGTTAATTTGTTACCTTTTCTAGGTGGCATATTGTTCTACATCGATAAATATATTCTTCTATAACAACAAAATTGTTTGCCATGATAAAACATTGGTTCGACATTAGTTTCTCAAGTGTTGTACGATCAGGGCACTGACGACAAGGGACGTCTTTATTCAAACGAAACTCCGTTTATCTATTTTTCATACAATTCACGTCAGAGAAAAGACATAGAAGTAAAAGGTTATCACGAACAACTAGGTACCAATAAATTTCAACAAAACTACTCGACAAGGGACTGAGATGTTGACTGGCAGAACACGTGTTTTCGACACAATCACACCGTTTGCAAGGAATTCAAATCGGCTGACTCGCAAAAATCGACGTATACCTACCGCTAGCTTTGAGTGGCTAGTCGATGTTGAATGGATGCTTAGGTTTCAAACCTTGAAAAATGCTCTGCTTTTTTCAATTTTACGTGCGACAAGGGATTGGTGCCCGATATTGAGTACGCTACTTTAACTAAAAAGATATTGTTATTCGTTTATTTGTATTTAAATTTGTAGGATTCTCCATACTTCGTAGAGTATCCTTAAATCCATTGAAACTCAAGGAACTGTATGAATCTGATAGTTTGAAAAATATAATGATCTCAAGGTGAAAATATTTAACGGTGATACGACAAGGGACTGACATTTCAGAAATGTATAACTAACGATGTTTTTTGTGTAGGTATTTCAATTTAATCAACAATATTTTTCATCATTTCCTTATAGAACTTGTTCCTGTGCATTATTATAAGTAAGAATTATTGAATATTACTTTATAGGTGTCAGAAGTACACTTGGACACATGAAGTTACTCGAGTTTTGTAGAACTACCCACTTATAAACGGAAAAAACAAGATCGTATTCAAAATATTGTATAATAACCAGATGAAAATCATAATGTTAATTGTCGAGGGCTTATAAGCCCCATATTATCTATATTTCCATCATGTATTGCGTTCAGCCTGTGAAGGTAGTAAAATGCAAAATCATTTTGTTGCCGTTAAGTACTATAGAACGGTACCGTTCAACGGATCTTGGAATTTTAGTTTCCAATTGTTCATCGAAGATGCATTTCAAAAGCGGGCAGCTTGTCCTCGCTGAACGTGTGAAGTAAAAAATGGACCTCCTAGAAACTTTATTAACTCGAACAAGGTAACAATGGCAGTGTAGTTATTCGAGTTTTAGATCTGAACGTTAAAACTTGTCAAAGCTCAGGGTGTCTCTCGGGGAGATGCACCCTGGGCATCTACCTATACGATGCAGCAAAAGGTGCTGACGTTATAGGTGTTTGGACATTTGTATATAGGACGCCTCAATGATTCTAAAGTATAAGAGTTCGGAGGAATTAGAACCAATTCAGAAGCTGTTCGCCACTGTACTTCAGTGAAGTCAATCGATAAGTAAATACCTCAGATTATTTCTTCAAAACAATATAATTATACTGATTATTATAAAGTATACAATTTTTGACATGAAAGCTAAAAGCCACTAAAATTATAGAACATTAGAAAAATGGCTCGCATTGTAAGAGTAAACAATTCAACATAACAATTGAATGTCAAATAATAGTAATCTGAAACAAGCTAGTGCCACGGAAAAAAAGATGTTGGTTCCACTAGAGCCGGGGACTTGAGCGAACTTGAGCCAAAAAATTACAGAAAGTTGCGGTATTTAATTATACAATTGTAAATTGAATAACAACTTTAACGAACCAACAAGTGGATCATTCATCAGAAACTAGTTTTTCTATCGTTTCTGCAAAGAAGTTCGCGAATTGTCCCTTATACACGCTGCTGCTAACTTTTGTAAATTCAACAACAGTGTCTTCTCGTCCGAGTATAGGCATCACACTGCGAACAAAAGTATAATAAAAGTAAGCTGAAATAGACATTGAAATAAAAATAAAACTGAGAAGAATAGAGGTAGAATCGTTGAATTACACTTATTGTTAGCAGTGAAATACAGGGTGGCCGAACAAATAAGCGGCGCGATTTTAAACTTGAATAAAATCTGAACGTGCTAATCAATCTTCGAGATCTCTTTGCTAGGAACTAGAAGAATGAATCTTCCATTTTGCGTCTGAAAATTAGGAACATCTTTACCGTTGCAGAGGTACACGTACTTGAAAAACGAGTTTCCAAAAAGACGCTGGGAGGTAAAAAATAATAATAATAATATTTCAATTAAGAAGGGTACTTCAAATTTGTACAGCATGTGTGTTTCGTATTTTCACATGGTTTCATTTTTTCGTATTTGAATATTTGATAATATTTGTACTCGAAATCTCTGGAGAATTTGTACTTGGAAATCTTCGTAATATTCATTGAATCAAAGGTACAGAAAAAAAGATGAAATCGTACTGTTAAATAATGAAGTTTAGCGCTGGTATAGTTCGATGTGTTCACCGAAGCTCTACCTCCACGTTTGATACCATGCGAAGAAAATGGAGAAGCCGAAGTATCCAAAATAAAAAGTTGTAACAAAACGAACCCGGGAACGATATTGATCATTGATGAAAATTATTTTTCCCTAAGCTCCCAGCGACTATTTGAAAACTTGTTTTTCAAGTGAGTGTACCTCTGCAACGGATCGAGATTTTTTTATTTCTAAACGCAGAATGTAAGATTCACTCTTTAGTTTTCAGGAAAAAAAGATCTCCAAGATAGATTGACGCGTTTAAATTTTATTTGGGTTTTAAATTGGGTCGGTTCTTTGGGCCGCCCTGTATAATTGGTGAATATGGCAGGAATATTCGTCTATAAATGACGGAGAAACTATGAAGTTATACATGTATGATTTATGGCGAGAGAGAGAGAGAGAGAGAGAGAATATACCTATACCACTGGGTGCAGTTAGTTTGAAATATTAAAGTTCCTAATTAGCGACCAAAGAGTGAGAATAGACGTACATCTCAATTTTTTTATGAATTGGTGGTGATATTTCATGCTGTTCATTGGCCTATCCAATCAAGGTGCGTATCAATCAGTTTTTCAGCCATTCTTGCGGATGATTTGACTCGACATTTTTCAATTTTCCTGAGAATTCCATACGATGTAGGTCTATATCAAAGTAGCATCTGTGGTTTCATTTTTTTTTTTTTTTTTACATTCATCTATTCAATAGAATGGGATATGAGGTTTCCAAACAAAAATACCCAGAACCTATACTCGGACCGCTACAACCTATATTTATGGGCACTGAAAAATGAGTTTTCAATTTTTATTGTAGGTAAATTCGTAGATAGTGTGGGATCGCCCACGATCGACTGGATCTCGAAAACTGGCTCTAGAATAATGTTTCAAGAAGACCGGAGGTTGTATATTCTAGTCGAAGTTTGTAACTTGGGTCTCGGTCGAAGCTGTTGAACATGATTTGTCATAGCGATAATATGTTATATTATGTATCATACGGTATGAGTTAATTCGAATGTATAGTATAGCTGCTAAGTACGTAAGTTTTTTTTTTTTGTATCCTTTCCAAATTTCTTGAATATTGTACAAGCAAAATAAGCTACTACTAATATAGCTATATGAATTTTGGTCTTGTTTTCCCTAAATGACAGAATTGCACTTGAAATTATGGTATTATTTTTTCTAAATCCGAATTGTAATTGTGATATTATATCTCGAAAAGTAAAGAAATCAATTTCACAACCAACTTATAAATCCAGACCATTTCAATTCAAAAATGACCGTAGCCTTTGATAATGTTCAAAATCGACATAGATCCAATGCAAAAAATGCCCTGTTTAGAAATACTATTGACTCCAATAAAACGAGCAAATCTGTCATCGAAAAGATCAGTTTATTTCGATTCAATTCGAATGGGATTTTGGTCGTACGAATCGAAATAAGTTAAATTGAATCGAATTTTTTCAGGCAGGGGTGAGATAGTTTCGTTGCTCGATGTGATTGATTTGATCAGCTTTTGCTATTCAACTTGGTCAATAATAAACGTTCTAGGAAGGCTTTCCTTCTCGGAGGGCATGGGGAAACCCTTGACAAGTAATTACTTTAGGCTCCATACAAAGGGTAGCCCTAACTCCAGGGTGGCCAACGTGCGCTTCTCGAGCACAATGTGCTCACCGCAGGTATAGTAGTGCTCCCGAGCCTGTTGCCCGTCCAATTACAGAGGATTCGACCCTGTCTACCTGGGTCTACCTGAAGTGGACCGGGGTCGCGTAGAACAATATAGACTCGTGGCTGTATACAGTCCTTTGTCTAATAACTTCGCAAGTTTTGGATTCTTATTCAAAACCACGAAAATACGAAGAAACCTATCGTCTAGGCTTTACAAAATGCTCTGACGCAGATGCATCTAATTTTGAAAGACAGTTCCAGACAAAACATAATACAGTAACCTTGTAGGCCTGTACAAGAGCTTGCTTTCGTGTTTTGCATCCAGTAATTTATGTGAATCGATGTTTTCCTCGATGAAACACATAAAATAGAGGCTCAAACCACGATTAATGACGAAAATCTGGAATATTTGTTGAGGATTTCAACCAGCTCTGACGAGCCCGATTTTCACGCCTTAGCAGAAAAGGCCCGAGGTTAAGCATCGGACTGATGCTTCTGGATTGAAAAACCGGCCCTTATCAGCGCCAAAAACAATCGGCTCTTTTTCAGCGCCGGATTAATGAATTTGCCGCCGCAAAATTAATTTTGCGCTGCTGACGACAAATAGGTACTGTAATAATGTAATGTTAACCAAAAAATCAGCAGTGCTACTTCTAACAAGACCGAAAAAACGATACTTTTCATCACGGTACAAACTTATTTGTCCTTACTCGTATAATACTGTGCGCTGCGGTCGAATTCTTTCTTCAACTTGATTCCATTTTTATACGAAATAGTTTCGTGTTCTCCATGAAGTCATCTTTCATTGCAGCGTTTTATTGGTATTTTAATAATTCATGGAAGACTTTACTTGATGGGCATTCGCTTCTCCAACCTATAGTTGTGAATTATATCTAAGGACTGTGCGAATAGTGTTCGAATATAATCAATCGGATAGTGCTATTCGATTCGAAAATCGAATCGAATAATCGAGTTTCCGAATAGCTCGAATTTTTTAATAATCGAGTGTTCGAATAGTTCGAATTTTCGAATAATTCAAACTGTTCGAAGTATTCGAACTATTCGAAGTATTCGAACTATTCGAAGTATTCGAACTTTTCGAACTTTTCGAGCGCTTCAAATTATTTGAAGAGTCCGATTTTCCGAAAATTGAAATAATTAAAGTGAGGGGCGGGGAGGGGGGGGGGGGGGGGGGTATTTTCCGTGAAAAAAGGCATATTTTTGAAGATTTTTCGAGGTGATATAAATCGCGATAATTAATTAAATCTTTTTTACATAATAGTAGTAAATTTCAAGAATATTCTGTAAAATTTTTATTTAAAAAAATTAATAATCAAGTGATTGGCAGGGAATCTCCGGAGGCGCCTCGAAAAAAAGTTGATTTGCCGTGAACACGATTTCTCGAAGCAGGATCATCTGATACCAAAAATTCCAACGGCATTCGTTAGAGGAGATGTTTTTCGAGGTAATGCTGGCGGGATTTAGTTTTTTTTTTTTCATTTTTAAATTTTCGGCGTCACTTTGAAGTCAAAAATGCAATTTTCGCTGAGAAAATCAGCCTATTTGTTATTGTAAAATTGATAATTTCCAAAAAAAACGAAAAAGGTCCCCGCGTTACCTGATGAATTATATGAAGAAGCACTGTGCAAAATTTCAGAACGATCGGTCAATTAGTTTTTGAGTAATCGTGTTCACCGACTTTGAAAATGATCTTTTTCAGGAGAACGCTTTAGAGTTTTGCGTAGTAGATAATGCGGAATAAAATACTATAATTCTTTTATACTCACATATGGCATATAATAACCGACTGGAGTATATTTCCATGCACAGAATATACAGGACGCTACCTGAATGTATACTTTTATAGTGACAAATTTTGGGGATATAGATACAATACAGGAGACCGGTAGGAGGTGCTGCGCGGCAGGTCGAAACTCGGGCGCAGCAACGAATACGCTAACGCTCATAACTTCGTCAATTTTGCTCCGATTTACTTGAAATTTGGACATATAATATTCTTGAAATGTTATATATTCATTCAAAGAAAGGAAAAAAAAAGAAAAAAAGTGAAAATCCCCCCCCCCCCCCCCCCCCCCCCCTTAATGAAGGATTCGCAATATTCGATCTGAATACCGAACACTTTATTCTTATGAATTTCTACAGAGGCCACTTCCTACGCACATTAGATTGAACTTTTTTTGTATGAGCAAAATGATTGTCGGTCTAAATTTCAGTTTCGCAAAAATATAACGCTTATTTCTTCTAAATTGTTTTCTGAACGTGCACCCGAATTTTTTCAGATTTCATATTGATTGATGTAGGAGCTATTCCATTTGGTGAGAATATTGAACGTTTGTTCTTAGCAAAAAAAAAAAAAAAATTATTGTCCGGAAAATCCTCGTCTTTCAGAAAATTCGAATTATTCGAGAGTCGAATCGAATGATTCGAATACTCGAACTATTCGAACTATTCGAATATTCGGCCTATTCGAATTATTCGATTCGATTTCGAATCAAATTTTGCTATTCGATTCATGACTAATAATTCGAAAATTCGGATCTTCGCACAGCCCTAATTATATCGCACTTCTATTTTCCCTAATGAATACTTGAACAGCATAAACTTGAATCTACCCATAGATACTCACTGCATGTACCTCAATCTACTCGAATTCATCCATGTATATTATTGTGTTATGCCTCAATTAATACACGCGATTTCACCCCGTACCTCAATCTTTACAAAGAAAATGGAATAAAATCATCGTGAGTCGATTTTTTCCGGTAGGAGCAATCATTCAGATTGACCGAGATATGGCAATTTTTTATGTCCATCATTTATGCTCTCGCTACCCTGTAAATTTCAAATGTTTTCATCGAGCCGTTTCGCAGATCATTAGGTGAGATTGTCCGCCGAACGACAGACAGAGAGACGGGCAGAAATTTGTCGGCAAACGTGTTCTACGCATTAACTAGAGGGTTGAAATCGTGAAAATAATTTGTTCATACATATAACAGAAGTATTTTTGCGTATTAAACTGATACTTTTCTTTTACACAGAGAGAAGAGTTTATTTACTGTTAACGAAGCTATAGCTGGATATGAGCAAATTGATATATTACGAAAGATGATAAAAAGTAAAAATTTGCCGCCGTAGTCCTGGGCCTTGTCGGCCTAGTAGGCGTTAATCCGGTGCTGCTCTTTTTGTAGTCACTACAATTTTGTCATACGAATGTGTCGCTGTCAAAGACATGTCCCATACCCAGTCTACTGTAATATTGTTCGTTATTAGACGATTGAAAGACTTTTCTTCAACCCAGGTAACAAGCTTAACTGACCCACTTATTTGCTGGTCCCTTGGGATATCGGGTCGCAAAACTCCGAACTTTAACGCTCCTGCCCTAACTAATGTACCTACTCGGGTACCCTCCCCACTCGAGCTACCAAGAAGCTAGGGGAGCGGATGACCTGGGACCCCGAAGAGTACGAATGCAGTCAAGCTGCTATTGGCCAGTGAAGAGCTTAGAGGGGCAGGAACGCCCTTGCGGCCTGAAATTTGCGAGGCTCGGCAAGGCACAATTTTTGCTGAAGCTAAATTCGTAGGAGCAGAATCGACCGAGCGCTCTTGAAAGTAACATCTGAATAAATATTTCTGGCTGTTGAACTTATACCTAAAATCTGTGGACGGTTCGACTAATGTTTGTGCAGTGCCAATTGCCAATCCTTATTTTATACCTTCATACGTATATACGTATTTTATACGTACATACCTTCGGCTTGAATTCTTCACGCTATATTTTCCTCTCGAGTTGGAAGCCCTATCACCCTATTACCAAGTTCGATTTGAAATTCTCTCGCAGTGATTAAAGCGCACGCCCGACACGTTTTCTTCGTCACTGGATATCACGTGGCATTTGACGTCCGCAACTTCGACATCGAAGAGTTTGACAGATTCGGTAATCATTCTAATAGGTTTATATTCTGTCAGGATTTCTATAAAATATCAATTCTATGTACATGTTATTCGTACTTCCAGGCTTCGGGATGCAAGTGTATACTTGTTCCCGAACGCGTATGGAAGCATTTAAAATTCGCTTTCGAATGATTACTTCCGAATGATTAGCTTGTGGCGAAACTTTTTACGTCCACAACCTGTTGCGTCAATTGTAGGATTGCAAAGGCCTGTGACCTTCTAGCATCATGTAATTCTCGTGAATCATTTGCCCCGAATGTTCTAATAAATTTAACCTATCCGTGATTTTCGAAAACTTTTGGTCTTCCTACTTCCCTTAACTCTATTGACTATTGGAAAAAGAAACAGTCTTAGCCTACTTTCTATTTTAATGCTTTGCAGAGATTCTGCTTGTTTGGGTTTGTCGTTGGACGGTTCCAATCCTGTTGTTGCGTGTTGCGTGTATTGATTCTGAGAAAAACAAGTCGCAATTTTTTTTAAACGTGATTTCAACTTCATAACTCTATTTTCTATAACGCAGGCCTCACGTTGGGTGCCATTTCTAAACTTCTCGTTTTATTGTTCGACTGTAAAACGGAGTTGGTCTGGATTCGGTTATCGAACTATGGAAAATTCGAATCATGAACCACCTATTTCACGAGTTGCGTCTTATGACTAATAATGGATGATGGTGTGATGTTGTAACGACAATTTACAATACTACAACTCCAGTGATTGTAATAATTACAGGTAGTGAATAACTTAATACGGACAATGGTGGCAAGGTATGACTTATGAAAATATAAGCGCCCGCGTCCTTGCATCACTAACTGCGCGTACCGTATATTTCGGGTATGGGAGTTATGGCTGATGATGCGTGACGACGTCGGCTATAATTCACTACCTGTGATTATTACAATTACAGGAGTTGTAGTACTTACGCCATCGCACCATCATCCATAATTAGTCATAAGACAAGTCGTAAAATAAGTGATTCACGATTTGAACGTCCGTGGGCTTCGAATTTTTCATAGTTCGATAACCGAACCCAGGCAAATCCGTTTTACAGTCAAACAATAAAACAAAAAGGTCACAGGCCCGAAGAAGCGTATGAATAGGTAAATTATAGCAGAAATCACAAATCACCTGAAAATACGAAATAATCTCATTGCAAATGAACTGTGGTATGAGCTGTGAGGCTTTACTGAATTTTTGTCATTACTATGTGTAATAATAATAATTAATCAGAATATTGAAAATACCCAAACACTTTGAGCTATCCAGTAGAATGTTATATATTTACATCTGCAGTCTCTATCGCCATGTTCACAAAGTTTTATTGGTCATCTTTGAGAATTGTTCTTGAAAGTCTATTGTTTCATTGATATTCTTTTTCTGTTTACCTTTATTTTATTCGATTATTCTGATTTTTTGTATTTTTCAGTAGATCGCGATGGATCCGAATATAGAAATACGGAAACTAAAGCCTGCGGAGCTATACACACTCGTAAGGATTCGGCAGCATCAGGTTCTAGGAAAAACTCTGATAGTTTTTCTGATACTTTGGGTAGTTGTACTCAACGAAGGAGCTGAAAATGAACCGAAATTCAACACCGGGCACGTTGCGTAAGCCCGCATTTACATCCTTCATATTCAACACAAAACTTGCATTATCGTGGACTTACTTCAGTTTCGTCAAATTAAACTACACACGTGTAAAAAGTTTGAAATTGTCTCATCGAGCTCCCGAGAAGGTCTTCAATTGTTCCAATTAGCATTGTCATACGCACGCGACTGAGAATCCTGCTGCATAAACATACATAACTCGTAAATGGAGAGAGGCAGGCAACTTCATGAGTACATTTCTGCATTAGCAGAATTATTTTCTACATTTTTTATTGGCACAAAAAATCAAGTTCCATTCAAGAAAAGGTTATACCTTCATTCAATATCCCTAAAGTGGTGCCACCTATTACAAAACTAATTCTGTCAGCTTTTGTCCCCCGAACTGTATACAAATTATGTCTCAACAATTATTCAGCCACACTCTTGGTTTTCAAGATATCCAGCTGGATTGATTAAAATTGAACACCCTGTATATCAGTATGAGTTATGCGTTATGCGACTAATTGAAACCCTTCCTAGCTAGTTTTCACGATGACAATATTATTTGACAAGCTGGATACACTGCAATAAAAAATTTTGAATTTAGGAAGAATTCAAGAATTGAGAAAAAATGCCATCCTTTCTAGGATTTTATATAATTGATAACGTATTTCTCAGTTAGTAATAAAATTAGGTTGTACATTAGATAAGAATCGCATCAGAACCAGGATTTGCTTTCAATATGTTGTTTCAATTCAGAAATCGATTCGATTGGGTGCCGCAATGTGATGCAAATTTTTGTATCATGAATCGTACCCCAATTCTCGAGAAAATACCGAATGAATATTTTTTCAGGCAATTAAAGTCATCGAGCAAGCGAGTGGCCAGCAACGATAATCTGGGGCAGAAATATTTCTCGAGGAATGGAGCTGCACAATGGGGAAACTAAGACCAACTGGGAGAACAACTGATTTACGTTAGATCTTCTCATCATCGTGCAGCTCTTCAGGGCTGCTGAGTACATCGCAGTTGACTTGTCACAAAGTGAGTATCATCAAAAAAATGTCCAGCTAGTGATACCCAATGAAGATATGATGTCTCTCGAATTCCTAGAGTATTTTTTTTATTAAGAAATCGGATGTGTTTTATATTTTCAGTACAGCCTCCAAAGACCTACTGATGGTCCGGCTGCAAAAATTGATATTCGTGACGAGGGAATTGCCAAGCTTCTGAACCATGCAGTCTCTGGATTCGAGATGTATGATTGCCAGTTGTCCAAGGAATCTTTGGGAGGCGTTTCGGATGGACTTCATTATCCATCTCGACTTTCTGTCCGAAGCCCCGTGGAATATTACGAGCAGGAAGTAGAACATCAGTCAACCAAAAGCAAATCCCCCTACCAAACGCGACGCATGGGATTGGAGGTTGTCGAAAAGGTATCAAATTTGACAATACGTCCGCGAGAAATGAACCGATGAATTCTAATTGAATGCAGTTTAGTAAAAGCGATGTAGAAGTCTCCCAGAACAATGAACTGGATCCTGTGAATGATAAAAAATCAAATCTAGGGTTAGTGTTCCAGTTATTGACCCTGTCCCAATTATTGACCTTTTTCAATCATTTCTTTTTATCCGTGAGCTCTTAAATTATCAAAGAATCAATTCGTATTCTTTGGGTCTTTAGCAACTGATTTTTGCAACGTAAACATTCAAAATTCTTACCATTGATTTAAAATTTAAGAAAATATAAGGGTCAATAATTGGGTCTTAAAGGGTCAGTAATAATGGTTTAGTAGAAACAGAATAATATCCCTGACGCGAGTTCTTCGAATAACTTGGCAAAATATAGTTCCCAGAAATAACGACGGAAAAACATATCCGGATGCAGGTGAACGGTGTAAAGTATACGAAATACTTCCGAAACAAAAGAGTTTTCCAATGTCGTTTTCCAACGGCGATGGATATAAGAATAATGTTTTCAAAAATAGATTTGGGTTCAAGTTTCAATAGTTTAGGACTTTAGAATTAGTCTAGATCAGTTAGATGTTTAAGTTTCAAGAGTAAGGACAAGACTCATTTGCAGATGGTGAGAAAGTCTAGTTGTTGCTAATTACTATGGGATACAATGGATTTTGAGTAAGGATAGGAGATTGTTAAATCGTGGCGATTGGCTGCAGTGTTAATAGAATAAACGATTTTTTCAAAAGTCAGGATTGGTATTGAGAGTTTTGAGGGTAGACGAGTTGAAGAAGAAAGAGGTTGGGAGTTGGCGTTAATATTATTTGAACTTTAGGTTTCTTGGAGTAGGATATGAGGGGAAATTTTTCGGGTCGCAGTGGAACGTGATGAACAATAGAACAAAAAATATTTAATGAAACAATTATAAGGTAATAAACCTGGGTAAAAATTTGTAGTGTCCCGGCAAGTTTCAAATTTGGTCGCCAAATGTCGGTTGCTTTCCGCGAAGGTAGTGGAGTCGAGTGGTCCCTACCTGGTTTTATGAGCGATAACCACCCGTTTGCTTAGTTCAGAATAAGTCCAGGTATATATCAATCGATGGGTGAAATTGCAATTAAAGATAGAAATGGTAAAAGATGAAGAAAAATGACGTATGATGATTGAAGCGTGGCACGACACGTAACAAGCGGCAGAAATTTTACGGCCATCTTGAGCGCTGGATCCAGTTGGGACTGCCTGACGGCAATTAAGTCATCCTCCTTGCAGTACTTCGCAACTTTCTTCCTTCTTTGAGTGTAGCTTCTTTGGTTTGTCTCTTGCATTCTTTTGATTTGCTCCCTGGCCTTGGGTCTAAGATCATTCCATGGCCTTGTAGGCCAACCTGATCAACGGGGTACTAATCCCGTCGTGATTGTCAGATGCTGTATAATGCCCTATTCTTGGCAATCATTCTCGAATCCGCCCATCGTAAACGCAATACCTCTGTTTTTGTTTTTGAGATAGTTGCTTTCATAAGCAAAATTCGAGATATAGCTGCTTTTTCCGGCAAAACTCAAGATAGCTGCTTTTTCAAGCAATTTCTGAGATGGCTGGCTATTCCGCGGACCCATTGATTTGTTCCTCGTCGACGGTAACGGTCCTACGCGGTCAATGTGTATGATCGTCTGTAACGGTAGATCTTTCTTAGAGATCGGGTTCAGGAACGCTGTTCGTGCCCTAGGATAGTTGTCCCGGGGGCGTATCATTTCTTCATCGTGTGTAATGAATAGTAGTTAACAAGTAATCATAATTTCATTCAACTACTATATATTTACATGAATGGCCGTCGTCATTGGTATGACGCGGTGAAAGATTGTGTTTGTGGTACAGTTAGTTGACGAATATTAGTGATATTAACATCAGTACTCTATTGTAAGGAGGTACAACAGACTGACATGACGTACGTCTGAGGGAATCGCGACGAAAGAACCGGGAGTAGAAGTACACTCAACGACGATCCCTTGGCAACCAATTTTGTGAAATAATTATTCCAACTTAGCGTATATGAAAAACGGGCGAGACTCGACCTAGGCTGAACATTCGGTGCGTGGGAGGAAGGACCAGGTATCCGTAAGAAACAATGCAAGGGTCTTCGGACCCTTACGACCGACCGCGCTGTCCAGGGAAAGTTGGTTGACACATGTGACAACCAACTTTGGGTCATAAATGGGACAGAAAAAAACCACGCTTGAGTTCGGCGAATACCTACCCTTCGAAGCTTGTTTTATTGCTGTTGACCAGAGGTCCGCCTTCTCCAAGCGCGGGCATTGTCTTGCGAGACGGGGTGCGATTGCCTATATGCCGGACAGCGGGGTCAGGATTGACCTGGCCTGGGTCTTTCCTCCCGGGTAGAGGAGTAAATATACCCTCCGCTCAGCCTAGTTGATTCTCAGTAACTTAATTTCAAAGATTATATTATACATATAATACACAATAACATTCAGACCCGTATACAGTTCTGTATGTACGCCTCTACCCGCTTTTGCATTTTCTACATCCAGTACTGCATATCTCTTAATCAACTCCATCGTCTTCTTCGTACCAGAGTGTCCTGTCGTGCGCTCTCTGAATTATCTCGCCGTGCATTTCCTTTGGCACTACCAGCTGTTTCATTCCAGAATCACCAATCGCCGGAATTTCCAATTCATATAGCTATGGTATTTTCTTTCGGCATTGGTCGTCCTTGTTTGACCTCAAACACGAAGGTCTCCTTCTTCTTCCATGCAGTAGGCCACTGAAAGGCACTCTTTGAAACTACCCAGACCACATATCCCAAGTGATCATACGTAGTTAATATAATAATTGAAACGAGTGAATGGTTCGGTACATTACTTCATCTCTCTTATTCTAAAGATGAAGGTTAATTCTATGGATATTAATACTTATCTTCAAGGATACTATACCGTCTCCACGGGATGTACGAGGATCTGTTTGTTTAAACCTAACCTAACTTTTTCGTCATCTGATTGCGGTTCCGACGAATTTTGTGATGTTATTTTAGTTAACTTAGGGATTAAACTACGTCTACGGACCGGCCCTGGATCTACGGATTTTTCCGAGCCGGGGCAAAAACTTGATATTGGCGCCCCTTTCCTCCAGCATTTGATAATGATTTGAAAAAACTCACAAAACACGAATATACTCGGTGGGATTTTTTGTAACCGGGAGAATAAGTACACTCAAATAATTTCTTCTGCATAAATCGCTGAGACATTGCAAACACTACGCACGTGATAAAGGATTCACTTACGATTAAGATGCTTTCAAAATTCAAATTATTAGGCTGCGTTCTAAAATCAAATGAACTGCAGTTGATAGTACGATGCGCCTTGTATGCTAACCGCCCGGGTGGAGCAAGTTTTTTGTTTCAAACACATGGATTTAGCGCCCCTGTTACGTATTGGATGAAGATTCTCGAATGATCACAATTAGTTATTAACTGAGTTACATTTATATGAACTCGAGTCTCGTCGTCGTTCCCAGCGAGTTGTGAGTAGCTAATGAGGGCTCGCACGCACTTAACGGTGGCGAACCGAAGAAAACATGTGACTATCATCAATTTAGATCTTTCAGAAGACATAATTACAACAATACTTTGTTGATGTATTGGATAATAGCTATTCTCTTCTTCGGTTCGCCGCCGTTCACGCATAACTCTCCTGTTTGTAAAATAATAGGTTCTCTCTAGTCATTTCTAAACGCAGGGGAAATAATTGGGATTCAAATTCGTCACTCTCATAACATTAACTTCTATATTTATTCTGCAAAATTCATTTATTGTTGTTTCACAAGATTCACAATTGAGTTAAATACAATACTCAGTTCACAATTCATTATTAAACAAGTCTGTAATGATTGGAAAATTTCCATCACTTATTAAACTATCACCAAACACTTCGAGTTTCTAAAAGTTGAGCTCGGAATTAGAATAGATCCTGTCTATCTGAATGTTCGTATCAAAAAGTGCATGATCTGAGGGGAAATCGAACTCTGCCCGCGGCTTAGCGAGGGAGGAGTTTTTAGTTTTGAGCAGGAAAGCGTGTTTTTTCATCCCTGACAAAAGGCTATTTCCGTAAAATAGTATAAAGAGGAAGTCTTCACTTTCTATAACTCTCCGTGTTTGATGTCAAATTTTGAAGTGTTTTAAGATTTCTGTTTCTGCAATGAAAGATGTTTACTTCTAGTTTGGAAATTTTTAGATTTGAGTTTTTCTGACAATTGGTAGATGTATAAGCTATCTCGTGAAAAAAGCAACAAAGTTGTTTAAGGGGGGAGCCCACCAAAATTTTGGTAAAAAATCGTTTTTAATTTTTAAAATGGCCGCAAAACTTCTAATCGAAAAACGAATACCAAGGATTTCAGATTATGGTAGGATACGTTTCCAGCAAAGTTTCAATTTTCAGCGATGAAAGTTCATGCGCAAGGAACCTTTCGCAGCCCTGCGAAGGAGTGATTTTGCGAAAGGTTCCTTGTGCGTGAACTTTCATCGCTGAAAATTGAAATTTTTTTCTCGAAACGTATCCTACCATAATCTGAAATCCTTGGTATTCGTTTTTTGATTGGAAGTTTTTTGGCCATTTCAAAAATGAAAAACTGCTTTTTCCAAAGTTTTGGTATGGTCCTCCCTCAAAACAGAAGATATTTTGCTTCTGGAATATATCAACTTATTAATTATAAAGAAATATAGGGAACAATTATATGTATAGGGAATTATATCGATAAAAGTCTTCAAAGTATTTAGATGGTAATTACACCCACTGTCTATGGTATCTCAAGATTTGCCGACTTCACCAATGTGAGGACGTAACACCTCACTCCTCGGTTTTTGAGCCTCCTCGTTCGATACGGCGGGTTTCGGTGTGTTCGATGTGAAATTTCCATCTTTCGTGTACAACGTTTGAGACAAAAGTTTTATAAAGTACTTAATGTTTACGTAATATCTATAAGTAAAATGTATAAAGTGATATAAAGTTTCTTATGTTCTAAAAGGTTATAAATGGTGTATAAAAAGAAATGGAATTCTTCATTCTTTCTTCATTTCTTATAATTCAAACCTTCATTTTTTATAAGTATCATTTTTTTTATTGATTGATTTATTTTTATTTTTGAAGACATCCTTCTATCAATATCTCTTGAATGGAAATCAAATGTCCATAATTTATCTTCAAACTTACCAACTGCAACTGAAATTCCATTGGATGTTAAAATTCCACAATTTGATTTATCAAATAAACTTTCACAATACGAGTAACACATTCAACACATGAAAACAAACAGATTGAAACAAAAATATAATGAAGTGGTTGGAAATAATATAAAAAAAATAAAATTTCCTATGGAAACTATGGATTCTACCATACCGTTTATTCAATTAATCAAATGATGGAATTTTAACATCCAATGGAATTTCAATTGCGGTTGATGAGTACAGAAATCAATTTAGGACATTTGATTCCCATTCAAGAGGTAGGTATTGATGGGGAATTCCATGCTGTTTCAACCTGGGTTTGACCCTTCACCTCGCGGATTTCGCTCGTGATTTTTTATATGACTGTTCCTACTTCAAAAAGCACACATTTTTTATTTTAGATTTTTGCGACTTGATTCGAAATTTCTATAATTTTCAAAACCGTCATATTTATCGACACAAATTAAAATTCTGAAAAAATTCTCAAAAATCAAGTATGAAATATCAAAATTTTTAAGCTTATAGCCGAAGTGGGCAGATGTTTCTTTCTTACTGTTTTCGATTTTTTTCCGAAAAAAAAACGTTGAAAAACCTAGAAGCGGGAGTTATTTTACTATGGATCGTTGCTGAAACATTTTTACATGCCACACCGGATTTTTTAGACCCGAAGAAGAATATTTTTCAAACAACAAAAAATTTTTTTAAATGACAAAAAAAAATTAAAAATCAAAAAACTTTTCGCGAAAATTCGGAAAATTCTTTCGAAAAATCCGGTGTGACATTTGGAAATATTATTTCAGTAGCCATCCGCAGTAAAATGACTCCCGGTGTTAATTTTTCGAATGTTTTTTTTTGGAAAAAGCTTGAAAACAGTAAGAAGGAAACATCTGCCCACTTCGGCTATACGCCTCAAAATTTCGATCTTTGACACTTGATTTTTGAGAATTTGTTCAGCATTTTCAATTGTGTCGATCAATGTAACGGCTTCCAAAAATTCTAGAAATTTCGAATCAAGTCGCAAAAATCCGCAATAAAAAATTAGTGCTTTTTGAAGTAGGAACAATCATATAAAAAATCACGAGCGAAATCCGTGATGTGAAGGGTCAAACCCAGGTTGAAACGGCATGGAATTCCCCTGATGGAAGGGTAACTTGAAAAATTATAATAAATAAATGAATTTAAAAAAAAAAACTCATAAAAAATGAAAGTTTCATATAGCGTTTTCATCAGTACACTGAGGACTGTGTTTGATCAGTTATTGAGGACCTACGGCTATATTTTCATTCAAATCGACGCGTCCGATTATGGTCACTCTTCTTGTTAGTTCAATAAATTTCTCTTTCAGTTCTACCTAGAGTTCAGATTTTAATTCACATGAATCTACATTTTTGATCAGGCAGGATCGACATCAAAGGATATACATTTTTATGGTTGATGTTAGAGCTACTGGCGGGTCAGGTGTTCGAAACTTCTAAGGGTTCTGAGGGGTTAATTCAATATTCATTTGATTTGGTGCTGGTGCTTCCGTATTGACTCCGTTTGTTTGTTCCTGACTATCTACGTTTGGTTCTCGATGTTCATTCGTTTGGTTATTAGGGGATCGTTTTCCAACATGTAGTAATAGGTTAGTTATTGAGTCCCATAAGGCTCCCAAAAGCAGTATGCTCCAACCATAAATCGTGTACAGAGCGTATCCGTGAACTAAAGTGTCAATTACGGATTTAATTCCTCTAAATGTTATCCAAACTCCAAATAGAGTAATGCTAAATGTGCTTACTGTGTTATAGAAATTGTATACTTTCCCCCCAGCTTTTTTAAAAGATTTTCTTATTGCGGTTTCGTCAATAAAAGTATTTAAAGAGATTTTTTGATTAACTATATCGTGTCCTGCAGTTGCGCCTCGTGCAATAGTGTGTAATACCGCGAGTTTTTCAATAGGAAACATAATGTTATCTCCTAATTTAGCTAAATCTTCCGAGGAATAGATTTCACGCGATGCAAGATTCCACGGATATACATACGTCCGTGATTTTTTAGACTGAGCTGAAATCTCATCAGGAGCTGGAACTGTTACTAATTGAGGAAGGGCTTGATACCATGCATTATTGATATTATACATTGGTGCTAAGAAGGAGTTACAATCTATTTGATTTCCCATCTTCGTCAGGATGTGAGTTTTTGGTAACATGAATAGATTATCCTTCCCTCTAGATATAGGAAGTTCTTGGAAGCATTGTTCGGTTCTACGAGGTTTGACTTCGACTGGTATGCATTTTGCTATTCTGACCACTTCTCCAGCAATGTGCGCTATGTAACCTGGTTCCTTCATGAAGTTATAAGCAAAATCTGCGGGTGCTGATAAAGGCGCTAAAGCTATAGAATTGTGCAAAAATCTATTGTCTAACTGACATTCTTGCATAATTACGTTGTTATGAAGATATATTATTTGATTTCGTGAAAGGCGTTCAGGGTATACACATTTTTTATTTATGTAAGTGAATAAGTCTATATTTGCTCCGAGGACTCCGTTTTTGTGAGAAAAAAAGTCTCCATTATCTCCATCAAGGATGAAGAGTCGTGGATGTTCAGTTTTAATTAATTTATAGCCGCAAACTGGAAGCAATCCTTTAACCGATAGTGCGAATGAGATGTTATCAAAGGTCAATGAATATATTTCTTCGCCAGTTTTATAAATTGAGTCATCCTTGATTTTTTCTGCTTTGCCTTCGTATATTACCGTGAATCGATTGAATTTGCATTGATCTGTTGGCAGTAATTCCCAAAATGTGTTTCCACCTTCAAAATCCATGCATGAAGCTTTTGAAAAGGTGCATTTTACGCCTGACCTAAGAATCAATTCATTTTTATCTAGATTTACTGTTGCTAAATAGTCATGTATAGTGAAAGTAATTTGTCCGATAGCTATAACATCGTCCCAAGTTCCATACTGGTCAGAGAATTTTTCTCCTCTACACGTATCTTCGTTGTCTAATTTTCCCGCCAGTCGAAGAGATCTGCTTGAAGTTCCATTCAGTCTGATACTAGTGAACGGGCTATTATAAGTTTGATAAGATCGAGTTTCATGAATTTGCTTACATTGCTCATACGGCACCTCTTCTATATATTCAATGTCTCTATTAGTTGCTGTCGAAATATGGGAGTGCCTGTCGCAAAAGTAAATTGATCTACGAATTCCTATTTTGCATTGAATTACTCTTATATTAGTAAATTCTGCTGTTTGTAATAACTGGACGTTTTTATTAGTAGCTATTGGTTTCGTGATAGGTACGTCGCATTGCTTGATGTTTAGTAAAGATAGCGTGGTTGTATTCATCGATGGAGCTCCACAGTCGTAGGCTATCAGGCTGTCGCCCGTGCGGATGGCGAGGATTAATAATCCTATGAGAGTTGATCTGAAGTAGAACGGGTCCATTTTCCTGTAAAAGATATGTGCCAATGTTAGGTCCACATACATAGCAAGTTATGGCTACTAATGTCAGTGAGCTATCTTTGTTTTATCACAGTCAATTATTTTTCGTTCGTTTTTTGCTAATTCAATGACAATATCGTTTTCGTCTGGGAATACTTCAGTTATTTTGTACGGTCCCTTGCAATTGTCATCGAATTTTCCTGTTTTTTTTTTTTTAATTTTTCATCAGATAAATTCCTTGTGTTCACGCTTGCTGGTGTACAAATTGAATTGTATCTCGCTGCCGTGAACGCCTACAATACTAATTAAAGGATTGCAGGTATTTCAATAAAAGACTGTTTGACACGATGTTAAACTCAAACAAATAAAACGATTTAATATATTTAAGAAATATACAGAAAATGTGTGAGATATTTAGTTATGAACTGATTGTGTATGTTGACGAGAGTAGCAATTGAAAGGAGGGGCTCCCGGAGCATGCTCGTCCGAATTGAAGGAACTACTGTCGGCGCAAAAAGGTTTGGCCCCTCTATTCAAGTGATCATAACTTCTATGAAAAAAATGATTTAGCATAGAATCAAAGACTGTCGTAAAGCGCCGAGTTTTCTGCGTCTAATAATTATTCCGAAATTTCGATTGAAAAATCACGTGAGCTGCTATGATCTCCGAAGGGTTGAAAAACGTAGTTTTCACGGAGTCTATCAGTGTACGTTAACTTCAACTCATCACCGTTTGTCTGAAAAGAGTATTAAAAATCTGCAAAATTCAGAAAGATTCCCGTACCATTGACAAACATAACAGCGCTTTTGAATTTGGAAAATGTTCAAAAACCTGGACACCAGGTGGAAAAAAGTCCGATGATGTGATTTGGCGAACGGCTTGGCACAGGCGAATCTGAGCTAGCTCAAAATTTTCGTGGAAACATACACTATTTGATTCCGTAATTAGTTTGTGGCTCACAATACTAATCTTGCTGTAATTGACGTCGATAGTTTTTCTAAATAGCGAGGGGCTCCGTGTGCCTGAGTCGCGATATTCGTCGCTGTATTTCCCCTCGTCCCTCCCGCCTGCCGACGGAATTGTTGCTAGCGGTCCTTGTTTTACTATATGTACGTGTGTACACGGACGGCTAGCAACAATCGCGTCTTCGGTATAATATATGTGTGTACGAGAACCGCGAGCAACAAATCCGTCGGCAGGCGGGAGGGACGAGGGGAAATACAGCGACGAATATCGCGACTCAGGCACACGGAGCCCCTCGCTATTTAGAAAAACTATCGACGTCAATTACAGCAAGATTAGTATTGTGAGCCACAAACTAATTACGGAATCAAATAGTGTATGTTTCCACGAAAATTTTGAGCTAGCTCAGATTCGCCTGTGCCAAGCCGTTCGCCAAATCACATCATCGGACTTTTTTCCACCTAGTGTCCAGGTTTTTGAACATTTTCCAAATTCAAAAGCGCTGTTATGTTTGTCAATGGTACGGGAATCTTTCTGAATTTTTGCAGATTTTTAATACTCTTTTCAGACAAACGGTGATGAGTTGAAGTTAACGTACACTGATAGACTCCGTGAAAACTACGTTTTTCAACCCTTCGGAGATCATAGCAGCTCACGTGATTTTTCAATCGAAATTTCGGAATAATTATTAGACGCAGAAAACTCGGCGCTTTACGACAGTCTTTGATTCTATGCTAAATCATTTTTTTCGTAGAAGTTATGATCACTTGAATAGAGGGGCCAAACCTTTTTGCGCCGACAGTAGTGTGCAAGACTGAAGAAAAGACGAGGAAAAGGACGTGACATGAGGCAAATTAGAGGGAAATGCAACTAAGATGGAAAAGGACGAAAGAGGACTCATGCAAAAGATCGTAAATTGTGCGAAGTGGTTAGGAGCTGTGGGAATCTAAACAGAGCAGTTTTAGGTTTAGGAAAGGAAGGATCTGGAGACTGTCTCTGGTGACTTTTGGGAGTGTTGTTAAGAATGTGAAGAAATTAGTGTGGGAATGCGAGAGGAAATCTGGAGGAGAGTCATGCGACGGAACACCTTGTCCTATCTCAAATTTAACTAGATTTAATTTTCTGTCGTAGTATTCTTTTGATATTTGTTTTGCTTTTTCCAAATTTTCTCGAGCGTTTTTCCTTGTTTCGATTAAACGTAACGCAAGATTTTCCACGTGATCGTCACAGGTAAGGATTTCGTCTAGTACGAATGATCTGAACGATTGACAATTGACAAAACAAATTAATTGTCGCCCGTCTCACAATCAGTCTCTGTTCAAACTACAATCCGATTAATGCCCAAAACAATAATGTTTCACGATCTATATCTTCGACGTTTCCTAAAGGCCACCGCAGCTAAACTTTTTTCATAATAATTTTTCATAAATATGTGGCACGCCCACACATCGCGATGAACAAAACCCCTGTGAAGTTGGCCCCTCATTTTTGTAAAATCAAATATTTCTTGGGAGTTCTAGCTTCTTTTGATGTAGTTCTGGAGTTCTTGATAGATTTTGGAAATAGTTCTGTTGATTTTGGGGGTGAAAATCCGATTTTAAGCAATGGGGGGCTAACTTCACAAAACGGAAATCAAAAAACTGAAAGAACTTTTTTATTTCTCGTCAGATCGAAAAATGTTACAGGACTTTTCGTTAGAACTCTTGTAGGGCGATCTAGAACTCCCGATGAAACAACCGGAACTCCAAAATTAAGACTATTTTTTCAAAAAACTCGTTCGGGGACTCAAAAACCACGCGGAACTTTTTCATTCTTCGTCGGATCGGAAAATTTTACGGGACTTTTCGTTAGAACTCTTGTAGGGCCATCCAGAACTCCCGATGAAACAACTGGAACTCCAAAATTGCGACTATTTTTTCAAAAAACTCGGTCGGGGACTCAAAAACCACGCGGAACTTTTTTATTCTTCGTCGGATCGGAAAATTTTACGGGACTTTTCGTTAGAACTCTTGTAGGGCGATCTAGAACTCCCCATGAAACAACTGGAACTCCAAAATTGCGACTATTTTTTCAAAAAACTCGGTCGGGGACTCAAAAACCACGGGGAACTTTCTCATTCTTCGTCAGATCGAAAAATTTTACGGGACTTTTCGTTAAAACTTTAGTAGGGTGATCCAGAACTCGCGATGAAAAAACTGGAACTCCAAAATTGCGACTATTTTTTCAAAAAACTCGGTCGGGGACTCAAAAACCACGCGGAACTTTCTCATTCTTCGTCAGATCGAAAAATTTTACGGGACTTTTTGTTAAAACTTTAGTAGGGTGATCCAGAACTCGCGATGAAAAAACTGGAACTCCAAAATTGCGACTATTTTTTCAAAAAACTCGGTCGGGGACTCAAAAACCACGCGGAACTTTCTCATTCTTCGTCAGATCGAAAAATTTTACGGGACTTTTCGTTAAAACTTTAGTAGGGTGATCCAGAACTCGCGATGAAAAAACTGGAACTCCAAAATTGCGACTATTTTTTCAAAAAACTCGGTCGGGGACTCAAAAACCACGCGGAACTTTCTCATTCTTCGTCAGATCGAAAAATTTTACGGGACTTTTTGTTAAAACTTTAGTAGGGTGATCCAGAACTCGCGATGAAAAAACTGGAACTCCAAAATTGCGACTATTTTTTAAAAAAACTCGGTCGGGGACTCAAAAACCACGCGGAACTTTTTCATTCTTCGTCGGATCGGAAAATTTTACGGGAATTTTCGTTAGAACTCTTGTAGGGCGATCTAGAACTCCCGATGAAACAACTGGAACTCCAAAATTGCGACTATTTTTCAAAAAACTCGGTCGGGGACTCAAAAACCACGCGGAACTTTCTCATTCTTCGTCAGATCGAAAAATTTTACGGGACTTTTTGTTAAAACTTTAGTAGGGTGATCCAGAACTCGCGATGAAAAAACTGGAACTCCAAAATTGCGACTATTTTTTCAAAAAACTCGGTCGGGGACTCAAAAACCACGCGGAACTTTCTCATTCTTCGTCAGATCGAAAAATTTTACGGGACTTTTTGTTAAAACTTTAGTAGGGTGATCCAGAACTCGCGATGAAAAAACTGGAACTCCAAAATTGCGACTATTTTTTCAAAAAACTCGGTCGGGGACTCAAAAACCACGCGGAACTTTTTCATTCTTCGTCGGATCGGAAAATTTTACGGGAATTTTCGTTAGAACTCTTGTAGGGCGATCTAGAACTCCCGATGAAACAACTGGAACTCCAAAATTGCGACTATTTTTTCAAAAAACTCGGTCGGGGACTCAAAAACCACGCGGAACTTTCTCATTCTTCGTCAGATCGAAAAATTTTATGGGACTTTTTGTTAAAACTTTAGTAGGGTGATCCAGAACTCGCGATGAAAAAACTGGAACTCCAAAATTGCGACTATTTTTTCAAAAAACTCGGTCGGGGACTCAAAAACCACGCGGAACTTTCTCATTCTTCGTCAGATCGAAAAATTTTACGGGACTTTTCGTTAAAACTTTAGTAGGGTGATCCAGAACTCGCGATGAAAAAACTGGAACTCCAAAATTGCGACTATTTTTTCAAAAAACTCGGTCGGGGACTCAAAAACCACGCGGAACTTTTTCATTCTTCGTCGGATCGGAAAATTTTACGGGAATTTTCGTTAGAACTCTTGTAGGGCGATCTAGAACTCCCGATGAAACAACTGGAACTCCAAAATTGCGACTATTTTTCAAAAAACTCGGTCGGGGACTCAAAAACCACGCGGAACTTTCTCATTCTTCGTCAGATCGAAAAATTTTACGGGACTTTTTGTTAAAACTTTAGTAGGGTGATCCAGAACTCGCGATGAAAAAACTGGAACTCCAAAATTGCGACTATTTTTTCAAAAAACTCGGTCGGGGACTCAAAAACCACGGGGAACTTTCTCATTCTTCGTCAGATCGAAAAATTTTACGGGACTTTTCGTTAAAACTTTAGTAGGGTGATCCAGAACTCGCGATGAAAAAACTGGAACTCCAAAATTGCGACTATTTTTTCGAAAAACTCGGTCGGGTACTCAAAAACCACGCGGAACTTTTTCATCCTTCGTCGAATCGAAAAATTTTACGGGACTTTTCGTTAGAACTCTTGTAGGGCCATCCAGAACTCCCGATGAAACAACTGGAACTCCAAAATTGCGACTGTTTTTTCAAAAAACTCGGTCGGGAACTCAAAAACCACGCGGAACTTTTTCATTCTTCGTCGGATCGGAAAATTTTACGGGACTTTTCGTTCAAACTTTAGTAGGGTGATCCAGAACTCGCGATGAAAAAACTGGAACTCCAAAATTGCGACTATTTTTTCAAAAAACTCGGTCGGGGACTCAAAAACCACGCGGAACTTTTTCATTCTTCGTCGGATCGGAAAATTTTACGGGACTTTTCGTTAGAACTCTTGTAGGGCGATCTAGAACTCCCGATGAAACAACTGGAACTCCAAAATTGCGACTATTTTTTCAAAAAACTCGTTCGGGGACTCAAAAACCACGCGGAACTTTTTCATCCTTCGTCGGATCGAAAAATTTTACAGGACTTTTCGTTAAAACTCTTGTAGGGCGATCCAGAACTCGCGATGAAAAAACTGGAACTCCAAAATTGCGACTATTTTTTCAAAAAACTCGGTCGGGGACTCAAAAACCACGCGGAACTTTTTCATTCTTCGTCGGATCGGAAAATTTTACGGGACTTTTCGTTAGAACTCTTGTAGGGCGATCTAGAACTCCCGATGAAACAACTGGAACTCCAAAATTGCGACTATTTTTTCAAAAAACTCGTTCGGGGACTCAAAAACCACGCGGAACTTTTTCATCCTTCGTCGGATCGAAAAATTTTACAGGACTTTTCGTTAAAACTCTTGTAGGGCGATCCAGAACTCGCGATGAAAAAACTGGAACTCCAAAATTGCGACTGTTTTTTCAAAAAACTCGGTCGGGGACTCAAAAACCACGTGAACTGAACTTTTTCATTTTTCGTCGGATCAAAAAATGTTGGGGGACTTTTTTTTAGAACTTTTGTGGGGCGATCTAGAACTCCAAAAAAATGATCCGGAACTACCATATTCTGGCCTGTCGTAAACGGTTCATATAGGATTTGGTATCATATCTGAATTTTATTCTCCATTCTAATTTCATCGTGTCCTAGTCTTCGATTTCATGGGGTTTTTCGTCGATCAGATCGATTGTCGTTTCGACTCATCAAAATGATTTCAACAATTCAGTAATTCCGCTTTCGTTGGACAATTCTAATTGCAAGTAAGCCATGATTTCAGTCACTTATTCGAGGCGAATACGATAGTCCGAGTCGAATGAGCACTGTACAAATTCTGAAGTTATTGAAAATATAATTGCATGCCGCTTTGGCGGAATTCCATGAAATTTCAAAGAGAAGTGACTTTTAGTGTCCAGCCCAAGATGGACTAGTCCTATTGTAAGAGAATCGAAAGAGTTTCTGGCTCCCTGTTCTGACAAACGCTGATTTGTTTCGGACGGTTCGATACACCGGATGCATTGATAATATTGAATCTGTTACGATGCATAATAAGAGATAGAATTGACATTTGACTGCCGAACGCATTACTATAGAAATATTTCGCAGCGCTCGGATTTGTTCGTATCCTCGCTCTCAGCATTACCCAAGGCCAACGACATGGACGTGGCGAGTTTTCTGGCCTCTTGTTTTTTTTTTTTTTTTTTTTTTTCGTTTTTTTTCAATTTTTTATATTTTTTATATTTTTTTTCTATTTTTATTTTTCATATTTTTTTCTGTTTTTTTTTTTCATTTTTTTCATTTTTTTTAATTCAATTTTTATATTTTTTATATTTTATTTTTATTTTTTACATTTTTCTTCAATTTTTTCTCATTCTCATCACCTTTTTTTCATCCTTCTCGATTTCTGGAGTTTTCTCCATTTTCTAAATCCGTTCGAGTTTCTGGCCTCTTGTTGTGTTCTCCTTCTTTTTTCTCTTAGTTCTTGTTATAATCTCTATTTTTCTTAAATCTGTTTTTTTTTTTCTTCACGTAGGAGATACAGTGTTTTGTAAGTATGGAAACAAATCAAAATTTCTCCGGACTTATTCTACGAAAATTATTTTGTAAGCAGATAAATGTATATTTTTTGTTCATACATTCACTATTTATACGCCTTTATCTCGGCCCAGCTTTCCTCCTTCTACAATTTTTTCGTAAAATTGATACTTTTATAAGATATTTAGCATAATAACATAATATAATCTAATAATACAATAGTCATTTTATCACTCACACTCTTAGAGTAAACTTTTTTTCCCCCAGTTTCACTTTATTGCCCTTCTGTCGTGCTTTCTTGGTTTTTTTCCTTACTCTGAAGTTCATGTTCTTCATCTCTGATCTTCTTTACGTTAGATCTCTCTCTCTCTCGCTCTCTCTATTCGACACTCATTGATATAAGAGACGGACAAATATATCCAAATCCATCCATACCCATTTTTTGTTATTCAATTTTTTGGTTTGTTCTTCAGATTTTTTCATTTTTTTTTTTCTTGTAATCTTAATATATGTTTTTTCTCGGATTTTTGTTACCTTTTTTTCGACCATGCCCTACTTAACAGTACCTAATTGTCTCTTGGCCCTACTTCTCGCATTCTGAATATTGTTTCGTATGTTTCTTTTTCCAACATAAAACTAAATTATCACTGGTTCATGATATACAGTGGTTTATACTTCCGCTTTTTTACTGCTCATACGATCTGCACTGTTTAGGTACTATTTTCCGTACATTTTTATCCTGATGTTCTTATGTAAATGGTAACGTGTGGGTGAATTTTGCGTTGACCTGTGACGTGTAATCGAGTTGGTTTTGTATCATCATACTCGTACCAGCTCAATCCTGTGAGTGTCAACGCAGTATAATGTTCACGTGCTTTTTGATAATCGACGACTCCAGCGAGGACATACCTTTGGCCGCCAATTACCACAGTCTTTGCGATATCGTCCAATACGCACCCTTTTACTTCGAAATCCAATGACGAAAGATATTGCGGATCGGTAAACACACTTGAATCTATCATCACTTGCAAGCCGTAAGCGTACGTTGCCAAGGTGGTAGTTTTACATTTGGGGCACGAAGTTGCGTTTTCCAATTCTGCAATAGCATTTTGCATCGCGCAAAAACCATCTCGCAACAAAATGTTCACGTTAACGTTCAGGTACGGGTAGGATTTTTCCACAATACGGTGACACTTGCCACATTTCATGTTAACTGTATAGCTCGGCAACTTGGCGAAGAGATACTCATACAAATGCCCAACATTGCATTTTGCATTCAAAGTCTCTACGTATCTCGTTTTAATTCGATGGTCGAATATTGGTATGACACGTAATATCGAGGCTCTTTGTTTATAATGATTTGCGTTTACTTTTCCGCTTACTACTATGCTCTGTGCCAAATCTAGAAAAGAGTTTTGAGTACTAAGTATGTTTTCCTTGTAGTTCGGAAATAAAGCCAGGGCATTTGCAAATATTTGTGTGAGGGAATCAGGTGCACACGTTTGGATGACGACGATACGCATTTTTCCCAGAATTACAGCGTTGCATAAGTTGCCATTTACCATCATTGGAATACCGATAGATTTATGGTCCGGAATTATGTCCCAGTCTGGGCACGGATCTAAGTAGTTGGGTTTGGCACGTTTTACAATCGTCTTTGAACCCAATTCTTTTGGCGGATCAGCCTTCCCCTTCCAATTTTCATATTCGTTCAAAGGGTTGACTTCAATAAATTCACTTGTATTGTCCTTATCCACAATTTGTCCAGCCATCGAATTGTGTGCCTTATCTGTTATCTCCGAACTAGTAATAATCTCCGCCTTTGTTTTCATGTCACGTTTGTAATCATTCATGTAATTTTCAGGTCTGCTATCATCCATAATTGGATCTGTGTCATTCACATCCTTGTCATGATAATCTCCTATTTCTTTTTCTTTTTTTTTCATTATCGCTGTCAATGTAATGGAGATCACGTACGTCACTGTTATCCTGAAATCCACATTCATTATCCGCAGTGCTATCGTTGTTTTCGACTTCGCAATCGTCTGTGCTAATAATCGTTGCAGAATTTGTAGTTATGTCGTCAGCCTTTATACATAACTCCTCATCGCTCTCTAGTGGCTTTTTACAGTCGCCAGAGGACTTATGGTGGATTTGAGAATCACCGGAGGCCAATCGTAATGTTCCGTTGATGTAGTCTATGTGCCGTAATATGAACTTATCTATCCGCATCGGAAGCTGACCTTGGAATACTCTTTTCAATTTTGAAAATTCCGCTTCGACGTACGCAGACGATGCGATCGTGTCACCAAAATTGAAAAATGGTCTCATTACGCCTGTCCAAAGAGGCAAATAACCCATCAAATCTTTTAATTTTCTAGCCGCGTCAGGGTTATAATAGGCACTCGGTACACCAGCTTCTTGACAGTTTGAAGCTATTTCTTGTGCTTCGCTGTACACCGAATTCGCCCAATGCTTCCAACCTGATGGTTGTTCTTCTTCCTCGTTGTCACTATGCAACTCTTGAGAAAACTGATCATTTGATCCTTCTTCAAGATTCTCGACTCCCTTTATGTGCGCAGCAACGTTTCGGAGGTGAACTTCAGATGGTAAGATTTCATTATCTTCGGAAACGCCGATGTCTTGGCTCAATGCAACCACTAGCACTGATTTTATAAGTGCCTGTACCTGATCAAATGAATCCATTTGATAGATTCGACCGACGGATCTTAAATAGAATTGCCGAACCTTGGAAAGCTTTCCTTTCAATGATGGCCATCTAGCTACCATTGCCATCAGGTGACTGACATCCAATCGAATGAAGCATTTTGGTGGTATTTCGCTCGTAGTAGAAACAACGATACGATAACACGATTGTAGGTAATAAGTCAAATCAGTTCCACAAAATGCTCTCGCAACAGCTATCAAGATTGCGCGACCGAAGTCACTTACAACCATACGCGGTGGAGTGTTTTTCCTCGCAACATGAAATAGAAAAAACGTGATCGTAGCTGCATCTTGAGCTGCTGAAATGCACTGAAAAACTGGAAAGTTTCCTGTGTTGCTGACGCTGATGCATTGGTAGAGGAATAAATGTTGTGATTGTCCACCATCCGGAAGTTTGATTTTTTTGCCAATACCCCCTGTTGCGTCTATGACGAATGAGGAACCACGATCATATTTTTCAGCTGCTGCGTACATGGCTTGCTGCTCTTTGGTCCAGTATATGCAGAAGAACGGCTCCTTACTTATCACATGTATCGTACTTTGTAACGTCGTGTACTTGGCTACGTATAAATTTCCAACCGGATCTGCGCCTGACAATTCTAATCTTCTTTCTATTTCCTGCTGCTTCGCCTTGCGCAAAACGTCACCATCAAACAGAATCGGTGGAATATCGTCACCAACCTCCATTAGTTCATTCGCTTCGGCAATCCTCCATGCAGAAGCACTTTTCGCTCCGTCCACTAGTTCTCCTGCTATTTTTTCTCGCAAATAACCTTTTAGCTGTCTTTTCTTTTTGTGTACAAATTCTGTACAGATACCGGTGAGCTGGCATTCGAAAATGACGTCGGTTTTTGGTCCAGGCTTATTGAAAACCGTCCCCTTTAGGTGGGCACCACATTCGTGGCAGTTCGCCACGAACTGTGTGTAACATTGGGCATCGTCTGCGACGTATACTTTTGCCCGTTTGAAGGCAAACCCGCAAGTGATTTTCGTTTGTTGCCAGATCTTCCTGGCGAAGATACTCGTCCACTTGTTAGCTTTGAGAACATAATACTTCCTGCTCGCACTCACCTTAGATTTGGGTTTAATTTTTGCCCAGTCGGCTACAGGTATAACAAGTTGAAATCTCCTGTTATGAGTCTTACCTGTTGTGCTACGTTCCGATACATTGAAACTATGATCGTCTGATAAATTCAACTCATCCTTTTTATTGATAGAAAATGATCGCAAAATAGCATCATGAATTCCACCACGATTGTTATTCACAATGGTGTGAACATGTTTGGCGCTTATCGCGGAACCCTTATCAAGCATTGCATCAGCAACTTGTTGGAAAACCTCATGAGAGGGCCTGAAAACTTTACCGTCTTCATTGACAGTTATATATTTGATATCCGTCAATAAAGTACGTAGAGCCTCTTTGTCATACATTTTTTAGCCGGCAAAAGACGGCCATAAAAGGCGGAAGAACTCTATCCTAATATACGATGTATAAAAACAGTTGAATTCGCGGAGGTTAAAAATTTGAGGAAGTGCTGACGATAAGTGAAACTACGCGGAATACCTTACAATGTTAATATAAATCACATTTTTTTATTTCTGTTTTTCTATTTGTGGGAATTGTTTTCCTTCATCAACATAAGTGTACGTATGGCTAGAGAATATCGAACGCTCTCTCTGTCTTTGCAATTGCTGTAAAAATGATAAACTCGCATAGCATGATTCGCAGACCCTCGCTTATAGTGCAACAACGATGTACCTAGTAATAAGAGTAACGTTGAGAGCGGCGAGACGTTGCGTCGAGACACTGCTTCGTCGTATATTGAGATTGAGACCCCCCACTTGTGAGATTCCTGCGCGCGCAGCACTCCTACACTCCCAGTGTGGCGATCCGGCCCAACTCCACAATCAGTGGCGTGTACAGCAGAGTTGAGAAAGATTGCCAGTGTCAGTGTTGTAACCACTGGTTGTAACGTGGTCGAGATTTTGGCTACGCCATCTACCTACGTAGAACTCAATTACAACGCCGTTGGATGGGTCTTCTCATGGATGCGAGAGAGATGACTAGACACTGTCGCCTTTTCTCTCGCGCCATCACCCTGTCTCCCACTCATTGAAAAACTCATTCAACGGCGTTGTAATTCAGTTTGACGTTAGTAGATGGCGTAGGCGAAATCTCGACCACGTTACAACAATGGCATGAGCAACCTCCCTCCTCATCTCTGTTACATACATACAGCTATGCGATTATTGTAGGGTAATACGGCTCAAATCCGCCAGGGGCCTCGAGCGTCTGGGGCTCGATTCTGTAACTCCTAACGCTACTATGTCTTGAGAATGGTGCACATTTACGTTATAAATTCCGTAATCATTGCCCAATTATCAATAACTCATAGTAATAACCTTCCCAACCAAAAGTCATTTTCTGCGACAATATTGTATACTTTATAAAAAGATAAAAATCCGAAAAAATTCAACCACAATAAAAACGATAGGAAAAATAATTTTATATATTAATAATGCCCAAAAGTTATCAATAAATTGTTTGAACGAAACATTGTTTAACGAATTTTCGGGAAATGTTTTTCTTTGTCATGTGACATGAATTCGTTGATTTTTCTGAATACACATGGATTGATTTTTTAATTTTTTCATATTCTTCAAATTTTGGTTTTAGAAAAGTTATGAGGGTTGTATTTACGAAAATATTTGTTCAATACTCCGCAAACTTCTCAATTGTAATACACAACGTTTTCATGAGAACATATGAAAAAATCACGATTTTCCTTCACTGTAAAAAAAAAATAAATGTTCGGAAAGAAAAATTTCAGAATAATGAAAAAATTTGTGAAAAATTCACGTGTAGTCAGAAAAATCAACGAATTCTTTTCACATAAACAAAAAAAAAACAATATTCCCTAAAAATTCCTTGAATCATGTTTTGTTTGAACAATTCATTGATAATTTTTGGGCATTGTTATGATCCAAAATAAATTTTCTTATCGTCTTCATTGTGGTTGAATTTTTTCCGATTTTTATCTTCTCATAAAGTATATAATATTGTAGGCAAAAGTCACTTTTGGTTGGGAAGATACGGCCAATACATTCTTAAGAGCGTGCTTTACCCTCACTGCCATACCAACCAAAAAAAATATTTAAAAAATCGCGAATAACTCCGAAACACGACGTGAAATGAGTTTGTGATAAATAATTCTAGAAGTGATAACGAATGCAGCGAAAAGAGCACACGAAATTCGTAAAAATCGACGACAACGTATTTTTCGTATTTTATTCGCAATATTATTGAAGCACAGAAATGAAGGCAGAAATGATTTTAGGTCGAAAAATATCCGACAGATGGTGCTGCGCGCGGGAATTATTGTCAACAGCGAGGATTTTTAGGCAGAAAATATCCGACAGATGGTGCTGCGAGCACGATTTATCGTCAACAGCGAGGATTATTAGGTAGAAAATATTCGACAGATGGTTCTGTGCACCAATTATTGACAATAATCCTCGCTTCTGTCAGCCGTTGACAGTTCATAATTACTATTGGTTACCATAATTACAGCTTCAAATAATTAACCGTTATTGTTGCGTGTACCAAAAAAGTTCTTGTATATTCGTGTTCCGTATTTTTTGTAGAACAGCCGCACAGCCGGCTTTTTCGCGTAAATGATGTGTAGGCTTTGACAATATCGCGAACAAAATACGAAAAATACGTTTTCATCGATTTTTACGAATTTCATGTACTATTTTGGCTGCATTTGTTATCACTTCCGTAATTATACATTACGAACCCATTTCTCGTCGTATGTCGGAGTTATTCGCGATTTTTTAAATATTATTTTTGATCGGTATGGCAGTGACGGTAAAGCACGACATCTATCGACAGTGATGGCAGTGATAAGAATTACAGCATTGACTAAGGATTACTAAAGACGGCCAGTTAAATGGGACTCTGTGAAGCCTGGCCGCTTACCGACCGAGTACCATTGCAGTATATCTATAGCTATAAACAGTATACCTATAGCTATCGAATATATAGATATACATCACGTGTATTTTGTCGGTAAGTTCGAACACTGCTGTTACCGGCGTGCCCCGCTGTGCCCCCGAACCGGGCTTCAAAACTGTACCCATGGCTGGCCGTCTTTAGTAATCCTTAGTCAATGATTACAGAATCGAGCCCCTGGGAGGACGATGTACATAATGGGGAAGTTCACCCAACACTTGTCCGCTGCTAGGTGGCACTACTGTTATGTCTGAAGTGGCGCAAAATTCAGGACTGGGAAATTAAATGTCTCCATGTTTACAGTAATGTCTCAACAAAATGTGGGTGTTAAATCGTAGAAAAATGAAAATTCACAGATTGAATGATGTGATATAACGACTGTAAGTTTTTCGTTATTGTAGGTATATCCTCTTTATTCGTTGCTACCATAACCTCAAAGTGATGACAAACATGAATGCTTTTGAGGTTATGGCATCAACGAATAAAGAGGATGTACCTATATGACGAAAAACGTACTACCACCGAAATTTTTCGGAAGAATACTCACAATTTTGGAGTGCCGATTTCCTTTTCGGAAGTTCTGTGTCACCGCGCAAGAGTTCTAATCATGTCCCCAGACATTTTTCGATCCAACGAAGAATGAAAGAGTTTTGCGTGGTTTTTGAATCCCTAGCCGAGTTTTTTCGGAAAAATAATCGCAATTTTTGAGTTCCAGTTTTTTCATCGGAAGTTCTGGATCGCCCTACAAGAGTTCTAAGAAAAAGTCCCCCAACATTTTCCGTTCCGAAGAAGAATGAAAAAGTTTTGCATGGTTTTTGAGTCCCCGACCGAGTTTTTGGAAAAAATAGTCGCAATTTTGGAATTCCAGTTTTTTCATCGCGAGTTCTGGATCACCCTACTAAAGTTTTAACAAAAAGTCCCGTAAAATTTTTCGATCTGACGAAGAATGAGAAAGTTCCGCGTGGTTTTTGAGTCCCCGACCGAGTTTTTTGAAAAATAGTCGCAATTTTGGAGTTCCAGTTGTTTCATCGGGAGTTCTAGATCGCCCTACAAGAGTTCTAACGAAAATTCCCGTAAAATTTTCCGATCCGACGAAGAATGAAAAAGTTCCGCGTGGTTTTTGAGTCCCCGACCGAGTTTTTTGAAAAAATAGTCGCAATTTTGGAGTTCCAGTTTTTTCATCGCGAGTTCTGGATCACCCTACTAAAGTTTTAACAAAAAGTCCCGTAAAATTTTTCGATCTGACGAAGAATGAGAAAGTTCCGCGTGGTGTTTTTGAGTCCCCGACCGAGTTTTTTGAAAAAATAGTCGCAATTTTGGAGTTCCAGTTTTTTCATCGCGAGTTCTGGATCACCCTACTAAAGTTTTAACAAAAAGTCCCGTAAAATTTTTCGATCTGACGAAGAATGAGAAAGTTCCGCGTGGTTTTTGAGTCCCCGACCGAGTTTTTTTAAAAAATAGTCGCAATTTTGGAGTTCCAGTTGTTTCATCGGGAGTTCTAGATCGCCCTACAAGAGTTCTAACGAAAATTCCCGTAAAATTTTCCGATCCGACGAAGAATGAAAAAGTTCCGCGTGGTTTTTGAGTCCCCGACCGAGTTTTTTGAAAAAATAGTCGCAATTTTGGAGTTCCAGTTTTTTCATCGCGAGTTCTGGATCACCCTACTAAAGTTTTAACAAAAAGTCCCGTAAAATTTTTCGATCTGACGAAGAATGAGAAAGTTCCGCGTGGTTTTTGAGTCCCCGACCGAGTTTTTTTAAAAAATAGTCGCAATTTTGGAGTTCCAGTTTTTTCATCGCGAGTTCTGGATCACCCTACTAAAGTTTTAACAAAAAGTCCCGTAAAATTTTTCGATCTGACGAAGAATGAGAAAGTTCCGCGTGGTTTTTGAGTCCCCGACCGAGTTTTTTGAAAAAATAGTCGCAATTTTGGAGTTCCAGTTTTTTCATCGCGAGTTCTGGATCACCCTACTAAAGTTTTAACAAAAAGTCCCGTAAAATTTTTCGATCTGACGAAGAATGAGAAAGTTCCGCGTGGTTTTTGAGTCCCCGACCGAGTTTTTTGAAAAATAGTCGCAATTTTGGAGTTCCAGTTGTTTCATCGGGAGTTCTAGATCGCCCTACAAGAGTTCTAACGAAAAGTCCCGTAAAATTTTCCGATCCGACGAAGAATGAAAAAGTTCCGCGTGGTTTTTGAGTCCCCGACCGAGTTTTTTTAAAAAATAGTCGCAATTTTGGAGTTCCAGTTTTTTCATCGCGAGTTCTGGATCACCCTACTAAAGTTTTAACAAAAAGTCCCGTAAAATTTTTCGATCTGACGAAGAATGAGAAAGTTCCGCGTGGTTTTTGAGTCCCCGACCGAGTTTTTTGAAAAAATAGTCGCAATTTTGGAGTTCCAGTTTTTTCATCGCGAGTTCTGGATCACCCTACTAAAGTTTTAACAAAAAGTCCCGTAAAATTTTTCGATCTGACGAAGAATGAGAAAGTTCCGCGTGGTTTTTGAGTCCCCGACCGAGTTTTTTGAAAAAATAGTCGCAATTTTGGAGTTCCAGTTTTTTCATCGCGAGTTCTGGATCACCCTACTAAAGTTTTAACGAAAAGTCCCGTAAAATTTTTCGATTTGACGAAGAATGAGAAAGTTCCCCGTGGTTTTTGAGTCCCCGACCGAGTTTTTTGAAAAAATAGTCGCAATTTTGGAGTTCCAGTTGTTTCATGGGGAGTTCTAGATCGCCCTACAAGAGTTCTAACGAAAAGTCCCGTAAAATTTTCCGATCCGACGAAGAATAAAAAAGTTCCGCGTGGTTTTTGAGTCCCCGACCGAGTTTTTTGAAAAAATAGTCGCAATTTTGGAGTTCCAGTTGTTTCATCGGGAGTTCTGGATGGCCCTACAAGAGTTCTAACGAAAAGTCCCGTAAAATTTTCCGATCCGACGAAGAATGAAAAAGTTCCGCGTGGTTTTTGAGTCCCCGAACGAGTTTTTTGAAAAAATAGTCTTAATTTTGGAGTTCCGGTTGTTTCATCGGGAGTTCTAGATCGCCCTACAAGAGTTCTAACGAAAAGTCCTGTAACATTTTTCGATCTGACGAGAAATAAAAAAGTTCTTTCAGTTTTTTGATTTCCGTTTTGTGAAGTTAGCCCCCCATTGCTTAAAATCGGATTTTCACCCCCAAAATCAACAGAACTATTTCCAAAATCTATCAAGAACTCCAGAACTACATCAAAAGAAGCTAGAACTCCCAAGAAATATTTGATTTTACAAAAATGAGGGGCCAACTTCACAGGGGTATGAACAAAGAATAAATTTTTATCGATATCATTGACTCTCGTATGATGGATCGAACCTATTCCTCACAAATCATCGAATCCGTTTGGTTTTACCATTCTGGAGATATTTGACAAAATAACAAATGTGGGTGAAAATTGAGTAAACTGGGCCTTGAGGTATTGTCTTTTGCTGTACTAGTGTCATTGTCTTCACTCATATCGAGAGGACCTAGAGGAATCACGGGTACTGCAAGCCTACAAGCATATAAACGTAACCATTTTCTAATTGTAAATTGTTGTTAACTCGAATAAACATGGGAGATTTTTATCGAGCCTGCAGAACAATACTCTCAGCATCGAAAAAATGGAATCTTATCGTTGTTGAGAGTAACGTCTTCCGTTCTGTAATCAATTTAAATGAATTCTGAACCTATGATACCGACGCAGTTTATTGGAAAATCATCTGGAATTACGTTGAACTGTCCAACTGTACCTCCTATCACTGATAAGCAATTGTACTTGTCCTAACGTATAGTGGGTTTATCTTTTTTTGATATTTCGTTTCATTTATACGTTATTGATCCATCAATTAATTTCGTATTCAGCAATTCGCCTATATCTGTAAAGTTTAATTGTGATCTGGCATCAATAAAAAATTTAGTCTCCTCTGATTTCAGATCTTTTGAATGAATTAATATTGGAGAAGAATGATAAATTGTGGATACGGAGGTTAAATTTCATTTCGCTGTAAGCATTTTATGATCAGATTTAAGTATTATAGGCCCCGTCGTTGCGCCATGTCGCGAGGACGATGATTCGTTTCCCGCCGCGGGTGTTTATAAATTTGCGTTTGCGCTATTACTCTGGGCTCGTTTACCGCCGTTGTGAATTTTTATCTTGTAATCACGGATTATGTGATCCGGTTTTTTGCAAGTTGCACGTTAAAGTAGCATGAGGGTTTCATAATTTTTCTTTTGTGATATTTTACATTCGCTGATTACGTGATTATTCTTTTTACAGTAATTGCAAAATTTCGTTGTTTGTTTGTCTGAATTATTCTTTGTTTTAGGTTTATCTTGATTGTTCTGATTCGATTCGAAGTTATTTCCCTGATTAGCCTAAATCGGGGGACGATCTTTAGGAGTTTATTCCTTTGATTTGAAGTATTTTTAAACGCTTACTTTAACTACTTCTTGACCTTGCTCGAGTTTTATGGCTTCTTCTGTTACTTCTAATAAGGTTTTGTAACTGCGGAAGGGTAAAAACATAGCAATATGAGGTGATAATCCAGCAATGAATTGTTATACCTACTGCCGTTTCTGTTGCTGAGACTATTTTTTCTTCAATATTTTCGTCATTGTTCAACTCAATTTCTAACAGCGTTCGTGTCAAATATCTATCTATTCTGTAATTGGAATCCGATACTCTTTCATCTGGTTCCTGATTGAAATTTTGAAATTCTCTAAGCCACATAGGTACCTATTTAGGCTATTTATGCCTCCTTGGTCAAAAATGTAGATTGAAGAATTTGACAAGTTCAATTGTCTTTACTTCTACGTTGTGAATACGTTCTAGTATACTTTACCTATACACTTAGAACGAAGCAATTTAACCATGAAACGTTCTCCGAGACTACTCATCAATGAAATCTGTGATTGAATAACCATTAGAAGTACCATTGAATTTTTTTACTGCTTTCAAGATCTCTTTGTAATCTAGTCTAGGATTGTTTGTGTTGTTTGATCTTGATGATTTATTTGGATTTGAAGTATGTAGCTGGGTTATTCGAAGGAGGTATACATATGTTTGAAATGTCCATAGGTGAATCGTTATTTGACATTGTGGTTAAAAATTGTGAATTACTTTACCAAAATTTTCGATGTATTTTTGTTGTTATTGATGTCGACTTGTAGTTCTGAACAGTTTCTTGTGAAGATATTTTCTCAGGTGAGCGGTCGAACGGGTCTTAGGTTGATCTTAAAGGTCTAGATGTCTTCCGCCGTTTTCCGCGGCTGTAGATGATCTGACGATCTTAATTGTTGCTTTCCGTCGTAAGATTGATGTTGACTGACGCCGTATTTTATTTTCCGATGATGATGATGTCAGATCGTACTTGGGTTGATAATTTTTGGCCACGATAGTTTGGTGATATTTATGATGTGTGTAAATTCCTAATGTAGAAGAACTCATGTGTAGATCTTCTTTGATTCTCTGTTTTCTTCGATGTCTTCTTCAATTATTTTTGACTGGACAACGTCTACTGTCACCAAATTTATTATGGATAGAGATAGAGTAAATTAATTGGGATGCAAATTCGTCACGTTCATAACATTAATTTCTATATAATTTATTTTGCAAAATTCAGTTATTGTTGTTTCACAGGATTCACAATTGGATCGAATACACTAATTCACAGTTGATTATTGACCAAGTTTGTAATTAATGGAAAATTTTCATCACTTATTATGAACTACCGCGGAACTGGCGCGAACAAACACTTCGAGTTCTTAACGGTAGAATTCGGAATTCGAATAGATCTGGTCTATTCGAATGTTCGTAAAAGAGTGGATGATCTGAGAGGGAAACGAACTCTGCTCGCGGTTTCGCGAGGGAGGAGTTTTTAGTTTTGAGTGGGAAAGCGTGTTTATCCATTATTGGAAAAAAGGCTATTTCCATAATATCCTAAAAAGGTGGTTGGTTGAAAAATTGCATACGCGCAGCGATTGGGTCTGAGGACCCAAGCGTCGAGGCGTTGCGAAGGAGGGGGGGGGGGGGGGGGGGCGCTTGTTATCTGTCTCTTTGTAAATAGAGCAGATCTTCTTTTTCTAACTCTCCGTCTTTGGGTTGAAATTCTGAAGTGCCTTGAGACTTATGTTGCCGCAATAAAAGATGTTTACTTTGAGTTTGGAAATTTATAGATTTGAGTTGTTTGAGAATTGCCAGATGCGTGGCTATCTCGTGAGACAACCGATCATCGACAAAGTTATTTAAGATAGAAGGTATTGAGCTTTTAGAGTATATTGACTTATGAATAAAGAACATATGAAATTATATCGAAAAAAGCTTCGACAGAAGATACTCATGTGCCTAATCCGCGACTCTGGTGGATTGGATTCCAGGCTTAACGGATCATCAAAGTTTGACCGCCCGAAAAATAGCCGATTTTCGCGGTTTTTTCGGTCTATTTTTTTTTACAAATTGAAGCACCGAGGAAGAGACAAAATGATTTTTTGAAAACTTCTTTATTTATTGTTTAACATTGTTTTTATTAGCCGAAAATTGCGTGGAAAAAAATGGTGTTCCATGGGTGGCCAGGATTGCGGCCGCAAATGTTATCTGAAATAAATTCCAAAATGATTATTAATCTGTAGGGAAGCCGCTATATGTCCCTATAGAGGTTTTTTTTTCTTGTTTGAAAAAATGGCGGTCGTTTGAACAAAAAATATCACGTTTAGTGTCTCTTCTCAACAGTTTTGCGTAAAAAATACTAATAAGACTTCAAAAGGAAAAAAAGACTCCATAGCAACATGAAGAATGACATAAAGAATGTTCTGTTAAAATTTCAAACGGATAGCTTGAAACCTCTTCTTTTGAGAGTGGCCACCGTCTTGAAAAACACCATTCCGAGGAAAACGCGTTTAAAGTTCGGAGTGTGGGATTTTCAGATGAATCTCCTTATACTCACGGTCAATTGGCGAAGCTAGGTCCACACAATATGCCTTCTACTTCTTCGAATGGATCGTTTTTGGCAGCAATTCCGTTTTTTCTTCTCGTCTGCGCCAGGTCTCATACTCCAAACGCTTTCTCTAAAAAAGGCTGTAGCAACCGAAATAATTCGAATATCGTTCTAAGAATGGGACATAACGTTTATAACCGCATATACATATACATATTATCGGACAACGCAAAAAAAGAATCGATTGTTTTGACAATTTTACACTGTGATAATCCCTCAAATAGTAGAGCCAGAAGATGCAAGAAAAAAAGGAAAGAAAGGGAGAGTGGAGAATAAGGCGGCAAGAAAGGACAAAGCGAGAAATTATGAAAATGCGATAAAGCTGAAAGAGAAAGGGAAAAAGAACGCGAAGACGGAAGAAGGAAGGGAATTGCACTTTGACTATAGGGAAATAGAAAAACAGAAAGAAGCCGAAACCCTAAGGGCAAGCGCCTGGGAGAGCTCAAAACCAAACCTAAACCTATATAGATAAAACCGTTAAAAGTATGTCTCCAATGCTAATTGGACATCGCTATAATTTATCGTAACTGAATATTCACCGACTTACTTTACTTTATTTATCTTCATCGATTGAATGCTATTCAATCGCAAGCGCATTGACCCAGCCTCTATTATCTGCAACGCGATTGTGCCCAATTTAATCTTTTAGGTTATTTTCTTCGACTCTCATTTCAGAAATCGGGTGGTTGAGGATTTGAATAGAGGAATTGCATAACAGGAGTTCTGTGTAGACGGAGTTCTCGTTACAATAATGTTTAGTTTTTTCTAAATTTGAATCTATGACATGGAGCTTATCTTTGTACATACGTTACTAATTTCCATGAACTATATCATATAGAGTCTCAGGTCGGGTATCAAGTCTTATCGTTAGTAAATTCTAGGTGAATGCTCATGAGTAGTGATTTTGGAATTATCCCCGTTATTCGAAGAGATGAGCATGTAACGAAATTGGTACCGTGCCTCTTTTCCCATTTGGATGATGATCATGGGATGCGCATTGCGCATGCTTTATCCTATTCGCGTGCACTTTTATTTTTTTGTATTTTACCAAGATTGTGAAATTGACCGGGGACTTGAGTTTGACTATAATATAAGGCCCTGTATAATTGGGAGTCAACTTTCTGGTTTTCGTAAAATGTTCTGTTCAAAGATATGTGAGATTAGATGGAAATGAGTGTAAGGTCCGAGTAACTTGCAACAACCCCTATATCAGGTTAATCTAAAATATCTATCGAGTTCACTTCTCTATTTCTTTTATTTCGAAACTTCGCCGGTTCTACATATTGCACTTACCTACTTCTATAAACTCACACTTTTCCGACTTCTTGGGCCCACCGGCCCTTTTCTCTTCGGGACCCGCATCCCTTCATCCATATATGCCCACTCCCCATTCACTCTCTCTTTACTCACCTACTTGCAAACAATATACTTCTCGTCTAACCTATCTCACTCACTCCTGCTTCGCATGTCCTCGCACTCACTCTTCCTGACAAACGGTCTCTCTCACTTTATCGTTCTCGACTGGCGACCTGGCCCTTCAAACTCCAGAAAATGTATATATCTTAGAAAGATCGAGAGTAGATAACCCTACGTATATTGGGTCATTCGGTGTGACCGTTGACCGAACCAATTGGGTGCTCAAATATACTTACCTGTGACTGAAGTTCTATTGCAATTGTATTTTGCGCCTCTTTCTTCGAGATATAACACGTATAGTAACTCCATTCCATGCCGAGTTTGCCACATATTTAAAGCTAAGAGAAATATTTACTTCACTCTTAAGCACCCATTTAAGCACAGTCTGTGTCCTGTGAGGCTCATTCATTTTAAAGTTCAGCCGTATTTCCAATTATGGAGTCTATCATCCGATTACCTGATAGACTATGGGTCTGGGTAGAACCTATCTCTCGGAAGAGGCGCTTCATACAATTGTGATAGAACTTAATTTATGGTACAGGTAAGTTCGTTTAATCACCTAATTATATTGTGCGCCTCTTTCTTCGAGATATAACACGTAGGTAGATGTTCAAAGGAAGATACGGCTCTATGAAATTATTGAACAATTTTACGAGTTTGTCAGGAAGATGTAAATCGAAGTGCAGTATTGGTTTTGAGAATAACAATTTTTTAGCAGTTGGGTCTAGTTTATTCTGAACTACGTGCTAGTATTGATCTAGCAAAAAGGTGCGGATCTTTATTGCTCGGTCTATGTTGTGAAACGGCATGTCAAAGCCTCTCGGATTGGTCCAGGATCGCCAGATACCGAAGTATCAATAATATGAGACGATAGTCGAATATTATTGTTATTTATTTCCAAGATAGTGAGTAGATATAATAGGGGTGTTCTGGATCAAACTCCCTACTTTACCGGCCGTTCAAAGGTAACTGAGTTCTACCTTACCGACAGTGGGTAAGATGCTGGCGATCCCTACCCTACCGGCTGGGTATAGCTTTGGTCGATAATCATTACCGACGGTGTTCGCCGATGATCGGTAGTGGACATCTTTACCGATCGATGATAAATGTTTTCATATCAATTGAGATTTTCTCACTTGATCAACCCCCGTCCCTCACCGATCCGAGATCTCTTACCGATCATCCTTACCGATCTTCCTTACCGATCTTCCTTACCGATCTTCCTTACCGGTCTCCTCTCACCGATCTTCCTTACCGCTCTCTCCTCACCGATCATCCTCACCGATCTTTCTTACCGATCTTCCCTCACCGAACATCCTTACCGACCTTCCTCACCGATCTTTCTTACCGATCCTTTTCGCAGATATTTTCCCTGTGCAACTTTTACCTATCGTCGGGTCTCGCCGATCACCCGTACTGGTCATTCTCACCGATGGTGATATTTGTTTTTTGCCGATCAGCATGCGTGCAGCCTTACCGATCGTCGACCTGATTAACATACGTCTTAATATTATTCTAGTTGCGCTCCTCACTTGAACTCTCCAATTCTTGTACACCCATAATTAATCTAATTTTCTGTGATGGGGGGAGAAGGACTGGGATTGAAACATGGAAATTCGTCCAGACTGGCAATGAAACTTGTGTTGTAATTATGAAGATCTGTTTATTTCTTCTAACTATGTAGGTATGTACAACTTAGACACTAGGACCTTATTCTATTTGTAAATATTCAATTCTCAAATGGTTGATATCCGCCGTTCTTGATCAATCTACTCGCCGCGTCGCCCACCAGCCCCCGACAGGCGTCACATGGCTCCGGTACCCAAAGTCTGTTCAACATTGTCCACCCCAGGACTCGGCGCCGCCACTCTGCCCACCATGAATGCACCTCCGTGGTCATCTGCGTCGGGTCTTCGGCCACACGCCGTATCGCATCGGCATCAAGCCTTATCAGTATCTTGCCGATTTCTCGCTCCCGTGTTAGAGCATTTGCAATGACACAAGTCTTCAATACATTACTATGGTGAAATAGCGAGAAAAAAATGTGTGTGATTTAGATGAAATTTAGATATCTCAAGTTTGTTTCTTTCGATATCCAAAATTGCATGCGATAAAAAGAAATTGAATTTCTGCGGATAGTACTTACCCATTTCATGGCGTTCACCACTCGACTCGCAATACAGGCCGATATCGCCAATCACAATGACGTGCGACTGCAACTTGCTGAAGAGTTCACTGAAGTATGTGGATAGTATGATGCTTCAAGCTCACGTTTTTATACACCCGGAAAGCCAAATTTGTTTCTGTGGAGGGGAAACATGGTGGGGGTGTAGAGCAGATCTCAATGATGAGAAAGAAAATCGGCAAGATTTCACACGCCCCATCGCCAATCTGTCGCTGTTTTCCATCGAGAAAGAACAAGGATCTGTAAGTAACAGAATGGCATTTTTTCATCGGAAACGATAAAAAAACTCACGTGTCAACCGGACTCTGCAAGTCCAGACTGGTCTTTGCGGATCATAAAAAGGAACTTTTCGTAGGAAAAAAATCTTCAGAAGTCCCCGATAGGGCGGCGCTTGTCGTCTACCTGCACGCAGCATCGCCCATTTACTCCAACTCTGCATCCACTCATATATCGGCGTACGCCTCCGCAGGAGGGGTTGAGTTGATATCTATCCGCAGTAGAGAATATACAGTTTGCGAGAATCCACCCCAAACAAAATATCATGGACAAAGATGTATATGCAACTCTCATCGAGTCGATGAATAACGCTTACGACGTTACGATTTCGAACAACGTGATTCCAGATGGAGTATGGTTGAGATTGTCAATGCTGTGATCTGCATTAATCGCTACGAGCCTCTTCGCGGTGGGCTGTCTACGTTCGCACCAATACCCAGGAATATTAAGATGAAGAAGGCTGTGGTTAACGTGGAAAACAAGGATGATCGCTGTTTTTTGTGGGCTGTTACTGCTGCACTTCATCCTGTGGACACTGACGCAAACAGAACGCAAAGCTATGTGCCATACATCTCGGAGCTGAACTGTACGGGTATAAGGTTTCCCACAACCCTGCGGTGTGTTGAAAAATTTGAGAAATTGAATAATTTGCGGATTAATGTGTATGGCATTGAATCCGAAACTTTTTCACGCCAGTCAGAGTCCAAGGAAAGTGTCATCGTTCCTCTTTATTTGAGTAAAAATTTGACAAATACATCAGATGATACGATTCACTTACTCATGATTGAAAGTAATCAGAATACCGATTCCGATGACGATGATGTCGATGTTGATAATGCTGTAGATGTTGATAATGAAAACGGTGAATTAGGCGACTCTAAATCAAGATTTCACTTTGCATGGATTAAGAATCTCTCACGTTTGGTGACTAAACAATTGTCGGCTCGTAAGAGTACACAATTCCTATGTGATAGGTGTCTGTGCCACTTTAGCATGAAGAGCACCTATGCAAATCATAGACAAGATTGCATTCGGCTGAATAAAGTACGAATGGTTTTTCCAGAGAAGAAAAATTTGGAGTTTTCAAATTTCAGAAATATGGGGACTGTACCATTTGTAGTTTACGCGGATCTTGAATGCATATTGAAACCCTCTGCAAACGAATCACAAGAGCATATCGCACACAGTGCAGCGTACTATGTGCATTGCTCCTACGATGAAACATTGTCTGAATATAAGAGCAAACGTGGGTCTGAATGCATTAAATGGTTCATTGAGCAGCTTCGCGAGTTATCGTCCAAAGTCGAATCATGCATAAAAGGTATAATTCCAATGGAGCAGCTCAATCAGACGCAACGCGATCGCCATATGCGCGCCAAGAATTGTTACATCTGCGAAAAGCCATTTTTGTCTGGGGAAAAAAAATGTTACGATCATTGTCATTTCATCGGCAAATATCGAGGAGCCGCGCATAATCCATGTAATTTGAATTTCCAAGAGTCACACACGATCCCTATTGTGTTTCACAATTTATCGGGCTACGATGCACACTTTTTGATCAAAGCTCTAGCCACAACTTTTCCCGGCGAGATCTCACTCCTACCCATTAATAAGGAAAAATATATATCATTCACAAAGCGGGTCCCCGGTACTATGATGAACTTGCGATTCATAGATTCCGTGCGATTCATGGCTAGTAGCATACGGTGGTTTGCGGGCATTTGTGTCTCAAGTTTCTCACCGGACAGCTATAAAATAGGGGCGCGTGCAACGATGGAGCATTAGTCATGGATGATTCGTTCATGTTGACGTTACCCGGAGCATCCTCCACGTTGGAGGCGCAGTATTTTCCACCCATTGAGTTGTCACCGACAAAAAATTATGTTCTCGGACTCGTCGAGCTGCTTACATTCAATTCAATTCCGAATATTGACCAGGGTTGTAATAAATTCTACATAAGGCGACGGGGCGAATCGACGAATGAAATCATCACAATACCCACAGGTAGCTATGAACTTGAAGATATCGAAACTTATTTGAAGATGATAGTACCCAAGGATATCACCATCAGTCTGAAAGCGAATAATAATGAGCTACACAGTGAAATAATGTGCAATCAAATTGTGAACTTTCATCCGAAAGATTCCATCGGTCGTCTGCTTGGTTTCAAGCCAAATCTTCTCTCGCGCGATGTTATCCACAAATCTGAATTACCAGTGGCTATCCACAAAATCAATGCTCTACGAGTTGAGTGCAATATAACCGCGGGTGCATACATGAACGGACATCGCGCACACACCATTCATGAATTTTTCCCCACCGTTCCACCGGGATATAAGATCGTTGAGGTGCCCGCCAATGTCATTTACCTTCCAACCACGGTGAAGACAATACATAACTTAAAATTGAAAATAGTCGATCAAGACGGACGAAGGGTGAATTTTCGAGGAGAGATCATAACTATATGAGTGCATGTTAAATCCCTGAGATAATGGGAATCGTATCTGAATCGGTAAAAAGATCTGGTGGCGGATATAAAAGCGTGATACCATGTCCAAGCGCCATCAGTCATCGAGCACCTCCGATTCGAGTGACACATCTGAACGCTCAGTTCCTTCGAAGCCTAGGACTTCGACTTCGTGGAAATTTTGGAAAATAAAGATTCATTGTATTTTCTGCATAATACC